>JAWWEE010000040.1:22618824-22663202 GCA_035221455.1 Xenops minutus | reverse complement strand
CCCTCATTGGCTCTGCTCTATAGGATGGAGGGAAACTTCCAGAGGTTTTCAACAGAAACCAATCTTAAACCCATGACGCTATTAAAGATATAAAGATATCATTCATATAAGCAATTGCATTTTTTGTGTATTTAGAAAAGCATTTTCCTTTCTTTTACTCCACTGTGCAGATTTGTTCCCTACCTACCTGCAGGTTTCTGTCCTGGAGGTGAAAGCATTTGGAGCTTAGGTGTAAAGGTACTTTACTGTGTAAATTAGAGTTGATCCTGCACAGTTACAGAAATTTTGAGGTTGCCATAAAAATTACAAAAATGCTACTAATATGAACAAAGAAAAATTTTGCATATTTTAAACATTTAGGTAAAGTATTTTGCATTTCATCCCTGGGTTTTCAGTTTCATCTGTTGTTACTAGTTTCTTTGATCTGGTTGACTTAACGGCGAGCTCAAGTCTTGCAGACACAGGGATCTCCTGTGTTTATTTGTTTATAGGAGCCAAACATTGCAAGGAGGATTTTTAAAGGCATTTAGGTATCTGGAGATGCAGATAGGCACTCAACTTGAATTCTCAAAAGAGGCTTAGGTGCTTAGAAACACAAAGGAGAACAGTTGAAAGTAAGTAAGCTGTGAAAGTAGGTACCTAGTCATCGTAGAAAATGTAGTGTTATGTGCACAGGAGTAACTGCCAGGATAAGTACAGAGTACTGTACTCAGACTTTGTATATGTCCAAGAGTCAGGATCAAATGTCCCTATCAGAATCATATGGATCCTACTAGCGTTCAGATCTTGTTAAAATACAATATGCTCTATTTTCACATAGTACTGTAGAAAGGAGATGAAAGTTTCATGTATGGTATTCTTAGGAAAGAGGAATGAGTAATTCAAGGAAAAAAAAAAGGTAACTGAAAGAGTAATGTAAAGCATCCAAGGGTTGTATTTTTTGATCCTAATTTTCTGCCCCTGTGGTTTTTAAACCAAGAGTTCAGCATGAAAAGATATGTCAGATATAGAAGCTATGACATGCAGATTATTAAATTAATGACAAAGTTTTTAGAAACTGGGTGCAAAATTGTAAAACACTGTCAGGTAGGTGATTTCATTTTTTCAAAGAAACATCCAATTTGAGGATTTATTGCTTTCAATAGGTCTCATGTTTAGCTTATATGCAATGAATTCATTAGGATGCTGATATGTGGCAAGAAAAGGTAAACATAATTCTCAGTTTTGCCCACTGCAAATTCATCCACTTCTCTGGTGTGCTGCCAAACAGTTTTATTTTGCGTCTATTTGATTTATTAATGTGTATTGTTTGTAGACTTAAGTAGGAGGTTTGAGAAGTACTGTGCCTGCATTTGGATTTTCTTTTTGTGCAGTAATATGAGCTTTGTAAGCAGAGTCTATAGCTCTCTGCTATAGACTCTGTCAGATTTTTATCTTAATCTGATTTCTTAAATTAAGCATATTTAAAACACTGCTTTTTCCTGATTCTTTGTAAAAAAAAAAATAAAAAAAATTCCTGCGTTAGCATCTTGTATCACAGTTCTTTCTTTTTGAGGAGGCATTGTGATTTGTGAGTTGATTCTTAACCAGATGGTGTCTAGTTCAGCCTTGACCTTACTGCCACTTGCACTAAAGCTTCATATCAAAAAATAACATTCAGAGCAGGACTCCCAATATTAAGAACACTTATGTAATTTTTTTAAAAAATATTATCTAATATAATATTAAAACAAAAATGTTATAAAGTATGTATCTGTATAAATAAATTTAGCTCTTTGATCATTGAAGTCTCAGTGTCCTTAGTGAAAACTTCTTATGATATAACAGGCAGTATAAACTTCTAGGAATTTATTTAATTACTCTGAGTGCTTTGGTAAATTAAAGTAAAGTAAGTAGATTTCATTACAGTTTTAAATCACTTTGGGTTAAGAACTAACTGTGAACCTCCATAATGGTACCTATAATGATCTAATTTTATTATAATGCATTACATGCTTTGATTAATTATTATTTGGGGGAAAACCCCCAACATTTTGAGGCCAAACCCCAACTTTTGTCAAATGCATATCCAGAAACATGGGTTTTTTATGAATTGTACTGGCAGATTCTCAAAGCATTTTGGCTGATGCACAGGGAACAGTCTTTCAAGTTATCACTTGCAAGCTTGGCGATCCAGGCATTCCTGTAAATGGCTGAGAGTCAGACTGTGAGGTTGTGAAGGAAGTAATTTAAGATTGTGTAATAGCTTACAGTTTGAAAATGTCATTGCATCCTAGCTCATTGCTTCTTTCAGTAAGATGAACCAAAAAAGTTTTCCATGTGACAGCACATGTAATGTGAGTAGGATCCTTTACTTTTCATTGTTGTTACTGTTTGTATCCCCATTATTTTTTTATGCCCCAAAACAGGAGTTGTATTACTATTTTTAGTGGCTTTACTTTCAGTTTCTGCAACTTTAATCTGTTCCACTTGCAGCCAGTTAACAATTCCCTGCGCATCCTTATCAGCTATGGACAGCAACTACTGCACTGTGCAGAGTTGCTTAGGAACAAAATTGATGCTCTTTGGCATGGTGTATTACAGCTGCAACATGCTGGTCCCCAACAATCCTGCTTCCCACAGAGGAATGAAAAGCAAGGAAGTTAAAGATGCTTTCCAAATCTGATTGTAAAGAGGCTATATACTTGTTTGTTTTAGTGTATTTAATCACTTCGTTGTTGGTAAATAGTGGCTTAAGAATTGTTGCCTTTCTATTGAAGACACAGTAGCATCAAAAAATCTTTAGTAACAACTCTTTTTAGTAGCAACTTGTATCACTTATAGAATTGAGCCTTTTTAGATTTTCTAAGCTTTTTGGTTGGCTCTGCTGCATTTGTTTACATCAGTTGATCAAATCCAAGTTGAGACATGGATATCAAGGACTAGAGTCAGAACTGGATAAACAGAATAAGCACACCTATTCTCACATATCTAATGAGCTATAGATGCAGCTGTTTCTTGTGTTTATTTGATATGTTTTTATACAAAAAGAAACTTTGAATATTGTAAACTCTACAGCATTTGAAAATTTAGGTAGCATTTACCATTTTAGCACCTGGATGGAAAGCTCGAAAGAGTACAATTTGAAGCTTTCCCACAGAGAGGTAGTGTAGAGTAGCTCTATTCTCAGACTGGCTTAATGATTTGACATGCTCAGTATTGGTTATTTTCCATGTGAAATTTTAACTGATTTGCTTGTGAACATAATAATCAACCTATCATATGTTAATCTGTGTCAAAAGGTGCTGAGTTTTAGAGGTAATTTTTATAAAAGAAACCACTTACAAAAAACCCTCCAAATAATACATGATATATATGCTGTCCTTCTTAGACCATGTGCTAGTTCTGGCACCTCTCTGCCTTCATCCCATCTTGGTCAGTTCCTTGCAGAAATTGTCGCTGCTGAAAGTCTGCAACCATATGATTAGCCTAAAGTTTCTTTCCTTTGAAGGCCCAGACTTTTGAAATTTAATGCATTAAATCATCCATGGGAAAAGCAATGTTGCTAGTCATGCTGGTGAGCCCTTCAGCATGTTCATCCTCTTGCCATACGAGCAGAACTGTGACATCCTCTTGCCTTCTCTGGGGACAGGCACAACTGCAAACCACAGGTGATGCTGACTGGTTGTGTCTGGCATACGCAACCACTGATTTTACAATACAGACACCTTTGTGCAGCAGTGCACACATGTACAATAAAAACTAGTTGTGGGAAAGGGAGATAGGAACCTTTTTTGCTTCAGATCTCTAAAAAAGAGTCCCTGGAGTGAACTGCTCAAATTCCTTTGGATGCAGCTGCCTTCTGGCAAGTGTCTGCCCTGAGCCCACTTGAGTACAGCACAATGTCTGTCAGGCAGTGATCTGTGGAGTGGATTTACAGTGGTTTTGTCCATGCAACAGGAAAGAGGTTTTGGGTCTTGCAATGCTTTTCCAGAAGGTATGTGAGCTTTCCCTAATACTCAATGTACTCACCACATTTAGTGTGCACTGCTTGCTATGTCTTTGCAAACAAATTAAGTAAATACAGAGCAAAGTGCTAGGTGATGTGGAATATTGGACAGGAAATGGATTGAAATATGGATTTGGATCCACATAAGTGGTTTTGAAGATACTCGTATCAAAAGGCTAAAAACAGATTGGTTCATCTCCTTAGTCGCAGTGGTATATCTTCTGTTTTCTGATACCTGTTTTCCAGAACACTAGCTATATTCTGAGGTTCCTTTGTTTTCAAAGCAAACAAATGCAAATGCAGCAGAAAATTTTTCTTAAGTAGGCCTTCCATGTTGTTTGTATACAGTTCTTTTCCCAGTCCCTATGTTTGTGTGGAAATATATAGCTACAGAATTTAGAGATTATATCTTAGGTGTGTGGTTTTTGAAGAAGACAATCAGGGCATACAAATATTTTAAAGGAGGCAAGTAGGACATACTGTACAATGGAATTATTATAGAAGAATCTGGAGGTGGAATTCCAACTTACTTTTCTGCCAGTTGCTTACTATCTCTGGGAGATATTTATAACCCTTAACTTACTCCTCCAAAAGTTAAATCCTTCTGAACTAGTCATCCTTGTCTCACTTAGGAGGTAATGAAGAGAAGCAGGCATCTGGATGTGCTCATTCCTCTGCACTGAGCATAAATGAAATTTATTATAATTAGTGAAGACTTTAAATACCAAGTGAAAATGAATGAGATAAATCCCAACATCCGTGGATAGCTGGTTTGGACGAGTCTCCTAGTTTCCAGTTACATAACAGTGAAAAGCCCATAACATATTCCTTTCAAAGATCATAGCATAATACATGCTTGGCATTTGATGACAATTCCCACTTTGTCAAAAAGGCAATGTGTCTACTACATTTAAACTCAAAATATTCTTGTTTTGTGTATCTCTCTAGGTCCCATCAGTGCTTTTGCCAATATTTTGGCTTTTTCCAAGGAATACAACAAGAAATTTAAATTTAAAAAGGAGTTTGTTTCAACTGATTTAGAACAAGTCTCTAGAAAACTGAAAGAAAATTTAAGTAAGTATCCACTGGAATTTTCTGCAGGAAAGAAGTAATTCTTCAAATATCAGTGCTCTTGAATGAAGATATGGAAAGCTTGAATAACTTGACTTCAGAGGGTTGTAAACTATCCTGTTCTTCTGAATGGGAAACCTAAAGACCATATCATATGGTGCTCTTGTTAGCTGTTTCACCACTGCCCATCGTTAAAGTGTCCTAATGAAGATGTATCAGACATATTCCCCCATGCCATTGTTCTGTTGTCTTCCAGGAGGTGTCAGAGCAATAGACTGCAGTTCAGGATAGCCAACATATAGCTGTGAAGCAGAGTGAAAATTTTAGAGACACACTGAAACAAATTTCAGCAGGCACTCTACCCATTGCAGCAGTCATTTTCATATTCAACTTAAATTCAGTTTAAAAAAATACCATTTTCTTTAAAGCTGCTTCCAGACTGGAGCACTACAGAAACTTGAGGGCTGTGACAGGGGATTATAGTCAAAACTGCTTCAGAGTTTATGTCTTTCTCATTTTCCTTTTGAACTTCATTCACTTCTCTGTAAATCATTCCAATATCTCTGGTGAGGAAATTCTGTAATTTGGTATGAAATCCTATTATCAACAATGATTTGGTTTAACTCATTTTAGTTTGTCTTCATGATCTGCTTTTCCAGAGCAGCAAATCTCAGGTTTGCCAGCTAGTACAGTTCTATACAAGTGTGAAATAACATTTCCTTCAGTATGTTTGTTCTTCTTGTAAGATTTCATGAAATTGTATTTCTTTATGCATTAAGTGACATATTTTGTGGGAAGTGATGAATGAACTGCAGAAGAAATAATATTCCTCTTTTTTTCATCTTCAACTGGCCAGCTTTATCATAAACTCCCAAACAAGTTCTAGAGCAAAACTGCTGTCCTGCACAACTACAGAAAGTTTGCTTCTCTTTTGAGGGGAAACAGTGGTTGTTTCATAATTTTGGGTAATAATTTTGATTTAATTTTTTTTTTTAAATAGCATCTTCTGGTTTGCAGTTCAAGGAAACGTTTTTTAAAAGCTTGAAGAGTTATGATGTTGATGGAAAAGAGCTTTTTCTTGAGCTTCTTGCTTACTTCTACGTTGTCCTTGAAACAAGTCCTGGTATGAAGACAAGTTTCTTTGCATAATTCTGAGATTTGGAGTTATATTTATTAAATCAAACCCTTTTCCAATGTCTTAAAAAAACAATTGAGAACCGGAATCTATGAAACAGGTCTGCAGAGAAACTGTTTACCTAACTAGTTTGCTAGAGAGAAAAGATAAAGATAGTGTTAAGAGCTGAATTGCTGGTCCTTCTAGAGAGCAGCCTGATAGTGGCTAGTGTTGTGTACCGGGATGGAGTGGTGGGATGTGAGGTGAGAGAGTGAAGATGCGGGGTCTTTCTGAATCTTGTCAAGAATGGCTCAACAAAAAAATGGCTTAATAAAATAGACATTTTAATAAGATAAAGAGGAATACAGATAGCTAGAAATCTTATTTCCCTTGATATGCTGTACCCATGCACTCAGGTAGCTTTGGATATGTTGGATGGATTTGTCCATAGCATGCTGCATAGATCCATAGATCTGTGCATGCAGAGAAGAACTTTTGCTTTGGTCTTTTGCGATATTGCATAATTTGTATTTATTCTTTTGCAATAAAACAAACCTATTCATAAAGGATGTTCTCATGAGAACTTTTTGCTGCACTTTTAATGAATGCAAGCTCATATAGGTGGCATAGTCATTGGTACTGAGTTGCCTGCAGTCTCTTCTGTTACACTGATATGGTCAAGTTTATCCTGCAGACAAGGTATTTTTGCAACACAGCACAGTCTGAAGGCTGGAATGGGCCTTCAGCACAGGTCTGCTACGTTTGCTCAGTTTCACTGTTATGTGTGTCACTAACTTTCCAGCGTATTGCAGTCTTCTAGTTAGGTTCACTACAACAGGTTTGTGGTGTGTGAGGTGGAAGAAAAATGCACCTGTTCACAAGCTTTTGTTCCTGTAGTATAAGAATTGGTAACTTATTTACTGATTCTGGTTACTGAATTTGATCAGAGAATTATAAAAAGAGCCAAGAACTTTTGCAGTCAGACTAAGGAAACCATCACTCCTAATTTTAAAAATGGGAGAAAGGAAGATCCAGTGAACCACATAGTGGTGAGCTTCACATCTCTGCCTGGGAAGATCACAGAGCAGATCCTCGTGAAAGCAATGCTAAGGCCCATACAAGACAAGGAGGTAATTTGAGTCAGTCAGCATGGCTTTACTAGGGGCAAATTGTGCCTGACCAATTTGGTGGTCTTCCGTGGAGTGACTGCAATGGTTGACAAGAGATAACCGACCAATGTCGTCTACCTAGACTTCTGTAAGGCCTTCAGCATGGTCCCACATGATGTCCTTATCTCCAGATCGATCAGACATGGATTTGAAGGGTGGACTTGGGTGTTCTCATGAATGAAAATCTGGACATGAGCCAACAGTGTGTGCTGGCAGCCCAGAAAGCCAAGTGTGTCCTGGGATGCATCAAAAGGAGTGCAACCCACAGTTTGTGGGAAGTGATTCTACCCCTCTACTCTGCCCTTGTGAGATCCTCACCTGCAGCACTGTCCAGGCCTGGAGTCCTCAGCACAAGGAAGATGTAAACTTGTTGGAGAGGGTTCAAAGGAGGGCCACAAAGATGATCTAAGTGCTGGAACACCTGCCCTATGAAGACAGGCTGAGAGAGCTGGGGTTGTTCAGCCTGAAAAAGAAGGCTCTGGGAAGTTCTTATTGCAACCTCCAGTACTGATTGGGGCATATGAAAAGGAGGGAGAGTGAATGTTTACACTTACAGATAGTGATAGAGCAATGAGGGATGTTTTTAAACTAAAAGGTGAGAGATTTAGATTAGGTGGTAGGAAGAAATTCTTTACTGTGAGGATGATAAGGCACTGGAACAGGTTGTGCAGAGAAGTTGTGGATGCCTCATCTCTGGAAGTGTTCAAGACCAGGGTGGATGGGGCCCTGGTCTAGTGGAAGGTGTCCCCGCCCATGGTGGTGGAGGGTGGAATTAGATGGTCTTAGATCCCTTCCAATGCAAAACATAGTATGATTCTAAAATAATATCAACTAATATCTAGAACCTTTTCCCAAAGAAACCTCATACTTCTTCTAAAAGTTTCACAACGAAATATTGAGAACTCTTGCAATGCAAGCTAATAGAAAATCTCTTAAAGAATCTTTGAACTTTTGAACTTTTTTCTTACGTGAGACTTTGATAAAAGCAAAATGTAGATGGAAGATATAATTTATGTATTTCTTGTTTCCAAAACACTATGAATGAAAACCACTTATTCTTTATTCCATTTTCTTTTAGAAATGTAGAACAAAAACTCAAAATGACACATTTGGCTTGTTTGATGTGAATTGCATTAGGGATTTCAGTTCAAAGCAACTTTGGCTTTTCATCCACATGTGGAATTGTGATTATTTTAATGAAGCAATGCTATAAGAGAAAAATTTCATCTAATGGTGAAAGGCCATGATCCAAACATTACTCATCCATTCTTTTTTGAATTAAAAAACAATTAGAAAATTTAATTGCAAAATATCCACCAGTGCATAGCAATTAAAAAAAGATACAAGTTCTGCTTTGGAAAATCCTTAAGTGGCAGATTGCTGCAAGTAAAACAGGTGAAGTATCACTGTGTTCTTGCCTTTGCTTATGTTCTACCTATGTAATTTGCTTCTGGCCACAGATAAGGCATTAGTTTTATACTAATCCATCTCCATCTCACCCTCTCACATTCTCAGTTATTGGAAATTACTTAACTGTGTGTTGGATCAGGTTTAGATTAGGGAAATAAACTGTTTATACTTTTTTCCTAAATACTTTTAAAGATCTATGGACAATGGTTACAATATAGCTATTCTTAAGTACAAAAGGTTCAGAGGCTCCAAGAATATCACAGAGCGTGAATACTGTGCAAATACAAAAAAACCCAAAACTTTAAACTCACAGATAGTTCTTACAGCTCTTATTTTGTTCAGCTATTTATATAATCAAAGGTTGTAATCTACAAGGTGATGAGAACATTTTTTCGGCTTCAAAATACTTAGAATTAACAAGCATTTCAATGTAAGATGAACAAATGCTGCAGCACCTGGGAGTACATGAATGCCTTGTAGGTTTTAGTGCTATTCCCTTGATCCAAAGCCCATGGAAACCAAATAGAGACTTGGATTTGGTCAGAGAGGGCTTTGCATGAAGCTTTTGTATAAAAAACTAGCAAGATATTGATCAGGACAACAGTTACTGTTTTAATTATCTCAACCTCTAAGGATTTAATCCAAAATCCATGGGATTCCCCCAATACATGTATTGCTCCCAGTACCTTATACAGAGATAGAGTGGAAAAAACAAAAGATAGTTTAATTATATTTATTGAAGCATTGTTTCATTGTCAGGAAAACAGTAAGTTAATACATTTCAACTTCCAGTGTAGTATGTTTATCTGTCAAGTTAAAGTTTGTCAAGAGGAAACTGTTAATGAGAAACAAATGATACAGCACCTCCTCTGCTAACATGAATGTTGAGTCATACACAGGATCCTTCCCCAAGTATTTCACAGAAATTGGTCATACTCAACACTGGAGTAGGGAATTTGCTCAGAGTTTCCTAAAGCTAAAATGGGAACAAGTTGACTTTTTTTTTTTCCTTGGCTTATCAAAGTCTTGTTAACTCACAGAGGCTTTCGGGCAACCTTGAAAGTATATCATGCACTAATATCATCAGAGAACATGACAGCCAGAGCCTGATGTATCTAATTTTGGACTGGTATAACAGTGCTATTTAGAGCAATAAAGGTTTTATCTGTTGGTTGATCTGTTTACTGAAATAGTCAGTGAAAAATGTGTCATATATTATATCTCCTCATTATTCTCTTGGTATAAAGGACATTTGAAGACATAGTTCTGCCTCTATTTTGGGATTATCCTGCTGACTGTATTAGGATAAGGTTATATATTGTACTTGACCCTAGTGAGGCCACACTGTATCCAGTTCTGGGTTCCTCACTACAAGAAAGACATTGAGGTGCTGAAATGTGTCCAGAGAAGGGCAACAAAGCTGGTGAAGGTTCTGGAAACTAAGTCCTATGAGGTGTGGCTGAAGGAACTGGGGTTGTTGGAGAAAAGGAGGCTTGAGGGAGATCTTATCACTCTCTGCAACTACCTGAAAGGAGGTTGTAGCCAGGTGAGAGTCGGCCACTTCTCCAAAGTAACAAACAATAGGATGAGAGGAAAGAGCCTCAAGTTGTGCTAGGGGAGGTTTAGATCTGATGTTAGAAAAAAATTGTGGACTGAAAGGGCTGTCAAACACTGGAATAGACTATGCAGAAAAGTGGTTACATCACCATCCCTGGAGTTAAAGACTTGTAGATTTGGCGCCTGGGGATGTGGTTTAGTGATGTACATGGCAAGTGCGGAGTTAACAGCAGGTCTCAGTGATTTTAGTGGTCTTTTCCAACGTCTTCCAACCTATGATTCTATGTATAAAATGGGCATAAAGACGAAATAGTTCCCTAACAAGAATCTGTGAAACAATCAGTTAAAATGAATGGCTAGCTAAGACCCATACTTGTCAGCAACACAGTGGTTATTATATGGACTTCTATGCTTGCTTGCCTTTCCAAACTAAAAGCGATCACTCCTAGTGATCATCACACTTCTTTAGGTTCCTCCAATGCATGATGACCATTATCCAAATAATTTGTTTAATGAAAAACAAATAAACTTGCAGTTAATTTTTTTTCTGATGTAAGATGTGAATGCCAGTATTCTGAAAATCCTGTAAGAAGGACTGAGATAGATTAGATTTTATTCTTGAATTTTATTCCATTTAAAAGAACATTGCAGCTTTGTTGGCATGGATGCACTGCATGACTGACTTTATGCGTATTCACAACTGTTTCTTGGAAGCAAATGGCTTATTAAACAGTAATCATATAGCATGCGCAAGTGAGTTTTGTGGATAAACAGGAATTTTTATCCTTATTGCCTGAGATGTGTTGTGGACTAAAAAAGTTTTTTTGATGACATTTACTCTTCCAGGAATGTTAAAAATCATCTTATGTCTGATTTCCTTTTCTATCTGAGAAATTTCTTTTTCTGTATCTCATATAT
Organism: Xenops minutus; assembly: GCA_035221455.1. NCBI lineage: Eukaryota > Metazoa > Chordata > Aves > Passeriformes > Furnariidae > Xenops > Xenops minutus. The sequence continues at coordinate 22,651,975 of JAWWEE010000040.1, read as the reverse complement.
AAATAATGCTGATTTTTCTTGATTCCTCTTGAATCACATACTTGAAGAAAAACACATCTGACTTTAGGAGCACCTAAATATTAGCCTAGGTGAGATGCTCAAATATATGTGTCTGCTTTCAGGTGAACTAAATCTCTTTCTAGACTCAATTACTGCAATGTGAGCTTCAGCACTAACTCATGTGCAAAAACCTACATGCATACACCAAAAGTGTTTTCACTTTCTACTTGAATTTCATTCCAGGACAATAAAATTAACTAGTCACGGTGTCAGAGCTATGAATTATTTTTCTTTATTCTTTTTTTTCCCCCTTCAGGTTTGTGGGTCCTGCTCTGTGTAATGATCTAATGCAGTTTAACTGTTCATTATTCCATTTTCAGCTCGTTTCCCCAAGATGCTTTTCCCTAATGGCATTGTCCACTCAAATGGAGTGACAGCAACTTGCTCAGGAGAAAGGACTCAATATATTGAACAGGTCACCTCAGAAAAATCTGTGTACCCATATTCTTTTGAGACATTATGGTTATATTACAGTAGCCTTTGTACATGTCTTTAAAAAGTCTCAGGTAAATATTTTTCTGCTAATTGAATAAAAAGAGAGAAAACATACAAAACTCACATAATTTAAATCTTCTTTCCTTGATAGTGTGTTTAATAAACAGTGGAAAATATAGCTGAAATTATATTCTAGTAGATAAAATATTGCTAGAAGAGAAGAGATGTGCAGGAATATTGTGAAATTGTACTGCAAAGTAGTGAAATGAAATGAGAGAACCTAGAGTGAATAAAACTAAAGAAACATGCATTGTGAACTCTATGTCTTATGATAAAAAAGGCCACTAGAAACTTCACGGAACATTGTACTTACTGTATTTGAACAATATTGGTAAATATTTTGCCTTTTTAAATGTAGAAGTTATTTCATGATAGTTTCTTTTAATTTGTGATGGTCTTATTGATCTAATAAAAAAGAGAAACATTTTTCACTTGTGCATTATTTATTAAGCAGCAATATAGATAAATGGGTGGAAAAGGTAATTTCTACCAGCATTTGGGTTTGGAGGCAAAGCATTTTCTTTGGCAGGTTTTAGATCAGGATTTTATTTATGTTACAGTATATAATGTAACATTTCTATGTCATTAGTTCATTCCAATGGGATCTGGAGTGTCAGATTTTTCCCACCCACGTGAAATCCAAGGTAAAGGTTTTGACCTGCTTCTCTTATCAGAAAGGAAGGCAAAACTCTTATGACTGGTGAAAAAGTTAATGAAAACTGAAAACACTCATAGAATTTTTGATTTTTGGAGTGTTAAATGTGTCATGGAAAGGTTTACTTACTTTTTGTAATCCACTCCAAAATGTGTGTCTCAACTGTCAGGTTTGAACATATCAATATGTAAAAAATACAATTACTCTTCAGGGATGAGGTGAACTCTAATAGTTAGATGCTGTGCAAGCTTCTGAGACTAGGCACCGTGACGATTTTGTAGGCATCTCATTAACGAACTGTAGTGCTGCAGCATGCTCAGCTTTACTTATTTATTGAAGAGATAATGGGAAATAACTGGTTTCTTTGTGAAGTCATAAATAATATGACAGAAGGATATTAAATGCACTGAGATGTGACAGAGAAGCTAAAAACTTGTGGGGTTTAGTATTTTATGGTGCCAGTTCTCCTTTACCAGTACATGTAAAACCAAGAGATATGTTTTAGCTGGTTTTGTAAACAATTAGCAATTTAGTGTGCTAGCTATTGAAAGTTAGGTCTCTTAAATCATAGACTATCTCAGTTTTGCTATTTTGCAGTAACATTCAGAAGTTACTAGAGAATGAATTTTCTTCATCCTCTTTTTTTCCTCCTTTTTTTTTTTTTTTTCATTTAGGTATTTTTCCTTCCCTCCCCCCCTTTTTTTTTTAACAGAGATAGGTTTTTTCTATTCTTAGATTCCCAATATGAAATACTAGCTCCACAAAGTATGAAAATTTCTGACATACATTCTATGAACCTTTTTTCTCAGTGGGAGTCTTGTCCTGAAACTGCACTCAAATATACACACAAGATCCACTGCGGCTTCTCAGTACTTTGTGCTCTTGATTACAATAACAGCTAGCTTTTATTTCCCTCTGCATGTATGTGTGTGTGGACTTAAGAGAGAAAACTGTGCTTTATTCTGAAGTTCAGACATAGTACTCAGATCCAGATTGAGGCAGCATTGTCCTCTTCTGTGCTCATTCCTGTTATTTTCACTCAGAGATTTATCATACAATATGTTAAGAATTTCCTCAGAGACTGTGTTGATTAGAGAAGTAAGAATCTCATTGGTTAGTCTTAAGAAGATTTCTGAGTATTGTGACCCCACAATTCTTTGCCTTAGGTTTGCCTCTACATTTAGCATGAAGCTGGTACAGAAGACAGAGCTATACTGCAATGCGGCCTGTTCTACTTAGGTTTCTATATCCTGTCCATCTTCATGATACCCAAGCACCAATACTGTAAACATGCTTCTACAAGTTGAAAAATTTATTTTTCCTGGAGCAATAAGAGTTTCTTCTGCGTTGGTAGCTTAGATATCATTACAGCAGGCAAGTGTTGAAGTCACAAATCTGTGGATCTCAGCCATTATGCCAGTGTGAGTTTTGTCTATGCAAAGCATTTTATGGTTTTATAGCATCCATTACCACTTCATCTAAAGATTTTAAGCTCGTCTCCTGAAACATGACCTTTTTATTGGAGGAGTTCCAGGCATTTCCGTATGAGGTCCTGAGGCTTCTTGTTGTTGCTTGCTTATCTCACTTACATCAGTTTTATAGCAGTGTAAATCTATTGTTTCACAAGCTACTTCTAGTTTGCAGTAATGTAAAAACAGTGAGGCCAGATCTGCCATGCTTAGCCTTTGCACTGCCAGCAAACCCCATTTTTAATTTATTTGAAATAGGAAGTAGTGGGAAATAGGAAACAGGTGAAGCAATTCTTTTGTGACTCAAGTGATGTGTATGTAAAAACTTAAAGTTAGAAACAATTTTCATCAATGGTTCCGACTACTATGTGATACTTATTATTGTAACTTAAAATTTCTCTTTGGGATAAACAGTGCCATAATGACTTAAGAAAATGAAGTGTTCATGTTTCATTGAGCAATGGAGTGATGACTTGGAAAAAGTAGAGTTTCCTCTGCAATTGTTTAAGTGACTGAGAAACCACAGGATAAATTATCACTTAGTTCTGGAAAAACAAGTCAGAGCCAGTCTTTGTTAGAAATTTTAGGAACCTACAGAGTGCTTGATCTTGAAGTAAAGCAGATGAGACCCACTCACGTTGTGATCATATCTGTCCATTTATGCTAGCTGTTTCATAAGGACTATTCTTATAACTGATCTTTCCTTGTTTGGATCACCCTTCAGGGAAAAAACCATCCCCAAATTAATGGTCCTTTTGAAATGTCTGTTCTGCAAGTGAACAAGCCATGGACTTTTTGTATGAAATATTCTACTTTTTGAAAAGTTACCAAGAGCTTCCATCTTGAATCTATTATGTATATAATAAATTGAAAGCTCCAGAATGGAACATGGGAGTCTAATTTTAATACTATGTATCATTGTAACTCTCTTGTTCGGACTGTTCAGGAGGTCTCTGAGATAGAGCCTTTAAACCAATTATTTTTATCACCAATATATTCATCTAAGCAGCCACAAATAGACAATCAAGGATAATAAATGGAGACACTTCCCTAGAGTTTCAAGCAAAAGAGATAATAGATTGGATCACTGTCATATTTTGCTACTAGTGGCTTTTGGTAGAACAATTTTGCATTCATTACTTTACATGTTTCATAGTATTACAAGCTATTTTGACAACCTTTCCAAATTTTATATTTCAGAAAGAATGCACATAACATCGTTTGGTAAATTCTATGTTTTTTTTTTTTTTAGAATAATGCTGGATATACATTAAAATGCCATAAAACAGATCTGTTCATCAAAGGTAGTAGATGTTCATTAATCATATCAATCATTAGGTGTATTTTTAATGTACATTTTGCCTCTTTTTTCTTCTGAGACAGTGGTTATAGGTACAGATAGCCCATATTCATGTTGTTATGTAGCTTAATCTAATTTCCTCTGAACAGTTATAAGTTTTGAATAAGCTGATTAAAAAAAGAGAATAAAACATTATTTTGTGTGGCAGATTTTACTGTTGCAAAAAAGACCTGAAGTACAAAGCACATCTCAAGCATTTGCTTGTTCAAGTGCCTTGGAGGACTTTTTATTTTTATTCAGTATATATTGTGTATTAAAAATTCCATAAACACTTTTCATTCATTTACCACTCTGTCAGTAGAATTGTAAATTACAAGTGTTAATTTTGAAAGTCAATAAAAATCTGATTTTTTTCTCAGTTAGATATAAAACACAACTTGATCAAAAAGGTCTAGGATTATTGTTTGGTTGTTCAGTTATCTGGTGGGACCATTCTGTTCTGCTTGCAGTCCCAGGAAAAGATCTGATTATCAGGCAATATATCCTTGTGAGTCCCTCTTTTTTGCCTACTGCAACTTTTTCCCATCGCATAAATATTTAATTGAAAACGGGCCCTAATTACAAAGTCTTCCTCCTTCCCTTTCTACTGCAAAATTGTTCTGTTAGAGAAGGGTGACGCCCTCTGCTCTGATGGGAGGAGAACACAGATCACAAGGATTCACAGGATCTTAATCTAAAGGTTATACTCCCAAATGGTGGCATATCTTCCTACCCACAGGAGATGTTCGTTCTTTGCAAAACAACTAACACTCTTGCCATTTTTTTCCTGAAAAGCTTGTGGTTCCCAGTGCAATCCCTATTTTCAGAAGACTATGCTATTACCTACCTGGCTCTTTCTGAAAAAAAACCAAACCGTGAACCCAAACAACCCATGTCTGAGGTGTGTCAAAGCTAATTTAGTGCCTATTTGAGTTTTTCTTCTCTACACATACTACATGACTTTTAGCAGTACACTGTATATACCCTTCAATATGTACAAGAATATTCTAATCTTGAGAAGTGCTGCTGCTCGTTTTTGTCTATCTGCATCTTATTTTTGTCAGCTACAGAAATATGGGTTTTGAATGCTTTATTTTTTCCCCACTTAATTTCAGTAAGACTTTTTTCATATGTAAGGGCTCAAAATATAAGGATCTCTTCTTCCAGATTCTGACTGAGACACTAGCTAAACAGTGACATCTTTACCTTAAACACCACTCTTTTCTTTTGAAATTGGCAGGGAGCCCAGAAGTTTTCTTGATCAAAGGCATATTCAAAATTTTTTAACCTACTTCCATGCTAATTTGTTTTTGTAATCATGAAATAAATCAAAATCTTTTCCATTGTTTAAAACTAAAAGATAACATTTTTACAAAATCATTTTAGAGCATTTTGAATATAAATTGGCTGTTAATGACAGAAAAATAAATACAGTTAAAGTTGTGTCCTTTAGGTAAATGGTAAGTAAATTAGTGGCTGATGCAAAGCCCATTAAGAATCCTGATGACTTCAGAGAGTTATGGATTATGTCTCAATAAAGAATCTTCACAAGAAAAAGACCTTAGAAGAGAGGAAAAAAATAGGTATCCATAGAAGTGTAAATTGCATCACAGTCCAATCTTCAGGCACAGTAATGATCAAATTTGACTAAATTTGAGGAAAAAAAAAATCTCGATAATGCTTGATAAAGATATATCTTATGATCCACATTTCTCTTTAAAATTCTGAATTTTGTAGTTTAAAATATGCATTTCCACAGATGCTTTCTTTCACAGGTAGTTTGCGTATAGTGCCTTCCTACTTTTGTATCCAGATTATTCCTTCCTGGAATTCTGTGTAAAATCAAAAGGAAGCTGCTAACGGAAATTCAGTTCTGGAAAACTGCAGAGAGAAAACTCTTATCAGACGATATAATGTTCCCAAATGTGGAGAAAAAAGAACGAAGTAATTTCAGAACAAGAATCCAAGACCCAAAAGTGTAGTTGAAAGTTGAGGGGTACCTGGAAAAGGATTTATTATTAGAACATGAGATATCCAAGGGGATTTTGAACATTGCTGTTTCTCTTCCCATGCTAGTGTGAACTGAGGAGATTGGACTCGGTGAAGGGCAGTAGGGTAAGGCAGCAAAAGGGCAGGTGTCAGCAGGTGGTGCCCTTGTCCACTGTGGGTCAAGTTCCTGTTGCTTTGTGTGTGAGCTATGTTTTTATTCTTGGGAGGACATGAAGAGCTGCTTTAGTTTGGTGTTACGCATGAAGAAAGTTGCCATTTTCAATGAGTTTCTAATCACTGAACAGTCCCAGGAGCTTTCCAGGAGCCACTCATCAGGGTTGAGGTTCAGGGTGGAAAAATGAAAAATATTATTTGCAGAGTATATAATTACATTTATTTTTAGTCCCGTTAAATGAGGGGAAAATGCTAAAAGGTAACACTGGTTTAGGTAGAAGGAGCCTAAGGTATCTGTCTGTTTTCAGCAGATTAATGCCATTAAATATTTTGCAAGGGTTGTTTCAATGCTCAGTCTTTTGAAGTACTGTAATTAAGCCATGAAAAAAATAACAATGTCTTCCATATAGACTTTTCTGTAAGAAGCCTGGAGAATTATTCTATGAAATTTTGTGGTTCTTAACTTACTCATCAATCATGTGACTTCAACAGTACTCATCAGGCATAGTCATAACCAGGAAGACCTTAGAAATGCATTAGAGGGAATAAATATGATGAAGAATCTGTTTACTAAAACTGTGCTGATACAAAAGAGCAAGAACATGTATAATATGATTATATATCAACTTACATGTCAGCTAAATGGTAAGTCAAGCTACAATGTCTCTGTCAAAAATTTAAGGTTCATTATTTTTTTAATGATTTTATTTAAACATACTGACTTTGAACATTTTGCATGTTATAAAATTTTCAGCTCTGCTACTGTAAAATCTATTGAAAAAAGTTGCATCCAAAAAGCTTCTGATAGTTTTAGATTTTTTGATTATGGATGCTGTAGTGCATCACTAACTCTTACTTTGATCCTGTATTATGAGAGTTTATAATTCTTAGGAAATCAACCTTTTTCTTAAGATTCTTGGCAAACTGAACTGTGCAGAATATCACATAATAGATGTCTAGAAACTTAATTTTACTCAAGGGGATACCGAGGCAAATTCATTGAACAGAAATTCACTTATGTTTCTAAGTACATAGAAAAGTAATCTACTTTGTAAAATCTGTGAACTGAAAATAGATGGAAGATGAGACACTATTAAGGGAAAGCATTAAATATGTTTGCTCTGTTTTTACTTTTCTATGCCGTCAGTAATGGCCACAAGATCCTGGCCAAGATATATCTTTAATCTGACGCAATGAATGAATTCTTAAGTCTTTATTTCACATCAAAAGCAATGGAGCATGAAATTGCTATGTTTTGTGTAGATGCATCAAGCCTGTGTGCTATAGGAATGGAGATTCCAAAATTAAAAATGTCCCTAGTTTTGCTTCTTATGTGGCACCAGAAGTCCTAAGATTTTCTAACAAAATATTTTGCATTCAACATATAGTCATCACATTGTCTCATCATAAATAGCATATCAACATAGAACTTTTACCAGGAAGTTTGCAGTTAGAAATATATATGTTGCTTATTGCATACTTGGTTTGAGGAACTATTTTTGGTTTTAATTATGAGTTGTTATCTGTGGCATTTCTATTTTAAGCAAGAAGTTAAGAGGTATATTGGACATCAAAAATGGGTTAGGTGGATGTTACAATGAAAAACATTTCCACATTCTTAACCCTTACTTACAATAATTTCTTTGAAAATCTGAAGAAAGTTGCAGAAAATCTTTAAAATTACATAGCTTCCACGAGATACTGGTAGTGTGTTACTTTTTTTGCCAATAAGGCTGTAAGTGCCTTAGAAAGACTCTGCTGGAACAGGGAGGTTGGATCATCCATTCTGTGATTCTGTGATAAAAACTAAGGGTTAACACTTTCAGCCATAAACCCAGCAATTTTAAACGTCTGTTCAAAAGACTTCTAAGAATTTGAAGACAATAACTTCTTAGAAAACTTGCCTCTAACATTCAAAAACACTTTCTAGACTAGGTAGTGGATAAAATAAGTAGCATTTCATTGCATGAGCTTATTTATACTATCATAGTTTTCTACTTAGAGCAATACATCACATGGATACAAGAGAAAAGTTTATTTTAGAGACCCTCATGAATTAACAGACCTATAAGTAAGTTTTCTGATTCTTTTCAAGTCCTCTGACTGTCTCTTTAATCAGTCACAAATTGGGGAAAATCTATTTTGGCATTAAACCCACAAGTCATATTTCAAGGTAGGGGATCTAGCATTACAGCACATCATCTTATTTTTGAAAATCAGAATTGCAGAATTGAGTTGAGATTACAAGGGATCTCTGGACATTACCTTGTCCAACCTCTCCTGCTCTGAGTAGAGTCATCAAAAGCAGGCTGCTCAGGGTCATATCCAGCCAACTGTTGAATATCTTCAAGGGTGGAGATTGCACAACGTCTCTGGGAAACCTGTTCTGGTGTTTGACTACTCTCACAATGAATTTTTTTTTTTTCTTACATGTAAATGAAGCTTTCTCAATGTCAATAGTGTCTCTTTTCAACTTGACTTTTTTTGAGAGAAAGGGTCTGGCTCCATATTCTTAACTTTTGCATTCATCAAGTGTTTATACACATGAATAAGATGCTCCTGTGCATCTTTGCCAAACTGGACAACGCAAGCTGTCTCAGCTTCTCCATGTAGGTCACATGCTCCAAGTACTTCATCATCTTCATGACATTGAACTCATTTCCATATGTTGATTGCCCTTGTGTACCAGGGCTGGACATAGCACTCCAGCTGTGGCACTCCAATGCTCAGGAATGGGGAAGGATCACATAGTCAACCTTCACGTGATGCAATCCTGTTCCTTATTCAGCCCAGAAAAAGCTATCGGCCTTCCTTGTTGCAAAGGCACATTACTGGCTCTTCGTCCAGGATTTCAAGCCAGTCAGCCCCTGTGTACTTATGCACATAGTTATTCTTACCCAGGTGCAGGATTTAGCATTTTCCTTTCTTGTACTTCTTGAGGTTATTACTGTTTTCACATTTCTTTAGCCTGTTAAGGTTCCTTCGTCAGCAAAAGCATCTGCTGTATAAACTAACCTTCCCAAATTTGGACCATCTGCAAATTTGCTAAAGGTGCACTGTCCCATCATCCAGGTAAACACTGAAAATGTTAAACTGTACTGGCCCCAGTACTGACCCCTGGGAAATACCATCACTGACTCTCCTCCAGCTGGACATCATGCTTTTGACCACAATCCTTTGAGCCCAACGGCTCAGCCAGCTTTCAGCTCACCTCAATGTCTGTGAATATAACTTGTATTTCATTTTTTGAGGAGAATATAGAATCATATAATCACTAATGTTGGAAAAGACCTCTAAGATCATCAAGTCCAAACTTTGACCGGATGCCACCATGCCCACTTAACCATGCCATGACGTACCACATCTACCTGTTTTTTGAGCACTTCCAGGGATAGTGGTATTACAGGAGACATTCCTGATCGCCTTGCTAAATCCAAGATAAACAATATTCCCTCATCCGCTAAGTACTATAGCTATTTCACCATAGAATATTTTCATATTCTTAGGACATGATTTTCCCTTCGTAAATCTATGCTGACCCACCTTGTCCACTATGTTTGAAAAGGGCTTTCATGACCACTTTCTCCACTGCCTTCCCAGGGGTCATGGTTACACTGACTAGCTTGTAGTTACCCAGATCCTTTTTCTTGCTGTTCTTGAATTAAATTATTTTATTCTGAAGTTAAATACATTAGCTAGGAGGTTCATTTTAACATAGAAATGTAATAATAAGCAAACAATATAAAATCAATATGTATATTTAAGCTAGTTTAAGGATTTTCAAATGATCAAAACAGTTTAGAACACTAGTACTGTGAGTAGGTGTTGGGCTTATTAACTTTGCTTTGCTTTAAAGACTTAAGAATCTTTGGGATATGGTAATACTCAAATGTTACAAAATGCCATTTGAATTTTAAAAGATACATGTTTTGAGAGGTTTCTATGAAGACAGCACTTCTAGTAAGAAAACTTGCAAGTTTGCTTAGCCATTTTTGGAACTCGTTGTGGTGCATTGTCATCTACATTGTCATTTTTCACATATTGAGGAAGTCCAGCAAAATATCTTTGAATGCCAGTTGAAAAAAGCCATTCTCTTGGCCCTGACCCCATGCAATGACAAACTATATGTGAATAAGAGGGCTTTGAGTTGCTGCGTGGGATACTTTCTTGATGAGGTAGTTCTCAATCGATTAGATTTAAAAGTAAAAAATCTTGTGTAATTGATGAGTTCACACCAGGAAAAAAAAAAAAAAGGTTAATTATGACTGGTATAGCTAGAAACAATACCATAATTACTAATCCTTTTTTGGTAATTTAGTATCTATTGAGAGCATCTTAAGGAGAGGCTGGAAGTGGCACTTAGTGCCATGCTGTAGTTGACACAGTGGTGTTAGGTCTTAGGTTGGACTTGATGATCTCAGATGTGTTTTCCAATATAATTGATTCTTTGATTCTGTGATTTTGTGACTTGGTGATATTTGTTGACAAGAAGCTTAACGTAAGCCAGAAATTTGCACTGATAGCACAGAAAGCCCTGGACTGCATCAAAAGAAACATGGGCAACAGATTAAGGAAGGTGGTTGTGCCCCTCTACTCAGCTCTCATGAGACTCCACCCGGAGTACTGCATCCAGCTCTGGGACCCCCAATATAAGAAGGACATGGATCTGCTGGAGTGAGTCCAGAAAAGGACCATGAAGATGACCCAAGGGCTCATCTTCTAAGGCTGAAGCAGCTCCCCAATGAAGACAGGCTAGGAGAGTTGGAGTTGTTCAGCCTGAGGGAGAAAAAGTTTGAAGGAGACCTCAGAGCAGCCTTTTGGTACCTAAAGACATCCTACAAGAGAGAAGGAGAGGGGCATTTTCTCGAAGGCATGTAGTGATAGGACAAGGGGGAATGGCTTTAAGGTGAGAGTAGGTTTAGATTCAATATTGGGAAGAAATTCTTTACTGTGAGGGTGGTGAGGCACTGGAACAGGTTTCCTAAGGAAGCTGTGGATGCCTCATCTCTGGAAGTTTTCAAGGCCAGGTTGGATGGGGCTTTAAGGTTGGATGGGGCTTTAAGCAACCTGGTCTAGTGGAAGGTGTTGCTTTCACTAAGGGAACTATCAGTTTCCACTAGGGGGTTGGAACTAAGTGGTCTGTAAGGCCCTTTCCAACCCAAAATGTTCCACTGTTCTCTGATACTGGACCCAGGTAAAACTTCTCAGCTAATTCTTTTATCTCTATTAGTAATTTTTCTATTTGCCATGAAAATAACTTCTAAAAATTTGTTTGCCCTTGTTAAGTGAAAGCTCTGCAGTATCACTTGGTGGGTTGCGATAGTTATACTGTATTTGTTATGCTTTGGAATAAGTATAACAGAACAAATAATGCCTTAATTCTTTATCTGAAATAGCTCTAGAACAAAAGCAATTCTACTTCAAAGAAATGTCTGATCTTGTTTACATATTGAAAAAAGTCCTAGAACCTTCAAAATATTTTCTAAATAATGTCATATCAGAGAATGGCACAAGTTAATGACATTATCTCTATATTTTTTAAAAAGAGGCTAAAGAGGACTATTCACCTTCCTTGTTTTTTGTGGGTTTTGTTTGTTTGCTTGCTTTTTTTCTTGGTTTTGTTGTTGTTTAATTTATTAGGTTTTTTAAATCTTGAGAAAGAGATAAAGACATTTTTGAAAAAAGTATCTATCCTTAAAAATCCAGTACTGCACGGAACTCACAGAAGTGCCTTCGAACCAAGCAAAAGAATTGAATAAGTGGGCATCAAATGGTAAAAATTTCCTTTTTATCCTGTCCAAGTCACACTGAACTCAATGTCATAACTTTCACTGAACCTTGATTTTATCTGGTGCATGAAGATAAGGACATGCAAAAGTCATGGCAAGGCTAAGCATATAGAAAAAGCTTAGGAACTAATAATCTGTTTTAAGAAGAAATTGAATGCATAATTTTAGTGAAATTAAAGTAATAATATGAAACCAATACATTTCACTACATAGGAATAAAGAAACATATTTTCTTATGGGATGTGTGAAATTTAGCAAGAGCTGGGAATATAGTTTACATTTTTATGACTAATAAAAATTAAGGTTCAAAATTTAATAATTACAAGACAATACAGTACAAACAAATAGACATACAAAACCGGGGCGGGGGGGATCAAAAGCAGTTTGAAATTCTTTATAAGCTTATACAAAAGGTTATAAAAGTTGAACTGCAGAGGCAAATTTCATTCTTATTTATGGAGCATTACCTAGCTGAAACAGCACAACTCACTGGGTCCTGTACTAACTGCTGGCCACATTTGAATTCTAGAGCTACCATATCACTGGTATGATACTATGAAACTGTTTTATACTAAGCAGTGGTCTTAGTGCCTCTGCGCCTTCAGGCTCACCTGAATTATTTGATTTCTCTGTCTTCATGGTCAGAATTAAAGCTCATCACATACAAATGTAAAATGAGCCAACAATATTGAAAAATGGTGAAAACACTGAACACTTCCTGCCTGTCTTCAAAACTTAGGAAAAGAGCAGAAAATTACTTAATACTTACAAGTCAGAATGACAGATTCCCAGTAGAGAAACAGAGAATGAGAAGTAAGTATTTTTTTTTTCAATCAAACTTCTTCCATGTTTAAATTGGCTTTGAAACTATTTTATTTGATTCTCATTATTCAATAGGAATTTAAACTTTTTCTATAACAGGAAAATAGGTTATGGAAGGAAGTAGATCTTTCTCATTGGCTGTATATAGGTTACATAGTGATATATGCCCAGAGCTAAACATGTCCCGCATGGTTGGAAGCAAAAGCTTATATTACTACTTTGAAGTTGAACGTGTGAATATCTAAAGCACCTCTGGACCTGCTTCATGCTTCTAAGTTTAAGTAAAATACTCCCACATAACTATTAAAAAAAAAAAAAAAAAGAAGGAAAGAAAAAAACAGGTAAGTTTTACCTTCAATTTATCACGTAAAATTTAAAAGAGTAGGTTTAAGATATAAAAAAGTTGCATCTACAGTATGCCTAAGAGTTTGTAATACATCTTCTAAACTGAAAGCTCAATAAACAACTGAGGAAGAAGAAATTTGAGAATGTTGAGGATTCAAAAAAGAGCCAAAAATATATTCAACAAATAAACAAATTAAGGACTTTGATGTTAAATATGTGATGCACTGTGTCGCATTTATAATTTAGTGTGGTTACAAGCCTGTAAACTTATTTGTATTTTAATTTTTCGACAGGAGAGAGCATTTTTATGTTCTGCATAAGAACTCCCTTGGCATGAGCAGAGTTTGTACTGAGGTCTTACATACAGTGAATTATTTCAGCATTGAGCAGCAGAATAGGCATAAATAAAGGTTTTGAAACAGAAGAAGACATTGAGAAATTAGTTTTTTTTAATTAAGGGTAATATGAAAAGCAGGAAACAAAGTTCTCAGTTTTGATTACATGTGATTATTTTATCACCTACAATTTGATACCTAAGAAAGAAGTGAATACTTCTGTTTTGGATGGAGGAAAAACGTTATCAGGAAAGGATAAAAGGTTAATGTATCTGTGAAATGCAATTACAACAATTCTGTAGGAATATCAAGACCATAGCATTAGAGATTTGGTGACATAAAGTTGTTTTCACGTGTCTCCTATATTTTTTTTTGGAAAAAAGTACATTTATGTAGTCTTTGTATGGGAATTAATTATTCATTAATTTTATTTCAGCTAGATCTCAAAACTGAATTTGAAGAGCCAAAGCAGAATCTATGTTTGGTTATGCACATGATGATACTTTTTTCACAGCCCCATTTAAAATAGAGAAGTTGAGCTACTGAAGAAAGTTTCTGCAAATTCCTTTCTGGATTAAATTAACTGTAATAATTTTTATGGTTGGATAAGACCATTGTGATCACCGCATCAGACCTCATGTCTGAAAAAAGGTAAAGAACTATTCTGAATTCATTCTGGTTTAAATTTCAGTGCATAGTATAAGAAGTCCTTCCTATTCTACTTGAAGTGTCTTCAATGATAAGTCCATCACAGTCTTTATAATATCTGTTGAAAGTTGTGTGACATTTTTAGTATGAATGGAGTTCTCACCAAACTTTAATTTAGATGTATATCTACAACTGAGCAAATGTTCCAGGAGAGAGTGATAGGCTCTTTAGACCATAGTTCAGTTATCTAAGATGAAAAAAGTAGTATGATAGAAATGTTCACAGATGCCCATAGATTGTAGAAAAAGTCAAGGCAAGTATTCATACTATAGATGCCTGCATCTGAACAGAAGAAACCTGAATCCCATACAACTTTTCTGTCATCAATTTTGAACATTTGAAAGTTGTCTTATTTCCACTGAGCTCTGTGGAAGAATTTATCATCTGTATGTGTTATCTCAGTAGACACTGATCAAATGAGTCATCAATTAGTGGAGTCTCTTTGAGAACTTAAATGGGTGATGTGATTCTGGAAGTTTTCACCATGGAGTATGTTTTTCAAACCCCAGTCACTCTTGTGGCTGTTCCAAGAATTCACCATTATGAGCATTAATCTTGAGTTACATGCAGCAGAACTGTATGCACTATTCTCTTTTTCCAGAGGCAAAATTGCAAGCAACTTAACCCATGTAATTGTGATTCCTAGGTATGTATTAAAGAATAGTAGTGTCTTTTTGTCCACAGCAATAAATTGTGAGGTATTCAGCTGTTTTTTCTCTACTACAAGTTTTGTTTAATTTCAAGCAATTAAGGTAAGGATTAAGGGAAACCAGAATAAGAATATTCATATAGCTGAACTGATCCTGTGAAAATCAAGGTTTCATGAGACTTAAAGAACTGTGAAAGCATGCTGTCAGTGGCATTGAATATTTGCATTGTGCCTTAAAGATATCTGCTGTAGGTTTAGTTGAACTTTACAGAAGCTTCAAGTAAGACAGTTGAAAAACATCTGTATTTCACAAAGCTGTCAAATTTGAGAGGATGAAATAAAGGAATATTATGTTCGCTGAGAAACATCATCCTTGTTGATCCAAAAAATTGTGTGAATTACATATTCTATGCAAGACTGAGCAAACCAAATAGTCTTTACTTAGGTTTTTATCTTAATCTGATACACACTGGAGTAAGGGCTTAGTAAGGATCTTGAGAGGATTGAGAGGTGGGCCTGCATGAACCTCAGGAAGTTCAACAAGGCCAAGTGCAGATCCTGCACTTGAGTCAGGGCAATCCCAAGCACAAGTACAGGCTGGGCAGTGAACGGATTGAGACATGGAGAGAAGAACTTGGGGGTGTTTGTGGACAAAAAGGTCAACATGACCTTACAGCACAGAAAGCCAAGCGTATTCTAGGCTGCATCAAAAGAGGTATGTATGGCCAGCACATCGAGGGAGGTGGTTCTTCTCCTCTGCTCTCAGGAGACCCCACATCAAGTTCTGGGGACCCCAGCACAAGAAACTGACCTGTTGGAGCAAGTCCAGAGGAGAGCCACCAAGATTACTGGGGTGGAGCCCCTCTCCTATGAAGAAAGGCTGAGAAAGTTGGTGCTGTTCAGCCTGGAGAATACTTCAGAGACACCTCAGAGCAGCCTTTCAGTACCTAAAGAGGGCCAATAAGAAGGTTGCAGAGGGACTTTTCACAAGGGCACGTGGTGATAGATTAAGGGGAGATGGCCTTAAGATGAAGAAGAGTAGGTTTAAATGAGACACAAAGAAGAAATTTTTTACAATTAGGATAGTGAGACACTGGAACAGATTTCCCAGAGAAACTGTGGATGCCCCATCCCCAGAGGTATTCAATACTAGGCTGTATGGGACTTTGAGTGACCTGGTCTAGTGGAAGGTGTACCTGCCCATGACAGGGAGATTAGAACTAGAATGATCTTTACAGTCCCTTCCAATCCTGACCATTCTATGATTCTATTACTCAGGTTTTTCACAGTGGGAATTTTCTTGAGTAGAAAATGTAGAATGCAGTTAACTACTTCAAAGGAAAATGTACGCTTGCTTCTATTTCTTTTAACAGGGCATATATCCTGTTAAAGGGTATTTTAATGAGTTGATACAGCATTACATTTTGCATTTCTAAACACAGTGATCACAGTAAGATTATACCCCTATTAAAGGAAAAGAATGAATCACAGAATTTGCCGTGTTGGAAGGGACCTACAAGGATCATCAAGTCCAACTCCTGGCCCTGCACAAGATCATCCCCAAGAGGCACACCAAGTGCCTGACAGTGCCATCCAAATGCTTCTTGTGCTCTGTCAGTCTTGGTGTAGTGACCACTTCCCTGGGGAGCCTGTTTCAGTCCCCAACCACTCTCTGGGTGAAAAACCTTTTTCTACTATTTAACTTAAACCTCCTCTGACACACCTTTAGGCCATTGCCTTGGGTTCTGTCACTAATCGCCACAGAGAAGAGATCAGTGTCTTCCCCTCCTCATTGCCTCACAAGGAAGTTGTAACTGCAATGAGCTCTCCCCTCAGTCTCCTCCAGGTTGAACAGACCAAGTGCCCTCAGCTGCTCCTCATACGGCTTCCCCTCAAGGCTCCTCATCGTCTTCTTTGCTCTCCTTTGGACACTCTCTAACAGGTTAATATCTTTCCTATATTGCTGTGCCCAAAACTGCACACAATATTCAAGGGGAGGCCGACCCAGTGCAGAGCAGAGAGGGACAATCCCCTCCCTTGACTGGTCAGCGATGCTTTGCCTGATGCACCCTGATGCATCAGAACAACAATACTATTTTATGAGTAGAAAAAATTGGTTAACAGGTATGTTTGGGAATTGCATGGATAGAGGTATGTGTTGGGGTATTTAGTCATCTGTATATATGACTAAAACTGAGAAGAAAAAGGTTGTTACATTAAAGATACCATAATCTATTTGGATTTATACAAATACAAAGATTGTTTCTTCCTGTGCCTATTGGAACTGATTTCAAATATCCTTAGAGCTTACTGGAAGGAGGATTATGGCCAACATCTTATCTGATGGGAAGATGTTAATGGGAAAAGGGCTTAGGTAAACTTAAACATTGCAACATTGCAATATGGAAATGTGTATTCATGAAAACAGGGGCAATTATTTGTGTGTGGGTATGTGTGTATATATGTATATATCTAAAATTCCGTTTTAGGGAAAAATGTGTGTATATTTAAAGTATAGACTAATACAAATAATGGATAATTTAAGGGGCACACATATACCAGAATCAGAAAGGGACACGCAGTTATATTAACACTGTATTAACAGTTAATACATTCTTTGGCACTCCAAGATCATAACAAATGGAGTTTTTGTACCAGTGAATTCAGCTTCCCCTGACATACTCTCAACTTTCTTTTAGGCAACATGAGAGCTCCTGATAGGAGTTTGGCTTTAGGTAGGTGTCTCCCCCATCTTCTCATTTTCTTTGCTTCCTGCTTTTCTGAGCAATTCTGTGCAGCTTTTATTTGAACTTTTGTTTTCAGTGCTCATTGACTCTTCTCAAGATTTTTCTAGGTTAGATGGTCCGATGGAATTGTTGTTTTCCTAGTTAAGGAATTTCAGGGTTTGAGGTGGATTTCATTCTTTGGAAATTATTTTTTATTTATTTAAGTGCTTGTTATCATGGGCTGGTATTCAGAACTCTGTCACCTGCAGAGATCCCTCAGAAATCACCTCATCTGGAGCTCCTAAACACCTGCTAGGTGAGTTCCTAGCAGGTATTTTTGTTCTGAATGAGTTGCGTTTCTGGTCTTTGAAGTAAATTGTTATGAAAAGTCTGTCTTTGAGGAATAAATATCACATGAAAATTCATCTCTACTAATGTGATAATTTTTAAAATAATAGTAACAAGTATGTATATATACATATGGCTGCTTCTGTAGAACTGTATGACAGGATGGCCATCTTGGCTGACCTTACTGATCATGTACTCAGAAATGTAAGGACTAACCATTGCACACCTCAGAAAGTTGAAGGAAGGTGAGAAATAAAAGCTCATCCTTACCTCTCATCCTCTTCTAGAAATCTGGATTTGACTTGCCACTGAGCTCCACAGCAAATGGTCATGTCACCTCAACACCCTATTGTCTTGCATTTTCACAGGGTTTAACTGGCCCCAAATATCCATACCTATACAGTTCCTCTGTCAGTTCTGAAACTCAGCTCTTGTTTGAAAGACTATCCATAAGCTCCTGTAATGCAAGATCCATGACTGATACCAGATAATAGCATTATTGTGGGACACCAGTACTGATGGTTGTTTCTCACTTTTCAGGTAGCATGTCATAGGAAAACATTTTGCTTGAATCAGCAGCAATATTCTGTCTAAATAAACTAAAATAATTTTGGGTACAGCCCTGCTTGAAAGGCTGAGCATCAGTACTGAAGATACCATTTGCCTTTAACCTGAGTTTGTTATTGTTAACTAGATAAAGTTTTAGTGCGTAAGCATGAGATAATCTTACAGATGCTCATCTAGATCAGCTCCCCTCTTTCCGTTATTGCACCTACAGGCAAGCTGTTCCCTGTCCTTGACAAGGAATTGTTTTCAAGTACCAAAGTAGGAAAATTGCAAAGTTATGATATATCCAGCACTAACAATTCAGTCTCACTTGCTATTTTTCCTCAGGCAGGCTCTATTGAGAGGAAACAATTCAGTAACAACTGTTTTCTGAAGTAGTAGTGGTAATCAGCTCAAGGCCATCCAGAGTATGTTGTCAGAAATATTATCCATTGTACATAATATGCGACAATTCTGGATGTCGCGCTACAAGAAGATCTTGAACAGAAATGGCATTGACACAATGCAGTGCTTTGCCCCTAGTCATGTGGCATCCCTTCACTTCACTTCATAGCAGAAAGTAGCTGTTCATATACAGCTGTCATGCAACAACAGAGCAAAGTAGTGACTGTTATCTTTGGTGAATTTAGGCAGTTCATACTTTGCAATGGCTTAAAGTTACAGGTCTGAGGAGACAGCATTTTGTGCCTGTTTTATGGTGCATGTAATTAAAGATTTCACTGAATAAATGGGTTTCCCAAACAAATGTGCATTTTCCAGCTTTTTAAATAAATGAAAGTGAGACATTTTTGGCATGAGGAACACCTGCTCATATATGTCAATTAATCTTTCTCTGCCTTTAAAAAATTAATTATTCTAAATTGAATAGCCATTTCAGTGTAGTATTAATTAATATTTCATTGCTTTACACTGGACAACATATCAGGAAAAGGGGCTTTTTGTTCATTGACATCTGCTTAACAAAGCTAAGTGGAACCTTCTGACATTATCAATTGAAAGATCTGAAAAAAAAGCTGTTCTGTACAATAGCCTCCTTCAAGTATTTCTGCCACTGTTCTGTTCCAGCTTGTTACAAAATAATGCAACCTATGCTGGTTATTTTTTATCTTTAAAAACAAGCTGTAGTTAGAGTACATGAGCTATTTTTCATTGGGTTTAGAGCCATCTATAATCCATTTGCTTATGTTTACATGATTTCTGAAGCCTTTGTGGACTAAGCTGGTTTTGCCTCATTGAACTGTTAGTTTGCCCACTGAGTAGATCAATCTTACACTTCTTTATGAACTCAGCCACAATGAGTCATCATTTATTTCCATGAAAATCCAGTTATCATCACACAAATGTGTTTGTGCCTTCCAGATGAACAGCAGTTCTTAATTTTGTTCTGCAGATTGTTTCCCATATAAAAAGACTTCTCAGTAAGTACAAACTTCCTGATCACTGCGTAATATAGAATGAGCCTGAGGATGTGTTTTTCCTCAACTGGTGTATTCCTAGTAGGAGTTTCTGCTTTCCCTTAGACTCTAATTTATGCCTAATCATTCAGGTACTGCAACCTTCTGTGATGGCAGGCACATCCAAGAGGGCAGCCAAGGTCAAGGGCCCAAGCTTAACTAAAGTTAAAGCTCCTGTACATGATGCTATCTCCGTCTCACAAACAGATACACATGCACACGTTGGCTTATGCAAAACAGTATTGTACACTTTCTTTTGCTTTCATATTCTGAAATTTTAAAAAACATGAATGTACCTTAAGCCATTAAATATATAATACCGATATTAATCCTACTAATTAGAATAAACCAAATATAAGATATAAAAAGCTATTTTTAATTAAGTATTTCTTGTAGAGTTTAAATGTGCCATTATATATGATAGTAGAGTAATAACACAGGCAAACAAATATTTTCATCAGCAAAACAGAAAACCTGTCAATAAGTGCCTTGATGAATAAAAATTTGAATTATTTATTGAATTATGCTTTGAAGACAATGGAAACAGTTTTTGAACAAGAAAATAGTTTTGTGCTGCCAGTAAAGTTGAAAAATGTCATGGAATCTGATAAGTTTCACTGAAGTTTTATATTGTCATCGAAGTGAAATATATATATATGTTGACATAAAGCAAGACTATGTTTTGGTCTTGTAAAACACAGGGGAGAATAAATCCCCCTCCCTGTTTTTGGCCATGCACTGCTTATACAGCTAGAATATTGCACTTCCCTGAATAAATTATCAATGACTTTACAAATTTCAGTGTTTCTTGAAATACTTTGAGAACTGTTTTAGTTGGTATGTTTGAGCATGAAAATTCAAATATTATTTTTGCTACATGTCATTTTCATCACACAGGTGGTAAACTTATATCACAGAAATAATTACAGAAGGTTAAATATTTGAGTAGCTTTTATTTAATCAAAAATCCAGTTTATTTGTCAATATGTCCACTAATTGCTAAACACTGAGCTGCTGTAGCATAATGAAAAACAAAAATATTAAGGAAACAGCATGATGATGAAATTGCATTTAAGTCCTTTCTTATACTGGTCCCTCCGTGGACACCATTAATGTCTGTAATAGCAAAAATGCAAATAGTGTTGATATATTTTTTTAACAATGTAAATTCCCGGTATAAGCCAGGTAGTCAACTCATATTTTTCTGTCTTCAGCAGGTGAAATAAATCAGATTTTCTATTTATTTTGCACGAGGTACAGAACTGAGTAGAATGACTGCAGGCCTTTATGCTCCATATTAACAGTGAATGTTACGTGAAGCATCTGCTTTACATTCAGACCTGTGAAGAACCACTAACCTGACTTGCTGTAAGAGGGAAGCTGTGGTATTCATACATTGTCATATTGCTCAGGATTTACACCGCTGTCACTTCTCTGCTTTGGTCATACACCACAGTAGCGCTCTGCTAAGGCCTGAACTACAACACAGATAAAAGTAACCGTTTCTGACAAACCAAGCCTTTCCTGGTGCATTTCTCACATTTACCTGTCTTTTAGTTCTGCAGATACAGTAAATGTATGAATTTAGAAGCCTTGCCACAATTTTTTTCCTGCTACTGCAACAGAAGGTCAAAAGCCTTCCTGATATTGCCAATACAGAAAACCATGAAAATTCACTTTTAAGGCCACAAAGAACTTTGAGGAAAATGGGCATTTAAATCCTACCCTGCAATGCCTGCCCTGCAGGCATTACAGAAACATTTTTCATCAAATAAAAAAAAAATAAAATAAAAAAAGCACAGCTTGGTAGCCCCTTTTTTCAGTTTATCTGTGTGTTTGCCTCATTAAAGACTGAATGTAGACATCCCATTTGGTTTAGGGATAATAAAGATTGCTGAATATAGCTAAAGAATGAGTCTTTATTTGACTGCACATGGTAAGTTTACAAGATTTCGCCTTTTTGAGAGAAGCTGAATGTGAGTGATCTGTCAAAAAAAATACCTGGGTTTATCAGTAATTCTAAGGAAAAATATAATTTAGAAAGTAATCAGTAGCTGTTTAAAACCTCTTCAGACTGTCCTTGTACCATACCTTGAATAGTAGTAATTTTATGTTAAATCAAGGACTATAGGATTCTTCAGGTTTGCTTATAGCAAATTGATTGATTTTCAAGATTTTTATTTTTTTATATAGCTATCAAGGAAGTGTGCTTCCAGTTGAGTAAAATGCTGAGCAAGACCATGATTCATGAAAGATGATCAAATTTAATTTTTCCTTCATCCCCATACTTCTGCTTCTTGAAGTATGAAAAGCTATGAGTGTTTGAGGACCTTTAAGATATCAATGTTGAAGGGAATTTGGAGCTTATTTATCCAGACATCCACCTTGATATGGCTCCAGAAATAGGCAGATCTTCTGTTTATTCTTCTGTTTATCTTGATAAACTTACAAAAGAAATAGATAGACAGACAGACAGATAGATTTACTAAAATGCCTGAGAAACAATTAGCAAGTCAGCACAGATAAGCAATTCAGCACAAAACAGACAATTAATTACAGATATTTTATGGTTTAGAATATCTTTTCCGAAAGAGTCTTGGGATAGCAAGTAAGGATTCAGGACTCTCTTAAGTTACCTTTACTCCTTGAACTCTCTTTGAAAGGTCAGAAGTACCACTTTTGTACTATAGCACTCTGGAAAATTTACTTGTCATCAGATTCTGCTGCAGAATCTCCCAGATTCCAACTCTGCATCAAGTTAAACTTGGAGGTGTACCTTTATCCCTTTCCTATTTTGTATCAAAGAAGATACAAAAAAGCAAACCATTTGTGTGCACTGACCCAAGTTTTATATCATAATTAAGGAGTCTAAAACATCTACTTCAAGGAACATGAAGAGGTGTTTCTTGATGCAAGACAGAAGAAAGCTATTTTCTACTCTGGACACCTCAACTCTTTAGACACCTCTACATTGGCCTCCATTGCTTTGGTACTCAGACACAGCCATTTTGCATAGTTAGAAACATCTCAGTGTAGAAAGTCCTGACTTCACTCTGCTAAAATGCAGTTAAGTTCCCGGAAGGATTTAGCAACAGTGGATAGACTCAGAAAACAGCAAATTGCATCAAATGGCTTTATCTTTGTTCATAAATATGGACAGCAGTATCAGCGTCCGTTTCCAAAACATTTAAGGGTACAGTGTACATGGACCTTTCTAAGACAAGGTCCTTCTAAACGAACTATTCCAGAGATGCAAGACTGGAATGGAGAGGAGTATTTAGAATACAAGCAAGAGTAGTTTCTACTCTTCAGGTGAAGTTCCTCCCAGGGCAAGTTTTCCACTTTCCTGAATAGGTACTCATAACAGCTAGAGTATTATGGAAAACATGCACAGCACCCTCAGCAGCAGTCCTTTTAACAATATTTAGCTCTGAAGGTTCTTTCAACTTCATTGTCAATACCCTAGACCCAAGGTGAATACCTGCTTTCATTTGTACTGCTTGTCCACAGATATTGCCTTAGTCAGCGCCCAGGTACCCTGAGTTGTTCTGCAGACTTGACCAAGCTTTTTATTGAATCAATGGAATGAAGTAAATACCTCAAGAGATCTGGATGGTCTTCAATAGACAAATGTGCCAATCTCTGCCACAGTAAGGCACCTACTTCTTAGGCACTGTGAGGCT
This sequence comes from Xenops minutus, assembly GCA_035221455.1. Taxonomy (NCBI): domain Eukaryota; kingdom Metazoa; phylum Chordata; class Aves; order Passeriformes; family Furnariidae; genus Xenops; species Xenops minutus. The sequence continues at coordinate 22,628,368 of JAWWEE010000040.1, read as the reverse complement.
GACTTTTGTGTAGAGATCTTGCCTATGAAGGAAGGTATGGGAAATTAAATTCTTCTCCAGATGAGGTAGGTGGTTATTGACAGGTATCCACAGAGCTGGGTATTCAGATGACTTAAGATTCCATTGCTTGAACAGAGACCTGTGGTGCCATTTTATACAACCTATGACATCTTGCCTGGTAGCCATCTGCTCTTCCTACAGGATGCATATCTCTTTTGGGATTATGCTATAACTTTCATCTACATATAGAAGCTCTACAGATCTCTTTCAAATGGCACTAGTCAGCTGAATCATGTCTGCTTTAGGTGAATAGTGTCTCTCAGCAGACATCGTTGACCTCACTAATTGACTACAGTGGGATTTTAAACACCAATTCACAAGTGTAGGTACATGTATGAAATTAGATAGTTTTAAACCAGATTCAATTCTAATGGATTACAGTAGTCCTAAAGCAGCTTAAAGGAGGATGTGAGAGAGGACAGAGAACTCATTTTAGTTTTCCAAAGGCAGGTGTGTACCGACTCCGTGTGTGACGCCCTAGGGTTTCCAAGGCTTCCACACAAGACTAACAGACTACAGGAGGCCTACTTCTTTTTTTGGAAGAGCAGATGGACAGGTCAGATGCCCTAGGCCATTTTACACAGAACTACTTGCCTATATTTAGACAACTGAATCACCTTTGGAGAGTCTGTAAAGAAAACTACAGTGCCAGCTGAACTTGGGAATAACCAGAGCAGAAAATACAGAATGTGTGAAGTTTGCAGTAAGGCTAATGTGAAGATTATTAAGTCTGTACTGAAAATGTGAGGTTCCAACTGGAAATGCAATTTCCATCTAAACCTGTTACAAATACTGTTGGGTTTTTTTAACTTAGCATGCTCTTTGTACTTATTTCTAAATATTGTGTTTCAAAGTCAAGTGTACTATCCTACTCCACAATATATGGCATAAAGTACTTACTACCTAGTTAGTTAAGAGCAGTTAGGTTTAACTTAAACTACTTTAAACCTTGACAGTGTGTTAACACAGTAATGTAAAATGTTATGCCTCCTTACCTGTAAATCATGAAAACTATCAATTATGAAAACTGCAGATTTACTGTGTCTTCTTTTGTAGAAGGTTTTGAAAATTGCCAACTTCAATTTGATTAGAAAAGACCTATGCATAAATATTCTTTTATAGTCTTTGGGAATCCTCTGTTGAAAACATTGCTCTTGAAATTTCACTGGAATTATTGGAAGATGAAGGTCCTGGAATATGTGAAGAAAGATATTGTTTCTCCTGTGGATAAAATATTTAACCTGTAAGGTAACAGTCATAATATTTTGTTCACTTTTAATACATAATTTTGGAAAATAAAATGTTTTTCCACTGTTACAGGCATACATCCAACAACAAAAAACATGGATTACTTACCAGTTCACTTGTGGATCCATTGAATTAGCTGTAAAAATACTTTATGATTATTTCTTTTTAGCTCAATTAAGACCACCATCACAAATCTGTTAAACCCTCATAATTGTGTAAGGGTATCTTCTTTTAGAAATGAGAACTTAAACTAGTGCCTATTCAACAATCCTTATTTCTCAGACACAGAAGTGACTTTTAATAGCTTTTATCCTTCACAGTAATTTTCTAGTTTTGTCTGTTAAGTCCCACTTCAGAAAAGCCTTAGTTTTAGCATTTCAAACTTACTAAGTACTTATTCCTTCCTAGAAACTGAAGAATTATTTATTTTTTTTAAAACAGTGTTTAATTGCGACCAAGTATATTCCCCACATATTCTATATATTAAAAAATAAACTAGCGAACTCGCAACTTTGGAAAGAAACAGTATTAACCTAAAAAGGTTTACCTGAGAATAGGTATTTTTCCACAAGCAGTAATAAAAAAAGCTAATAGGTGTCCCAGAGAAAATTAAAGGAGTCTTCGTGATTTATTACAAATAAAAAAAACACCATCTGAAACCAAGATAGTAAGGAAAACAAAATGATAAAAAAAATTTTAAAATTAAATGCGTTTTAATGGTTGACAATGACAGAGATTATATACAAGCTATATGAATGTAGTTTATTGGTATAATTCCCTTAGGAACATTACAGTTCTGTAGGAGGAAGTTCTCTATTATAGAATTTCTTTTTTTGTCATGTGATTATTAAATATCAGTATCTTCCTGCAGAAAACGTTTATTTTCGTCTCCTATAGAAGCTTTCTCTGAAAAAAAGAATCTTGCCACATGCTGAACTTGCTAAATTTATCTAGCTGTTATCAAGACTTCCCATAAATCTACCAGTTCTGAAGTTTTCCTGCAGGGTACAGTGATGTAAGCATTATGTTTGGGACTTCCTAAATGAAAATTCTGACAAGGAACACTGTCATTTGCAATGTCCTGTAAGGGTCTAATCTGCAACACACCAGAAATATTCCCACTGACATGACCAGGCATTGTTTGGAGGGCCTGAAAGGAACTCTGCTAGCAGTACCCTTTTTGACAGATAGAGAATTAAGCATGATTTTGGAAAACGGGTTTGGTTTTGGGTTGGTTTTGGTTTTGGTTTTTATTTTTTAGAAAACAAGTAAAATGTTACCTTTTACTTCAGATGCACCAGTTCATCAGACTCAAGAAGAAATAGCACAATGGCTTTAACATAAGAATTGAAATGAACTTTTGAATTATCAGTGAGCATGTGTGTGTGCTGTATTTGTTTTTAAGTCTTCAGTCCTGAAAATTTGCAAATCCTTAAATCCTCAGACATCAATTTTCATATTCAATATTTTATGTTGAAGAAAGGATTCTATTTGAATTTCCTGTCTTAAGGTATACTTACTCTGCCTTCTGTGGAATATACCTCTAAACTGGCTTGATTTCTACTATCAAAGTTCAAAATTAGAAGCAGCACCACTTGTATTTCAGCACTTCATAAGCTTATTTTCCATGGTGACATCCCCTCTGAAACTGACATTTCCTGACATTATTTATTGTTTGTTTGTAGAGGGATTTCTATACTGACAGTAATGACAGCACATTTCTTCCCCTTGGCTAACTAGAAACTTGCATTTTATTTTAGTTGATCCGCATTGGAAAATAAGTACATACTCATGCTACATTTTTGTTATGTGGAGAGTGGTATGAATCAATTTTTATGCAGATGTTAATTCTTGCATATGAAGGTATTTGCATTTGTTTTTCAAAGCTGTTTTGGAAACTTGAATCAAAATAGATTCAGAGAAGAAATTTTCACACTGGTTAAAATCTTAGCAGCACGGAAGTCAGTGGGAGTTCTGCTTCAGTCAGGCTTGGATTAAATCCTATTAGCATATAATATACTAATATATTCTCTCTATCCTTTTCTATAAAGTTGACTGAAAAGGAAACAATAGTCCTCTGGCCTTGGTCTGACAACCAGTAATGTATTTGTAATCAATAACTAATGTTTATAGTAAATTAGCACTATTAATTTAGTAAAAGCGTGGTTCATCTACGAGTTTTTTCCTATACTGGATGAAGTTTTCTTATTCCATATACATTTATCATTTGCTTAAGAATCGTATAATTTCACATCCTCTTCTTTAGAAAGCTTAGGAAAACACTAAGCAAGAGAGATAGACAATAGGAGTAAAGACACAATACCTCCATTTTATGGAGGAAAATCTGGGACTTGAAAAGTATATTGCCTGCTCTTGTTAGCAGCATTTGTGGCAGGCCTGGGAACTGAATACAGAGCTCTGGTGGTGTTCCTTGGTGGTCAGCCTCTTGTCTGCCTGCACGCAGGTACAAACCTTGGTTCCATTTGGTCCAGTCTTTTGAGTTGACCATGACTTCTTAAAACTGAGACAAATAATTCAAGCATATCTTAGTTACAAAGAACCTGTTCAATCTTTAGTAAATGCCAACAGAAAAGAATGGTGAAGCTGGTGAAGGGTCTGGAGCACAAGTCTTAGGAGGAACTGCTGAGGGAGCTGGGGTTGTTTAGCCTGGAGAAAAGGAAACTGAGTGGGGACCTCATCACTCTCTACAACTACCTGAGAGGAGGTTGTAGCAAGGGAGGGATTGGTCTCTTCAGTGTGGTAACAACTGATAGGACAAGAGGAAAAAAACTCAAGTTGCGCTAGGGGAGGTTTGGACTGGAAGCATTTCATTACTAAAAGAGTTGGTTAGCATTGGAACAGGCTACCTAGAGAAGTGGTTGAGACCCCATCCCTAGAAGTATTTAAAAGACATGTAGATGTGGCACTTAGAGACATGGTTTAATGGTGGACTTGGAAGTGTTAGGTTGATGGTTGGACTCAATGATCTTAAAGGTATTTTCCAACATAAATGAATCTATGATTCTATAAAAATAGGAATGTAAACTTAATATTCTTTTAAATTTGTACATCAGACTAAAATGTTCCTTTGTTAATTAGGGAAAAAAAAAAAAAAACAACAAACAAACCAAAACAATAACTTGAGAAATTTGTAAAAAAAAAAAATAAAAATTGTAAATGATAAATATTACCATGAATGACAAAAGAGAATAGCAGTATTTTTCTCAAGATTTTACTTCAGCTACAAAAACCAGATACTGTCATCACCCTATTTGGCACTGTTTAATCTTTTCCACTCATTGCTTATTAATGGTGTCTAAAGAGGGGTCTCCTTTGCCCCTTCATTCCCTGAAATGCAGAAAATTGTCTTTTAGCTGTTGGAAAAAAGCTGTCATACAAGGGCCAAGTATTATTTTACATTTACAGTTCACTTTTAAGCTTTAAAACTTGTTGACTCCAGTAGATGTGAGGGGTACTGAGCACTTTGTATAACTGACTCTACAGATACCACCTTACATGAATAGTTTGTATAATTTGCATAATCTCAGTGAACTCATTTCAGCTGAAAGAAATGAAGGAAAAACATTCCTGGGAAAACAGGTTTTAACAACAATGATTTTTTTTCATGTGTGTACATTTTAATGACATGGGATATAGAAGTGGAAATTTTCTTGTTTTCTTTGTGAAATAGTCTCAGCTACTTGTTTTCCCCAACTAAGAAACACAACCCTTATTTTTGCAAAGTTTACAAAATATTGCTTATCCATGTAGCATATGGGTAACATAAGTGCTTCTGGAGCAAGTCACCTAAGGGCTACTCCGAATGATCAAACGCTGCAAATAAGGCATGTTTTTATGAAGAATTTTACTTTAATTGCTGATTTGTACAGTACTTCTATGCAAGTGAATAAAGAAATCCTTCCCTTATCTGTATGCACAAATGAGATTTATGTTTTCAAGTGTGAACTGCTGAGGATACCAAAGTTTGAACAATCACAGGGCTGATTGAGGCTAGGAAAAATATGAAAGTTTGGGGCAAATTTCATTCTACACGGCTGTTCCTAAAGAACAGGTAAATAGGTGATTTTGTAAAAAATTTTGAGAATCTTACCACAAAAACATTTAATATGTCCAGAACTTCTCTAAAAATATTTCTAAATAATAATGACAGATAACTCTCAGAGGAAGAATCATGTATTTTTTCATTCTTCAGTTGTTTGTAGATTAGCTTCAATATGTGTCTTCTCCTTTTTAAACTTTGAATATCTGTCTTCTCTGTGCAGGAATATCTATTTTTACCCATTGAATCATGTCTATTGCAGCTTTGAGTAGGAGGTGCAGTCTATTTTTCATAGTTTGTTTTAAAATGTACATCTTGTTTTTGTGTTGTCTTTAAAATTTCCATGCCCACTTATCTTTAGATGAAAGAAAGCTATTCATTTATGCAATAAGATATGATATAGGAAGTATTGGGGGATGATAATTGCACATTTTGTGAAGTTTTCAAAGACTGAAGGTCATTTTTTTCAGTAAAGATATTCTGGATGCTCCGAAGTGATTAAAATATTTCTCTTGAATTTTGAACAGATTTTTTTGTTGTTGTTGTTTTGGTTTTTTTATCATGAACTGATAAAGGGAAAAATGATATCCAGTTTCTGTCCGATGAGTTCTCACTTTTGTGTATGTCTGCATATCCAAAGTGAATCAAGCCTTTTTTGTTTTCTAAAGTGTAAGATATCTCTTTCAGAAACACCCAATGGGGCATGTCTGGAAAGAACTACATTCCCCAGACTCTTCACTGCTAGGAATGACAATTTATCAGAAAACATTTCCCTGAGACTCTAGTGTTTGACAGGGTCCTGAGTGTCTAAATCTGTTCTCTGGGGGCACTAGCTTTTCTTCATAGGTCTGTACCATGGGCATATATTGTGAATACACAAGAGTCCTTGGCCCAAGGAGCTTCTAATAGAAATTTAAGTGCAAATCACAAACTATTTTGCTTTGGAATAGGAAAAAAAAAAAAAAAGTCAAATCTGAGGTATCTCTAGTGAAATACTTAAAACTAAAAATTGTTGTTTCATTAATGAAACTGTTTTGCTTTTTCTCATTTATTTTTCTAACTGGCATACTCCCAATGTAATCGTCACCCCTTTGTGTTATTTTTTTTTTTTATTGTGATGATCTTTGTCCTAGAGACAGCAGCTGCTGACTCCACCTGTGCTCATGCAAATCACCAGTGGAACTGAGGAAATCTTTCAGAGATGAGATTTACTCTGCTTCCTTTTACCCTTTCTAAAAAGAGGGTCAGATTGCACTAACACCCTACCTATCTTGGTCCATGCATGCTGTAAAACAACAGTTACATAGATAGTGGGAACCCAATACTGAAATCCGTGATGAAAATCCTAACCCCAAAACTGATTAAAGTTACAAAGCTGTGCAAGTAAGCCCAGAGCTAAAAGCTGAAGTCTGAGCAGATTCTGAGTGTAGAAAAATACTGATTTCTTAGTTTGCAAAGTATAAGAAACTGAACACAAAATATCTGTAACCAGAAATGTCAGGAAAATTTAATATCAGCTAGAGCTGTTACCTCTGCCTAAATTGCCCAACTCAGCCTGCGTGTAAACAGCTTCAGGTGTCACTAAGGTAACAGGAGTTGCCTCCAATTACAGGAGTGGATTAGTTTCCCAAAAATAAAGCAATATTACTACCCCCACTGCCCCATTTATTTTGGTTTGTGTTTTCTTTTTTTTAGCTGAATGAGCAATAAAATAGACTTCAAAAAATGGTAAAGATGAAGGCAATGCTGTTCAGAGGTAAATATGAAAATATGTATGTATTATATGAAAAGATAGCTGAGCCACACAAAGCATTGAAATTCGTATCACAGTTCAGTTACTGGTTCTGTAAATTCATGAATAATTCATCCAAGCCAAATCTACAAACTTTAGAACTTCATTATGAGAAATCCAGCATTTTAGTTGACCAATGGCACCTTCGTTTCTAAACATTACTTAATGCATCAAAGAAGCCGCTTAGATTGTGTCTTATTTGCTTCAGTGCCATTGTTTGATGTTTTGCTTCTGATGCAGATGAGTCTTATTTTTTATGTTTAGCCAAAAAATCAGAAGTATACACTGAACGCAGAAAGTGCCTTTAATTTTAGAGAGACTTAACTTTCAGTTTATATTTCTAAATCAAGTGGTTAGATGCATCAATGTTTCAGTGCTACCTCTTTCTCTAGTTTGATGGTGTAGATCCCCAGAATGCTGCTTGGTTCTAGCTGAGTGATACGTCAGAAATGGCTTTTGCTGCGAGTGCACTGAAGATCTTCATTCTACATGCAGACAGGACAAATGGTATTTACATATTCATCTTTTATTATTATTAAAAGTACTAAGTGGTGGAAGTGTTTTCTTGTTTGTTTGTTTGTTTAATGCCAAATTTCTGTCTCAGAAAGATGCAGCAGGAAATGTGTTCCCCTAAACTCTCTTCCTGGTATTGATCATAGCTGGGAATAAAGAACACTTTCCTGAACTGAATGAGTCAGGCTCAAATTGTACCACCTAATATTAGAAATTTAACTGATGTATCCAAATTAAGAAAGTAGTTGCCTTACACTTCTTCCATAGTCAGTGGGGAAGGGCAGAAAGTGCTTCTCTCTCTGGAGTGCAGTGAGATGGTGAAATGGCTAGGCTTCTAATTTACATATGCCTAGAATAAATGAACAATGCTAAGGATTCAGTGGTTAATGGAGAGATTAGTGGTGGATACAGGACTAGGTGAAAAAATTGAAATAGAGTTAGGATTATATCAAAAAACATTTTTGCTTGTTTTAGGGTAAAAAAGAATTATATTTCCCTCTATTAAGATACCATTCTTCTGGAGTTCTGTAGTTAACAGATCATCTGCAAGCTTCATGCTGCACCTATTACAAAGACAGCATTAACATTTACAAGGCTTTTAAAAAAAAACTTGACTGTGCATAATTTGGTCCATTTACATTTTATCATCTTTGCTTTCTGAACTGATACTTGTTAGTTATTAACTGCCATAAATGGCTGTCAGGTTATACACTGGATTCCTCCCTCCCTTTAAAAAATTCTACTTGCAGCTTCAATGGCATAAGTATTAATTTTAAAGCTAATTTAAAGTTAACTTATCCTTTGATTTTTTTCCCAGTACAAGAGCCAAATTACTGTGTTTAGTTTGACATCCATAAGCATATTTAATTAACATGGTTTTAAAGTTTGATGTTTTAGAAAGTGAAGCTTTTTTCAAACACAAGAGTATAACCTTCAGGAAACTTCTGTTAGCATACAAGATTCACATTGAATGCATTGGCAAACAAAAACAATTCCTCATTTAAAGTATGTTACTGAATTTTCTACTGGCGTTTTCATTTTATTATAATTCTTTATTGTTATAGTTCTTAAACTATAGTTCTTAAACTGTAGTTCTTAAACTACTGTTTTATACAGTAACAAAATTAAATATATTGCATTGTCATATTTGGTGCTGAGACTGCTCACATTCACATTTTTTCACATTCAGCCCTCTCCTTTCAAAAACTTAAAATGGATAAAAGAAATATTACAATTTTTTATAAGCGTTCAAGTAGTCATTCTTCTTTGCCAACTCTATGACAATGAAACAATTTGATTTTAGAAGAATGCACATGCACATATCTATTCCCTGTGTGTGTCAATGTATACACATAAATGTATAAATGTATATGTTTATATCTGAAATAAATGTTCATTGATAAGCATGATTTGCACTTTAACATTACCTTACTCATCATTTTAATTAATCTTTTCATCACAGTCTCCACTGATCTTACATGGCAAGGGGAAGATCACAAGATTAGAATCATAAGATGAAAATATTGTATTTCAGGAAAAACATGTTCAATGTATATATGAATGTCTTTATTACAGAATTCTAATACATGATTTAACAATGAGAATATAGCTTCAGGTTGTTTTTAAATGTATGAATGCACTTGCCATTTCTGAAAGCTATTTTCTTCTTTTTCTAATGTATCTCATTTTCAAGTGTAAAAATATCTGTCTCGTCCTTACTGCTTTCCCTAAATCTGATGAGAAATATTTTCAATCTCCATAGATCAAAGTCCTTGTTGAGAATAGGATACTCTCTGTTACAATCTGCTTAAATATTGCAGAAAGAACTTCAGATTCGAATATTTTCCCCAACAAAATTAAAACTCAAACCA
>JAWWEE010000040.1:22593849-22618724 GCA_035221455.1 Xenops minutus | reverse complement strand
TTAGCCACCAGCGTACTTGTAGCAAGCGTGGGTAGAGCCCTTGTAAATCTTCGTTCGCGAAGCCTAGCCATGATGATGATGATGTTAGAGTAGTTTCTAATCAATTTAACAAGAGTCAGATGCACCAAGAAATTGCGAACATATTTTTTAAAAATAGGAGAAATTTCTGTGAACCAGAGAAAAGAGGTTCATTTCACTTCTTAGAGCATTAAGAAGGTATTGGATAGGAATTGAAAGGAAAATTCTACACAACATACATAATGGAAAGTAAATCTTATCAAGTGTGTGACTGTTACACAGTTTTAAGTGCTGGTAAGACAACACTTAGCTCACCTGACTTTTTAGTAGCCTGTTCTGCTTTATATTGAAACAGTTCAAGTTAGGAAAACAAAAACATTTGCATGATGAAATGCATAAATTATTTTAAGGATGGATTCATCCAGTATGTGGTTTCATGTGAGATTCTGCTCTCATGGGTTCTTGAATGTTTGCAATCATCATGTTTAGTCTTGCATTGTTTACTGTTAGAAAAGGTTGTTAATACTGGACAAAGCTGAGGTAGCAATAAATAACGGTGCAGACCTGTTGGTGGGATCCATCCACCAAGAAGTTGCAGTGGGACATCACTATGAATGTAGTTTTTGTTTCTCAGATGGTAATTGGAAGCAGCATCACCCAATCCTGCAGCAGTTGCCACAGACCTCTGAAAGGACTGGCTCACTGAGTTGTGCTACTATTGAAAGGAAAGGGCAACTCTCATTTTTAGAACCTTGGAAATATGAAGCAGTCAATTGTGCTAGCTGTACAGGTATGACAACATCAGGAGCCAGGGGGAAAAAAACCCAAACAACTGAAACAAAACCTCCAGTTTCTTCAGAAAAGAATAAAAGCATGGTATGTCTTCCAATGCAGATCTATTATTTGAAAGGTGTGAAAGATGACCTTGCTTCAATCAAAATATTTTTGAGGGGAAGAGTCTTTTGACTGAAGACTGCTTTTCAATATAGCAGAAAGTGATGAATTCTCTAGTTGAAAGGGGAACATTGACAAGTTAAGTCTAAAAAATGAGACATGTATTTAATGGGGAAAGCAGCAAACCATTGAAATGTCTTTGCCATGGATATGCTCACTTTAACCTCATTTGACCTTTGAAAAATTGTGTATCTTTAATATTTCTTTGAGCTCTGAGTTTGACTTAACTTCAGGCAGAAATATTGAAGTCATTTGGCTTGTTGTACCAAAGAGGTCAGGCTCAGAGTTTTGCAATGTTATGGCTTTTAAAGTATAAGAATCTGTATTATGATATATGGTTAGATTGTTTGACCCAAATCACAGCTTGCATCCATCCCAATTATTTTTTTATACTCAGCATTCAGACAAGAAAAATTTGGCTTTTTCTCACCTGTGCAGGGATGTTAAGCTTTCTTTCCAGCCAAGTGTTCAAGGCTTTTGATATGGTACACAGAACTGCAAAAGATGTCAAGTTATTAAAATGAAAGTGCTTAAAGAAGTCTGGCAATTAGTAATATTCTGCAATAAAATATGGAATATTAAATGAGTGTTAAATGTTTGTTTAAAGGTGTTAAGGTAAAATAAAATTCTATAATGACTAAAGATACTTCATGTTACTATTTAAATAATTTTACAGAACAAGCAGTGCAGGAAACTGGTATGTTGATCACAGAAATTCATATTGTCATTCAAGATATTGATTGCAGGAACAAACATGGTAGCTGGAGGAATGCACATGAAAAGTGTTACTGATACAAGGTTGTTACAATCTGCTTAAGTATTGCAGAATGAACTTCAGATTCGAATATTTTCCCCAACAAAATTAAAACTCAAACCAAGTTATCTGTTTATTTCAAAAACTGATTTTTTATTAATTAATTGATAGGAGAGGCAGAGAGAGAGAGAAGAAAGAAAGATTGGAAAAATGCCAAGATTAATTTTTAGAAGCAGAAAGAAAGAATACCACCACAAAGCTAACCTTTTTGCCAGAATATCGGTGTATGCGGAGGGGGGGAAGCCGGTTCCGCCACTTCTTCCCTGTCTCTGTTGTTTCCCCGATGTTATCCCTTAGCAGCCGGGGCTCTGAGCGCTCAGGAATGCAGCCAGGGTGCTCGGGCTCTGCTGTCCCGCTGAGCCACTGCCGGGGGGGCTGCAGCGAGCTGTGCGGAGCTGAGCCTTGCAGGCCCTCTCGGCCCTCAGAAATATGGAAAGTTAGAGGGATAAGGCAGACTCACGTCTCGGTTCTCTCCGGGCTGGCACAGTCTCGGTCTCCACTGGCAGTCGGGCAGCATGCGGTGGCGAAGAGAAGAGGTGAGGAGAGGGTGGGGAGCGATTCCCAGCTGAAGTAGCCGGTCTCTTGTCTCCCTTCCTTGCTCCTAACTCCCAAAATTTGTCCTCAGTTTTTATATCATTCAAAAGAGGATTGTGCGTGATTAAAATGACAGGATTTTCTGGCAGGATGTTTGTTTGTAGGACTGAGAAGTTTCGGTTTGTCAGAATATTCAGACACAGGATGTTTTCTGTAGGGCTTTGCTGATACAGTTCATTATAGGATGTTTATTGACTATCTGCTGATGGAGGAATATTTATTACCTTTTGTGTGTGTTATCTGTATACAACACTCTCCTAGGCAAGAGAAATGGGGATTTAGCACTATTGTTTTACTTATCACTGGGAGTCTTAGACCTCTGTCCTACTAGCTCAGATGTAAGACTGACTAAAGTTGTAAGGTAGTTTATTAAAGCAGATGTGTTCCTTTATGGCTACAGACTCCAGAGAAACTTCATACTATAGACTGGATGAGACTAAAATTTAAACTTTAGTGCTACAAAGGTTATGCAGGTCTCAGCTGAAACCACACACAAAACCTTTTACTGTAATATTTACTGATTAGTTGGCATTAAAAAGCACATGTTTTAATGACAACAATGATGAGTAAAGAGCCATAACCCTCAAGAGGAAACACGGATTAAGAAACAAAATGACAAACTGTGCAATAGTTATGATTAAAATATACCTTAGATGAATAAGCAAGGTTCTGTCAATGCAGAGAGCCCCTAATGTACCAAAGGTGTGCATTAATCAGCCCCTTAACACATTTGATTTAGATTACTACTTTGCATTTTTAAATCAACATTTTTATGTTCAAATAAGAATCTCCCTTGTAATTTATAAGTAGGCCCAGGAGACCCTTCTGTAAATGTGTACCATTTTGAAAGTGTAGTTTGTTTAAATAAATAATACAATTAACAAAATATGCAAGGACATTTTTTTCCTCCTCTTCCTCTTGTTACACGATTAGATGGCTTCACTTTTTTTTGTTGTGAGGATATATTTTGTTGTCAAGCTAGCATTTATTTGCACTGTCAATAACATATCAAGTCAACTTTATACTAGCAAAATTTAGCCAGGCCCTGCTTATGTCATGCACTGCAGGAAGATATTACTCAGACTCAGGGAGCATAACTGGCCATGGCCTGTGGCTTTCAGAAATTGTAAGGAAAAGGAAAATCTGTTCATTACTCATCTGACTGGGACTATAACAAAGCTCAGCTAATTAATTTCAGGTATTCTGACAGACATTACTGACTTACAGTTCTTTCATATGTCATATTTTTAGGACTGCATTTTAAGTATACTGGCCATTTTTTTGCTGTTCCATAAACCCATGAAAGGATTTTGTCAAAATGTACGTTGACTAGACTATATATTTTTCATGGAAACTATCCCTTCCAAATTGCAAAGACATTGTTTAATAATAATTCAGAGAGATGTGAGGGAAGGCACCATCCCAACCTGTTAGAGATATTGCTCATTTGCTTTGATCGTTTGCCTTTGATCATTTGCAAATTTAGGCCCTGTTACTGCTAACGCTCATGAGTTTAATTCTCTTTAAGATAAAGGTTTGTAGCAGTAAAGTCTTGAAGTTTTTTTTTCTTTCCATCAAAGACTGAAGGCTCCGATGTTCTTGGATGAGAAATGCTAGATAAATACAAAAGATACAGGACTTTTCCCCATTTGAATTCCACTAGAATTTTCCTTCTTTCTACTTATCCTCTTCCTTCCTCTTAGCACTATTAGGCAACATGCCCAGGCTCTTTCCTATCATCACATACTGTCTGAGTACATACACTTCCCTTGCAATCAGACATAGCTGTGTGTGTCCATTCACAGAATCCAAAATGTGAGTTTGACAAGTCTGGAATTAGGAGAGACATGTGGGAGGAGGTTTCTGAGTGCCAATTTGTCACTTTCCATAAATTAACATTCAGACAGGCACTTTTAAATTGTGCTGAAATTCTGAGTAAACCCACAGATTATTGTCTAATAGAAATAAACACAAGATGATAATCCCTTAAACAGCTGAGAAGAAGCTGTGAGAGCCAGATATCATCTCAAATTCTCAACAGATTGTACCTTCTGAAAGGGTATTTCTGGGGGAAAAAACCCAACCAAACCAAACCATAACCAAACCAACCAACCAACAAAACCCATAAAGCTTTAAGACTGTTATGTTCTCATTTTAAAGTAATAACATGCAAGTACCAAAATCCCAGCAAGAAACGGAGACATCCTGATCTGATATTCTGTCCTGGGTGCATAAAAGAACAATAGGAATTATCACAAACCCTATGCAGAATAAGGGCAGCATGCACACCTCTCAGGTTCATGAGAGATCATACTGAGGTTTTAAGTCAATTCATTGGGATTATTTTGGGTAATTCAGAGGGATACACCCTTGCAAACTTAAAGTTGAGAAAACTACATGAAATATATCACTTTTGTTCCCACTTTCCCAGCTGAACAGACACTAGAGTAAGAAACCAATTCATACTTCTTTGCCGTGCTGAGAAACAAACTAAAACCAGCTTCAGAAATGACATGTGCATCTGACACTTCCTGGCAATTCTTTTGAAGCTTTACAGTTAGAAGTTTAAATATGTTTTGTCTGCTGTGTTGCTGTTTGAAAGACAGCCACCACAAGGGAAGCCTGACTGGAAAGCTTGTAGTGACTGCTCTTGTTCAAAGTGATCTCTGCTGCTTGTGCCTGGAGAGCCCTGCTGCAAGTAGGAGGATTGTTTGATGACTTCTTTCCTTAACTACCACAGAAAATCCAATTTGACATCCCAAGAAAATGGAAGTAGCAATTAGCTCAGAGCATCTAGTCAAAGCTCTGTCAGTTTGCAACTTGTGCTGCTTCAGAAGTCAGAGGAGCACACGTGGTGAAGCAATTTGCGTGTTTTGGAAGTCACATTCAGACCAATAGGGGTGTTTTGGAAAGAGGGGAGTATCAGCTTGAAAGATGGTAGTTACATTTATCACCTTAAACAAAATTAGGCTTTTGGAAATCTACTATTTAAAGATCAAATTCTGAAATTTGCAGTTCAGATGTTATTTTCATTTTAACACATGTATATGAAGGATTTAAATCCATCAAAGGTATAGATAGAGGCAAGTCTCATTTCTTCCTAAAGCAAATACCTTTGAAAAATGCTAGATATTTCCTTGAATCAATATATAAGAAATATTAACAAGGCTGGTGTTCAACAATTTTATATCTAAAGATATCCAAAAAGAAGATGGAAATAGGTGCAAACTGTGCTGAGAAGAGTTAGAGATCTGTCATATGTGTGCCATAGGACAGCAGAAGAATCATGCAAGTGGACAGCAAAAACACTGCTTCTGACTGATGCTATTGAGAAAAAAGAAAACTTCTAAGACTGAAAAACACACAAATGTAGTGAGTGATTTCTGACAGGCCTTTTTTGCACAACAAGCAGCATTTAACAACATAGGAAAGACTTAGCTTCAGGAGTTAGCCTGAGTTTCAATTCATGTCCCTGATAAAAATCATTAAGTGCTTTGAAAGTTGACAACATACCTTTAACTAAAAGAAGACGACTTAAAAGCTTGTTAAGCAATTTCAGAATTCTGTTGGAAAATGTCAGCTTATTCAGTTCATATTCAGTAACTTCACTGCATTTAACATTTTTACAAAATATATCAAATCCTTATACTTAGAATATTAAATTTTGGCAAATTTAAATATGCAAGACTTCTGAGAATATCTAAGAAAAAAAGTAAAATTACTTCTCTCTGGAAAATATTGTGTTTATAATGAGTGGTAAGATTATATATTCGTACTGCTTGAAATAGACAAGCCTTTATTTTGGTTACAGATAGCAATCTGTTTCTTATGCTTTACTTTGTCTTGGTGTCTTAATCTATCCTGTTACAAAACACATTATGTCCATGTTCCTCTAAACACACCAAATAAGCATTTCTTTCTCCATTTGCTACACCAAATTCTTTTCTGTATAAGTTTGAACTATCTAAACTTGCATAAACTAGAAATGATTACTGTAACTAGAAAACAGAATATCGATTTAGAGATAAATATGATTACATTTTCTCTCTAAACATTTTGGAAACATTAATTGCACACTGGTAAGGATCAATATTGTACCCCTTAAATAGGATAGATAGGAGAAATGTTGTTTGACAAGCTTGTGAGAAGGAGGGTAAAAGGGCTGTAAAAGCTATATTTAAGGCCAGAACATTTGGTTATTCCATGTGTTGATTTTGAAGAGTTCTTCCATTAGAATTTTTTTCAGGAATAAACCTTTGATAGATCACAATTTTTAAGGAAATGCTCTTATGGTGGACTTACACTTTACTCACCTAGGACACATCCTTTATTTAATAAGTGTGTATCTGTGACTGACTGCATCATGGAAAATGTCATTGTTCTGTTCTGTTGATCAATTTTGCTAAAAGGAGTTACTGAGAGTTAGTGTTTGGTGAGAATGATGATTTGTAGTTCTCTTAAGGTAGATAATATTTCCTTTTGTTACTCTACTGAAGGAAATTAATGTCTTCAGGGAAGCAAGTGTCACCCAACACTTTGTTGTAACCTAATGGTCTATATGCATTCAAAATTTACTGTGATTTCAAGAAAAAGACCAGTCAGAACCAATTCAATGTTAATACAAAACAGCAACAACAGCAGAAGATCTGGGTGCTCCTGACATGAGAAGAGGATTGAATCTTGGGAAATAACCACAGTGTAGGGCACTGACAGTTCAGTTCAGAAGTTGTAATACTTACAGAGCAGTGGAAATCCTCTTGGCACATATTTTGAGTAGTTTTGGCACCGTTTAGCTGGAGTACTGAATCAGAAATAGCCATGATGAACAAAGCCATGGAGCTTCCTTGCAGGATCTCTAAAAATATTCCTGAAAATTATTAGTGCTGTAAATAGTCATTTTGGTGCCTGCAGTTATCTTCAGGCATCAGAATGCTAACAAAGGCCCCCTCATTGATCAGTCTATCTTGATGTGAGTTAAGACCAAATTCCACTTTCTTTACAGGATTCCTAAAGTCCCATTTAAGTTTTTCAAATTCTGAATTGTCTGAAATAAATATGTATGCATTGACAGTGAGACATCAATCTCTATTTGCTGGGAAATGGGCCTGTATACTAGCTGAGTAAAGCAGAATCTGTAGAAAAGAGGGAGCTTATTCCTTCTGGCTCATCTGCTGTTCTCCTAACCCATGGGAAAGTAGGAATATTTAGGAGAGAAGGGGTAGAAAACAGTTTTACCAGCAATCCAACCACGAGGGGAATCTGTCACACTAAGAGTATCACCTCCTGGTGAGATCTTTTTCACTCCTCTCTGCCACCTGGAAGGTTCAGAGGGAGGAAAGTAGATGAGATAATCCAGATCACTAAGTGCAAAACTGTAAAATGTTGTTCTCATTTCAAACATGTGCAAAGCATCAGAGAATTGGGCTTTATTTTAAGGAACTGAAGGAATATTGTGTGAAACACTGTGTCATTAAATCTGGTCATAATTATACACTGGAAAAGTAAATTGTATTATTTTAGCAATTTTCTTCATTTCATTTCCATTGTAAATACTTCAAATAGTGAAGCCTAATTTATTACAGAGAATGTGAGAAATGACATGCAGTATGCTGTGCAACATCTGTCTGCACACATTAGATTTCATTCACTAGCACTAAAATAAATAGTGGTTTTTTAATTATATTGGCTGACCATAACCTTCCCCTTCTATTTAAAGTATGTCACTATCCAATGCCCATCTGCAAGTTTCAGTTTTTAGTTTACCACTGTGCTGATGGAAAATATTTTTCAGTTATACTGAAAAAAAGCTTCAAGCCACATTCTCAGATTACAGAGTATATCACGTTAATAAATGCATTATATGCTTTTCTATAAATTTGTGAGTGGGAATTTTTGAGAGAGAGTACATAAAGGTCATTTGCTTGACAATATTTGCTTTTATAGTAGATGAAACAGCCTATTCTTTTTATTGTATTCTAAAAGCATTGGCATGGGGCAGAGAGCCTCCTGCACTTAACACAGTGTTAAGGTTAGCTAGTGCAGATGTGGACTAAGAGTTATTGCTAGGAAATGGCTTTTTGGAATTTTTTGAGGCGAATGGTTAAGCTTTCAGTGCACATCCTAATACATTGTATCCACATACAAATATATAAACACAACGGGCATGACTGTGAGCAGTGTTGGCAGAATGTGAGAGACAAACCTGAAATACAGTAAAACATGGCAAAATTTTTCTTGAATATTGTGATCGCAGAACAACTGGTGTGTTGTTCTGTGCAGAAGCAGCTGGATTCTCAAAGAATTTCTAACCAGAATCTCTGTTCATTTTGTGCACTGTTCGCTGTTCAGTCAGCATTTTCTCTAGACAAGTTTATATATAAATGTCTCCAAATCCTGGGTTGAAGACCCAAATAAGGGGTTTCCCATTGCTTAAATATTCTTGTTTCTCAAAATCTACTTGGAATATATGTCTGGGCTGTTAAGGTACTGCTGAAGACAAATTCCTATGTAGAAGTGAATTCTTTCAAAAAGATTTGAAGGATCTCAAAAAGATTCAGAATGTATGTTTCAATATATGAAATGAAAATTAACAGACAATTTCCTGCCTGCTCCCTCATCCCATTTAAGCTGTAGATGACACATGGCACTGAATTCAATAGGAGGAATGTCTGAACTTTCATCAGTATCAGTCTCAACATCAAATAGCACTTCATTCTTATTTATTGCTGAATGGTCTAAAACATAATTGCAAAGTACTCTTCTAATTAGTTATCTTTAAAATTTTGCCTTTAGCATGTTATGTTTTGCAGCTTTGTGAAGTGTAAAAAATGTAAAAAGTGCAGAGTGTCTGGGGAAACAGCTACTTTTTTTCTAATCCTAAAAAGAAACAAATGCTTGTGAGGGTCAATCTTTTAAAGTACATGCTTCACTGAATGCAATTATTAATCATTTCCCTTCGGGAAAAATATTAAATTAAGTGTTAAAGTACAGATCTAAACAGTGTTAAGTGCCCAGAGCTACTGAGTTCATACTTTCTGCTATATTTCAGTGTGAGATAATTGACCTTCCACAATGCAAATGTAGAGCTGGCACTGACTGATACAAAATGACTCATCCTGTCTCAGTATTTTATCTCCTTGCATTTATTTATTTATTTCTGTGTCCATCCTCAGTTGCCATGAAGGTCTCTGTGGGTGTACTTCAGATTGGATTCTTAGCATTCTCCATTTTTAGTAGACACACAGTTTGCAGGATGATTTCCTCTAATATGACAGCTTTCTAGTAAAGACAGATGGAAATCAAGGCAAATAATATGGTCAAAGCATTTTTTTTTTATGATTTAACTACCCTCTAAGCCTGAGATACAAAAGCTATATAAAAGACCATTTTCGTAGGTAAACAAACAAAATCCTCACGCTATATCAATCAGGCACAAAACCAAATGAAAAAGATAGTACCATAGGGTTTTTTTATGACACTGAAAAAGGCACGTAATATTCATAGTGGTGTTTTATTATTAAAGTGCTTTCTGTAATTGCATTTTAATAAGTTGACTGACGTCACTAATTACAGATTATGGCTTTTCCAAAGCAATACCCAATTGCAGATGCCTTCTCAAAGTATCATGCTGGTAACATCTAAACCAGAAAAGATACTGCTGATTTGCTGATCAGAAGAAGCAGATATGAAAAGCATTTACAGCTGAAAGGAAGCAAGGCTGGGGCATTTGGTAGGATCTAAAAACAGTAGTGTCCATTATTTCTACCTTAAATATAGTGTCTGTGCCTGTGTGCATGTATAAATCTGTGTACATAAACACTTATACAGAGCTATTGCTCTCCCTCTCTCTCTAAGTACATGTGTGTGTTTATCTTTGTCCAGCTATTCTGAGAAATAGAGCTGCTCTGTTACTATCAAAATATGCTATCATGAATTTGCATTGTTTTGTATCTCTGACAGCATTTCACAGTGCAAGAAATGTTGCTGAAGAACAGTGATTCTGAAAAGTGTGATTAGGAAGAAAAGACTGCTCTGGTGGGAAGATTATGTCCTGTGTGATCAGAGCTTACAAGTTCATTCATTACTCTTTTACAAGACAGTTTAGACAAGTTATTCTTATTATAAAAAAAATGGCAAAAAAGTGTGTGAAAAAATCCTATTATCTCAGCTTGGAAGAAAATTATAAAAACATCTAATTTTTCCCATGTGCAAATTTCTTTTCAATTGAAAAACTTCATTCTAAATATTGATGTGGATTTTATATATGTATATAAAAACCTCAAGTAATTTCCAGACCAAATTAAAAATATGAAAAGCATTTTCTGCCATCAAAAAAGCTCTCCATGGTGCTTTAAAAGGTAACCAATGGGAAGGGAGAGAAGTAGGAACTAGAAACAATTCAGGATCTTTGTTTCTTCAAGTTCGAGTTGATATTTCAAAGCCATTTTTGTTATCTAGGTTCCAGCTGCCTTAGTGAAAACAGAGATTCTT
Organism: Xenops minutus; assembly: GCA_035221455.1. Taxonomy (NCBI): domain Eukaryota; kingdom Metazoa; phylum Chordata; class Aves; order Passeriformes; family Furnariidae; genus Xenops; species Xenops minutus. The sequence goes on along the minus strand of JAWWEE010000040.1, from coordinate 22,607,854 downwards.
ATGTAATTAGTTATACAATACAGAAAGTGGCATCTGAAGTGACTGATCACAATTATTTATATCATCTGCTGCCACATCTTCCATACAACAGCCTAGCAGCAGAAGTACTCAAAGGAAATGTGGGATGAATTGTCCTGACCTCAAGTCTTAGAGAAAGCAGGAGCTTCAACATGTGTCTATGACATCAGTACTCAGATTGTAGGACTGTATAATCTCCTTGTCTGATGTTATTGTATGATGTAGGAGAGTTCCTACATATGACCTCCTTTAAGTCAGTGACTTAAAAATCCTTTTTTCTATATGTGAGGGGGCTGCACTGATAAGTAACACAGTAGTATGGACTTATTTCTGCTCTCTGGTACTTACTCAGTTCTAGACATAAGGAACTAGTCCAATGAAACCCAAATCAAATCCAGTATATTCATGCAGAAAATTCCAGTTTTGACAACTGGTATTTGCATATGAGGTGATACTCTGCTGAGAAATAACCATGAACATATACAACCATTATAATATTCTGGAATGTTAAATGGGGATGGCCTTCTTAGAAGAATCATAGAACCATAGAATCACAGAACACCAGGTTGGAAGGTACCTTGGGGATCATCTGGCCCAACCTGTATATAAAAAGGGTAGTCTAGACAAGGTGGACCAGCATGCTGTTCAGCTGAATCTTAGAAGTTTCCAGTGTTGAGAAATCCACCACTTCCCCAGGAAGATTACTGCAATGGCTGATTGTTCTCATTGTGAAAAATTTTCCTCTGTGTCCATTCAGAATCTCCTCAGAAGTTACTTGTACCCATTACAACTCATCAATTTCCTGTGACTCCCTGTAAAGAGGGAGTCTCCTCCTTTTTTGTAGCCTTTAAATACCGCAACATGGTGCTAAGGTCTCCCCGAAGTCTTCATTTCTCAAGGCTGAACAAACCCAGCTCTCTCAGCCTTTCCTCATCTGGTAGGCTACCCACTCCTTTGATCTCCTTTGTGGCCCTTCTCTGGACGCTCTCCAGCCTGTCCACATATTTCTTTTGTATAGTGAGTACCAAAACTAAACACAGTATTCCAGGTGTGGCCCGACAAGCACTGAGCAGAGAGGGATAATGACTTCTTTATCTCTCTCTGCTGGTGATGCCCTTTTTGATGCAGCCCTGCATCCTGTTGGCTTCTTTGCTGCATCCTCACACTGTTAGTTCATATTGAGCTTATTGTCCATTGTTTTTCTTTTGTTCCCAGCCATACTTTCGAGTTTTCTGCAGGACTGTTACAAGCCTTCGGTATCTTGATACATGTAATTCAAGCATATTATTACGGGTTTGAACTTTGTTTGGGAAACAGTACCAATGTTTTAAATGAAGGTTCTTTTAGATTTCCAGATATTTTCAGCTGACTATTTCTGTTAGGGTAAAGTTAGAACCATGCACCACCTCATATCTGCCAAAATTTGTTAATCACGTAGTAAAGCTGTCCTCTGCATTACAAAATGACCCTATGAAGTGATAGTAAAACCATAACCCAGTGTTTCAAGACATGATGAGGACTTCAGCATTTTATCTTCTTCCATCAGTGCTGTGTGTAGTTCAGTGAGAAACAAATATATTTCCATGAATACTAGTTTTAGTTGCAGGTTCATGGCATCTGTTATCTTCAGGCTTTGGCAAAAATTTATTGCAACATTCATACAGCTTCTTGCTTTACACATACCCTTACCCTCTTTCCTGGGATTTTGCAGAAGACATAGCTCCTGAGGGAAAATGGGAGCAAGTTCAGAGTTTTCGAGCACCTGGCTAGTCCTGAATATGTTGCTTCCAAGTCTATACCTCCTGAAGGAATGATCAATTGGAAACTGCACAATATGGCCCTTTTACATGGAGTCTCTTATCCTTGGCTTCTGGAGTGCATCTGTTTATGTTTTTTCCTACTTTATTTCAATACAGTCAAGATATGTTTATTGTTCTCTAAGAGCATATCAAAACATGTCTGACTGAAATACTGAGCTTTTGTCTATTTAAGTTTCACTTCTGAAAAAGAGAAGTGCAAAATTTGTTATAATGTGTATTTGAAGAGCTCATGGAGGAAGTTAGTCCAATTTAATTTCATTCACATACCTCACCTTGAATTCAGACTCTGTGTCCTTGCCTTGAAAGACCCTCAAAACTTTGCCCCAAGCTATCTCCCTAACCTTATTCCCTATTGCATTCCTCTTCTTTATGCCACCAACACCTGTCTTCATTTGTCCTCGATCACTCTCTCCAGGCTTTTTTCCATGCCTGTACATTCCAGCTTCCACTTCTTTGCCAAGTCACAATCCAGCTTTCATTAAAGTGCATTAGCCAAAATAAAATACATTTCTTTCACCATATTTAAAGTGAGTATGGAAAGAAACAAAAGAAAAGCTCATACAAATCCTGGTCTGAAGTGGTAAGCCAGTGTCCCATTTCCTTGAGTCAAAACTGCTTGCCCAGGAGCATAACCAGGCAGATAAAACTGCAGGACTTGGGAGATGATCCTTCTCACAAAAAGAAATTAGAGCAGATTTATTTAAAGTCTGCTGCGTTACTTAATCAGTATCACATCAGTAAGTAATTTCACTATTCATTTAAATGTTTTACCTGGCTATCTTTTTAATATTATTTTCATGACCCATACATAAAGGTACCAGTGCAGCCTGCTGAAATTACTATTCAATGAGAACAGTAATTTTCATCTACCTTTAGCAATGGCTCATTAACACAGAGCTAATTAGGGCTGGATTCTGCCATGAGGGAAGTTGACAAAGCAGTAAAAACTTTACAGGGGAAATAGAGGATTTTTATGTAGCTAACATCTGTCCCACATGATCCAGTGTTTGATCCTGGCTCTAGGGAGAGGTGTTTCAATTTTTTTGAGTTCTTCACAAAATGTAAACTTAGTAGAAAGAAAAAAAGTCAAAGCAATCAAAAACATTTCTACCCCCAACTTTATGAGCTGCTCAATTTGAGATTTTTGCTTGAGATGGGGTGTAATCTCTGTTTACTCCATGTCTCTTTCTACTCGGGAAAAGACCAGCACTGATGACAGAATGAGCAGCTCTCTGCCTACCCCAACTCCATGGACACAAGTAGGGTGTGTTCCCACCACTGCAAATGCTACCAAGCACATTGCAGAGCTCACAACCTACTCTTTGAATGTTTGATTTGTTTATTAATTATTTACTTATAAAAGTATCATGGCATTTAGAAACATGCCTCACTGAAAATTTGTCCTAAACTTTTTTCATTCTGAGATGTGAAAGTGGAAGCATAATGCATAACCTTTAAAAGATTAAAAAACGTTCTTTGGATTTCACTCAAGAAGACCCTCTCCCTTGCATCTTAATACTGCAAAGTAGGTTGGCACTAAACAGAAAAGGCACTGCACCAGAAAATTTTCTTACTAATCCTTTGACAGGCCGCCTATTTTTATTCCTGTGTTCTAGAAAACAGACCCCCCCAAAAAAAAAATCTCAAACAATATAAGTGCTAAACTTAGCACTGTCAGACGGTACAAGATCAGAGCTATATGTTGCAGTCTGGACCTGGAACTGCTGTCAAAGATCCTCTAACTAACTCTTTGCTTCGCAGCATGAAAAGATTCAAGAGGAAAGTAGTTTGTTTTTCTGTTTCCTTTTTAAAGTTGATTAGTCTAGTGGGCATTAAATCTTTCATTATGAAGTTTCCTTTCAGGATAAAATGTTTAGTTTCAATCTTGGAAAAAAACTCCACTTTTAATCTTTCAAAATTTCCCTTGATTTTACTAGATTTTGACTGCATATGTTCTCTTTTAACGACACACTGGAAAGTCCCCTAGGAATTGTAGTATTGTTTGCCAGTATTCCCTGAGGAATTTACAGGAATGCTCACAGCTAATTCTATCCCATTAATTATTTTCCTCTCAGATTAAATTTTACTTATCTATATAAAGATTCCTTCTTCCTTTCAAGCTATTATCCATTTTCTCATTTGTCCTTATTTCCTTGGTTCCATTAAATGATCATGATGAAAGCAACAGCTGTGCTGGAAGCAGCAGGACTGAGGGGGAGAACTACATTCTTGTTCAGATTTCTCAAAAAAAATGACAAGTGAGGAAAAAAAGGAGACTGTCAGAAAAAGAATAAACAGGAATTTTGCATTTCAAAATTAACCTGTTCTGTAAAGACTGGCCATTTTTGTCTGCACATATATAGAAGAATCTTAATGTAAATGACATCACCTTCTGGATTGGCTTCAAGGGCATTTCGTAACACCACATTTTTTTTAATTTCCCTTTTTTTTTTCCTAGCATTTTTTTTTTATGATCAGTCTGAGTCTAGCTGAAGTCAACTGATAATTTTTCCTCAACAAAAGGAAGACTTTTCAGCGTTTCAAATATCTGATTCAAAAGAAAGCTTGCTATCAGAGAAGTGCATGTTTCAAGGGAGGATTGAAAAGGTGTCTGTAGTCCTGACAAAATTAACAGAAATGTACAGCTCAAGTGACAAAGATACTGGGTGTGGATTGTTGATAAAGCTTTAATCATTAAATACCTTCATTGTTTTAGTATTTATGTACAGAGAAAATGCACTATTCCAAGTTAGAGCTGTTCATTATAGGTGAAGGCCCTCACTGTTCTAATTTCTGCCTGTAGCTTCTTGCCCTGTTGTTGGGCACCATTCATAAGAATCTGCCTCCAAGGTCTAAACTTCTACCCCTACCACATATTTATTCATGTATATAAGATGCCCCTGATGTTTAACCTCTCCAGCTTGAGTAATACCATCTCTCTCAACCTGTTCATATAGCTCACATGCTCCAATTCTTTCATCATCTTTGTGGCTTTTCACTGGATTTGCTCCATTTTGCCTAAGTCCTGCTTGTACTGGGAAGCTCAGGACTGGACTTAGCATTCCGCATGTTGCCTCTCTGGTGCTGAGGAGGGGTAAAAGGATCACCCTCTCAACCTGCAGGGAATGTGATGCTGTTCCTGATGCAGCCCTGGAGAAGCTGTTGATCCTCCTTGCCACAAGGGCACATTGCAGGCTCATCGTTCTCTGGGACCACTAGAGCCTTCTCTGCAAAGCTGCCAGTCAGCCCCAGCCTGTAACAATACACGCCAGGTGTCTGTTTCTTCAGGTTGCTGACATCCCTCTGAGTGTCAGCATGACCATGTGGTTCATGAACTATTCCCCTCAGTTGTGTATCATTTGCAAACTTGCTGAGGGTGCACTCTGTCCTGTGGTCCAGGTCATCAGGGAAGATGATGAAACATATTGTCCCCAGTATCAGCCACTGGAGTACACCATTAGTGCCTGGCCTTCACCTGGACTTCATGCTCCTGATCACAACTCTTTGAGCCCAACAGTTTATCCAGTTCTCAAACCACTTCACCATTCACTTATCTAACCTGTATTTCATCAGCTTGTCTAGAAGGATTTTGTGGGGTACAGTTCTGTAAGCCTTACTGAGGTCAAGACAAAATCAAACCCATTTCCCTCTATTGCACCAACCCAGTTATCTCATTGCAGAAGCCTTTCTAGTCAGTCAAGGCTGTATCGCAAATTCATACTGGCAATTCCCACTCACCTTCTTGATCTTCCCATGTTTGGAAATGGTTTCCTGGATTATTTACTCCATCACCTTTGCAGGGATTGAGGTGAAGCTAACCAACCTGTAGCTCTGCTGATAGCATTTCTGCCCTTCCTAAGGACAGGAGTGATATTTGCGTTCTTCCAGTCCTCAGAAGTCTCCAGCATTTGCCATGACCTTTCAAAAATTACTGTGAATGATCCTGCAATTACACTAGCTACCCCTCTCACTCCTCACCCCTCCTGGGTGTATCCCATCAGCTTCTGTGGATTTTACTTTGTTTAAATATTTCCCAAGTACATCCTCCTCCACTGAGGGTGTGTCTTCCTTGCTCCAGACTTCCCCTCTGTTCTCAGGGACTTGGAACTCCTGAAGTCTTATCTATTTTGCTTCAGAGAGACTGAAGCAAAGAAGGACTTGAGGTATTGCTTTTTTCCATGTCCTTTGCCAACTTGACCCATTCAGCAGCTTCTGTGTTTTTCCTAGTCGTCTTTTTGCTTCTAATGTACCTGTAGATGCCTTGTGGTGCCCACTCGATTTTCTCTTTTACATTTCTTGCTTTCTTTACCTAAAAATCACAAAACAGGATTAAAAAAAGTATGCATAAAATAAAATACAAAATGCTGTATTGAACCTTATATTAGCTCTTTTATATGTGATCTGCACTGGCTTTACTGTGGATAATCACTAATATCTGTTAAAATGTAGTTCTTTGCCCAGCTATAATTTAGCACTGCATGCAAAGACTTCCTCAAGTCAACATTTAAGATGTTACCCTACCCAACCCAATTCTTCCTTATATTAGTTAATGTGGATAAAAAACATTGTGTTGTTGTACTGTAAGCACATAATTTGACTTACTAGCATCCGGGATCCTAGACATAGAGTCTCACATAGCTTCTTAAAACAAAATAAGAGCTTTACTGAATCTAGTATAACATTTTATCTGTTTGGCTGATATAATTTAAGCAAGCAAATCACAGATTTTGGTATCTCCACTCAGAACTATAAGGTTCTTATTAGAAATATTCTAAATTTTATCTCAGTCAAGCTTTCACAGTCTCTTCATGTTCCAGCCTCTTCAATCTACTTTGCACATCCTCATCATTCTTTACACCATTTATTCATTCTTCATCTTCTGCCTCTAATTTTGTACCCATATTTCCTACTCAGTATGGTCTGTCTCTCTCTTTTCATCTCCACCTTTTTTCTCTTCTTTTTCTGTGTTTACCCTTCATTTTCAGAGATAACACCATTAATTAATAGGCAGAGCTCAGCTCAAATGCACATACTTTCTTTTCCTATCCAAAAATAGCTAGGGAGATTAACAACATAGGATTTCAACAGAAATGTTTACATTTCCTTGCACTTTAAGAAGCTTTGTTAGCCAATGTTCTACATGCACAGTCATCAGTGATATTTTATTTTGTTATGGTTCCCTTGAAATCAAGGAAAGGATGCTGTTGGGAAGCTCTTTTATGTTACCATTCCTTAGAGTTTGCTGTCCTTATATAGAATTTTTCAGTGAAGTGTAATGATGTCAATTCAAATGCAATTGCATCTGGAAATTTATCCTGATTGAGTAGTTTCACTGGCAAATGGGGGGGTTTGTGTCTTTTCAGTCCTTTCAGTGATGAAGTTGTTTATGACACAAGCATATCACTTTTTTTTTTTTTTTTTTTTTTTTAGTGGGGAAGCTTATTTTCTCTGTGGTTCACTAAACTACTGAAATATGTGAGTCACATATTACTAAAGTTTAATGAAATAGGATAGTCTTTTTAGTCTTTTCTCCCCTGCCTTCTTATACTCTGTGTTGTGCCTTATACAACTATATTGATTGTAAGAGTTTTGTATTATACTCAGTTGTGCACAGAAGTTATTTTCTGCACAAAAAGTAAGAGATGAAAGATGAAGCTCTGTGTCCAGATTATTTGTTCTCAGAAGATGACAGATTGTTCAGAAGGTTTTCAGGAAATGGAAACAATTACGTCATCTTTCCTAGAATGACTGAACTTGTAGTTACAAGGCTAAAAAGCAGGGATTGACTTGTGAGTTGGTGTAAATCAACATAAATCCTCCTCAGTCAAAACTATGCTGAAGCAAGGATCATCCTTCTTATTGGGTGGCAGGATAATAATAAATTGCTACATCAGACTGCACTCTTTGAAAAAAAAAAATTAAAATAAACATCAGCGGTGTGAAGAGTTTCAATGGCATTTGCACTAACCAGTACCTTTGAAAAGTCACTATGAAGGTGATGTGCCAAACCAGACTATAACAACCCATTTATAAATTAACCTGGACACACAGAATGTGCCAGGACAAAATAAATTAATATAAGTCAATACATTTTCACCTTGACATAATGCCACAGGAAGGAAATAAAACAAAGTTGATCTTAAAATGAACTCTGCCCATCCTATCAATTAATCAAGTGTAGCATCAGATAGGCTTTTGGACTCACACAGAGTATCCTGTTTCTTATATAATTCTAAAAATAAATGTCCAATCACATACCTTTGATATCCAACAAGTGGATTAAAGGCAGAACCTTGAATTTGGATCTAGATTTAAAGGCAGTACTCTATTTAGAAGAAAGGCTAAGTTACCTGAAAGTTCCCTTTTGTACTCATTTTGCTTCTTTCTACTGCCCTGTTGCAGTAGCCTCAAGTCCTTTCCTTGCCTGTTTCCTTAGCTGCTTCACTCCCTCCTCTATGGCAGTCTCACGATTTAGACCTGGGCCAAGATTTTAGTGTAAAAGCAAAAAATTACCTTGATTCTGAGTTCCTCATCTTCCCAAATTAGGAACCCATCCTTGTGCCTCGGTATCCCTTCTGTCCTATGGCTTACATCAACTCCCTTAAAGCAAATTCCCAGTCCAGTTTCTCGTCCTTTCCCAACTTTTTTGTACACTTTTTGTCACATCCTCTTTGCAACCTTTGTCCACTTTCCTTGCAATTACCTAAAACTTCAGAAATCAGCTGGAACTTGTTATTGTTCAGGGTGATAGCTGAGTGTTTTCTATGAAGTGAGACAGCATCAAGAGGAGGGAGTAAGGTCAGAGACGTCAGAGTCAAAAGGCGATGCTTAAGCCATCAAACTATAGCCATTCTTACTGTAATAGCACTGAGAAGATGCAAACTGGAAATATGACAGCAAGTGCACTGTACATTGACTGAAATTTTCAAGTGTGAGAAACTGCATGGATACATAAAAGACTTAATTTGTCAATGTTGAAACACATTCTTCTGAGGTAATGTCTTGCTAATTTTTTAGCAAGTCACAGGACTGTGTGACTTGCTGTGCATAAACTCATTCCTTTCCATATCTCCTCAGTTTTGAATGTCTAGTAGAAGAGCGTATTTTTACAGGAAATCAAAATTATGAACATTTACTAAAGGTCAAGTAAAGACAAGCTTTGCACCTGGATGTGCTCTCCTCTGTGGTGCGTAGGTCCTGTAGTATTTCATCATTAAAATAAGGTGAAGAGTATCACCACATCATACTTGCTTTTTTTCTGAAGAAAAGTACTTGGTTTAAGTGCCTGATTTCAATATCAATAAAATAAAAATAAAAAAGGTGAAATCATTACTAAAGAGTATTCAAAGTTCATTCTTTTATTTTTGCTGTAATGCTAGGCCTAGAAGTCCTGCCAGCCTCATTCAGTCTTTCATCTGCAGCTGAATTTTATGACAGAAATAAGAAAGGAAGCTGTTTAAACCATATCTCTAAAATTACTAAATCCGTTTTATCTAATGCCTCAAGGCTTTATTTTTACAGCTAAAACATCCAGCCCTTCAATTTTTATTTTTTTTTTCAATTTACCAAGCAATTTAAATAATGCCACAGAATGCAGAAGGCTTTCCAGCTGACCACCTAAAGAGAAATAGAGAAAGGTAATGCTGTTTCTAGAAGTACTGTCACACCATACAATATTTTGAAATACTACTCATATATTAAGAATCTAAAGAGGGCTTTGGCTATTGACCAAAAGTGGAAAGTAAAAATGCAGGCCATATGTGTGCATTCAAAAAGAAATAAACTAACCCCAGAAATAGTTATTTTCTCTACCTAGTAATTATACAAACACATCTTTTATTTATAACAGTGTTCTATCTTTGACTCCTTGGACTACTACATAAATGCTCAGAATAAAAATGTTGGAAAGAGGCCAGACGGAAAAACAAAATGTCCATCAGAAGTAGAACAAACAAGAATGGTGCACTTTAAACTAATATTGCTCTTCCATTCAAAAACTGAATTTGCACTCAGGAGTACAGTTCTTCTTTATGACCCTGTTTGGATTTTCACAATTTCTTGTATAACAAGTTGTCTCATATTATATCACAGAAGGCAAATTCTCAGGACCAGGTTATGTTACAAAGTTTATATCAACTTACTATTAAAGGTAAAACAAGTATATGTAAATTAGGGGTCGGAAATAAATTATTCAGGAATTCCAGGGAGGAAGACATAATTGTTTTGGGAATCCTTATTTGGAGCCATGATCCTTGTTTGTTTTTTAACTAGCTGAGAATGAAAGTGAGAAAAGTTGGGAAGGATAGAGGCAGCTTTACTTTCCAGAGTGGGAAAGTTACAATCAGTGCTATATAAATCATCAGGATCATTAAATTAGGCTGTCCATACATTTTTGTCCGTGGCTGATATCTTACCTGATGTTTCAGCCATTGCATAAGACCCTTTCAAGTAAGCTTCTCAACTCAGTGCATTTCTTCAGGATCATATTTGTTAACAAGCATTGGCCTGAGTGACTCACAGACTGCTCATGGCTCCATCCTCTGGAAAGAGAGGGTGAAACCAAGGAACAGCTTTTCCTGCGGTAGAGGTTTTGATCTGGCTTGGCCAAATGTCTGTTTAGATTTTTCTGAGGAAATTATATCATATAAGATCTATTTACATACAGTGATGTAGGTATTTCAGTCTAGTTTTGTAAAGGTACTGTACACAGGACTGCATTATGTAGCCAATTTTTAAGAGTATTTGGTATGCTCTGCTCAGCACCAAGTGTCCTCACTATCATCTTTCTGCACCATGAAGGTCTGAGCCCAGCAAATACCACAAATTGAGAGTCAGGGACCTAGGTCTGCTGGACACCAATAGCATGGTAAACAGCTGTCTGTAGTTAAATGCAAGCAATAATGGTGGAGAGGAAATATGTGTTAGCCAAGTCAGGTCAGTAATGCTTCCATCTTCTCAGCGCCTTCAACCATGAGCTGTGTTCCTCACAGCCATCGTACTAGCATCTGGAGGAAGTATTTCCTTCCTATATTCAACAAACTACAGTGGGAGGAATATCTAAAGGAATGTGGGAGATGTGAGCTCCTCCCTGCTCATCTGATCTGAAACAGGACCTCGAACAAAGATGGTCCAAGCAGGAGGCAGGTGCCATTTCCTGCACAAACTGTGGTTTTTTGTTTGGTGGAACTATTCCTTTTCAAAAAAATATTAAAGAGTGAAGGATGGGCTTATGGCTCATCTGTAGAGCATTTCTCCAGGGAGTGGAAGCCCAAGTTGAAACTTCTGTGCCAATCGTTACATAATTCTTAGACAAACCCGAACTGCTCCAGGATGATAAGTCTAAGTGCTTCCTTAAAGAACAGAAAGTTGGAGGGAACAGGATATACAGAAAAAGGCAGGAAATTGGCATATAAGACTGCAGCAAAGCAGTTCTGTGGAGATTTAATGTGCCTGTGCTGAAGCCAAGCCACGTGCCATTGCTGAGCATGGCCTGTGTCCCTGCCCCTCCTGCAGGGCCAGCAAATGATCTGCTGCTCATCTGTGTGAGTGGTGAGAGTGCAGGATCCACACCGTGGGGGCAGCAGGACACACACACCAGCACTGACTGGGTCTTGTTAACAACTGTTACAGCTGGACAAGGGAATAGACAATACAGGTACATTCCGGAATCGAGTCCTTAAGAGCAGATTTCAGTAAAGATTAGTGGGACTGAGGTTTTAATGGCACTGATCTAGAAAGACACACGAAGCTCCCCCTGATGTCCTTTAAGTTAAGGTAACTAGTTTTCTTAGAGAATTTAAGCTTTAGCTGCTATTCTAGCCGGAACCAGGATGGCTTTGTAAAAGCCTTGTTAGACTGGTTTGCTTTTATTTTTTAGCAGCATTATATGATTATTAAAAAAATGTCACTTCTCAAATGTTATTTTTAGGAAGTAATAAAACAAAAGTCCTAAAATTCTTTTCAGGATCAATAATTACAATTAAATTGCATTTAGTTATCATAATTACTAAAGCTTTGGATTATAACACTCAAAGAATTAAATGGCATAGTCAGTCATAATTTCTCACAGAAAATATTCAATGTTTTTTCTATCACTTTATGTTTTAGCTAGATCATCAAAGTGTTAGCTGTTATTTGGAGTTGTCTTAAAAATCCCTAAATTCTATGTTCACACCTCTTTTCTTTGAAATCTAGGTTATTCAACATTATCAAGTTTAGCTGTCATAATAACTATATGACCTACTATAAGTTTTTAAGCATCAAGGCATAATTAAACATATCTTTTGGTGGATAATGTTGGTTTAAAGCACTACTAAAACATGATGTCCATAACACTTTCTTTAAAGTATTGGAACTGAATTAATCAAAGGAGGTGTCTTTTTTATGTACCTAAAAGATGGCAGACCAAAATTTTGTGTAGGCTAAGATTAACTCTTGTATGACGTAGTTAGTTAAATTAAACCTAATGGACTGTGGGCTAACATTGACAATCCAGTTAACAAGTTTTTTCCCATCAGAAGGTTGCTCATAGTTAATTAAATCAGTATCTCTCCTTGTTTGTTTGTTTGTTTTTAATTGTGTATATCATGAAATTATTTCTAAGTATTAGAGAAATATTTTACCATTTTAGTCTATGCATCATATTCAGAGATTAATTTGTAATAAAAGATGGTTATTCACTTAGATGAATTCAATTAAGATAAAAATTCTGAGGAAATGCTACACTTTGGGGAGGTAGAGTGTCTCATAATAATCTTTCATATTAAATATTTCTGTATCAGTTATGTGCCACTGCATTTTGATAAAGGTTTGCAGGCAATGGTTACACAGGTTTCATGGATTTATCATTGTTCAGTAAGAAGTAGAATGGCCTATGAATTTTTTTCTATGTGTCCTGTACTATGTTCATACCATAGTATTTAAACCATTCAAGACGACTTTAATTGAGTTATCTCTGTCTTTAATTGAGCTTATAACATAAATGTATGTCATTGATTTCCAAATCCTCTGACAAGAGTGGCAATTGTTTTTTATTATTCCATGTCTCTATATAGGATGTTGATCTGTATGGTTGACTATGTCTTCATGTCAGTCCCCATTTTCAGATTAGCCCATTTGCTTTCATGCAGACAAGCTTTACCCTTTTTCTTCTTACTTTTTATACAATTCTTCTTGCTTTACCTTTTTTAGAAAATGTATTTCACCTGTGAAACAAAGCAACTTACTGTGGCCCCAAATTGTTGAGTAATCTCGTCATAATGCTATAGTTTGCATATACATAGTATGCATACGTACACTGCAATGAAATTTAAAAAAAAAAATGCCTAGAGTGAGGCTGGAACCATACTGTACTGTGTACCGTGTGGAATGTCAACTTTATTATAATGGGAGTTACAGTAAAAATGGAGGCAGAATTGATTCCATATTAGCTGAACCCCACAGGGCTGGATAAAGCTGATGATTTTTTAGGCACTAAGCTGGCTACTGAGAGTCCAATAAGAAGTGCCACAGCTATTCTTGACAAATGCAAGAGTTAACTCTACATCTGAAATCTTGGTGCATATGAGATCCGAGAAATGGAAAGAGTTGAAAGAATTTACTAGGTTCTACCATAACAGCTGAAGAATGAAATAAGAATGCTTACATAGAAGTACATACTGCAGTACAATAAAGACTGTATACCCTAGTAACTTTTTCTACTTTGGTACAATATGGTTTCTAAACTACGGTGAAGTCGTCATGGGTCTAGAAAACGCAAAGTAGAAAGATTTTGAAATTGACTAGCATGGGACTGGGCCTAGTTATAGAAAAAAATACTCCAATATTTTCATTGTGTTCCATAAAATATACCTTTATAAAAGTATAACTGTTTGGGGGTTTTAAATTAATTTTAACCATTAGGTACTTAAAAAAATTATCCTCAAAATGCTCTGTTTCTTAACATTCAGCACTGATTTGTGAAACATGCAGAATCCCAGGACCAACATACAAAACATGACTGAAATTGTAAACCTGCATGCTTTACCACAATAATTGTCTCTATAAACTTGAGCATTTTTCCACTGATGCCTTAGGGTTTTCATGAATTTATAGATTTTTATACTTCTAGGTAGTTTCTCACATATAGAGTAGCTAGCAACCTCTAACCCTGTGCTAGCTGTCTTAAG
>JAWWEE010000040.1:22550595-22593749 GCA_035221455.1 Xenops minutus | reverse complement strand
TGGAAAAGAGCTCTCGGTATTCCTGAGGCCATGAGTTCAACCTAGCACCGGTCTTTTCTATCTGTTACTTGTCAACACGTGTTGTACTCTTTTATACTTATATACTTTATATACTCCTTTATATTTTGTACCCCAAAACCTTATAAGTAAAAGAACTCTTCTCTACTTTACCCATTTGAGCATTTTTTCACAAAAAGCCCAGCTTGCTCCACTACTTACAGTAATTCCAAGTTCACATCAGGGGCTATGACTTTGCATATTTTTGCTTTAAAAAGCATATCTTTGACATTTATTGTATTCAGAAAATAGCATTTACTTCAGGAAAAATATAAAAATATGATTTAGGGTTAATGATACACTTTAAAAAGTCAGCACACCAGTGCTGAAATAATCCAGAGACTTAGCATCCAAACAGAATGCCAAATGAAAATCAAAAGTCGCAAGTCAAAGTCATAGAAAGACCATAACTTTAAACTGATTAAACTAAGCACTACTTTTTAACCTCTTTAGCAGATCTAAAATCAGATTTCTTTTCCTTTTCGTATCTTTCCAGTTCATAATAAAACAAAGAACACAAGAGGCTCCTAAACAGTTTAATGAGTCAGTGTCTTTCTGTAATTCTGAAGATACAGTCGAGTTTCAGTCTTTAATATCCTTAACAATCTCCAAGTACATCTTCACTTATCTCAAAATAGAAATTGTGATAGAAGTTTCTATCAAAGCCACATCCATACAAACAGGCACAGGTTTGTCAACAAAAATGGCACGTGATTCATGGTACATGAATTAGTACACAATTTATGCCTGTAACTCATTTGAAGTTTTGCTTTTCAGCCCATACATCAGAATTCCATAAAAAGAAATGTAAATAAGCTTAGCATTATACAATTTCACGGCACATTTAAGCATTTAACTTCAGGTTTTAGCTTGGGGTTAATCTCAATTAAGATTATAGATATGGGTGTAGATATTTTACGTAAATCATGAAAGTTTTCCATTACTGAAGAAGGGGAAAGGCATTTTATCAGGGTGCGTATTTTTTTCATTACCCTCTGGAAGTATCTGTTTCTCTCCCTTGATTAGAAAGGGAGCATAAATAACTGAAGTTTATGAAGCAACTAACTTTAGGATTATTAAAATGAGGTGAAACAGATCCAGCCGTTAGGGTCTGATAGTCTATTCCACCATGGATCAGTAGGCTTTACATGGCATTTGATCCCAAGAAGAACAGTAAGAGACGCTGTCTCACATTACCTTCTTTTCTGTTTACCCACCAGCATTTAGGGTTTTGTAAATTACTGAGGAACTTAGGGAAAAAAAAAATAAAAAAAAAATCAAAGCTGTAAAGACAGTAGAAGAAAGCACAATGTACAGTCAGTCAATTTAAATCTAGATGCTTTAATTTTATTTCAGTGTTCTGAGAAATAAGATTGAGAATGCAGGAGTCAGAGACTGGTGGAGGCATGAATTCCTTACTTGTTCATTGTTTTGTAATGTACATAAAATCATGATTTTACTGCAACATGGAAACAGCCATGTTTAAATGTGATGTGAAAACAGAATTCAGTGCAGGACTTTCTATTTCAAAAGGTTTAAATCCACCAGGAAGGGTTTACTGCATGGTACAGGCTATTTTAAGATTTTTCTTTGAGTTCTCTAAAATGCAGTTATTACTGATATTGACTGTTTTGTGTTGCAAGGTAACGGTTCTTCTAAGAGTGGAAAAAAATCTCTATCACAATCCTTGTGTTCCTTTCTGTAGATTCATACCTAAAGGAGTTTGATTTCCTGATTTTGAACAAATTTAGTAGCTCATAAGTTGTATTTCTTATGCTCAGTAAAACACAGGACTAACCCAATTGTTAGTGTTGTCTAAAGGTTTCTAGATTGAAGACAGCACAATTACTTCAGTCCTACAAAAGCAAATAACTAATCTGACCTGCACTTCAAGGCCCGATAACTTGGTACCTCTTTATGGTGCAGAAACATACCATCATTGCTTATCAGATGCAAGCATGGTGCCAGCCTGTGTGGAACTACTTTCTTGCGTAGAGTTCATCCAAGTACACCTAAAATGGCAGTGTTTTTTAAGATGTGAAAGTAAATTTAGAAATGCAAGAAAATTTAGCTTGTATCCTGAACTAGGCATCTGCATGGGCTTAAAATCCACATCCTGCTAACGATCACATGGAAGTATAAAAGTCTGTGATCCTTTTAGAGCATGGGTAATTGAATCAGTCTTTCCTTTTAAAGCATCAGAGCACAAAAAGAATGGAGGCAGTCTGTATGCATTTGACTAATGCTCTGGTTCTGGTCACCCAAGGAATAAGGATTGGACTCCCATTTTCTCATCCTTTATCTGTCTTGAGAAAGAACAGAGAGTTCCCTTGGCACAGCAGAATAGAGTGTTTCTAAAGCTAAAGAAAGAGTGAATGCCAAGAATGTCCATCTTTTGAGACATTATCATATATCTTCTGTTGTTAAGTACAGTGAAATTCAAACCAAATGTACTTCTTCACAAACAACTCATTTTTTTCGCCCTCTCAATGACTGGTGTTAGCTGATTGATATTTTGATAAACATGTGGACTTTCTAATAATTTTGGCACATTAAAAGGCCTTTTAGAGACTGAAGGGGTGATATAATCATAGCTGTAATATTACATTTCTCTGCAGAAAATGGTTCATGTCTTCCACTTTAATCAGTGGAGAGAATTTTTCAGTTTAGGTGAACAGCTCATTTATAGCTGAAACTAAAGCTGAAACAAATGGCTAGTAAATTGTAATAGTCACTTAGAGAAAGTAAGACAGACTCTTCTAAATGCAAAAATATTTGGTTCCAAAAATATTCAGAAAATTCAGCGCCATAAGGTTAACTGCTTTACCAGGGGCTAAAGCAGTCAAACCAGCTCTGTTTCACTGTAAGCTGGATCACTGGTGGAGTGATCAAGATGCATGATATAAATGTAGATGTAGGCATCTTCTAGCATTCATTTTTTCCAGTTAAAGAGATTTTCTTGAGGTTATGCTGCATTTTGTAGAACCTTAACAGAAGAATACAGGCAAAACTATAGTGGGAATAAGTAATAAAAATGTAATTCCTCTGATTATATATAGACTCAAAATGGATATGAAGATCACTTGCAGTGAAATCTAGCTGATGTCCAGAGTATTGACCCTTGTAGTTCTAAATTAAAGTGTTCTGAAAACTCTGATGTAAAAGTTACACAAGGGCAGCAGTTCTAGGTTCTCATAAAAATACATCTCTCTAGGCAGCTAAAGGTTCTGTAAGAAACTAGTAGCCAGGTATATTGTTCATCACTAATCTGCTACTAGTTCTTTTCTTTTTTTTTTTGCTTCCACATGTCATCAGATTTATTCCCTGTTCTGTCTTACTGTTATAACCATTGATCAGGTGTAAATTCCTGGAAAATATGGTCCAATCAGACTCTACAGCATAACTCTCTTGATGCTTATGAATCAGAATTTTGTCCTAGACACATGCAGAGCTATGTTTTAGCATGAGAAAGGAATACAAAGTTGTCTGTAGAACAAAACCATCTGCTGGATGTTTACATGCCCCCTCGTGTCCTAGAATCTAGCAATACTATGTGAATCAAATAAATGATAAATGGAACTTAATAAATATTTATTTTATTACTACCACAAAAAGTACATTAAAACCCATAACTTTCTTATTAGTAAAAGCACTAAGCTGTAAATTAACGGTCATGTCAAACACCTGGTCTAGTGACCCAAATATCAGAAGATATGTAAAATTGCAGTCTCATCTTAAACATGTTAGTTCTTTTTATGGGCATCATTTTTGAATGTGAACCAATACATCTCTTTCAGATTGCAGCTACAGCTTGAAGAAAGGCGTTTTTCTATAATGAATTAGCAACACTAAGAAGCTAATAATAATTCATTAAATGTGAAATTATACCTGCAGTGCTGCTGTTTTTAATTTCTGTAACTATTTTTATACATACAATTACCAAACATTTATGCAGTTAATTAACCATAAACTGAGTATGGTTCTTCAAACTGAACCTGTACTTTATGAGTAGCTGGCCTGTTGAAACATACTATCTTGACAGCCCCAAAGTCTAGCTGGCCTGAAAACCTCATGAGCTGAACACTGTGGCAAGTCATGGACTTTCCAGCCTCAGACCTGCCCTGTGCTTCACCTGCAAAGGGTTTCCGAGTGCTCACTGAAGCCAGCAGACATGTGCAGGAGTGTGGCATCCCACCAGGCTCTGGCTATGCCTGCCACCACAATCATAACATCATTACTGGCACTGCAAATCTGCTCTCTCAGGTCTCAAGATGGCCCTCAAAATGCATTGAAATCAGTGAGACTATTGTAGCAAATAAGTCCCAGCTGTGGCATTTTCTGAGGTGTTCCAAATTAGAGATGAGGATTTCTCTGTGTCATTTCTACTTTTTCTTCCACCAGGATATAGGTGCTTTCAGGCAATCAGGTAAATATTTTAAGTATTTAAAAGTGCATAGTGTCTCACTGAAATTTAACTGTCAATATATGAAAGCAGAGCTTAAAATGTGATTATCATTTGAAAAACAATCTGAGTCTGGCCTCCTTTAAAGGAAAGAAAGAATGTAGTCTCTATTCCAATGTTTCTTAAATTTAATGCTTTTGCAAAGTATACATAAAATAGCTAAAATAGCTATTAATAAAACCAATTTAAAACCTAGAATTTACTCTTCTACTATTTCCATGTTTGTTTAAAAAATAGTAGTTTTTTACAAACAACAAAAATTGCAGAGTCAATTTGTTTGTTTTCCAAAACTTTACATTTACAAGTCTGTATTTGGTCTTGCCAAATAGAAGTGAGTGGAAAGATCAGTGCATACTGATATCTGAGAAATGGGCAATTTATTTCCTCTCTTACTGATCATGAAAAGTTCCAGGTCGGTATCTTCAGCAGAGCAGGAGTACCTACTCCTTTCAAGAATGGCAGCTAGAAAAAAAAGATGAATTGTTCAAAGGTGCTCCCCTTGCCTTGTATTTTATCTTGCTTCATGTATCCAGTGAGCAAAAAGGTTTTTTGCTTGGTAGCCAAACCCTTGCTGTGTAGGGAGAGCAGTGCAAACAACAATCAGACCTGTCTGTCCCAGCTCTGGTGAGCTTCTTCAAGCTAATGTAGCAACAGCCCTTAATGGTGCATAATTGTGCCCTTCTTGGGATTATTCACCCATCACTTCAAAAAGCACACAGAGAATCCCCATTAAGATTTGTTTTATTTGTCCTAGAAGTGGCTCTGTTCCCCTTTATGATGACATAAATCACTTTGCTGAAGGGAGTTACATTAGTGTAAAAGAGCTTGTAGAGGAGGAAAATCAGAGTTCTTCCATTTATATAAAATGAACAATATTATTTCTCTCTGAATGAGTAGGAAGGCTTTTATGCATTGATCCAAACTTCTGTAGATCTCATTTTTCAATATTATTGTAAATATTAAACAAACAAAAAAAAAAAGAAAAAAGGAAGGCAGTACAGTCCTAATCTACAAGGAACTGATGCAGACCTGCCCCTCCAAAGCAGGTGCTGTCCACAAATTATCCTTTTCTTCAAGGCATTAAGGGAGATGCTCAAGATCCTTTTCTATCCTAAATATATAATTCAGGTATGTGTAAAAACCTACATCATGGGTAAACAGATGAATCCGGCTGAACCCATAGCCATGATATATAGATTTGTTTATTCAGGCTTTATGTACAGTTGCCACATTTCAGGATTGGTGAACAGCTGGAAAAGCAGCAGGTTGCCACAGACATATGGGGAAAGAACAATTTCATATGTTTTTCATATCACAGGGTTCAGCTCGGATGCAGTGCTAGGTGGGACATCTGAACTTTAGGGGCAGAAAGACAGAATGGGGGCTGGGTCTGAGAACTGGCGCCTTTGGGTATACGCCAATAAATGTTATTGCCTGTTTCATCAGCAACTTCTCGCTATTTTCAGTAACCTCGTCTGGGCTATTCATGTGAATAACGTGAGAGGCTGACACTATAACTTGATTAGTTTGCACCTTCAAGGTAATTAGCTCCTTATGTTCCTTTGCTAGAGGCAATCTGTGTTATATTCCAGGCAGCTACACAGTTGTCTTCCCTTCTGTCCATACCCCCTTTTAGGTTACTTGAGAATGCAAATTGTGTTCTAGAATTATTGCTGCTCTGCTCTGTAGAGAAATAGGTTAATGAAAGTGTACTTTTAGGGGAAAGAGGGTGGGGAACAGGAGGTAACTGAAGTACAAGTAAGAGGAGTTGTGAGTCTCTGCTCATGGTTGTATTTTTGAGATTCTCTATCTGAGGTCTACTTCTCATTTAAAATGGCTGAGGAACAATATAAAATTACAGGTTGGCAAATATTAGAACTCAGTTTTAGGACCTAAGGAATTTTTAAGTTAAGACATTGCTTCTGCTTGGGTTTTGACCTTGATAAAAAAAATACAAATTCACTTACATAACTGCATGTTTATTCTACTATACTCTAAAAAGTTTTTCACTTTATATCCTTCAGGTACAGAATGTTATAATGTAGTGCTGAGGCTACTTAAAATAGTTGTGCTGTGGTTGCTGTGGCGAAGAAGTAGCAAACTCTTGTTACAATACAAATTGCTGGAGGAGAGCAACTTTATTTTGCTCTCAGAGTGAGCAGTATGGGTAGGTCACCTATAGGTGCATAAAGAAAGCTTTGGAGCTATTATAACAGTCATTGGGTTACAATGTCTTAAAAATTACATTAAGAAGCAAATTAGGGGGTGTCTTCTAAAATGCTCTGATTTAATAAGATAAGATATCTCAAAGTGAGGTCATTCACACTGGGAATGATAATACCAGTACATTAAAGGGAAGGTCACTTTTATGTAATGTTAATCATATAAATTCCTCAAAAATTACTGTTATGCTAAGGCCTTTTATGGATCTTAGCATTCTGTGACCTTTATTTGTGTTAGCATTATAACTAAAAATCCATTAATATATGAGAGTATAAAAAAGTAATCTTCTATCCTTTTATTTTATTATTTAAGAGTTTGGGGGTTTTGCCATATATTGCATACCACAGACTCACTGTAAAACATGTCTTACATGTAAAATGTCTTACAGGATATTTTCTTCATGAGATTGCCTTTTATAGTACAGTCAGGTTAAATAATGGAATTTCTAGATTTGGTTTTGGAGTGAAAGGATTTTTCAAGGAAAAAGATTCAATTCCTTGCACCCATACCTATAAATTGTTTTGAAAAGACCTTAAATCCTTGCAGTAATATTTCTGTGGGGCTTTATTATGGAGTCTGATATAAAATCAGTGTGAAAGCATAACTGCTTTATAAGGAATGATTGGGGAACTTCTTTTTCCCTCAAGATAACTTTGTTGGTGTGACTAAATAAGCATAGATGTTCTTCCAAATGCTGTAATGAGACTGGAAGGGTAAAAGCAATTTTAAACTATAATTCTCATACAAATTTTCTAAAATTTTTGGAGTATATCTCTGTGGATTTTCACAGAGAACAGAAAGTCCAGAACATCATAAAATGTTTGGACAGTAGACTTTTAAATGAGAAGTCTTCTAGGAAAATTACTCAAGACACACGTCTAAACATTGTGAAGATCACGTCTAAATTGCTGCATGTTTTTCATGAATGCAAAAATACCTTTTTTATCTTGAGTTAAAAAAGGTGTGTTTCCACAGTGTAGATTTGCCTTTTTTTATCTTTTGAATGGTATGATGTTCCTCTGAACTCTAAATGACAGTCATTGTTGTGGGCAGTTTTTCTAGTTTTTTCCATCTTTCTCCTATTTTTTTCTTGAAGTCTCACTCATTTCCTTGTCTTCCTATCTATTTCTATGCCCACCATTGTCTTCTTCCTCATACCACCTGAGATGAACTAGAAGGGTGAGTCAGGGTAGGGAGCATGCCAAGGTTTGGAATGCACAGCCAGGAGATCTGAGTGCTTCTCAAATAGGAAGGCTATTGATATAGGTACAAAGGGCTGGCTGTGTCTCATGTCTAATAGAACCTATTATAACACTTCATTTTCCTCTTCTTTACATGAGAAAAGATGTGTCAATAGTTTATTACATTATTTAATCATTAGGCATCATTCCAGATGACCATGTCTTTTTTCTTTCCCTTCAAAAATAATTAGAACAACTTTCTGCTGTAGAGGGTATAAATTGATGGTTATAGGTATTTTCCATCACAGCGGAGCAAAAAATAAGGCATAAGTCTTTTCCACCCCTGTCCCCTTACTGGAACAATAACAAGATGAGCCTTTGGGCTTCTGAGGTTATAAATCATCTAAATAGGAACCAAGACACATGTTTTTCCTAATTTATCATATTGTCATTTATTATAGATACCCCTTCATCTAAACTCCCTTAGCACTATATCTTGCTCATCTTCTTAAGGCAGCTCTCTCCATTGCTGTTATGTATCTTACATTTCTACATTTACTCATGGCAATTTTCACATCTACTTCTCCAACTTTGTCACTCCTACCACCCCCCTCTCACCTCCTGTCTACTGCTCCAATGTTTCCCTTCTGCAAGTCCCACCTCCATATTCAGGTTGAATAATATCTGAGAACATTTTCAGATACTAAAATTGTTGTGCTGGAGTGCAGTTCTCAGCCAATGACAAATTCACCCTTTATTGTTTCACCTAACACTTAAACCAGTATTAAATTCTTAAAAAATGATGCAGATTCCCTGTCACAGTCTAAGTTACTCATCTCTGTTCTTTGTACTTTTGTTTTCTTCTACAAATCATTTTAATTTTCTTTCTTTTTTTTTTTTTTTTTTGGCTAGTGTAAAATTTGCTTAAATCATTCATTTAAAATCTTATTGTTTGAACATCTGAAAATTTGAATATAGAAGGTTTCAAGATGATTGTTTCATTTCATTTCAGGTTACTGATAAAATGAGTTCCTCCATTTCTTACAGGAATATTTCCAGAAAAAATATTATCTGGTGAATGGACAACCTTCTACTTTTGATTCTTGAAACAAGATATATGAGATCATCATTCATTCTTTACACTGATGAAAATGTCCGATTAAAAACTGATACATGATATGGTTAAATAACTTCAAAAATGAACTTGTATTTTAAAAGAAACCCAATAGCTGGGACACTGATTAAACTGATAGGTTTTATATTTATTGAATTTTTTACTGATGAATAATAAGAAAACCTGGAAATTTTCAACTTTTTGAACAGTAACAGTGCTTTCTAGATGCAAGATGAAAACTTGAAAGAGAAGTAAAATTAAAGTTAGAATAAACAGCACAATCCTTAAAGTCAAAAAATTGCTTCCTAAATATGAGGTATCATTAATTTGATGTTTTGAAATGTTTCACAGATGGCAATTCTAAAACTTTTGTATCCTCTACCTAACTAGAAATCATTAAAAATCATTGAAAGTAGCTCAGTATCAAAGTAGCATTTTTAAAATTCAAATATGTTCTCCATAGTGTGTTTTACACTGAGAGCAACTTGTTTTCAGATTTTAGTGTTTGTTGTAATGTAAGAAAAAAATGCATAAATGCTGCAGAACTAGGACAAATATGGGTCTATAAATAGCAATCAGTCTCAGTGAAGCACAGCAACTTAATCTCCATTTGCAGCTATTCTGAGCACAAAGTTAGGTTGAAGGACATGAAAGTTGTTTTGATTCCCACTGTCTTCCCATCACTGTTGTCACTCCAAACACTCCCCTATTCTCTACTTGCCTTGTAGTCCTCTAATCCCTCAAATTTTTCTCTAGATATTTTTCTCATTCTTGACATCTCAGGTTCCTACTTTCCTTCCTCTGATGCTCAACAGAGCAGCGTTCCCCTTGAATTTTCATCTTTCTCTTCTTCTGAGAACCAGATCTGTTGTCCTTAGGCTCCTTGAAAGAAGCACAGAGAAAACACTTTTTAAAGGGTAGGAATGTCTTTTAAACTTGCCGAATCTTTCTGCATAAAATGAAATTGTTTTAGCTAAAAGAACTGCTGTTACTCTTTCCTAATCCTGCTAAAGCAAGTAGAGCTTCTTTGTGTCATATAGGAACAAAACATATAGGGTTATAATTGAATATAGGACACAGAGTATAGGAATATAATATATATAATAAGATAACATATAGGAACATAAATTAAACTCTGATGTGGAGTTGTTAGGTAGGCATGTTGCCCTTGATCAATAGAACTTTCAAATCAAGGTTCAGTTTACTATAGTCCTGTGGAGTTGAGTCACATCATTCATCAGACAAACTAGCAAAGAATGGAAAGAAAAGGGGCTTCCTCAGAGTTGCTTTTTGTGTCATTCCAAAGCATTTTCTTGAAAGGTAGCAGAGCTTATTCTAAAATTAGAATTGGCAAGAGTACTCAGCTTAGAACTCATAAACACTCTGATTTCTCTCTGAGCTTAATACCCCCTAGAATATGATTTAAGTTCTCTCTGAGGCACTTGGTCTTCAGATGTATGAACCAGTCTCCAGGGGATTTAGGATGATGCATTATTATTTTCCACAGTCACCTACGCAGCACCCTGAGGTAAGATGCCGATATGTCTAATGTCATACAGGAAGGCAGTGCCAGAGCTAGGATTCAAATTTTTTCCCAGTCATATTTCTGATCCCTTCAGGCACAGAGGGCTGTCAGTCTCAAAAACTGTTATTCAAAGTGGCCAAAGCTCCACCAGAGATTGCTGTATGCATCCTGTCAGAGGCAGATAAGGAGCCAAGCAACGTTAATGGGATCAGTGGTAGCCCACAGCTCTGTGGTAGTGGTTGCTGCCTGGGATGGCATGGAAAGGAAGGGAGTGGGAGTGGGTTTCTCAGTATTTTGCAAAATCTGTCAGGGTACAAATTCTATGCTGCATCTTGAACTGATGTTGTTTTCTGAGATTTTCAAGTCTGAGCACACTGAATAGTTTGGTATGCAAGTCGGCATGACTAGGCTGACTGTCTGCAGGTTGTCCTTCACACAGAGCTTGGGCAGTCCAAGGCAGTGCAAGGATTTGAGGAACCCCTGCATTCATCTATCTAGTGAAGGGCAGAAATAATTAACACTGCAGAAAACTAACTGCCTTTGTTCAAGGCAGAAGACTCATACTTGGTTCCAGTTATATGCATCTAGAACAGCAGATACCAACCTTATCTACATCATAGATAAGTCCTGGAGTACAATATCAGCCTGGTTTTTTATCTTGGAGTCCATGCTATTGCACAGAGGGAGCTAAACTGATTATGAGAACAGGAAGGCATTATCCTTCCCAAGACACCACTACTTCATGTTAATCTGCTACTCTTTGTATTGTTTCATGGTTTGCTGTTGGATTTTACTACACCACCTTTAGGACTCAGGGCTGCTGGGTGGCCAGAGGTACAAGAAGGAAGTAACAGAGCCAAGAATTTGAAAGCTGACAGGTCATAAAGATTTCATAGAGGCAGTTGCAGGCTGGACAGTGATGAAAGAAGAGCTCAACAGCTAAAAAGTTTATAAAAGAGAAATGCTGGGGAGTCAGCGTCCAGAACAAGCTGATTGATTCAGATCTGAAGACATTAATTCATAACAGGATATAGGCTTAGTTCTTGCATTTTCTTCATGTCGGATCCTGGTTAGATACCACTTTGCGCTGATCAAAATAAGTTTCTCATACCCACTATCTTGCAGCCATTTACTCAGAACCCTTTGTAAGGAGAAGAAATGGGCCGAGAAGCAAATGCACCTCACCAGTGTAGATGTTCATTTTGCCATGTTCTTAGTTTAGCGGGGTAGTGAAGAATTTTCAAAGCCTTAAGTATTGCTTTGTTAGTAGTAGAATTCATCAGGTTTTTTCTTCTATATGTATGTTCCTCAGATTTATGTGATTTTCCTCTAAGGAAACAGGCTCTAATTTGTATGCTGCTTCTGAAGCATGACCTTGGTGTCTCTTGTGTATTGATTAAGACAGTAGAGATACCTGAGTGTTGAGCTCTAGTAGGTCATTTCAGTATTATGTCCATTTTAAACAGCTTTAATTTAGTTTTTATATAAATATCACATTGCCAAATAGTTTTTTTGTCTGTCAGTGCAGTTTAGCCTTTCAGGGCAGTTTGCAATTAGCTCATGTGCTGTTCTGAAGCTCTAAAGGCACAGCTGGCATACACAAACAACCTTTCTTTCTGTCCTTGCCTCTGCCTCTTCAGTCTGACAGAAAAGTTGGCTCTGTACACAGGCTTCATGTTCTTTTTGCCACCCTCTCCTCCCCTTCCCTCTCAAGATCTGCTGGTCTGTGAAGGGGAGATGTGGTTTTGGTTTCTTCCTTGTACACCATGTAGCAGTGGCAGACAAAAAGATGAATTCTAGATAAAGATACAAAAGGCCATGAGCTCTTCTCTCTGAAACCTTTTGCTGTGGACCCTTTTCTTTTTTAAGAACAGAACTTCATACTCCAAGAGATGACTGCTCCTTGTTGATATAATCAAATCTTTACTAAATAACCTTCAGTCATTTCCTTTACTTTTAAGTATTATTTTTGCCACTCATAAAAAATGCTGTGCTACACTGTCAGTGGCAGAATTTGTTTTTGTTTAACCAGTCAATCTGAGTTTTGGAAGGAAAGGGTTATACATGATCAGAAACTCCAGTCTGAGGTACAAAATTTTCTGTGCCCTTCTTAGAGGCATTACTATAGTGATTCTGGTGTAGGCACAGAGTTTCCCTTAAACACACACAGAGGTGTGCAGCAAGAGGAGTAACATCTGCAGTAAGGGAGCAGGGTGAGAACTGCTGTCCTTAATATGCCTGTGTTGCTTGAAGTGGAGATGCCTGGATTGAGGCTATTGTTTTGGTACATTATAAAACTGTGAAAGAGAAGGTTGAGAGAAGGAAGGGGGAAGAAATCTATTTGTAAATGCCATTGTCCCCCAGATGTCCTAAATATACAAGGACATCCTAAAAGAACACTAATCCTGTGACTAGTCTTCCAGATTTTAGTGGGACCACTGATGCTCAAAATTAAATATGCCCTTAGGAGCATGTCTTCAAAGCATAATACTAAGAAGCAGCATCTCCCATTGGCTGCTGACAGTCATTTCTTCCTCACCCTGTGTGCCTCCTGATCATGCAGAAAAATGCTTTCTGTGAAGCAATGATGTAATTCAGTCTCATAAAAGAACAACCATCGAGAAAACAGCCACAATGATTTTACACCACACGGAAGGGATATCTAACATCCTCATCAGTCAACATTTTAACTTTCATTTACACCACCCTGTTGCAGCAACAGTGAGGATTTTAACCTTTAAAAATAAACTAAAAAGATACTGTATCACATCATTAAAGCTGTCACTAAATCATTGCTATAATCAGGTTTTTATTAGATCTTTTGAAAATGCATGATGTAAGAAGGAATTAACAGTAGGTTAAAAAAGAGAATAAAGATATGAAAAAGAGAAGGAAGGATTATGTAAGGGAACCCTATGCACCCCCTGAAATGTCCGTGTATCTAAAATATCAATCAGTTGCAGGCGGTATAGGCTGACCTTGTTCACTGGGTAAAACTGAAATGGAAAATTGAACTGCTGCTTTGGGATCATAGGGGCAGCCAAAGGCCATCCGCCACTCAGGGACTGCCAATGCATATTCCCTGCTGACCTCATCTAATCCACAGCTAGCTGCTTTCAGTCACCTAGATAGGATCTTTAGACTGCAGTAAAGGCCTCCTTCTGGGGAGCATCTTCCTGAGTAATTTTCTGCAAAATACTACTTTTTTTTTTTTGGTCACAACTTGTATGTTGTTTAAAATGATGGAAGGAAATAAAGCATTTCAAACACTGAACATATTTTTCCAGTTTATAAAAATCATGTATCTCTGTCTGAACTGTGCACTATACTGAATCCTTGTTTAGGAATAAATACACTGCTCGAGACTCAAGCCAAAAAGTCACAGAATAAGGGCTTACATTTCAGGTTTTCTTTAACATGCTGTACTGCTCTCATCACTGCTCACAAATTAGTATGGCATCAAAGCATCTAGCAGGGCTTTTCACAAAGCAATGAGACAGTCCAGATGTAGAGGACTGATTTTATCAGAATAAATGGCTTTTTAAGAATTCTCCATTAACAGTAATTTCCTAATTAGGGAAAGGAGTATATCAAATCAATTCAAAAGAATAAAACTGTGAAATCATATCTGCCCTAAGTGTAGGCTATCTATTGATCTAAACAACACACAGATTATATATGAACAACCATGCCATTAGAGAAAACAGAAATACATGGTATCCAGTATTAGGCATAAGTTACCAGAGTTCCCGCCTTTGAGCACTGCAGCCTGTCAGAGGTTTATCCCTTTGTGCGTCAGAAGGGCTTGCATCTTCACAGACTGAAAGCACATGCACATACATACATACACACTTCTATTTGTCTCTCTTCCTATTTATACCTCTCAGAGTCTTTGAAGTAAAAGGTCTGATCTTTTATTATATCAAGAATGAATGTATCACCTATATTTAGCAACCTGAAAAAAATTCCTGGCGCAGGTGCATCCAAAACTACTCTGGCTTCTAGCTATTGTTATCTATCCTAGTTTTCTTCTGAATTGTATGGCATTGTGTTTCCTGCAGTAATTTGAATGTTGTCTTTTTATTTTGTTCTTATTTCAAGTTAATTTTGTGTGTTTCCTTGACATTATAAACATGTTGATGCTTTCTACACATCCTGATTAGAGTCATTTGGTTTTCATGTTCCAATGTACTGAGTCTCTAGAGCCCTACACTTTGTGTAATTCTTTACATGTGTCTGTTGCAAATGCAGTATTACTGTGAAATGAAAATAGTGCCTGTGAATATTTGCATTAGGTGCTATACACCTATGAATTGAAGTTTAATTATTCACATGTCCCCAGCATATGGAAGGAAAATGGGGACATCTCTGTACTTCTTGTAAAAAAACATTCTCCATTCTTTGAAGTATTTTGAAAGATATTTTTAGGCAAGAGCTCAGTTTCTGTCAGTCACAGGTAAAAAAGGGAAGTGGCTGTGTGTGTGTTGTGCACATGTATGTGCACCTGTAAATAAATACTTATTTAATAGTTCTTAATTTCCCATCAATATTGATTGCTGAGATACTATCAATTAGAATTGTCTATCAGATAGAGAATATTCATTACTTCAAAAAGATGCACAGAGCTGCATGGGGTTTGACTCAAAATATCTGAAAATGCTTTGCATAACTTTATGAACTAACAGAAAAACTCAGGACTGTAGTTTCATCATGATACAGATATGATTTTAAAATACACATTATTCAAATTGAAAATTTTTGAGCATAGTAATAGTTCTCAAAAAGAAAAAAAAAAAAAGCAATAAATGTTTCTGTTCTAGGGA
The DNA here is from genome assembly GCA_035221455.1 of Xenops minutus. NCBI lineage: Eukaryota > Metazoa > Chordata > Aves > Passeriformes > Furnariidae > Xenops > Xenops minutus. The sequence goes on along the minus strand of JAWWEE010000040.1, from coordinate 22,578,364 downwards.
AAAAGCCAAATGCTCTAGTTGCATCACAGGATGAAGACATACATATTCTGTTTCTGCTATAACTAGAGATTAAACAGCAGCTGCTGAAGTTAAAGAATTCCAAGCTATCATCTGTAGTTACCTTGCATCTAAGAGGCTTGAAATCAGTGAGCGTTCTGGATTATTGCTAATAATATTTTATTTTTCTTGGAACAACTAGAGAAATTCCATAAGCATTGAAGATAATTGCTGTTATATCATTATCTCAGAAGAGTAAATAAGCCAATCTGGGAAATATAAACCTACAGGAAAAGCAATGCAACAGTAAACAGACCTCAATTGAGAAAGTATTAAACAAGGTTAATATAAAGAAAGACAATCAGAGAAAAGAAAAATTATTACCCTCAAACATAGTTTCATTTTAACATGAAGACAGTTTCTTTTGATATATATTATTCATATTGTATATTGTGATTTATTTTAATATGAAAAATATGGGGGGAAAATTTACTAGGAAATCAGGAGGGTTAAGCACTATCTAGACAACACATCTCAAATGAACATGTAGAAGGAAACTTTGATATTCTGAAGAGGTCAGTCTCAGTTAATATACAGTGAAAAAATCTGTATTAAAAAGTTTTCAGATGACACAGAAATAAGAATACTGCTAAATGATGAAATAGATAGTGAATTTTATAGAAACTATAGAGACGAAATCCAAATATGATCCTCAGGTGCACAGACCTATATCAGTCCATAGGTAAAGTCCTTCCAGTGCTTCAAACTGTAGTGTGGATACAATTTCCCAGTGAACCTGTGCCCATTTAAAAACTACATGAAGTATATTGATACAGAAACAGTACAGAGAAATTTCATAAAGTTTTTAAAAAAGTAAAAAGCAAAATATACATTAAAACACCTGAAAACTCCAGAAGGTGATACTGAAGACCAGGTAGGTGTGGACTGTTCTTGTTGTGGGATACCTGTAAGGAAAGAAAAATATACTCCAGGTAGCTTAATTCCTTGATGCTGAAATCTCATCATGTTTTGAGAAATCTTTTATATCTTAAATATTTTTTTCTGTTTCATATACCTACAAGGAAAAGAAAAAAAAATCTAATTTTCATGAGAAATGGGAGGCACAGCATGAATATCCTCTTCTCAGGGTGAATGAAGAAAGATTAACATGGCCCAGCAGGTGACACTTCACTGGAAGTATACAACAGGGAAACCAGACACAACCTTTGTCTTAGGTTAAACTTTTATCAAATTCTGCAACTACAATGTTTGAAACTCTTCCTCCCTGTGTACTGGTATACAATAAAATGTTTTTAGAACTTTATATAAATGGATTTCAGAATATTTTACAAAAATGTTCTGACATTACAGAGATATGTATAAATGTCAACTCATTTTACAGAAGAGGGTAACAAGTGTGAGAGAAATTAAATAATTTTCTTGATAACATTGAGGAAGGCAATGATGAATATGGGACTAAATACCGATGTGAATTGGTGCCGCTGGCTAAAAATCCTATAGATCTGGCCAGTACAAGGAAACTGTAGCTCATCCATTTCACAGATTTGGTAGTATGTTTGCTTTCCTGCTCATTAGCCAGAATCATAAGAGGTCTGTAATCTAAAAATGCACACACCATTTATGGACCTGTCCCTTATTGCATTTATTACTTTCTCTTCCAAGAGGAATCAGGCCAATTGAGAAGGTTAAACTGTCTTTAGATAAATGTTCCAAACAAACAGTTTTATATATGGCCTCCGATTTAGTTAAGGAGGTCCTTTGGCAACAGTCCCTGAGTTTTGAATTGAAAGCCACTTAAAAATTGATAATCTGAAGTGAACCCAAATAATAAGGTCCTGTCCTGAAATTCTGGGACTAATGTTGGAATTAATGGGCTTTAAACTAGCACCACAAGTTCTTTTGTAATTGCTATGTCTCCCCTTTAGACTGCATGTCTTGCTTTGAAAATGAATGTTGAAAGACATAGTAAGGTTTGTTTGTTAAGCAATTGAAATTGCTAAACATCAGAAAGCAGTAATTATCTTAGGGCAAATGTTTCAGTTTTAAAGGAAAGCATTAGAAGTAGAGTAAATTGTACAGTGGAATTAAAAATGTTTTTTTTTTAAATCTAAAAATATTTTACTTTTACTATCAAATACTCTGTTTTATAAATAGTGGTATGGGTTTTAGAATTGAACTTCGAAAATGGTCTGTAATGTTGATAGTGAAAGAGAAAGACTGTAATGATACTGTTAGAAAAAAACTTGTACATCTTTTTACAATTATTTTACTTTAAAAAAATCTCAATTCATGTTCATAATTGAAGTATCCCTTGTAACATTACTAATAATGTCAAGAGGCACAGTAGGGAAATAGAAGCTAAAAGATCTGGAAATTTTTATCTGGCTGGTAAACCTCTTTTGTATTCAGCTTCCTGACAGTTGTAATGACAGATGCCTTGTGTCAGCTGTAGCCTATCTTCTCTTACTGTACCTGCCAGCAGGAAGAGAGCTGTTCCAAAATTTACTAACAGCAGCATGATCAACGTGACATCATAATGAAACTTGGGAGAATATTAGAATAATACATCAGACTAGGAACCATCATTTGTGTCATGGCTATAAGCAGTATATGGCATTTTTCTAACTGTTGCCACAGAGAATACAGCAAAGTGCTTTGTTCCTCCAAGGATTGCTCATGTAACAGTGCAATCTACTGATTTAAACCCTCACAAGCATGGGTAGAACAGCTTGTGGAATAAAGCACATTGATTAAATAATTCAAAGTACCGTAGAGGGAAATGATGTGTAATCCCTGTTCTTGTAATAACTCCACTTGAGATCAGGCAAGGTGGAGCACAGCAGCAGATGGAAATGCTTGATCTTTTAAGGACCAGTGCTGGGAGGTGCAGAGCTTCTCTTGAAGCTCTCACAGGAGTTTCAGTGCATGAGCATCTCTCTGGAGCAAGCTCTCACTTGCCAAATATAGATATACAGCATTTTTGTTCAGGACATTTATAATAGTCTTCTCTGCATTCTGTATATAGCTGTATTTCTTTTTTATGGCTTGTTCTCTGAGGGGGGTGTTCACACCACCTAACTGCTGGCACCTAACTTGGGGACCTAAATTAAGATTGTGGGCTCCATACTTAGCATTGCTTAAACAGGCAATTTAGAGCTAGTCAGGCCTAAATATCTGCTATTTGAAAAAGGTGTCAAACAACTAGTGTAAATTGTAGTAAAAGATCTTTATTATTGTGGCAGAGATTGTATCAAAATTCTGTACCTGGATGAACATACACATTTTAATCAAGGCATAAAATCATAACTAGCAAGTGTCAAATACTGAAGGCAGCTCACTTTGCTTTAGGCAGATTGATGTAAAGAAACATTTATGTGTAAATATATATTCATGTCTGTTGTTATTTAATGTTTACAGCACTCACTGCTTAACTTCAAACCCCCAATTTTATTTCAGAAAATGAAGTTTAAATCTGTTGTTAGTATTGTCATTCCTTTAGTAATTTTGCTGTGTTTTTAGGCCACTTGTCTTCTTTACAAATTTTTCCTTAGGTGTTTGGCGTTAAACAAAACAACATCACTGAGGCCAACGAGAGCTGCCAAAGTGCAGTGCATTTAAAAATTGATTTACCTTTATGCAAACCTTTAGGTTATAGGGGTTCACATTACAAGTCTACATGCACATCTACAGTTTATAATAAACAGTGGTAGTGAGCCTATGGTATGCCTGACAGATTTAGTACATGGGGCTGTCCTCAACAGCAGAGGAACAAAGCCCTGGGATCTACCTTCTTCTTCTGCCTGCCAGGTGGCAAGTGGGAGCAAGGGGCTGGGGAGGCTTTGGTTAACAGCAATGGAGGGATAAGGAATGAGAGGTAATTCAGAGGCCAAATAGGAAAGGTAATGGCACAAGAAATCAAAATAAGCAAACAAATCAAACAAACAACAAACCAAACAAAACCACAAAAAACACAGCAACGATCACCCTTCCCCCACCCCCATTATATATAAATCCTCTAAATTTGGAATATATAAAGTGTATTTTATTAATATTAAGGTGCAAAAGTTCTTTTTATCTGATCTCAACCTTCTTACATGAATAGAAGGGGATCAAATATAGGTAGCCTGTAGTTAGTAATAAAAGTTCCAGGTCAAACTGAAAGATACCTCTTGAATTTAAGCGGTCTGGAACCCATCCATACTACTCAGATTTTTAAATGTAGAAATGAGAAAAACTGTGAGGTACTATTCTCACACAGTCACAGACGGTTGAGGTCAGACAACACCTCTGGAGGTCACCCAGTGCAAGCCACTTGTTCAAGGAAGGCCAGTTGTCCAGAACTGTGTCTAGATGGATTTATAATTGCTCCAAGGACAAAGACTCTACAGTCTCTCTGGGCAAATTCTGCTGGTGCTTGTTCTCCCTGGCAGATAAAAAGTTTTTCCTGATGTTCGAAGGGAGCTTCTTGTGTTTTTGTTTGTGTCCATTGTCTTTCGTCCTGTCCCTGGGCACCACTGAAAAGAGTCTGGCTCCATCTTCTTTTCTTCCTTTCTTCAGATATTTGCCATATTTATGAAAGCCCTACCAAGGCTTCTTCAGCCTAAACAGCCCCAGCTCTCTAAGTCTTTCCTCATTGTTCCAGTCCCTTAATTATCATTGTGGCCCTTTAGAGGACTTTCTCTAGTAGCTCCACAACTCTCTCTTTTCCTGGGGAGCCCAGAAGTGGGCACAGCACTCCAGGTGTGGCCTTACCAATGCTGAGTAGAGATTCTCAAGGATGCTGTGAATATAAAAATATGAAAGATTATGAGGATTTCCAATATCCCAGTGACTGAAAAACAAAATAGATCATGCAAATAAACACAGAAAGAATCTGAGCTGAGGCAGTAAGTGCAATCTTAATTATGTTGTTATATAAGCCTTGTGTGTTTGACTTTCGGAAGAGAACAACATTCCTGTAAGGCAGTACTCAGATTTCTCGAGTCTGAAAAATAAAGTACAGTAAAAAAAAAAAATCCTGTGATGTGGAATCACATTGGCACACCCGTGATTTATTCAGAAGACTTTGAAGGTGTTCAAGAACATGAGCAAGTTGTTGTCATTAGGATTTCTAGTTTCTGTAAGGAATGCAGAAAGAGGAATCCTGCCTCAGTATGGATCTCATTTCAACTATTACATTATGCTAAAGACCCTGCAGCCCCTTCCTTCTCTAAGCTCTTGTCTTAGACTACTTCAACTGCTCATATCAGCTGTGTATTTTCTCTCTCAAGCTATTCCTCTTGATGCAAGCATTCAACCACTGCATCCATTGTTATCTTTCCACATCTCTGCTCTCCGTCTTAAATGCTGAGGAACTGCTTGAGATGTCTCTTTTATTCAACAACGCTTACAAAAAGGCCTCAAACAACCTCTCCCTCTTGTCCTTCCTTTCCTGTTCCTTCCCTCTTGTTCTTTCAATAACAATAATTATGAAACAATAACACGCAGCATGGAAACTGTTGACCTGTATTTTGGCACTTACACTGTGAATAAAAATAGTGTCAATCTCTTCACTGACTATAGCTTTTAGTAACTTCCCATATGATAATATAGAAATGGGTTTCAAATAGTAATATTTTTTAATTGTTTCTATATTTTGTTAATTACTTTCAGCTTGAATAGACAAAGGTGTGATGCATTTTTTGTTTCCATCTTTAATTCTATTTACTGTGCATTATTAGAATTCTACATTTCAAAAGTATTTCTTCTAATAAATCCCATTTGGCTTATTTGGATACTTTGGCAATATTAAGTTGTTAGTTTTGTAGGTCAAGAGGTGTTGAATGGGGAATTGAGTGTTTTAATGTATTTGAATTAACAAGCATTAACAGCAGACTTTCAGTATTACTTGTATCTCTTTCATATGCTCTAACAATCTCAATACTTGATGTAAAAGACCATCTGTGTAAAAAACAGACTTCATAATTTTTTCTCTATCTTAGAAATACAAAAAGTATTAAATGAAAAATAGGCCAAAGAAAAGTGGCCTCAAGTTTTGTTAGAAAACAATAGAATGAAAGAAAACTCCCTATCATCATTGTATCAGAAACATGTATTTCTGCATGTAGCCATATAAATTTCTTATTTTAAATCTATACTGTGATATATTTTTGAAAATCCAGGACATCTGGACAAACCTATGTCACAAATGGAGGGAACAACTTAAAATCACCTATATTCCAGCAGACAATTACAAAAATTATTCGTCATTTTATTGATATATTCTCTTTCTAAAGGCAGATCGTGGCATATATATTAAATAGCAAATGGAAGTAGAGTATGCAGTATGTTTTCACTGTAAAATTATACACCTCAGAAAACAACTTCATCAGAAATACTGTGTGATAAAAGGAATAAAAATTGCATTCAGAATTAATTGGTTTATTTTAAGGCTTTTTTGATACTGGCTTGTGATTCAAAGAGGGCACATGCATTTGTTTTCATTTGTTTTCATTTTTGAGTCACAGATGTTTATTTGGATACATTTGTCTTCTAAAATGCAAAAGATTTGGTCACATCTGGATACCCCAAAGAAAGGCCATCTCTTAATGAGAAAAAGAAGAGTCAAAGCCATAATGTGATTTAATACCAGTTTAATTATTTCAGATCTGTTCAGGAATGTAAGGGCAGGAACCAGTATAAAGTGCTAAAATAGATGGATCCTACTGAAATCTGTCCCATCATTGTACAATACTGCCTTGCACAAACCTTCGTTATTTGCAATATACTTGTATAAGGATTGATCAAATACTTAGTAGCTCATAGATCTGTGTGGTCATCTGACTTCTAAAATTTGAACGAAAGGGAGCTCTGTCTTTGCTACTAACAGAAAGGATTTTATTTGTGGACTTGGAGGTAAAAGTGGCTTGTTGGATCATCATGAATGATGTCATATCAAATATAGGAGGGAAAAACTTCTGCCTAGAAATTTTTGAATCCAGATTCTTGTAATTAAGGTAAAATATGAATGCAGGGGGAAAATCTATTTTCTTTTTCATATTGCATCAGTATTTTTTGATAGGTTAGGGCAAGGAGGGTTCATACCAGTCAATTAATGGAATTGATGTAGTAAATTTTTTTTTTTTTTAATTTACTTCCTTAATTCAAATATCTGGTTTCCGTACTAGTTGCATAGTGATCTAGTGACCACTGAGAGAAGAATGACAGTGAAGTGTTCAGCTCTATATTTGCATATATTAAGAATCTTTATGGCCTAAATTTTTCTCAGTGATGTTTATTTCTAGGGAGAGGCTTCCCACTCAGTAGCTATTATGTAAATCTTTCTGGTTAATCACCACCTGACATTTTGCCATGACAGGACTGATGCCTTTGCTCAGCTGATGTATGTAACCTGCCTTTTCGTTGTCACTATGTTTGGACAACTTTTGTCACTAACAAACGCACCACGGGAAGGATGTACACATCTGCAGAGTGTAAACCAGTTATTTTTGTCTATCACACACAACAGAGAATCTGGACAAAAACAAGTATTAATATACTTGCCCCTGTAAAGCATGCAGCAAGTCTATGCTGACCAGACAGCCTGATGGCAGGTGTAAAAGGGTCAGCCTCCATTGCTAATCCTCAGTGCTGCTGATGTGCCATCTTTATATCTTCTCATGTCAGTGTTTTTGTTTTGGAGTCACAGATATGCCAACTATCCCTGTCTCGACAAACTTACCTCTCTGCCTGTCATTTTACCCTTCATCTCTAGCTTAGTACTTCTTCACAGCTCTTTCTCACAACTTAGCATTTTTCTCAGAAGTTTGAGTCAAGATTACACAACCATGTTATAAGCAGGCCTTGAACTGCAGACAGCTCTGAGAAGAGCCCTAGGAGAGAGGTCACACACCAGTGACACTGGGAGATAGACACTATTTAGCAAGGAAAGTTCTGTGATTTTAAGTGGAAAGGATGAAGAGCTATTCATCCTTGGTTGTACAATGACCAGGCTTACATGCAAATAAAATGGTCAAAGCCTCGCCTTTGCAATGGCTAAATTTTAGGATGAAACTCCAAACAGGGGTACGAATAAAAGTACCTGTCAGGTTCCACTCAAAACATTGCCCTCAATGCAGCATGTATTTCAGAGCCCTCCATTTTTCTACAAATTCAACTCAAAGAATTTATCTATCACACATTTGAGCCTCCTCTTCCTAGGAGATTAGAAGACCATCTGCTCAGGTTTAGACAACACAGTAGTTGAAATGCTGGCATCCTTCCTACTGTAGCACTTTCATGACTGTTGCAGCCAAAGGAGGCGAATGAGAGATAGCACCTCCACGTGTGTGAGGTGAGGGAGGAATGCTGAGCACCGACAACATGGTAATGAGTAGGAGAATGTGTAGATGGAAAAGGGAAAGATTTAGCTGCCATAAGAGAATATCAAATGAGAAGCAAATGAAAATACTCTGTCCAAAAATTAAAGAAAAATAATTCAGATTCTATCAATAAAACGAGAAAGTGGAAAAACGGAATAGGTCAAAATTAAATGGACTGAATGCTGTGGCTGTGGCAAGGCTTCTTCTGTGAGGGTCCAGAGGAATGAGAGGTGTTCACCCAGAAGAACTGAAATGTCCAAAGAGGTCATAGATTCTGCCTAGACATTAAATGGGAGAAGAAAAAGAAACAAACAGACAAACAAACAAACAAAAAATAAAAACCAGAACAAAACAAACCCCCAACAAAACAAAATAAAGCAAACAAAAACAGAGAGAGAAAGAAGAAATTAAATGTCCTAGTATAAAACATTTGTACTATACGATCCTTATCATGCCAGAAGAATAGGGGGTTTTATATGTAGTATAGTTCAAGATAAGGAAAGATAGGCAAAGTATGTAGAAGAACGCACTGATAGGTATCAGTGATTTAAACCATCAGTGAATATACAGCAGGTAAGATTCACATCAGGCAGGCTGGATGCCTTCTGTCACAATTAGATTTCCATGGGATGAGTGGGAAATAGATATTGGCAGCTTCCTGTTTAAAACTATCTATTTGAACATTCAACGAAAGTGTTTCTTTATTATAATCACCATTGCAGTTTACATTTTTTTGCATGTAGACAGGAGAAATACATCAGTATATCCTTAAGAAGCTTTGTGGCATAACAATAAAGGGTTCTGCTTTATTCTTGAAACTGATTTATTGTGTTTCAAATCCTTCCTAAGGCAATTTCCTTTTACTGAATAAAGAGTATGTTAATCTACTAGTCTCAAGATCTGTTTCTTTCTCTGTGCACTAAACATAATATTGAGGCTATCATTTTCCTTTAGTTCTGAGAGAAACAAAAAGTTAAAATAAGGAGAGTTTTTTAAGATAAACTCAACTCTTATGCAGGAAAAAAATGTGATAAATACTGGAAAGCACCTTAGTGGACTAATATCACAAATGTTTTATTAAATTCATTAAGCATTTAGACAAATAATTTTATTGTCCCTAGCTTTGTGTAGTCAAAAAAATATAAACTCAAAAAGACTGTATTGCAGTAAGAGGTTTCTAACCAGAAAAATCTTTCCCATTAGCAAACGATGCTTTAATTGATCTATGAATGAGTTGATATGATGCGATGCATGAATTAAACCATAAAATACTGCACTATTTTTGTGGTCACTTTTGTTTTCATCCTGTGCTATGTATTTTAATAGGAATTGGTTGCACAATTTCAAATAGAATAAAAGCAATTAAAATTAAGAAGGATTTTTTTATGATGCCTGTTTATTGTTGCATTAAATACCAGCCAATCCATAAGCCACACATACTGCATTTTGTTGGTTCTCTGCCAACAACAAAAGCTATTAGAGCTTTTAGTTTACTCTTTTAGTTAAGTCACAGTATATAACAGGATACGTTCTCTGATACAGTAAAGTCAGAATCTCCCACTGAGTGCAATTACCATAAGACAGAAGCTGTGGATAATTTGATTTAAAATTTCATGTTTTCATTGAAAAAGGAAAAAAAAAATTAAAAAAACCCAACAAACTGCTACCAGCATAGCAATGTATATTGAAAAAAAATTCCATGTTACTTTTCATGTCTCTTTACTGCAAATCTGACTCTATTATCTCTTCTGATAGGCATAAATACACATTCATGCCTAAAGACAGCATATGTCTTACATTTTCTGGCTGAACATGCAGTAATTTGGCTAATCTATTTGTATATGAGAGTATATTTTATTTTTATGTAATTATTTATACATTATGTATTTGTCAGGAATTGTAGTGATAGGAGAAGACACAATGGGCTCAAATTGAAAAAGGGAAAACTTAGACTGGTTGTTAGGAAGGCATTCTTTACTGTGAGTGTGGTGAGATACTGGAACAGGTTGCCCGGGTGAATGCCCCAACCCTGGCAGTGTTCAAGGCCAGGTGGGACAAAGCCTTGACCAACCTGGTCTACTGGAAGATATGAGTCAAATTTCATTCCTGTTTGAATCATAGTGTCATGTTCGGAATAGAGGCTCAATATTTTCCATGAGCTTTTGAATAATACCACTGTAGTGGTGTCAAGAATTTGTAGGTTCTTGACTGACTTGGAAGGTACAAAATGTAAAAAAATTGACTAAAATTGAAGTGTGTATGTATATAGATAGATATAATTATAATATTTTAAAGCCTAAAATTTAGCAACTAAATTCAGAGCAGCTATAACACAGAAATGCATAGAAATTACAAAAAAGAATGTAGTTCTTGTAATAGTTACATATTATGAAATGGGACTATAAGATTTAAGAACATGTTATCACATCACAGAATTTACATTATCTTTAATGGAAACAAAGTTAAAAAGTAGATATAAATTTCATTCCCAGTTTAGTACCCAGAAAAAGAAATACCAGTTTAAGCAAGTGATGTACATGGAAGTTTTAGAAAACATATATAGTTGTTATTTTGTGTGGTCAAGGTCTTGTGTGATGAAGTCTGGAAGACAGCTGCTGTAAAAGAAACAGGTTTTTTTTAATTTTCTCATGGAACTTTTCATGCTGACTTTTTATAGAATCATAGAAAGGTTTGGGTTGAAAGGAACATTAAAGAACATTTAGTTCCAACCCTCCCACAACCACCACACGGGCAGGGATGACACCCACTAGACTGTGTTGCTGAGGGCTCCGTCCAACCAGGCCTTGAACCCTCCCAGCGGTGGAACATGCGTGGCTTCTCTGGGCAACCTGCTCCAGGATGTTACTACCCTCTAAAGAATTTCTTCCTAAAACCTATTTTGGATCTCTCCTCTTTTAGTTTAAAGCCATTCCCCCTTGTCCTATAGTGATAGGACATGTGTAGTGACATGCCCTTGCAAAAACTCCCTCTTCAGCTCTGTTGTAGGCCCACTGAACGCACTGGAAGGCTGCTCTCAGGTCTCCCTGGAGCCTTCTGTTCTCCAGACTGAACAACCCTAGCTCCCTCAACCTGTCTTCATATGAGAGGTGCCTCATCCCCCAGATCATCTTCATGCCCTTTTCTGGACTCACTTCAACAGGTCCATGTCGTACTTGTGTTGAAGGCCCCAAGCATTCCAAGTAGAATCTTGTGAGGGCAGAGTAGAGGGTCAGAATCAGCTCCCTCAACCTTGTGGCCAATCCCCTTTCGATGCAGTTGACTTTCTGGGATGTGAGTGCATACTGTTGGCTCATGTCCAGCTTTTCATCCAAGAAAACACCAAAGTTCTTCTCTGCAGGGCTGCTGTCAATGAATTCTTCCCACAGTCTGTACTCATGTCTAGGATTGCCATGAGTACATTACTTGTTATGGGCCCATAGGTTCTCATGGTCCCACTTCTCAAGTTCATCCAGGTCCCTTTGGATTGCATCTTGTCCTTCTGCTGTATAAACTGCACCGCTCAGCTTCATGCCATCTGCAAACTCGCTGAGGGTGCACTCAATCCTAACATCTATGTGATAAAATTATTAAAGAGCACCACTCCCAAGAAAGAACTCTGAGGTATCTTTCTAGGGCCCATTTGTCACTGGCCTCCGTTTGGCCATAGAGCTGTTGACCACAACTCTCTGGCTGCATCCTTCCGGAAAATTTCTTATCCACTGAATAGTCCACCCTTCAAACCTGTGCCTCTCCAACTTGGAGATAAGGATGTCATGTGGAACCATGTCAAAGGTTAGGTAGATGAAATCTAGGTAGATGACATCAGTCAGTCTTACTGTGTCAATTGACTTTTAACCACTTCTCTTTGATTTTTATTCAAGGTTATGGAAAGGTTAGGACAGAAAATGGACAGACTCTAAATGTGATTGTTTGATTTCAGCTGAAGTACATTAGCACTCTTTCACAGATTATTTCTTGATGTCTTATAAATATTAATATTTATGCTGTTATGGAACCACTATTTACTTTTGGCAGTCTGTCTCATACATGATAGTCTGGTCACACATTTAAGAGTGGACAAGTTTATCCTACTGTTTTCTTCATTCTTACTCTTCAGTCTGAGTGAAATTAGAGTTGGACACTCTCTTCACACTAAAGAAGAATCAAGCTTCTGTCATCTCTTTTAAATCTAATGGTATATTAGATTCCTAGGATTTGGTGTGGAGATGTCAGCTAAAATATGAATAATATCTTGATGATGCAGAGTTTTACATCTTTTTGTTATATTAAATATTCTACTGACACTGATCAGGACACTGATGAAAGCTAATTGCCTTTTCATGTCTGAAAGAGATAAAAGGTGAGGAGATGATGATGGCATGTGGGTATTTTGGCAGTTTTCTTAATCAAGGACCTTTGCCAGACATTTGGACAATTTAAAAAAAAAAAATATTTTATTTCCTTCATTTTCAGGTGCTTTTAGAAAATCTATGGAAACCTTCCCAAATACAAAAGATAAAGTCTAAAATTTTCACATAATGAACTTAGGATAGCCCGTACTTTTGCTATCTTTAGACAAGACTAGTTAAATATTCTTATTGTGGGCTAAATGGAAGAAATAATCGGTGGAGAGCTCAGTGGCTATTTGCTATTGAGACTATTAAACACTACAACTCCACAATTCACATATTGAATGATAATGTTGTCTTTGATCACTAAAGAACTAAATCTCTTCTACTTGGAAGAAGAATTTCTTCTTTTAAAAATTGCTGTCTCAATTTTAATTTCTCGTTCTCTTCTGCATTACAGGATACAAGTACAGGCAGGTTCCATGGTTAAGGGAATTATTCTCTAATATGTAAAATAACTGGCTATCACAGTAGTTTTCTTCAAATCCTTTTTAATAAAACAAGCACAAAAAGACAAACAATCTAAAAAAAAAAAAAAAATCCAGAAAAGCCCCCAACCAAAACCATAAAACCTGCAAACATCATCTTCAAAAAATTTACCTACATTCAAGGAAATATTACTTCCATATAAACAGGATCATTATTTTCTTAATTGATAAATATCAAAATAAAGAATAAGGCAAGAGGATATGGACAATTTGAAGGTCTTGTTCTCTCACAACTCTTAGGATTCATGTGAGAATTTTTTCCCCCATTGCTGTGGTTTAACCCCAGACAGCAATTCAAGGAATTCATCAAAGAATTGCCAATTGTGATCCAGGAATAGTAAATGTATTTTTATGAAATGATTACTGAAGCCTAAATACTTCATTAGGATGTGGCCATACATACAGCACTAACCTAGTGAGTTCATATTAAATGCTGAAAGCCCACAGAAGACACTTACAGATAGAAAGTGTGTGAACACTAATATTCTTTCTCCTGAACTAAATTATCATACACTAGATAATCCCATGATAATATCTGCTCTACATTCATGCTATTTCTTCAAACTAAACACAAGCAAAAGTAAACTAAAAATACCTAGGCACCTCTAGACTTGTTACTGAAGAAGTAAATGGCTGCATTCCAGGAGTACTGAACCACATAACTGACCAAATTCATTACTAGAAAAAAAAAAATAGCTTAAGTCAAATCCTGACAAACTAAAGCTGTTAAGCAATTTTATCCTGCTTCATACTGCAGTTCAGTTGTACCATAAAATCATAGCCACCACTTGCCAACTCATCCCACCCTGTCATAACTGCACAGCATGGGAGAACTGCAATTTTCAGCAATCGGCTATCATCTGCTTCACTTCACCAAGCACACACTGGTGTACCATGTCCCTGGCTGGCTGCCAGACTGCTTCAGCACTCCACAACACTCCATGTCCAGCTCATCACTCAGCCTGCTAGTATCAGGACACCATAATAGACATCATTGTGTGAAGAAGGATTCAGCACAGCTGTAGCATCATGCAGCTGACATTCCCTTTGTGATACATTACCTTATAAAACCAGGAGCATCCACAAGAGGACAAATAGAATTGGCTGGTCAGATGAGAGAGCAGCCAGCTAACCCCTATTGTTCTCCAAACCTCTATATCACATTAAGATATCCAATTTCAAAGTGGGTTTTGGCAGCTGAAAAACATAATGCAGCATTTCATATATAAAAACACTATAAGATTAGACCAAAGTCTATCATGCCTAATACCCATGTAATACTGTTGAATTTACTCAGTATGGTAATGCCCAGAAGGTATACCAATTTCAACAAAATGTTCTGTCATGTCATGCAGCCCTCCACATGAGCTGCAGTATCAGCTGCATGGGAGGAGACAAAATCCACGATGCACTAAGAAGTCTGTCTAGGTTGTCAATTCAACATGGTGATCTGTTTAACTCAAAATAGGAGGCCCAACAGAATGTTAACAAAACCCAGCAAAACACATAGTTTTTAATTCTGCTATGTGTGAGGAACGAAAATGGAGAGTTATCAGCTGAGGAAAGCTGAAGTATATATGAGCGAGTTTATGGGCCATCGCAGTAGCTTAACTAAGCAATTGACACCAGGGCAACTGGATGAGGTTATACAGCCCTGATATACCCAGATTCATCGCTAGCAAATTAGCAGCTCCAGCCTCCCTTTGGTGTAGGGCTGAGTTTTACGATCTGCTAAATCTATCACACCTTCGAAGGACAGAACTAGGTTTTTACTTTTGTCATCAAAGGAAGAGGGTGGAGTTTTCTACCTCTCTTGAGAGTAAGGCTGGAACCTCCATGAGGCAGGTTGTTTCAAGTAATGTGTTGAAATACATATCCTTGTTTCTTGGCATCTACAGATGGAACTAGAGGTAGGGGAGTCATCCTTCCAAAGGGAGGGAAAAGGTGAAAAATGTTATGATGAATGCAGTCCTGCAGAGATGTACAGGAAACTGGTGATGGCTGTGATGTTCTTAGCCAGAAGCAAAGATAAGGAACAGAATGGGACATACCTCTCTTCTTAAGGAAGGACTGTGCAGACATGTATTATTGTACCTTTTGACACACAACATGTGCCTCACTGGATGGAATGAATGTGAGAAAAAAGAGTAGGCTGTCTGCACACTTGCCTTAGGCTCCTCAGTTAATCTCTACTTGGAGCAGAGGTGGCAGCCTCCTGGTTTTTTTCTCACATGTTAAGGACAATTCTTACTTTTCTTTGACATTTGATCTCATACAATCTTCAGCTGGTCCAGATTCAGGGAATAGAACAGAATCTTACTTGGATGGTCTGCAGCATTTTCAGGTATCAGCCCCATAGACAGATGTATATTGTAAAGCATTCTTGGAGCCAGGTAGTCTATACAAGAGTAAAAAGCACTTTTATTAACTCAGTAAGTTCTTATTATAAAGCACTTGAGTTTGGGCTCCTGGAAACATCCAAACTATGATTCAAGGAGGCATTTTAACGGGATACTTAAATCAATGCCTAGGCTTACATCCCATTAGTGAACAGTTTAAGGGAGTCTTTAATAAGCAAAGAAATTATAAAATCCTGTTCTTTAACTAACATATATATTGAAAATATTCTACTTTAAATTAGAGTACAAACTGGGTGTCCCAGAATGTTAACAATATCTTTTGTAATATTGCATTCTTCTATGAACTTAGTGTCTTCTAAATTTGCATTGTGGCTATTCTTTCTTGCACAATCTCTCAATATATGAGGTTTGTAGGAAGTTTACTCTGAATGAAGAAAATGTTCAACTAAAAATTCTAGGTTGTATGTTAAAGTAATGGTTTCTAAAAGCACCAAAACCATAATTCTCCCTTCTGACTCTTAATATTCTCTACATTTTAACATTTAGAAAGCATGATCTCAACTTTCAAACTGCAAGTATGAATTTGTAGAAGTGTAGGCCTCATGCCTAATTTGGGTAAGAACTTAAAGTTAGACTTAGTGGTAGAATTATAGCTGTCTCTGTGTATTTTGAAAGGAGTTAAACATTAGGCTAAGATGAATGATGTTCAGTGTTGAAATTTAAAGGAATTAGGAAATCAATCATCCAGGAAATGATTGGGGGTAATACATACTTAGCCAGACCCTGCAGTACAACAGTGTTGGATTTGCAAGCTGTTAAAACAAAAATAGTAAAAAAAACCCCAAACCAACCAAGCAACCAGCCAACCAAACAAATAAACAAAAAAAAAAAGGTATCTCTTTTGTTGTTACTGCTGCTTAAACTTTCAAAGAGTGTTTAAATAGCTAAAATAAAAACAAGGCACTATATCCTCTCAACGGTTTGCATAATTACTCTTCTTTATGTGCTCAGTTACTTGCATTAAAGTATATGTAAAAGCTATGACTGCTTTTTCTGGTCAGGATGAGGAAAGGCAGGAAAGAGAGAAAGGGTTTGTAAAGAATGGATGAAAAGGATTCTAGGATTCTTTTGAAATGATGCTATAAAGAGTGAGGAAGAAAAAACAAAACACCAGGCAACTTTTAGTAGGAGATTAGTGAGCAGGAGCTTTTATGAGCCTCCAGGCTCCAGGAATACATTTATATAGGATCCCCCCGCTTTGACTCAAGTTTCAAGATTTTATAATAATGTCCATCCAATTCCGTTCTGTTATTTCTCCCAGTCCTGCCCTATTCCACCCCCGGCACACCCCGTCGGGAATTGGGTCTGGGGGCTCGGGACCCTTCCTTCATCATTGTCTTCTTCAGAGCACATTGGGTCCTTGGAGGCCTTCCAAAGCTTCAGATTTGGAGGTCCTTCTGTCTATATCTTTATCTTCTGGTGCAGGCTTCGTGGCGCTACTCTGCAATTCTACCTTGAAATAGAGACTAAACAGCTAGTGGAATTTTGAGGGATAGGTATAGGATGGGGTTGGTACGTGTAAACATTAAGCTACTGAAGTTATTTTACTGGTACATTAAATCTACAATAATTTCTAAAATCTATAAAATTAAAAATTCAAAAATCAAAGAAACCCTTAGGCATCAGTAATAACAGCTTTGTATTTGGATGAAGTTAATGTTAACATTTCACCATACTGGCCCTGAGATATGAAAATCTAAAGCTGCAAGGAAAATAATTCCTCTGTTCTGTCAGGTGGTGAGGAAGTCATGCTCATAGATGGGGAGTTGGCAGTTTCCAGTAAACAAATGATCACAGAAAAATCGTGACCACTCCTATTCCTTTAGGTATTTCCTGTCAGGCTGAAGTGAAAGAGATCTGGATAGCAAGACTCATTGAATATCTAGTTTGATTCCCTTATTTGGTCAGGGCAGAGGCACCTTTGTGCAAGGAAAGTCTTTGTAAAGGACAAGCAGGAGCAGAAAAAGAAAATAAAACTAGGAAAAATGAAGAAAATAAACTAAAAAATTAAGCAGCAATTTTATTAACCGCACTTTATCCTTTTATAGGTGTCATATCTGATTAACAATTTGTGATAATCCCTGTCATACTCATGCAACATTTAGATATCAGAACGAGGGAAAAACTGTGAGATGAAATTGTTCATCTTTGATACAAATGGAGAAATTATTTGATTGTCAGAAGTATAAATGGCTACTAAATATTATGTTAGGTTATGAATATTAGGAAAATTTAAGTAGCTACTGTTCTTGCTTTTTTCATGCAGTTGATTTGGCAGTTGATTTGATCTTCAGGAAATTCAGTTTGTAATACTGAATATACATTTTTGTAGAAAGCATATGACAGCACTGCCTGAAAACAGCCATTTAAGTTGTACACAGTGTTAACAGAAGGGAAAACTTAGAAAAAAACGTTGAAATGCTTTCCTTTCTTATTCTTTTTAATATATACAAAAATATTAAATCAATATGAATAATAATCATTATATCCCCAGCATATTTTTTTATTTCAACAGATGCACAATTGGGCTTGTTTAAATAGATTTTCTTCTGTATGTGCCATAGGGATTTCTGCCCGGAATGTGCTATTTAACAAAATAGTAAATGAGCAGAAAAAAATGAGAAGGCAGAATAATAGGGGAATGTTTACGTTTTAAACTGCTCAACGTAGCTAAAATTAAAACTGAAAAGTTGCAGAAGAATTTGCAAACACTGAGGGACTAGACAGTAAAAACAAAGATTCAGTTAAGTGATGATAGGTGCAAAGTGATATAAACAGAACTGTCCCCAAACATCTAAGAACAGTTATATAGTGATGTGCTCTAAATTAATTTTTACCACTCAGAAAGGTGTCATCATGAACAAATTTCTAAAAATATAACTCAGTGATTAGAAGTCACCAAAATCAAAGTGATGTCATGTATTTATGTAAGTGTTATGCTATGTATTTAGGTAGAATTTGAGAAGAAATGCATAACATCATACATACCTGTAGTGCGTCTTTATTAGGAATACTGCAAGTACCTATATATCTCCAGAAGATTGTCACATAAAGGTTAACATATGATTTCAATTTTTATCGGTAGTATATTTCATAAAGGATGTTATTAACTTAGCTTGATATTTTGACCTGAACAGAGAAAAGTGTCAAAGAAGTTCTGAGACCAACCACAGAGGACAGTAAAAAACTACCTGCAAGGTCAACAAGTCTTGTGCTAGACAAGGAAAAGATTTTGAATGGATGAAAACAAAAAAGATTGTGGCTATTCATCTTGGAAAAGAGACACAATAGTTATCTTTTAAATTGTGAATGATATGATGGTGAGGCAGAAAGATTTCTCTAAGTTTATAGCAACAAAGGAAAAGGAACTAAGGAAAAACTGAATTAAAGTATCAGGCAACAGATCTAAATTGATTTAAAAAAAAAAAAAAGCTGCTTTAATCCAGTATGAAGTTTGTGTGATTAGGAGATTGTTCATATACATAAGTTGAAATAATAATTAAAGTCATGGAGAATATATCTTAGGTTGGCTATTAATGGTTTAGATGCAATTTGTGGCTCAGGTTATTGCCACGTATTGCTGGATTCTGAAAGAATATGCCAGAAGGAAGGACACTCTATTCATGAGCTATTCTTACTGTGTTTCTGTTCTTTTACTTAAGCCTATATTCTTGGCAGCAGTCAGAGACAGGCTAATTGGCTAAAAGGCCTTCAATCTATACCATTATGACAATTTGTATGCTTATCTTAGATCAGGTGTCTCTCCTTAGAGCAGTGTATTTCAAAGCACTTGAAAGGTGCAACAATTAATTTGTTTCATGTTATAGATTTCCAAATTCTATCACCATAGAACAACACGTACACAGTCAACAAAATAAGGAATTTTCTTATAGTTAGATTATGTGACTTGCTATGGGACTGCTAAAACTTTTTGATTTACTTTTACAGAAGCAAAAACTTTGCTTTTCCAAAGCACCAATCAGCCACCATTCTGGATGACATGCAATTGTACAGACTCAGCATAAAAATCTTCATTTTAATGCAGTTTGAATTGAGTATAAGATACTTGTGTTCTTATGTGGAAACTGTAGCTTCTTAACCCTGTGTCAATTCGGTGCAAACATAGTTTTATCAGAGCAAGCCATTTTACTTCTTACCTTTATAATTTTGAAACCCTACTTTTCATCTATGTCTGCTTGAGCTGAGAACATGTGTTCTCTCAGTTAAGTGCTTACATTCTAATTATAATTAGTCAAATTCCGTTCAATCCCTTGCTAATTTAGAATATTAGAGTTCTAGCCATCTCAGCTGATCAGCCTCTAATTACCAGGATGTTTGCCCTTTTTGCCTTCTGACAACTGGCAGCAATGCTTTTTGTTAACCATTACACTTGTTAGGAGAACTTCAGCTGAATTTCCACTGCAAACACAAACACTAAGTAAGCGTAAGGAGTTGGTAATCTGCAGTTTCATTGATAACCTTCACATACTTGCATGCTGGGAAGCCTGCCCATGCTGCAGCCAGAGGTCTGGCAATGAAAGATCCCTAGCCCTTGTTCTACTTCCTGGCCAGGTAGGCAAACAGGCAATATTTTGTCTTGAAAACCGTTACATGTTGACACTGTTTCCAAACCAGACCATTATTGGACTGCCATAATTTGACAGAAAATGGAGTTTGTGAACATTTGTTCCAATGCAAGGAAATGTCGTTCCCAAGTGAATCCAATCAACTCCAATTGTCACAAAGCAGAACATAAACTGGGCACTCTTCACGGACTAGGTAATAGATTTTCTTCATTAAACTGGTTTTAACCTTCCATCTTCACCTCAGCTTGCACATCTTCTGCACACACTTATACAGCTGTAAATTCTTGACTATAATAATGATCTACTATGCCCTGAGGGGAGGTTGTTGCTATACTTTATATTTACCTCTTTCCTTGCACCCTCTTCGAAATTACCCAGAGTGAAAACACGAGCTGTGAAAGAGGGAAAAGAATTTCACAATCTGTAATTTCTTCTCCTGAAGTCACTTCAACATCTGTCTACTTTATCTTCATTCTGTATCTAGTTCAGGCAGTTAGGGGTGGTAGAGATGTTTTGAAGGGAATTTTCATTTTCAAGCACAGAGAAGACTGATGAGTACTTCCTCTTTCATCATATTTCCTAAATACACATTTCTTCCCTGTCCCCAGCTTGGGCCCAGGACATTCAATTACTTCTCCCTCCAATTAAAATTCTTGGGGATGACTATCAATACAGATGAAAAGCATCTCATCAGTTTTCGTATCCATAACATGCCTGTTTATATCCAGCTTAGAAATTACTTGGGGTCAAGAGAAAAGAATATTCAGCAATGAATTTCTTTGCCAGTCCCTCTGTCCTGTGTTAAACACAATGGTACATCTGAGTAACATTCCTCTCACACCATGCAAAGAATTTAGATGGCTTTGTCTGTTGTAGATCATCTGCATGGTAAATGTCTAAATTTAGGTGGGAGGGATCTCACCCTTCCTGTCTAAATTTTTATAATTCTTTTTGTTCTGGGAAGTAGAAACAAATCACTTAAGTGAACAATTAGTTTTAGAGATGCAATATGGGATCATTTGACTGCAGTAGACATACGTATGATCACTCACAAAACATGCCTGAAATGGGGAAACTTCATTGATGCTGCTAACACTGAAGTTTTTATTGTTCCAAAATTGAATTTGTGCACTGGTAGATTTGTTTATTTGCTTAAGTTCCCACACCTTACTGCTTTTTATTCAGTTTTCTGATTTTGATGGTGCTGGAAGAGTTCAAAATTTTCTCAATAAAATTCCCCAGAAAGTGTCTTTCAAAAGAACCCCCTATAATTCTACTTCATTAAGAACATGTACATAATTTTTTACTACAGAACATCAGTGTAACTACATGCAGAATAGGTTACAGAGGCTCTCTCATGTGTTTTTTTTTGCAGGCCTAATATTAGATGTCTCAGAAATTCACTTTCATTTCCTATTGGTTTGAGCATTTGTTTCTCTCCATGTGTGTGATTGCAATTCCTCTTAAAGGACATTTTGTCCTTTTTAATGTTGGTAGGAATTTTGCCACTTCAGAAAATCCATGGCTTCATCTTAGATGATATGTTTCAGTATAGCTATATGACATCTTGGAATGGAACACATATCCATAGGGTTATTAGAATAAATAGCATTTTCTAGCTGAAGATATATATAGTGTTTATACCTTAGAAGTTCATTATGTGTATAGCATGTTTACAACACTGTATTGAGAATTATTTAAGTGTGAATAAAAAGAAATTTAGTTAAACACTTAAAACTGAGCCATTTAGCTTCTCACAAGCAAATTGAGAGGTGGCTTGCAGACCAGAGGATTAGTTTCTTCCCACAAAGAAACTATGGCATATTAAAAATCTCTTTAACCTGAAAAAAAAAAAAATTAACTCATAACTAGAAGATAGTTAAACCAACTCGGCCAGAATTTGTAACAGTGATATTAACTAATTGCTGGAGAAAACTACAGGAAACCACTAGTTTCAGTGGCCAGATGTCTTCAGATCCAGTCTGGATTCTTTTCAAGAAGATATTTTCTGATCGAACTCAATTTGTACCTCAGCAAAGCAGAAATCATTGGCTTCAGCATATACTGGTATGTAGACATGTACAGGGATCTTATGGTCCTTTTTCAGTGGTCAACTCAATGGAAAGAATATGGCAACACAGTCATATTACAATTGATTTAATATGGTTTTTCTCACCATTTGATGGATTTTGCTGAAAGCATATAAAACACTAACTTTAGAAGTTATAAGAAGATAACTGTACAGGAAATATTTTTCATTTCTAACCCTTGATCAAATTCCCCCTTGCTCACTCTCCAAAGAGCATCTTATGGACCAAGACCAGTTCAACATTTGGAGTCTGTGTTTTCTATATAAATTTTCTACATAAATTTTCTACAACCAGTGTTCATGCTATTCTTATTGCAAATGAGAATGAAGACACAAGGATGATGTATACATGTACAATATATACATATTTTTGAGAAAATATACTGATAGGCATGTCTGCAATTGGTACTGAAACCATTTCTATTGGGCTACTGTGTTCAGTTGTCACTAAAATTCCAGGAAGGATTTCAAAAATGAGTCAGCTTCACTGAAATTATAAAGGGACAATTAAGTGGATGGAAAACATGCACAGAAAGAAAATGAAGGGTCTTTGTCCATTCATGTTATGAAGAGAAATTCAAAGAAATTTGATAGCAGGGAGTCTTTTAGTTCTGTTGGGAAAAAAAAATAAATTACAATCTGAGAAACAAAGACTCACAAATTTAAACACCAAATAAGACTACCCGTGGTTTGGATTTTTCATTTGTTTGCTTGTTTTTCGCATTTTGTACTGTGAGGTTTGGGAGCTGGTTGCAAATTCACCTGACACCTCACAAGTGCTAAATCAAACCAACTCCTCAGAGGTTTCTTGAGTCTCGCTGTGCTGGTGTAGTCACAAAGACACAGGAGATCACACTTCAATCAAGACTTTCAGGTTCCAAATTGTAAAGGTGGCCATAAGTGAGGTGAGTTGATAGGGAGCCCATCTGGGTATTATTTTAACTAAGAAGTGTTTTCGAGATAATTTTTTCAAATAGTCTAGAAAGTGATTTTAGAATTACATCGAAATATGTAGTTTATATGTTATAATTTGAAACAATGAAATGAGATTCTCATTATAAAAAATGCATCTATTTCAACAACAGCTACTGGAAATATTCATAGTAATAGCAAGACATAATTTAGAGTAGTTCTGTAGTTATATAAAGCAATGTGTAGGACTAAATGTTCACAGTTTTCTTTTTGCCAAAATTCTCTTGAACTCATGAACAATCAGCAATTTTTCTTTATTTCAGTATAGTACCATTTGATTTTTTTTTTTTTTTTTTTTAAAAAAAAGGTAAAAAGGCACTATTGTAAAAATCAGATTAAATCAGAAATGTAGGGTTTACTTTCTGGGTGGCTTTCCAGTTGTATAATCCCAGTGGTTATTATCAAGGTACACAGTTAGAAAATTGGCACAAAATTTGATTCTGAATAAGTTAATATTTTAAGAGTTTTTAAAGATCTTTAGTGTTCTTCTTTGGCTCTGAAATCCTTTATTGCTAACAATCATGCTATTAAGTGATTCTTGTAATGCTATTGTAACAAAGAAAATTCTACTATTGTAGCATTGCTGATGCTGCTCTTTATTCTTTACTAGCTGATGAAATCATTTATTCTTTCTCTGTTGCTGATTCACTTTCTACTACTTCTGCAGATATCAAGGAGAACAAGCTTAATTTTAGTGCCCAAGAGTTGCAAGCAGTCTTAATACTTGACATCTGAAGTGGAAATATACAAAGAAAAATTGATTTCACTTTCTGTATGACTGTACTTGAGTACAACAAGGTGAACTGAGAACATTAATACTTAGTAACAAAACCAGAAAAAAGAACTAGGAAAATAGGCTACAAAAAAGGGCTTTGAATTCCCTTAAGCAGGGGAAGGAACCCACATGTCTCTTAAAGGTTGCTTCAATACAGAAATGATCACAGGGTTCTTACAAAATATAAAGAAATCTTGCATGGAAATTGACCTTCTGTAAAGGTATCACCTCGGAGATAGAGATGTCATGGTCGGTCAAACAGCAACTCTGAAATTTGCCCTTGACTGCCACCTCTTACCAAGAGAAAACTTCAGGGAAAGATCTTTTGGAAAAGTGTGTTTAAAATAGAAATATATCATAGTGTCATAGACAAATGTATTCCTCTGTGAGTTAAGCAAAAAGTAGCAAAGACATCTATACAGATCATATTTCACTGTTTTCCCATTATGTGTCCAGTGATGTCAGGCAGGCACCATATTCTCTCAGTCTCTCCAAAATGGTGTAGCAGTCAAACATTGACTTTTCCTGGGTGAAGAGCCATGACTTGCCACTGCACAAATCCCTCCTGACTGTTAACCTTAACAGTTAAGGGATCACTTCCTGCCAGTCTTCTCCCATTATTCATGGTAGAGTGATGGCATCCCACCCTGACCGTCCCATTCACAGCAGCATCCTCTCCATGACAACAGTAAAAGTGTTGTGTCCCACTCCTAAATGGAAGGGAATAGCCGAAATGTATAGATGCTCGTGGTTGAAAAGGAATGGCAAAAGTCAGAAGGGTCTAAAAAAGCTCACAAAGTTTTATTAGCAAACTACACATTTGACATGGAAATTGGTATATGTTTTGCCCCTGTCTGATAATAAAAAAGGTTTTCCCTGCCCTGAGGCAAGTTTTCTCACTTGTCCTGCAAATAAGTTAGCATGCACAGTCATTCCCCTGGACCATTCCAGATATGGGTCAGGGAACTTTGAGGGTCTTTGGTGCTCTTGATCCTCCACTATTGGATCAAGGTGCTGTCCTACCGCTGTACAGCCACATCCTGTTTTAACTTGCCTGCTTGAATGGCTAATGGTGTTTGAAGCATAGCAACTCATTAACTCCTTACTGTGCAGGCTTCTACACTTGAAAATGTTATATCTTCAGATTCTGCTTAATGGTAATATTTTGCTATTTATATTCTCTTTTAACCTCTGATAAACTCAGTTTCTTATCATATATTTTCCTTTCTTAACACCTTATATTGATTTTGCACTTTGATACCTGAGAAATGTGCTAGAGATTTTATAGTACAGATAAACAGCACAACTTATCTATTACAGATCCAGATGCTCATGTTTGTTGTCAGATCTCAAACATGAAGCAGTAACACCTCAGCAAAGAAGTGAGAGTTTGTTATTGCATGAAGGTTGAATGGATTCTGTAACTGTATCAGGAAAGGTGAATAGTGATACTCAACTGGCTTTGCAAGATGATTAGGTACATTATTGTGCATTACTGAATACTTTTATACAAGAATTTCTTTACCTGGCATGAATATGTTCACATCTAGATGTGGTGGATTCCCCAACATTGGATACTTTTAAGATTCAGCTATACAGGGTGCTAGGCCATCTTTTCCGGAGTGTTCTTTTGCCAGGAAGGGTTGAACCAGGTGATCCCTGAGGTCCCTTCCAACTTGGTGTTCTGTGGTTGTATGTTTCAATGTTTTAAACGTATTGATATCATTTAAGTTTCACTAGTTATCTAAGTGAAGTAAAAGTGAACTAAACTAAAAAGGAAAATGATCAGTACATTTGGGATGAAATAAAGAGCTTTACATATAATAACATATACTAGATAATGGTATTATTTGAATTATTTCTATTTTAGACTACAATAATTCTGCAATCCTTTTCTAAAGTAATGGTACTTCAACTCAGTTGTGATCACAGAAAGTTCAGAACTTGATCTGTACCCAAGTTGCTGTGTTGTATTCTGTTTTCTGTAATTATCTACACATGAATTTTAAGAGTAAATACACTACTTTGTTCAGAGAATACTTCACAGATTTATTCAGCTTTGAACCATTCTGCACTTCACTCCGTAAATCCCTTGGATGTTGGCCAGGTATAGAGCATAGAAGCAAATGAATTATAACCTTTCATTTGTGGAGCCCCATGTTTCATCTCTCTCGTACCACTGTTATAAAAAAGACATGGTTATTAATCTTCAAATATTTTTTTCAGATGTGTATTACACACTAAAATACATTTAACTACTGTACGATCACATTGTGGTTTCATTGTTGCACAAATAGGAGATGTTTTATTTCAGTTCTGTTAACAGCTCTTGTAAAATCAGACATCATAATTTCTCTCTTTTTAAAGTGCATGATTTGTAGAAGAAAAAGGGCCTGGTCCAACTCTTCTGAAATATAGTAGCAGTTTTTCAGTCACGGTGTCTCATTAGTTGTCTGATGTGAGGAATGAATCTCACCACTTCAGGCATTATTTGCACAGGTTTTAATTCATGTATGGAACACAGTTCATAAAAGTGTTCCATAGACTTAAAGTTAAATAAATTAAATAAAGCAGCACTAGTTATTATATAAATAGCCATAGGAGAAAATAAAACAGTCTAAAAATAAAGTGAACCCCTCACAGGTAAGTGCACAGCATACAGAAATTTCTTATATAATGAACATATTCATGTCTTAATGTCTAATTATGTTTATAAATGGTAGCTCAGTATCTAATTTCCATTCTTTGCTGCTATTGGAATTTCAGAAGTTTGAGCTTGAATATTGATCTCCATAAACATGCATAGTTGTAGTTGGTTTGTGGTCTCTTTACTTATTCTATTTAATAAAAATTTTAAAATATTTATCAGTCTAGATGGTAGAAAGAGAAACAGGCAAAAAACAGTATGACATAGTTTTGAAAATGTTAGAAAACTAAATTCTGTTCCCATGTACTACAGAGATCATTGACTTTCCATTCACCCTAAGGTGTTTTGGATTAGACTTTAATTCAGAAAAAATCAATTTGTTGAATACTGCAACTATCCAGAGACTCCTGGTAACTGCCTGATTTCATGTTAGCTCTGAGTTATAAGTAAGTTTTAAACATATCCCTAATATTATTTTCCAAATAGTAAAGCTACAAATAGAGGGAAAAGCAGACTAATAGAAATAGCTAGGCAATAATTTTAATTGTATTATTCCAGATAAAAAAGCAGACCACTTTACTAATTTTGTTCTGCTATTTCATCTCAAAACAAACTAAATTCTCTATGTCTGATCAGTACTGTTGAAGAATCAATACAGTGCTTCAGCACTTCACAGTCTTTTGTCAATTTACCTGCCCATACTCCTGAAGAGAGACATCTTTATTTTCCTGTGACAGTCTGATTTAAAATGAGATAAAGGTATTTGATCTTGGCAGATGGACAAATAAGTGTTATTTTTCTCGACTGGAATATAAACTATGACATATTAAGTGTGTGGAAAAGTGTAGCACTGGGATTTTTCGCAGGGTTTTTTTTTAGAAGAAGACAGCAAAGGCAAGGCAAGGCAAGAGGGTAGGGGAAGGGAGGGGAGAGGAGGAGGTTCTTTTCAGGCTGCTTCAAGTAATGCCTGTATTCAACCCAAAGATGGGCTGAGCAACTGGTTAT
>JAWWEE010000040.1:22463973-22550495 GCA_035221455.1 Xenops minutus | reverse complement strand
GAGAGGAGAGGAGAGGAGAGGAGAGGAGAGGAGAGGAGAGGAGAGGAGAGGAGAGGAGAGGAGAGGAGAGGAGAAAACATTTTCCAAAAGTTTCTCAAAATTTTTACCTGATTCACAAAATACATAGAAAGCTTTTAAAAGTCTGAAAATTTTTAGTGAAACATAAGAGGCATTTTCAGGTATTTCCATCCAAAATCTGTAAAAAAAAAGTCTGGAGGTTATAAGAGGGAATAATCCCAGTCTGTGTGAGTTTAGAATGTAAGCTATATAGCTGCTCCTTCCTATGCCTCCAGGTTTAAAGAGGTGTAAGATGGATCTCAACCCTTTTATATCTCCATCCCTGAGTATATGAAATGCAAAGATTGTGATTCAGGACGAAATGTAGAAAAGGTGGATGCCAGGACGCTCATCTGGGTACAGCAAGGCACAGATTCTTGCTTCTGGTGGCTGAAAAGGGAGGGAAAGGTCCCAACATTTTTAATTCATCTGGTAAAAATTGTGAATAATTGATCTTTTGACAACTCTTGAATAACCAGGGCCTTGTGGGGCATATACCTATCTTATTTAATACTGGCAAACAAAACCCAGTAGAAACATTCCTTAAAGTCATGTTCTATTAGAAAATAAACTACAATGAGGTAACTGAAATACGGAAAGTTCTCGTGAGCAAATCTGAAATAAAATATTAATGAAACCTGCTTCCTCTTTAAACCTGTCTTGAAGTCTTGCTTTCTAACCACCAATGCCTACTGACTGCTTGGAGAGCAAAACCTTTCACACTGCCTTCTTAGAGATCCTAGAGAGATTTTCCTCTTGAGTATCTGTAGACTCCTTGGGGATCCTGTGCTGTGGGCCTTCTCTGTGCCAGTGAGCATTCCCAAAGCTTCTCAGAGTTGCCTCCAGGAAATGAACAAACCCTTGCATGTTTTAGTTTCTTCTTCCTGACCTAGGACAAAGGAAATGCATAGTTGTCTTCTCCCCACTGATAATTCTTTTAGAAAATACTGTACATGGCACATGTACGGTAAGCAGAGAACAAACAAGTATAACAGATCTTGTCTCCCTCCTTTGCAAGTCCCACCTGACTAGACATATTCCTGTGATTTGAAATGCAGCTAACAGTTTGGACCTGGGATAGGACACGTTTCTTCATGCTTCTGAAATCTGTATTGTGCCACTTGGATCATTGCAAAGAGAAACTTATGAAACTCCATGAGCCTCACAGAATGTGTGATCTGATCACCATATCCAGGAGAGTGATTCTGCCCCAGCATAGAATCAAATAGGCAGCCCACAGCACATTCTTGGTTTATGTGTGCTCATTGACTCCTTCAACTGAAGTTGATCCAACCTGTCCCCATTCCATATTGGTTTCTGTTTTCAAGTGACACTTAAAATTAAGGCCACAGTTATCTTGTTTGAATTTAAATTTATTGTAACAGAGAAGAAAAAGATTATAAGTCTTGCTCCTACAATGAAGCTCTGCAGTTGTATAATGTAAAAAGCAATAAGTGAGATCATATTCTTTAAGGAAAATGGGAATTTTCCATTTGTATAACAGCAGCCAGAATTCACACAGCAATGACTATGGAAAGCAGAAGAGTCACACAAAGTCACGCAAACATTCATGTGTTGGACCACATCACAGATGAGTATCATAAGGGTCTTTTTTCCCTGTAATATTTGTATGGGCCACCTCTCCTTTCAGCTGTAATTGAAATGCTTTTGCAGCAGCAGCTGCAGCAATTAGCGAGGTGGAGGAGTAATGCTGTAGAAAAGTATTTAATAAATTTCAAGTGTTTGCTGAAGGCTTTGCTCTCCACAGAATGGCCTGTTTATTCTCAGGAAAAGGAATCTGAATCATAGGGCTGTAAACATTCCTTTCAATTTTTTAACAGCCTTCCAGGCTCTTCATTGCAATTCAGAGCATGAACATCAATAAGCAATGGTTTGGAAGACCCCTAGATTAATTGGATAGGCATTTGATCAGTGATTGCAACCATACTGCCTTACGATAGGGATCTTTCCCTACCTGCAATGATAGCAGACAGCAGGATTTTCACAACAGTTTATATTTCTTCATCCACAGAAGGAATGATATATATACCTGTTTTACTTACTTATATCTAAATGTAGATATTTTGAGTAGCTGTTTCTATGTTCTGATGTCAGAAGGTTGCAAATGCAATATTTGTAACAATGTGACAATTGTAAAATCTACAAATCAGTAATTTTTGCCCATGTGCACCACACATCAACTAGTACGCATTTTCCCTCACTGTTTTCATCTGCCTCTGTATTCTCTATCACCTAACTTTCTGTCAAATATCTAATACGTTATGTGCTTTCAACCATGTTGAAGTTGAATCCTTCTTCACACCTTACCACTTATTTACATTTCTCTTTGAGGTTTATTTAAATTTTTTACCTCATGCACTCAGCACTACCTTTTTTCCAATAGAATCAGAGAGCTTAAATTATGTTTGCTGGCCAGTCATCTGACACAATTAGCTCTAATTAACAGATTTGTTTACTTATTAACATACTTTCCAGTTGGACCATAACTCACATGACTGGCAGGGCATATCAGTAGGTCTCATAAATGTTTTATCCTTATACTCAGTGTCAGAATAGTTCACTAGCCCTTAAGAACAAATCACTCTATTCTACTTCATATTAACACTGATTACAGCATTATGTACTGAAGTTTAGTAGCAAGCTCAGGCTAGAGTTTCTGTTTCCTTGCCCGCATTTTTCAGATCTGCTATGTTAGGATTCAAGACCTACCATAAGAGTAAGGAACTTAAACCTTAACATATCCGTCATACAATTTTAAGTATCATAATGATTTTTTTTGGCTAATTAATCATTATATTCTAGGCAGAATAACAAGATCAAGAATAACCAGATTCACATATAGCAATCTGTAATAGTTAATGCACAATGAATTCCCCAACACTTCAGTACAAACTGATCCTGTTTTCTCCCAGTGTAGATTTGTCAGTCATGATATTTGGTATTCTGATAAAATCCAGGGTGTTTAGGTGTACTAGAAATTAATGGGTCACTCTTTTAATTGAAACACTACTTTTTCAAAACTGTGTTTATTGAGTTATAGAAATCATTCATAACTCAGTATTATGGTACTTGTTAAGTATCTGACTTTTTTCCGTCTTGTCACTCGATAGGTGACAGACTTTTCACAAATAACAGTCCAATCTGATTTCTTAGCTGTGATTCCGATGTAAATGACATGACATTGACATACTATCTCCAGTCTTGTATTACATCACTCTTACCTTACTGTATATGAACAAGAAAGAAATATTTAACAAAGTACTAGATAATACATTAGCTTTGGATTTCATAAGAAAATCCTACTGGGATTTGTGTCTGCTTTATCATCGCTGCAGGTTTGAAGCCACACTGTGGTTTCCTATTTCAAGGTCACTTGATCTCTGTAGCACTGGCACAGGTCACTGCAATCAGTGTGTGCAGCTGCTGAACCATGGAAACCTTCATTCATGGCTGTGACTTGTAGCCCTGCCATCACTCTTTTCACACAAGTTAAATGTCCAAATGGACTCTTAAGCTCCCAGCTCAATCAAAGTTTTTGGGAATAGGCAGCTGTTAGATACAATGGATGTCTGAGTAGAGATGAGATGTTTTTCTCCAGTTTTCTGACTTGAAGTAGAACAGACTTCTTAAAAATATAGTTCTAGCCAGATGTTCAGCAATTTACCTTTTAATTTCATTGACATGTCTAGTCTAGAGAGAGTGATATATATTGACATTTAGCATCAAGTTACTTCCTTATTGATGACAAGGCCAGTTGGCAGACATTATTCCCTTAAGAAGTATTAAGAAAATCCTACAAAACTTATTCATGAGCATTTATTTGAGTTAAAAAATAAACAAACAACAACAAACAAAACAACAAAACAACAAAACAACAACAACAACAACAAAAAACACCAAACTTGGCTGAGTCTGTGGCCCCAGTGGATTCACTTTCTGCAAATACTCTAGCAAAAAATTTTAAGAGGAGGCATGTTCACTGAACAGCCCAGCAGAGCAGCTCATGAATATTCAAGAAAATCTTTAAGCATATGCTTAACTTTGAA
Source organism: Xenops minutus (assembly GCA_035221455.1). Classification (NCBI taxonomy): domain Eukaryota; kingdom Metazoa; phylum Chordata; class Aves; order Passeriformes; family Furnariidae; genus Xenops; species Xenops minutus. Next base: position 22,546,371 of record JAWWEE010000040.1, on the reverse strand, counting down.
CTTCAAATTGTATTGAGTCTCAGAAGGATTCAAACATGTGCTTAAAATTCTGCCTGTGATTACTTACGTCAAGAAGTTTGCCATACTGTGTCCTGAGGTAAGACCATATGCACTGACAGCTATCCAAAATCAGCTGATGCATGATAATTTGCACAATTAGATCACTTGTGGTCTTGATAAAATCTTTACATTACTGTAAACTTGTCTCTTGATGCTCTTTGGGGCAACTATTGCTTACTTGACATCAAGCTCTTAATATGCTTTACCTTAATCCACTTCTAAAGTGGATGATTATTCCTTGTAAATGAGGGATAAGAACATCTCATATTTTTGTAAGTAGAAAGGCAACAGAAGCATAGCTGTTTCAAACTGTATTTCAAAGCAGAAAAATCCTGGGATCTAGATTTTTTTTTTCCATTTAGCTCCAGTGATATACAGTGGAGCCTAGATGCCATAGTCATCTAGGGATTCATATTTCTTTACTTTGGCTAGAAATACAAAATACAAAGGAGGTATATTCATTTAGTGCAAATACAATGAATGTGAGCCTTAATGTTAGAATATGGTTTAGGAAAGTTATTTGGTTGGGGACTGCACTATGACATCCATTATTCTTACTTCCATTAAAAATACATTCCTTGACCTTTAACAACTGCTTAAAATCCCAATAAAGTTCTTGACACTTGCAAAAGGAATTCGTGTCTGCATGAATAGATAAAGTGTTTTGTTTTCTACAAAATTATATGCTTCAAAGTAGTCAATTTGATTTTTTTTTTATAATGACCATCAAACTCAATTTTTCATTCAACAGCAGAAGTTACCTAAGACATTATTCATTTTTTCTGCCTCTGATGATGGTTTGAACTCAGCTATTCCCCATTTTTTATTATGTTTATGTTATATATCTAATACACTGTTCTATCTTGACTTTGATAGTTTGCTGCAATATAAGGATGTCACCATGGGTTTACAACTATTTAAAATAGCTAGACAACTTAATTCATATTCACCTGTTGCAATAAACACTTGATAATGATCTTTCCTTAATTGCTAAATTTATAGTTCCACTTTTGAACTTTCTTCTTGTGATAATCTGTTTTTCCTCAGTGGACCTTACAGCAAGCAGAGAAGGAGAGAACATTTTTTAAATGAATGCAGGTAATAGATGTCAAAAGAAAAAAAAAAAAACAACACCTGAAATTGATCACTCAGGTCATTTAGAATCTCCAAGCATTACAGGAATAATGATAATGAAGTGATAACTACAATAATTGTTAAAATCATTAATGTATATCATTATTGTTGTTTCTACTGCAAAAATTGAACTATTAGTCAATAAAATTGCGTTGTTTTCAAGATTTAATTTAAACGTGTTTCAAAATTCTGTGGAAAAGACAGAAAAAGACCTTTGTGCAAACCCAGAAGTTTAGAAATCCATTTTCCCTACTTAAAAATACAGATTGCAAAAATGAACTCAAAGGAAATCTGAAAATCTAGTTGCTCATTAAACTGGCTTCTTTAGCTGTGTGAACTAATGGCAAGTTCTTTGGCAGTTTAGTGGTGTTTTCTTTCTGCCATAATCATTTGAAAATAGGAAATGGTAGATCATGTTGAGAAGTTGTCGATTACAGTGAAACGTTGCTAGCAAATGCCATTAAGTGTCCTAATGAAAACTATCACAGCTCTTTTAAAAGTTAACAATATCTGGTATGCTAATATCTTTTAGTACTAAAAAAAAAAAAAAAAAATAAAAGAAAGTGTGAATCTGTATTTAAAGGACTCACTGTCATGACACATGTATACATGAAATTCCTTCAGGAAAAAACCATTGAAATGATAATAAGTAATTTGAAATAAATAAATCATATTTTATCATGAATTGTAGTCTCTTCCTTTAAACTGTTATGGATAATATGGCTTACAAATGGTGTATTTGTGCCACGTGTTGCATATACAGCCAAGCAAATGTGGAAAGAGAGTCACTGTCTCAGGCTGGCATGGGAAACAATGTTCTGCATGAGAGGTCCACAGACTTCAGTGATTCTGCCTAACATGCTCCCAAATAAGTGACACCAATTTTTATTAGAACAATCTGCAAGCTATTAAGGCAGAGACATGACTTAGTGAAGAGAGAGTAATTTTTATTTCCCAAATTCAGTGGTAGACTTTGTTCTGGAGTAAGGGAAGGAAAAGAATGTTTAACTCATTACAAGTCATTTCTCAAATAGGACACATTAAGCCAAAATCTCAGTTGTAATGAGACTGAAATATATGCTTCATGACAGCACTGACATACTTTCTTTCTGAAGATAAATTGGGGTTTGTTATTACAGAAGCAAAAGTTCTAAATCCATCAAGCACAGTTGCTAGCAGTCTTCTAGACCAGCTCAGTGATTTTTAGACACCCTTTTTTAAGCTGTCCTACCAATTATTTCATTTTAGAGTTGATTTATGACATGCTTGAAATACATATTCTTTTTCTGAAATTTTTCTGTAATACCTCCCCCAAAAATGGGTAGAGGTTCTACCAGGAGAAAAACACGTTGGAAAGGATCATAAATTAAATTATTTTACCTACATATAGTGAAATATTTCTGAGGTTGATTTTATGTGGGAAGTATGATCCTTATTTGAATGGTGAATTCAGGTATAATTAAAGTAAGTAATGAGATATTTTGTTATTTAAATATTTACTTGTATGTTATCATGGGATTCTTGAAACACAATATTCCATGTACCCTAGGAAGAGATGTAAGAAAAACAAGAACAAACTGGCTAAGGTTTCACCACTGGAATAAACTTAAGAAGCTGACAACAGTTTTACTCATTCATGATACAGATAGCACCTCAAAAACCCCTGGGAAGTGTAGCTTCCAGGTCCTGCTGAACTGATGAATCTTCACAGTCAGGGGTTCCTGCCTTATGGTGACCCATATCTCAGCAACAGATTCCATACTTCTCTGAAAGGATTTTTGATTCTTCTCTAAGATATTTGCAAAACAATATTGCACTCATGTAACTCAACTGACTGTAATTGAACTCTTATTTGGATCGACATTTAGGCATATCTTCAAATTCAGCTTTGGTATATGGAACAGGCCTTAAGAAAATTTCCTGAGGTGGTGTCTAAATGGGGGAGTTTTCTTTTGGGTAGAAGAGAGAAAGGGAAAAGAACTAGAGAAGTTGTACTTTTTTTGTTGCACATACTTGAAGAATAAACACCTAACTTAATTCAGTTTTACTCCCAGCTTGATTTCATGTTGGTTTTATTTTGATAATTAGTTGTTGACTTCAGTCAACATGTATTGCCTTCTATTGGTGCAATTGGTGTAATTACATAATTGGTGTAAATAGATGCAATCATCATTAGAATGTTTTGGATTCCATGAAACTTTATGGAAATCATGCAACATACAGTCAGTGATAGCTGAAATATTTCACCGTGATAGTTTCAAACTTTTTTCTTAAAATTACATTGCATTTCTTTTACATCATACCTCAGAAATGTGCCTGTATTGCAGGTAGCATTATGACAATAAGCTAAATGCACTTCATGGAACATAATATCCATCAACTTCTAGAAGCATGAAATGAGAAGACTTCTCCCAACTGCCTCTAAAACAGGCATAAATACCTGCACAGAAATTCTTATACAGAAATATGCAGAGACATTGAAATTCACATTCACTGAACACCTCTTTAGTTTTTAACAAGTCCCAACTTAGCATCTGCCTCTTAATGAAACGGAGGAATAGCAGGATGGATGGATGGATGGATGGATGGATGGATGGATGGATGGATGGATGGATGGATGGAGAGATGATAGATAGATAGATAGATAGATAGATAGATAGATAGATAGATAGATAGACAGACAGATAGATGGAACCCCTGCAACCTTGAATAGAAGCTTCATTCAAAATAGTCCCCCTATACTTACTGAACAAATTTTGAATATTGCTGGTTGCATGAAAAAGAAAGTCACTGCTATTGTGTGCAGGAGAGCAGAAATTAAATGCATCAGAACATCCTGAATTACAAAGAATACTGCCTGGCAGAAAAGTTTCATAAGCTGCTCTGCCGAGGGCATGAGGTGAACCCCAAAGATAAGCAGCATTTTACTCATCTGCAGACATCTCTAAGAAGAACACTTTTTGTCATGATAATTTCAAGAACCAGCCTGTGGACCTTACAGTGTAAAAAAATTTACAAATCTGTAAGAAGGTTCAAGACTTTTGTTTGCCATCTCACTAGTCAAGTTTTCTGTTTGATAAAGATTGAAGTGAATGTGACCCTAAGCAAACTTAGGGTCATTATTAGTGGACAACAAGGAAATGATACAATTGTGAAAAGGTGTGGATACTCTGAGGACTTTCTTTGCATTTTCTTCTTATAATTTTCATATTTAACAATCTGCTCGGATCAGATTTCCCAAGGATTTGTGCATCCAGGCACCTAAAGGGGCATTGAAATCTGAAATTGTTTTCCAAATTGTGACTGTTGAACATTAATATCTGACTTATGAGATGTTGCACTGTATCTGTTATGTTGTGATTTCTTTAACTCTATGATAGCGAATGTCACTTCCTCATAAGGAACTTCCAATTACTTATCCTGCATCACACTAATGCACATGAGAAATTCCATTCACACAAGGAATTGATATCTGACATGTATATAAGTATTATAATGTTCACTTACCTAAGAATTCTCATCTATAAGGATGTAGGAAAGGATGGAAAACATTTATTTTATTGCTACTTCTGAATTGCTATTTCTAAACCTTGAAACATGGAAACAGATAAAAGATCTATAAATTGGTGGGAGTTTGTCTCATTAACTACTTTAAGTATTAAATATCTGAGTAAAAGTCCTTTACCATTTATATTTTTCTTTTCTTTTAAATGTTTCTGAGATTGTCTTTCTTTTGATTGAATATGATTCTTGTATAAGTAATGCATCAGAGTTACTTTTCAAGAATAGCATAATTTAGGGTAAGGTTCTATGACAAGTTGCAAGATTTTTTAGATACTGTGTGGGGAGAAAAAGAATAACACACCTTCTGTAGATCGTAGTTTAATTTCTGAACACTCAGCAATCTTTAGCATTGCATAATTTTGTTAGTGTCATTACTGGAGTATTTTGAGATGTGCAACTTTTTCAGTTCATCCTAGATAGAAATTGATTCCACCATGAAGGAACTATGATCATACTTTTATTATGTGGGCTTCCTCAAACCTGCAACACACAACCCTGGAGACAAAGAAAAAAAAAAAAAAGCCAGTGTTTTTTACCCTTTTATGTATGCTTTATGTTTCAAAAATGTTGTCATTAATGCTTTACATTTCAAAAATGTAATTAATTCAAGTTTATGTTGGGATGCTGTGTAATTCTAGCTAGGGTTGTCACTTTTGCAGTGAGGCTCAACCATTGCTCCCTGGTGTTCTCTCAGTTCTTCTGAAAGAGTGGGAAGGCTAGCAAATATTATGCAGACAATAGTTATGGCACATTGGTCTTCATTTCTGGCTTGAATACTCCAATTTTTTTATATTTAGCTTTTAAAGTCTTTCAATGCAATTGCTACTAAGTAGCTAATAAAGGGAATACAGTGTAGACATCTGTAGGTACACTAAGCATGTGAACAAGCAGGGTTACATTTTACATCTCAGGTAGTATTTTAAAACTGACTCTACGGAGAGATGCTTTATGGTCACCCTCTTTTCTCACATGACAGGTGTATATACTCCTACTAATTTCTAAGTTAAACTACCATGAAAAGTAAAGGATAATTTTCAAAGGCAGAGGTCAGTACATGAAAATTTCAGTTCTGTTTTCTTCATATAGCTCATAAGGAAATATCCTGATCACCATTTAATTTCTTGGATTTGTTCATTTTAGCTTTTGTTTGCTGCAGACACCAGCCAGACTGGTCACCCAGCCTTTCCCTGAGCTGCAGTTTCCCTCTTTGACCTCTAAGGATTAGGACTGACATACCGACTTCTTCATCCTTCCAAGCACTGTCAGACTTTCCGGTCACCATCTGAACAGGGAGAAAAGGGACCATAGCCCACCTCTGTTGTGACTTTGGAGTTCCCATAAATACTGAAACCCAAAATGGAGAAAATATCATCTTGTTTATTCATGTATACTATGATGACAAGAAACCAACTGGCTACAATTACCTTGAAAAAAATGGTGGGGTACATAATTATTGGTGTGTTTTAACTTTCAAGTGCTTCAGAACCATTAAAATTTTAGTCAGAATCAGCCTAAGCAAAGTGTGATCTTATTTTTTATTGCAATTCAGCCTCTGTCTCCCAGTCTTAACACCTGTATTTGAGACCTGGTCCTTCTCTGACGTTCTATATGAGGGCATGGTGAGCCCTTCTGTGTCTGTCTGTCCTGAATTAGTAACTGCTGTGTTCTTGTACTCAGGAATCAGTCATTGTCCAAAAACAACTTCCAGGTACAGGTCTAATTTTCTATTTTCTCTGCTCAGCAGTACAGGGCTCTACAAATAAGATTTTTAAAGGAATTGTGACATCTATCTCCCACTGATTTTGATGAGAGCAAAATGTTTAAATACCTTGAAAAATCTTGTTATAAATGACTAGAAAAATCCAATTTTCCAAAGTGACTTAAGCAGTCTTAGGAACCTGAGAACTCAGACACACAATTAGGTTACTACAGCTCAACATGTTACCATTCATCAGCTTAGCTTGAACTTCAATCATTTTAGGCTAGGCTAAACAACATTATCTTATATTTGCCACTGGCTAAGACTGAGTGCACAAACATTTAAAATTGCTCAGCTAATTCAGTATATCTTGTTAAATCATGGTAATATGACAATGTTCCAGGATAAGTTTTCCATTTGAAAATCAATGGGATTTGGAACTTTGATAGAATAATGAGTTTCTATGACAATATATTTTGTGCTGCATCAGCTTTTTGACATTGACATTGACATTTATCTTTACTCCAACCCTTTGGCACAAGGTGGCAGAGTATCCCCTTCACTATGTTATGGTATATGCTCATATGTGGCAGCTGTGTTTGCACTGAGAGTTACAGCATCTATAGCTCATCCCAAAATGTATTTTGTGTTATAACATAAAGTCCTTAATTAATTTGTGCAAGTACATCTTGGATTTCTAAAGACATTTCTGTCCTGAATAACAACTAATTTTATATATATATATATATATATATATATATATATATATATATATACATATACAAGCAAGCTTTACATTAATTGCAGTAGAAACAATGAAACTATGGCAACATAATATTCACTGTAAGGCAGTCAAACAGATGATTTTCATTTTGAAGTAGGTACAGAAAAAGTACTTTCCAAGACAAAAGGTAAAAGTTGATGTAAAAACAAAAAATGGCTATACCAAAGATCCATGTAGTCTGACATCTTACTTCCACTTATGACTTGGAGCAGAGTGTCAGATTAGCCTCTACATGCTATAGTATCTTCCATGAAATACCTTCCAAAACAGCAGAAGTCTGAGCATCATAGACTTCTAGTTCCAGTTTTTCATAGTCTTTGTAACATACTTCTTACTGGAACTCACCTGGTCAGTTTTTGATCTGGTGTCACCTTCTGCATGCACATTGTTATGCAGCAATGGATTTTTTCTGGAGAAAAATAAATCTGATTTTGGTTATTTTTACCTGTTTAGAAATTATATTTGATATTCTTTATCTCTTTACCTTTAACAGTCTTTCCTCAAGGTCACAGAGAAATGCTATGAGGGAGAAACAGTCAGAATCTGTTTTCCTGATTTCGGTCTTGTGACATAGCCATAGAACCAGCCTTCTCTTGTATATATCAATTTAAACTATTTGGAATTCAGACGAGTTTGCCTTACTACATTCCTAATTTAAATCAAGCTTGCTGGCAGTGAATCCTTCTTTGCTACTGCAGTATAGATAAGACATAATATTATGAAGGAAATATTGCATTGAAGGCACCTAAATGGTCCAGAACACCTCGCAAATGCCAGCATCCCAGGTGTTCTTGTTCAGCTTACATATGTGCTTTATGCATAGTTTTGTGTTATCACACAGTAAATACTTTAAGTAAATGGGCTTTATTTTCAGACTGTTAACTGGTTGCTATTTCTCCAGAGAATAACCTTGTCCTATTGATTACCAGTAACATCTTTTAGGTATGCTGCAGAATCTCTTGTGAATTATTGTCACGTATTTAGTTGTCATAGGGAAATATGAGTATTATTACATTCCTGTGTTGTGTACAACATTCATCTAAATTTAGCTCAGTTTCCTTAAGTTAAGAAAGCTATTCTTTTTATTTGTTTTTTTAGAACTTGTCCTGATTTTTAAACTTTTCATTTTATGGGTAAAGGTAAAAGGTAGTTGTTCTCTCCAGTCAGACACTTGTCCTCTTAGATATAATTTACAAGTTCACTCCTTTTCTGAATTCTTCTGCTCTGAATGACTCTTATCTGCAATTTTTTCATCATTTCAAGGAGCCAACAGTTCCTTTCCCAGGACAGGATCTGACCATTAAACTTTTTTTCAAGGAACAGCTGGTTTTTCCAAGATTACTATTCCTACTCGCTCATGTCTCTTTATGGCTCTATAGATTTCTTCTTTATTGATAGTCTGAGGTGACATGCAAATTCAGTAATGCACACATGTTAAGAGGAAAATTGTTCTTCTGTATGAGGTGTTATTTCATAAATCTTGGCCTTTTTATTATCCCTGATTTTTCATCAGCTGAAATAATTCTCATTGGTGGATCATTTATCTTTTAAAGCAGCTTTACATAAAGCCATTTCTTACCAACTGGTTTATAATGATGTTGCTTCAGAAATAATTTCTCCATAAGTTTTATTGGCTTTTTTCTCTTAACTTTTAAGGAAGACAAAGAAGAGCAATCAATGAAAAGATTTTTGTTTCGTTTTGCTTTCAGTATTTTTTCTATTGCATTGAAAAAAAAGAAAACATTTAAATGAAGAAAATATAGCAAGCAAAACCTGCAGCCCTAACATAGACAGATAAAGACAAAATGGTGTGTAAAACGGTATCCTGTGCTCAAAGGAAGATAATGGAAATACGTAAAGGCCACACAAAGATTTGCCCTAAATGCCCTAAAGTTTTGTCTATTATTAATAATAGATAGTGGGAGCTGAGCCTGTTCAGTCTCAAGAAGAAACAGTGAGAGGGGACCTGATCACTGTATATAAGTATCTGAAGGAAGGGCGCCAGGCTCTTCTTGGTGGTGCCAAGCAATAGGACAAGAGGCAAAAGACAGAAACTGATGGACAGGAAGTTCCACCTGAATATGAGGAAGAATTTCTTTACTGTGCAAGTGACCAAGCTCTGTAACAGATTGCCCAGAGAGACTGTGGAGTGTCCCTCACTGGAAATACTCAAGAACTGTCTGGATGCAATCCTGTGCCATGTGCTCTGGCATGAATCTGCTTGAGCAGGGAGATCAGACCAGCTGATCCACTGTGCTCCCTTCCAACCTCACCCATTCTGCAATTCTGTAATACTTCTAATCATGTCTTAGACACTGAAGCAGCAGCTGTAAATTGAAGTTAAATTGAACACATTTCCTTCCTTCATGTAGTCTATGCACAGACTGTTGTTTTGTTAAACAGGTTCAAACATTTCTCCCAAGAATTATTTTTAAAAGTTAAAATCTCATTCCAGAGCATTGTGGCAAAATTTTGAATAATTCCTGGGAATATTCCAAATGAACATTTGTGATTTATTTCTGTAGAGACGAAGCATTAGTACTACTAGATAATATCAGCAAATATCAGACTCTTCCTTACAAATATGTTTGATACATTCTTTCTTAAAGAGATAAGCTTGCTTACTCTGACAGTTTTTTAAACTGAATCTAGTTTTTTTTCTTCCATTCATCCATCTTTGAGTTTTGACATATGCTGTCTTTGCATGAAGGTTTCAAGAGCTGAGGTGACCTTGCCAAAGATCAAGAGGTGTGTCTGGAAGAATTACAATTTCTTGGAAGATGATTTATGTGATTACTGTGTAAAAGAGTACTTGTTCTGTAGTGATTGATGACAACACTGGCAGTATTGACTGATCCTTAGAAATATTTATATGGCAGATCCTTTAAGGTAGTGGCAAGGAAAGATTAAATGCATATCAAGAAGACAACAGTTTCTATGTTTATGGAATCAGAGCTTGTAATTCTTTTGCAATAGTTTTAATTATTTTCTTCACATTTGGCTTGTTTCACAGACACAAACGTACCATGAATGCTTCCAAAATGGCTTGTAGGCCCCACAAAATTTATAGTGCAGATGATGTCATTCACATATTTCAAACTCAGTTAAGTTTAATCTTTGTAATTATAAATCCCTGCTTATAAAACTATTTTTAGGTATAAAGCACAGTCATAAAGATGTACTAGGCAGATAAATGTATTGTTGCTCTTCTGTTTCTCGAGATTTGTAACACAAGCAGACTTTAAAAGGATATACATAGTTTGTTATTTGTGACTCTGGCACACTTTTAGACATTGGAGTTTTCTACTGCATTATTTTCCATGTTGTGTTCATACATTAATGACTAAGTAACCTCTGGTAAATGATATGCTAGTGTTTCAGCTATTTATAGTCATTAAAAATAGATGGTCATTAAGGTGGTAATTTAAACACAAGCAGACCTGGAATTATTCTCAGCTTCACCACATCACATAGCTCTATTAAAGAGAGCGATTCAGTATTATTACTTTAATTTACCTAGGTGCAAGTGAAAGCAAAATCTCCTGGCCAGCCTGCTGGTGTATATAGTAACCGAAGACATATATGCACTCTCAAACCCTCACTAAATGCATATTTATGTATAGTGAAATTTTATATACAGTATGAGTAGAATGATCACAGCTTGACAGAGTACAGTTAATATATTTATGAGAAATCTATTAAATAAGAGCATGTTTGGTTGGTTTAAGCTTCCTTTTCTTCTCTTTGTATTGCAGTATTATGAAAAATTTTGCTTAAACTGAAGTGAAATTTTTGAAATTTTTGGAACAATTAAGCAGGTTGCTCAGAGAGGCTGTGTTTCCACAAGTATCCATCCTTGGAGATATTCAAAAGGTGTCTGGACATAGTCCTAGACAGCTGGCTTTAGGTGGCTCTGTGTGAGCATGGAGATTGAATCTCAGCTATTCTATGGTTCTGTCCTTCTGTGATACCAGTCTGTGAAATGTCTCCATGTAAAATGCACTGTTACAGTTCTGATAATAGGTTGAATGTAGCAAAAAATATGGAACAGTTAAGTGCTCATTAGGATGTACCTATTTAATTGCTTTTATGTAGTGAAATAAAGAGTGAGCCACGTTTCTCAGGTTTTCTCTTAGCATGTTTCTATACACCAGTAGTCACCAGAAGAGCTAACTATTTTAGCCCATCAGAGGAAAAATGCTGAAGCATATATAGTATATAACTAAATTTATCAGTCCTTTCCTCAATCATACATTTTATGGGTGTTAATTATTAGTTCCTTGTAATTACACTTCATGGCCTTTGTCCTGGAGACTGTCCAAAGAGTAGATCATCATGGTATGCAATTTAGTGAAACAGTTTCCAGGCATTATGCCAACCTCAAGACTGTGTGAAACAGTTGTTATTAAAATTAGAATAATAGTAGTATGCATATTTAGATTATAAATAATGGGAAAGAAATGGTTGACCTTATTCCATGGAGTGCTATTAATTTGGTTTGGCTTTTACTGTAATTCCTAACAACTTCAAAATTAAGAGCATTGAGAACTGCAGTGTGTCAGTTCTGTTGCTCCGTTTGCTGACAGAAAGCACAATGGTTTTTTATCTTTCTCAATCTATTTTGAGTTCATGTGTAGGTGTAAAATAATCTCACCCTACTGCTTTGGAAGCAGCTCTTAGGCAACACTTGTCCTCAGAACAACATTACTTCTCAGCTCAGTGATTCAGGCAGTTGAGGTGAAGTAAAACTTGCACAGGTTCTCACACAGGTCAGTGACATCAGTGAGGGACTACTGGTAAAGCCTGGTAAATCCTTGAGCTGCTAGACCATGCTGAGGTGCTTGGATAACCACAGCTACTTGTGCAAGGCTACCACGACTACATTCTAACATCTGGTGTTGCAGGCAGCTTGCAGATGCAATCAAATATGTACAAAGGCAATAAATGTCTACGTAGATACACACAGGTATAATATGACTGTATGTTAATTTAAGACTTTTGGGAACCTTTTATGATTTTACAACTATGTTTTTCAAAGTATTTTTAAATCTTATTACTTGAAGAAGCAGCCATGTAGAGAATGAGAAAAAGTGACTCAGCGACTGATCCCACAAAGACTTGCTGCACGAATAGTTCTAGTTTCCTGAGTTGTCCCACTGCTGGCTTTGTGCAAATTTGTCCTATAATGGAAAATGATCTAATACTTTTAATGTAGTTTTTGCTCATGTTAAAGTGCATTCAACTTCTATCATTGCTCTAATATGTTCAAAAAACAATCTTAATAAAATACTAAATATTTTTTCCTTCAGAAACAAAAGCAAAAATGGTCTTCATAATAGACCTTTAATATAGCAATCCTGAGCCTGAAATTTAGCCAGCAATGTTCATTGCAATTTGATGTTTTGTTACTTATGTTTTTTTAAAAAAATGTGATTTTATTTATTACACAATTAATATTTTAAGTGTAAAAACTACTCAGCTTCTCCCTTTAGAACTGCTGCATTTTTCCACAGATTTTTCCCTGTGTTCTACTTCGTTAAACCATTATAAGAGGAATGCACAGATTTAAAAGCTGACTTTATTCTCCTATATTTCACCTGTTACAAATTTACCTGGATTTAACAAAGCAGTTAAACATGGTCTCAAACCATTCTTACTCAACTAAATACATATGGGAGTGTCTCTCTTTGCTTTTCTCTTTTAAATCTGAACTAGCATTTTATACTAACGAACCCATGAGAAAAAGAGCTTAGGCGTAGTTTCTCAGTTACTGTTATTCTGCCCTTTGTTTTTCAGTGATCTAGATATGGCTCTCCTAGGTTTCTCACTCTTTTGATTGTGACAGCATCTCATCTTTCTTGCTTTATTTGTCTCTTTCTGCCTATACTATTTCCTGCTTCTCTGTTTTTGAATCTTTATGTGTAATTTTCAGGACAGAATGGTTTCCCAGCAATTTTTATCTGTAGTTAAAAAGTGATCCACATTTTTCACTCAGTTCAGTGGCAACCCATAAAAATTTCTGAATCTCTTTGCACCCAATAAATTTCACAGTGAATATAATGTGGATTTAAATCCATTCTATTAAGTCACATCCTTCTAAAGTGAAAACCATCTAATCAGAGTTAGTGCCATAATTTCAATATTACAAAGAACAGTTCTTACAAACTCAGGTCATTGTCCTAAGGGTTCATGGTAGTTTAAAGTAATAGTTTTTGCTTAATTATAATGATCCTTCCATGAACAGAATCTCATTTGTGTTAGTAGTCAAACGTTGATTTTAATTTGGAAAGTTCATTGCAAATAAGTTGTGTTCTCTTGATTTGGGTAATTATGCTCACTTAGTACGTTAATGACAAGGACTGCTCAGGCTTTTTAAAACCTTCCAGCTCTCTGTAGAACAGTTATTGAAAGGAATGGAGAGTATGCAATTCTCTTTGATCACTTTAATGAACCTCAGAGTTTTATTATCTCTTCACTTATATGCAAAGTGTAGTGCAACTGTGTATTAGCTCCTAATTAGAGTTTTATTCAAGAAAAAATAACATAAAAGCAACCTATGTCATAATTAAGATTTTGAACAATATTGTTTCTAATGATTATCATAGAGCGAGACAAATCCTTTTTAATTGCTTTAAAATGCATGTGCCTTATTGCAGAGATTTTGCTCTTTTGTGTATGTGTGTATGTGTGTGTTTTGTTGTTGTTGTTGCGGTTGGTTTTTGGTTTTATTTATAAGGAATTAAGTTTTGTCAAAAAGGGAGGTTAGAGCATAGCCATTGTCACAACCTCTACCAGCCCATGGGCAGCAACAGAAAGGGGAAAGCACTGTGAGAACACCATGAAATTTTTATGACCTTGTTGGTCTCAGTTGCAAAATTTACATTTACATTTTCTTCAGCATACATAACAGCATTCTAATAAACCTCTCAGGCAATGAACAGCCAGTGGCTACAAGTAAGGACCCCCACTTATTGAACCATGTTATACTTAGATGGATCATATTTAGACAATCCTTTACACTTTTCTTCTGTATTTTCATGGGACATGACATTATAATATATATGAGATAAAATGCTCTCATTGTAATTCTGTTGCCAGTGCAGGTTCTTTATTTCCAGCAGTGATTCAAGAGAGAGTGCAGGGAAGGATGGTACGTATTAGCTAAACTGTTCGTGGTGCGGTTCTGTATGTGAAAAATAGTAAAATAATATAACAAATATGTCTCCAACACCACCAAATATTCAGGAGGTGACAGGAAGGTAGTCTGCAATCCAAATAATAAAGAGCCAGAGACATAGTTGAAAAACACATATATACAAGACAAAACTATGTGAAATAGCTTCTTATCCAGGGAAATTTTGTACATAAGTACCCCAACTGTTTGGAAACTATAAGAAATAAGAAGAAAATTCATAAGAATTGGCTTCATAAATTAGAAAAAACATGGAGGGAACCTAAGTGTCAGCTAGGCTTCAGTGAGACTAAAAGCATGGAAAAGAGGACAGAATTTTTTAGGTGGCTACGGCTTATATTGGACTTCAATTATAAATAAATATATATTTCTACGTATCTTAAAACAAAATCTGAAGTTTCCCTTTTAAAAGAACTGTTCCCATTCCTTTAAGAAATTCCTATGAGAATGGGATTTTTTTATATGTTTGAGAAATCAATAGTGTATAGTAACTAATCTTTTGTTACTTAGAAGAAGCTGATTGACAACTAGAGGGAAAAATTGAGAGTAATACTTAAGTGATCTTAGAAACAGGAGAGAGGAAAAATTAGGACTAATTTTCCACTTTATATAGCTCTATATTTTCATCACTGCATCCAGATCCTTAATGCCATTTAGCCCTTGAAAAGAGCCTTTCATTCTAATATGGGCAATAGCATTACTGATGCTATCTGACAACAACCGATACGGTAATGAGATCCTCCAACAATAGTTGCAAAATTAAATAAAATTATTGTCTTCTAATACTAAAGCTGCAAAGAGTTAATGTCATTCATATTAGTATTAGTTTCTGCCCAGATTTCCCTTTAGACTTTTGACTGAAGTGTGCAGCACAGTGGCTACTTCCCAGCTTCCTGCAGCCAGAAGTGCAGTGTATGCAGGGATGTGAGAAAGACAAACACTATCAGCTGAATAGCTGTGTCCCACCACCAAGTTATTTTTTAACAACCTGAAATAAAGCATATGAGTGTTACAGATATGTGATCCATTTATGTGTTGCTTATTGATGTTTCATGCTTATCCATTGATAATTTCTGTACTTTCTTTGGCAAGTGATCTGAATAAGCTGAGGGCACAGATTTTAGTTACATGGGTTACTCTGAGAAGCAATTTCTTTAGTCTCTGCACTACTGTAGTAGGAATAGTGTTGTAGTAGGAATAATGCTCCAACTTAGCTTTGGTCAAGCAAAAACCTCTAATAAAGTTATATTGAAGTTCTATGTGACTTTAACAAGCATACTTTTTTTTTTTTTTCATTTTCACATATGCAGCAGCTTTGCTTGACTGAAGACATCACTTCATTAATTGATGTCATGTCAGCAATTGTACTTGAAGGTTTTTGAAAGAGGGCATTAGATAGGTGTTGGAAGTGACACTTTACTCTCATTAGCCCTGTGAGACTGCTGAATCGCAGAACAGATCATGTGCTGGTCAAGCTCCTGCCCCATAACCTTGAATTAGGGCCAAAGGATCATACATATATAGATTTTTATGTTGCCTCTTTTAGGCCCTCTATTAGCACTCCTATATGAAAACAGAAATGTTGCAGAGAAATCTGATCCTTTCATCGCTACAGCTTTCTGTTCACATACAGAGGTCACTGTAATCAGGTTAATATTTTCTTCATCTCCATTACTTATTACCGTACCTAATGCCACTGGATTCAGCAGAACACTTTCCATTCTCTTATGTGGATTTTGGATCCCACAAATGGAAGTCAGCATGTTACCAGGAATGATAACACTGTCTACTGACACCTTGAAAGCCTTTCTAGCATGTACACAAAACACAATTTTTCTAAGGAAAATTTTTCTTTTTGTGAATTGCTTCTAGTGTCATGCATGTTTATCACCCATTCCTATAAATATTTGTACAAAGGGGTTCTGTCCACTCAGTGGCTGAGCAATATCTAGTTCATAGCCCTCCCACAGCTGGCACATAAATGTCAAAGGGAAGATGAGAAGCTAGAAAAGGCAGGGGACAGCAGCAGTTGGAGGAGGGAATGAGTTATGTGCCAGAATCGAAACTAGCTGCACACTCAGGGCACAACAGCAGTCGTGCACGATCTGAGTGCTTTATCTTCTCTGGCATTTCCAGCTCTCACTTGCTGCCTGCTATCCTAAATTTCCCCAAGATTCACTGTAAATTACTGAAATGTATTCTGAGGAACCCATAACGAGAGTGCACACTCAGTGTAGTGCAATCAGCTCAGGAGCCACCTCTGCTCTTAGTGCATTGTTGACAAACAAAGTTGTTACTGTATCAGGTCTAGTATGACAACATGGCATAATTCTGCCTAACCTTCAGAAATTAGAAAAGGTAGCAATTATACCCTTAAAAAGACACTTTTGAATTGACTAATTAATCATTCATTGCCTGTGGCACTAGTAAGTCATTAGTTGTGTAGTGGCTCATTATAAGGTGCAATATGTAGAAGGGCTCATTTATGCAACTCCTTGCTGAATGTTGATTAGGTTATTTATAGATAATACGTGCTTGTTATGATCAATTATGACTTACATCTCTGTGAATATGTTTTTATTTGAAATGTAGCTAGGTAAAAAGCTTAATTAAAGCTTCTGTACAGTTAAATATTGTAAAAGAAGCTGTTAATGCAGTATCTCTTTCAATACTATATCCTCCAAAGAAAGCGATCTTTTGTCTTCCTACATTGAATCTGTTCTCATTTGCTCTTTAGTTTTGTTTTTCAATTGCTGTTCTGTCTACTTGAGTTATTCATGCTTCCTGAAGGAACTCTGCATTGTACGAACTAAAGTAAAATACACGTTGTAAACAGACTTTAATGAATGAATGCAGTTAAGTAGCATTTTTCCAGTTTTATATGCTAATGCTCTAAAGTCTTCAAAAATACAGTAAGAAGTCAAAGTTATTGGATATATTAACCTGTGTTTTGAAAACAGTCTGAATTTAAGAGATTTAATTACCCCAAAGAAGGAGAGGGAGATAGAAAAAAGAATATGGTATAGAGATACTATGTGTCAGTGTTTGTCAATTAGAGCCACTGAAGTAATTTTTTAATTGTTTCTTTTTTATTTTGGCCTCAGGAACATAATTTAGAGCTAAACAATTTCAAACATGCATTTGTCTCTAAAATGAACATAAAATGTAAAAAACACATCCATTCTTCTCTAACTTAAAAAGTCTGCAGTAGATTTTATCCCAATACACATACACAGAAATCCCCTATCCCTAATGGATTAGATCATCTCTAAGGACAGCATTTTTCACCTGTTGATTAGCTGGTATGGCTTCAGCCAAAATCCCAGTTGTGTTAGCTAGTTGCAGTGGGACACCCTGTTTGATATATCCCAGACTCTTTTGGTTGGCCAACTTCCATATTTAGGTTGCCACATAGAGGATAGAAGGGCTGAAAGGAGGGGCAGGAGATGGTAATCTGACAGGATTCCTGTTCTCATTCTGGAATTAAAAATAAAGAGGGAGCAGGGGGAACTCCACCCACTTGTTCTTGCAGGAAGCAGCTTTGCAAATTGGGAAAGTATCCAGAAGCCACACATGAGTAAAAGATAATGGTACAGAAGTGTATGGAACCCCTCTGAGAAGGGATACAGATCATGGAGAAACAAAGGATGATTTTCAATAAATCTGGGACTACTGCTTTTCATTCAGTCTTCACTGTGCTTAGGTCAGAGATGTGCTATCTTGACAGATTTGAGCCTCATTAGATCTGTTTGGAAACTGCTAGTAAGAGTGTCCTATAAAGGAGAGGACACTTTCAAGAGTTTATGGTACCCCTCTTGAAAAGGGTAGAAGATCATGCATATCTGAGAAAAGAATTCCCAGATACAGCAGAAGAGTATGTTAGCTTTGGATATTTGCTGCCCTAGGAGAGGTTGGTCAGGATGATATATTACTATGCTAAAATCGCTTATGTTCTTAAATACAGCTGACAGACACTGAGGGGTTTTCGTCCCTCTTTTCACCAAAGTGAGGGATAGCACCTCCAGAAATAAGGAACAGAATGAGGTTCTGCTTTTTCTCCAGCAATGTCCCATCATGGATATCCTGGAGAAATCACTCTTGAAGGGTGAAAATTACCTTTGCAAGGACTGCTGAGTCCCCCAAATAGTTCTAAAAGTCCAGGTAAGTGAGCCAGACAAGTAGATGAGTGTAGATGAGTAAATCCCGCTCTGGTAGCCACATTCTCCTCAAAATAGTGAGGGAACATACTGCCATTTTGGGACATCAGCATTGCTTCACAGGAAATTCCTGTATACCCTGTGACTCTGTTAATGCACATTCAAGACAGCTGTTGACATCTTCCTTTGATGGTCACATAGGTTAAAAGGCCTCACTTTCTGTGAATCAATATCCTACCCTTTGTTTAGAGGCATCAAAGCCCTCCGTGCTGTAGAGGAATTGGCTGGAAATGCTATGAAGAGCTTGCTGCAGCTGGGGTCCAGCAAGGTATTAAAGACATGCTTAAAGCTACCCAATGAAATACAGTGCCTTAAGCATAGAAGAAACATTTAACAGCAAAGTGATCCAGTGAATTTAATCACGCCAATGAATCACAAGCTTATGATATACAAATGTAAAATGACTGCTGTATCAGGAGCTGAGACTGATTCTGGGTTACCCCAAAGAAGGGAAGATATAGTTTTGTTTTGATAATTATGCAGTAGTCAGCCTCAAACTCTCTCTTGCTTGTAGAAATGCTCCTGTGAGCATTTTTATATGAGTTAATAAAAGAATGAAAATTTCAATGGTCCATATATAAAATAACTAAATCAAAAGCACTATTTAAAAATCACAGGAAAAATATTTCCTACTTCAGTTAAATTAAACTCAATTGGACCTATTCTGTCTCCTTCATAACTATTTAAAATGATGATTGTGCAATATTTACGTGATCAAAGTTAATGTAATATTTATGCAATCAAAGTTAATGTTAAGACATATAATGATTTCACAAGATGAGCTGTGAATATAAATGACAAATTAGCATAATTATTAAAGATCATAATATTTGCATGAAGAAAAAATGTTTCATCAATAGTAATAGTTTGTCTCATCATCTCTAAGAGGATTCTATGTAGTTTTTATTTTTATAAGAAAGCTTCCATATGTCAGCTTATGATTTGACTTTTTTGACTGTTTTTGTTTGGGTTTTTTTTTGAAACAGCGGCAGTAAAAAAGGGATGGGTTTATTTTTAATAGAATGATATTTAAGTGTATGAACAATTTTTTCTTCAGTGGTTCCTACTCAAATCTGAATGGGAACACAACAGGCTTCTTAATTGTCCTCTTGCCTTTTAAGTTTATATTCTGTTGATGCATTTTATGAAGTTGCCTTCTCTAGTGAAAAAAATGGAGACAAAAAGCCTGAGGGAGCTGCATGCAGCTTCCCCAGAGATGGTCCATGATGGGTCTTCCTCCCCTGTGTAGACTCACTCAGCTCCAGAGAAAGCAGCGATCAGGGAGGGCTGTGCTCCTCCCATCAGGGCAAAGCATGAAGGTCCCCTGTTACTTAGAAAACTTAGAGAAGAGATGTCATTGTGCACAGCTTGTCTTTCCTGCAGAAAATAGGAGGCATTTTTCTCATGTCATTCCCTCCTCTTGCACTCACATGCCAAGGAAACATAATGAGGCTTTCTTTGGTTTTGAAATACAAGTTGGTGAGAAGCAACAAAGGTGAAATCTCACTGAATGCTAAACTTTGCAAAGATTTTGTATTCCAAACTTGTACATGAGATTTAGAATATCAGAAAAATAAGAGGTTTTTTTCCTTTGTAACAAGCTCAGAGACTGGTTATCCATTCTCAGTTAGTCACTCTAGAACATTTCTAGAACTTTCCTCATTATTTCTATTATTGATACTCTAGCCTATTCTCATTGCCTTTTGGATTTGTCCCTTCTTAAACATCCCAAATATCCTCTACCTGTACGAGAATTAGCTAGATCCGAGGTCTTTCAAAACCTCACCAAACATCAAAGAAAGAGGTGTTTGCCTGATGCTAGACAGTCAATAATCTACATGATCCCAGTTTTGGGGGTAGAAACTGAGACATTTATTGATCACTCGCTTTACAATATATGGAATTGAAGAGTGGGGTATGTTAATGAGGAGGTAGGACATGTTATTAAGGGGGACAAGTTATGTTAACTAGGGCTTAGGAAATCCAGTCACTATATTTCATCATACCTGTAAGCACTTTTCCACATCAGGACCAACTGGAGAGGAGGAACAAAGGGTTTCTAGATACCTTGCATATCTTGCATATCTAGGTATCTTCCGTATTTTGCAAGGGGAGACAGGTAGCTGAAAACAGTCCTGGTCCCCAGGGTATCCTCTCGTGGCAGGCTCCTGTCTTATTGAAGGGAGGAACCCCTTTCCGTATCTGCTGCCCAGGGCTTGCTGGAAAATCCCTTCAGGTCTCCTTCTGTTAATTCTTTTTCTTCCCCAACAGCCTGAGTTGTTGTGGGCTTAAGCATTCAGTACAAAGAGGATCTTTGCTTATGATTCCACATGACAGAAATAATTATTAGCTGTGAATATTTTTAATCAAGATTTGTGTAAACAGAGATGGCCTTGGAACTAGAATAAGTGACATGCCTCAAAAGTAGTGGCCATTGAAATAGACTTCAGATTTCGTATTTGGTTAATGAATTCTTAACAGCTTAGTTTCCATGAAGCTGGACTCATAATGTTGGCGTATTTAAAGATATTTGATAATGATAAGGGTAAAATGGAGTCCTTAAATTCCGTGGAGTTAGTTGATGTTCTTTATATGTCTACATAACCCTATATATGAACAAAATGTAGTGCTTTCTCATTATTTGTACCAATAATATTATCAGCACACCTTCAGCACATGCATTTGCAATGCTCCTTGCATACATTACAGGATTATACTGACACCAATTCTACTTGTGATCAGACAAAAAAAAAAAAAAAACAACAAACAAACCACAACAACAAAACCCACAAGAGACTGTTCCATAACTGTATAATTTATGAATACCATAATGATTGCAAGAGATTGTCTTTGTCCTCATGTAAATTATTTGTTTTGTGCCTACTTATAGTGTAACCTTTGAAATTAAATTGAAATTATGGAATGGCTTAAAGCCTGACTGTCATGTACCAGCTGTCTCAGTCAGCTGGCTTGTCAGTCAATACAGACTGCAAATCACAACTATATTTGATCTTGACTGTTAGGCTATTTTGAGAATTGTGCCAGTGAACATTGAACAAGTTGTACTGTAGAGATCATACCCTTTGTAACTGGTGAAGTGAAGACCACAGAAGTAATCTCAGCTACACAATAATTACCTCTGCTAAAAAAAATATAAAAATATAAGTGGTAGCCAAAACATGTTTAAGGAAATTCCCATAAACAGTCTGCAACTGATTTTTTTTCTCCAAACATTCCATCTTCCTACTTTTCCTTTTCCCTCCCCCTCTCAATTTTTTTCTTCCATCCTCTAAAAAACTACTGCCTTTCCCAGCTATTTTGAAGCCCTTGCTGGGCAGACACTGTACTAGAGCATGCCCACTGGACACAGCTCTGGGTTTCAGACTTGTCTCCTTCCTTTTTAGCCAAAAATCTCTAGCAAAAAAATAATTATTTATTGTTAAGGAAATCGTAAATCACCGGCTGCTTCTGTGTTTCACATCACTATAGATATTAATATCACATTGGAAGCTTTGAGCTTTTTTGGTATTATTTTTAATTTTGAATAACTTACTAAGCACACACTAAAATTCATCCATTTGTAGATCTCTGCCAAGGTCGGTGACCCTAGACTAACTGTTTTTTGCTGGAAGAAGTTTTGAGGGGAACTTCTTTTCAAATGAAAACATAAGTTGTACAGGTGGGGTTTTTTTCTATACATACACACACCCTCGCCAGTTACATGGTTCAATTTGTGCCTCAATGACTAAAATCCCCTTTTCTATAGCCTTGGAAATTACAATGACAGTCACCATGTTATACTGTATTTTTTTGCTGGGCCGCTTTATTGACCCCCATAAACATTGCCAAGATCTCTGTGGCTTTAGGACTGTTCAGATGTACAGAGTCACCGAGACACATATATTCCCAGCTAGCTCCCTCACGCTTTCAGCAGACTTTTCCAATATGCACTTTCACGATTTCATCCATAACCTAAAGGTACATCCCATAAGTACCTGCCAACCTGCCTCACTCTTTCCCTTCAAATCACAAATTCTGCCTTTCCTTTGCTGCAATGCTTGCACAACCCCTGACAAAACTGTTGTCACTCACACTGACTAATGCTACCTCGGTGTGCCTTTGCAGTCTCTGTCTGCCTGCACTTGCCGATGAGCTGTCTTAAATCTAAATTGCCTGCTGCTGTTCTTCTATTTGCACAGTCCCTAGTGCAGTGCACACAGGAACTCTGCCTGTGATGCTTTGAGGTTTTATACCTACAATAAACAACAATAATAAGAGAAAAGTGCCTAGTACTTAGATTATCTTGCTAATAAGGGAAACAGAATTAGTATTGTTGGGAAAACAACACTGTTTTCTTCTTAAATGCTATGATAGTTTTTATTATTTTCTGGGCTTGTCTGAAGAAAATCTCATTTTACCTTGAAGCAAACAAATAATTTTTCTTCAGAAGTTTGTCTATAGATAGGATTTACCACAAAAATTGCTTTACTTAAATACTTACATCTTCATATTTTAATTCAAAACTTAGTGTAGTGTTTCGAGGGGAATGAAATATAACATAATACATGGTCTTTGATCTCAGTTTCCTCTTGGAGAAGAAGAGGAGGAAAGGGGTAGAGCGGCACTCAGTGTGGAGGTGTGTGTGCCTTTTCATTTCAAAAATATCATACACTGAATCTCCATTCCACATCTCTCTCAGAAAGCTGCTTGTTCATGGCACTTACCCAAGCTGCCTTCCTCATTGCTGAACTTGAAATGCTCTCTCACCTTGGCATGGTTTCAACTATGTCAGTTAAATCAGAAAGAGGGAGAGTCAGGCCAACAACAAAAACACCTTTCCTGGAGAGATATGATGTTGACCCAGAAATAACACTGAGCAGCCAGAACATCATTGCTACATTCAATTCAGTTTTAATAGAGGGAGAATGATCTAGTGGTATCTGTGCACATTCAGTCATTGCTGTGTCTCCTGCTGTCATGGTGTGTGCTTACTAGAAGATTTAAATAACGAAAAGGAAAAATAATGTGCAGTGCATTAATTGTTCTGCTCGCTACTCTGAAAAATAGTATAGTACAACATTTAATCACTGACAAGCATCATTCTTTTATTATTAATAATCCATATGGAAAGTAGATTGCTTACAGTAGAATTTTTTCTAACTTATTTTAGCTGTGCATTTTAATACATTTGGGTATACTAATAACAATAATGCTTTGCTTTGCAGAAATGCAGATTTTGAAGCCCATTACAGTCAAGGATTTTACAGCAAAGGCTCAGAATACATGCAGAAAGTAAAGGGCATGCCCTTATATTGAGGATTTACTTAAAATTCTTCAGGGTGGCAACAGATTTCCTTTGCATGTGTTTTGAGATTTTTTGTTTGGTTTGTTTTTGAGGTTTGTTTGGGGTTTTCTTACGTAATTATTGTCACAGTTGGGTAAGGTGTCAACAGGCTTTTCATCATGTCTATTGTGTATGAAAAATACACAGAAATTACTCCAAATCCTAAATGTAGTAAATATAAATGAGGTAAGAAAGACAGAAAATTATTTGGTTAGCAAAAAATCATTTTGTTCTTTCAGATCCAAATGGTATTGGGTAGCATTTCAAAAGCATTCATGTTTGGCCTAACATTATCTTCGATGATATCAACTCAGCTGATCACCCTACCCAAGATGCAAACAAAGAAAAAAAATCACAAAGTCAAAGCTCAACACAGTTTAATTCGTAGTTTTGGTGTTTGCATCTCCTAAAAAGCCATCAGCTCAAGTTTTTATGCTAATCAAAAAGTACATTTTCCATTTGTTAAATTATTAACCTACACTAAACTTATATTAAGTCAATGAAAATCTATGGGTTGAGTATCCATGTTGTCAGCAACTAATGTAGGAAAAGGTGAAACCATTAAGTTCATATAGAAGTCTGAGTGCAAATCATTTATGTAAATACATAATGGAATATTCTTATTCTTATCAGTCAATGGCCAGAAGTGACAAATGCCAAGTCCTTCCAGAAGATGATTTTTGCTTCTCTATTATTCACAAAGTGTGTGACACAGTTAAGATATAGTTGACAATGTTTGTGTGTTTGCATCATGAATACATAGTTTTAATTTTCATGCACACAGCAAGAAAAGAAGTTTCTTTAATTTTCTCTTAAAGTTCCATCTTTGATAGGACAGCGTAACACATTATCTAATTGAAATGTGCATAAATTGCTAAACATGTTGCTTTGGGATTTTCATATCACCAGTTAAGATGAAATGTATGCTTGTTCACACAGTTTAATTTGAACCTGAACAGTAAGAATATATTTAATAGTCTGCTTCAATCATTCTGTGTCGTTATGTATTACTAAAGATCTCAGAATTTGTCAAATACATTCATTAAACATGACACTTGCAAGGACGAAGTAGGGTTTTTCTTGTACTAGATCTCCATTGGGAACAGCATATTTCATGGTGAATTTTTCTTGATGAAGTGATAGCAGTGTTGAGGTATTTTAAAATATATTTCCTATTTTTCTACAGTGCTTATAATGATTGGAGACTAATGCAAATGTCATTCCCCATAAAACTGAACTTTTAATGAGAGGAAATTAACTGATTCAGTATTGTTAGTAATATAATTGTAAGGGTCTTCAAGATGCTAATTCAAAAAGTCTTCCATTAAGAGTGTATTTAACATACATAGCTCTAATTTTCCTACATGACATTTCTAAGTTGTCTAAGTACGTGCTCTAGAACATTTAGTATTTCACCTTCTTTGGAAAAACAAAAATGGACATGTTTTTATAGGCTACATTTACAGTATTTTGCTTTGCTTCTTTCAAAGTAGGTATGCCTATCATACATAGTGTATAATGAAAGTGAATATTCATACACTTTTTATAAGCTATGTGTATGTTGTGCCAGGTCCATTCATGAGCTGCAAAATATTTTCACTGATCAGTGTTTTCCTTCAGTGCTAGAGTATTCACAGTAGGTCATTATTAGTGGGGAAAATGCACCAATGTGGCGAAAGCTTGTTGCATAATCATTAAGTTTGTAATTTCAGAAATCACACCAAGAGGGGAGGGAGTACATACTCAGGTGGTTTCATGATGATCAGTATTGGTTTTGTGTAACAATAATATTTGGAGTATACAGCCTTCAAAAGATTGATTTTGTGTGCTTGGCTGTCATACTATGTATTACCACTTTTGTTGTCAGACCTTATCTGAAAGAAGAAAGATAAATGAGACAAATAAGCATGAATGATGAGAGAAGAAAATTCCACAGGAATACTTCCAGCAGATGACATATTGCCCTCAGAACCTGTGTTTAACTACCAGGCTAGATTTGTGCACAGACTGCATCTGTTTAGTGTCCCAAAAATCTCAACACTTTCTGGTGAGCATACTGATTCTTTCTGGTAATCAATTACTTCTCAAATCATTGAGAAGTAACAGCCTAGCAAGGGAACATGACTAATAGTACCAATTCATAGCTGTTGCAGAATGTGTATCCTTCTATAATAGCTGATAATTTGGGTATCTGGAGACCAAGAATGATGTTTAACAAAACACACTAACTTTTTATAGCTTTTCCTATAGTACGGGCATCTCATAATTGTACAGGAAGAAAAAAAAACTAATTATTAATAACTAATGATAAGACCTAATCAAGTAATATATTAATTAATTTCCTTCCATTTCCCACAGTAATATCTCCAGCTCATTTATATTTGATTTACATGAAGTTTAAATGAACCTTAAGGGCTGGATTAATTAAATAATATGAGAAACTTAAAAAAATCATAAACAACGAAACTACTTTAGGATTACCAATAAGAAGTTACTTCTCAGTCTGTTTCTAATTCATCTCATAATATTAAGTTTTTGTACATTTGTGGCTAGGACACCAAAATGACAGTTACACACAAAAAATAAAAAATTGGATCCTCTATATTCTCCTGTGACCTCATTTCTGAAGTATTTTGAATCCCACCAAGGAAGTTTGTCAGAACCCTCAGTTCTGTTGCTAAATAGGTTTTTCAATTACTGAACATCTTCCTCATCCCCAATGACATTTATACACTGGAAAATCTCCCTGGCTCTTCTACCAGCATGGTGCCATCAGGAGGATGGCTATTTCGTCTTCCCTTCCCAAACCCTTCTCATACACAGAGTACTTGCCTAGTTCATGGGACATCTTGTCTCAAATCTTTGTTTAGCCCAGACAAGGAAAAGACCCAAATAAAATTGCCCCACATTAGTCTCTACTCACTGGACTAAAACGCAATAGCAGCCAGCACGCCTCCGGTTTTATTTCGAAAATATAACATTTTATAATTAAATAGATTTTTTTCAGTGTTTTGGGAATGATCTAGCCCAGCAACAATTGTAAGTGAGATGTCACCTAGTCTGTATTTCCACTGGGGCTGATGGCAATCAATTTTACACCAAAACCATTGAAACAAGCCATGTGTAGAACCAGCCACAGAAACGTGGCTGCTGGGGAGTTTTGTTAGTAGATATTTAAGTGCCAGAGCTGGAACAGTGTTTTTAAGGTACGCTCTTTGCACTTAGTTGTCAAAATGACATTTGGGATCTAAGCTGCTGTGAAAAATCCTACCCGTATAGCTCTAACCTTAACCTGAATCCATTTTTCCATGTCACTGTAAGATGATTCTTTAGGGTTACAAAGAGCTGATAAAGGAAGCAACTGAAATGTCAACATATGAAAGCCTTGTTCGTTCTCTTTAAGCTGTTAAAAATCTCCCTGTGACAAAAGGAATTGTTAGTCTCAATTAGCACTGCTGTTTTCCTCTTTTGAACCACCATGCCTGCTGCCTCTGGATTTAGGTGTTTGCAATAGAGATACACATAGGAAATTGTTGTGTTTAACAAATTCCATTGTAGTGCTTTGTACAACTCATTTCTCACTGGAATAAGGCAAGGCTCTTGGCAGTTGCCATCTCAGAAATAGAGCAGTTACATAGTATTTCTTGCTCTTGAAGAAGAAGCATCTGCAACCAAAGTTCTTGAGGCATTCCTGGAATCAAGATTACTGAAAGTTCTTTGCGATACAGGTTTCATCAGCCTTGTTAGGTAAATTAGAATGCCACTGAAAATAAAATGTGCATCTACAGTCCCGCCTGAATTCAACTGCAATGAAATACTGAAATGAAATATGAAATCTGTTAGAACACTGTCATGTTTTAAAGGGGAAAAAAATTCTAATTAGAATTACAGGGGCGGGGGGGGGTTATGTCAACCTTATAGTGGAAACAGGTTAGCATTAAGAGAAAGCATGAATAACCATTGGCTTCCTAATAAAGATTGTGTGAGAATGTTTACACCTGACAAAAAAATTTCCTGAGTTAATGATAGTTTTGATTGGAAGTATGTAGCCACTTTATGCCATAAGCATATGGTGTCATATATCTAAAAGAAGTGTTATGCAAACATCATCTTGCAGGATTGCATCTGTGTCTGTAATATTAAAAACTGCAGATCTGTAACCATTCTGTGCCCCTAAAATTTAAAGGCATGGTGCAGCTTGCATTCACACAACTTAATTTTCATCCCTTATAGAGTGGCGGGAAGGGTGTGTGGAACATGCCATTCCCTGTGGGCTGGCACTGTCTGGGATTCCTTGCACTGGCACAGCCCAGAGCTTAGCCAAGAACCATGCTAACAGTTGGACAATACATGGGGTCTGGGCAGCTTCACCAGGGCCACCTCAGGTCCCTCTTTTACTCACCAGCATAGATGCTGCTCTAAGGCAAATTTTGTCCTCAAGCTGTGCAACAGTAGTTCGCTTTTCATTTGGAAAGCTTGTCCCATATTCATCTAGTAAAAATAACAAAAAAAAGATGAGGATTTATGTTTTGGTGTATACACTGATCCACATTTTGTTCATTTTGTTGTGGGTTGTTTTTGGTTTTTTTTCCCCCCAAATACACCTCCTCACATTGTTATGATGGATCTTTTGAGTATTATGAATATAGTGGCTCAACCGTCAAACATGCATCATATAGCTGAGTGCAGTTTTGAATAAAGGTAAATTCTAATGATTTTTCTACAGTATAGTTGTGTGTAGCATAGCCTTGACCAGAAACAGCTACATGTTTGCACCATTCCCTTCCAAGTTGTTTTCGGCAGAAGTGTCATGAGAGGGATACAAGCTGCCAAAGTCATGACTTTTTCATTCATGTCCTGCACAGTCGCTTTTGACTGTGTCTTATAAAATTGATGGAATATCTGAAGAGGGTAATTCCAGGCACTTTTAGAAGATATGCAGAGGAAGGGAGAAGTCTGTGACAACTGGGTCATCTGGTCAAAGGTTAAAGATGCACTCATTCCAGTAACGAGTTTAAATTAAGTGTATGAATTAAGACCCCTGATTAGGGGGCTAGGCTATCATGTACTGACCATACAAAGAAAGAATTGTCACTAAGAGCAGTATGTATCTATACAGGTATTCAGACAGGATTAGATTTTGTGTACATTAAAGTGGTGTGCATAAACTGGTATGTCATAACTTGTGAACTCCCTTTCTCATGACACAAAACAACATTTCACACACCTTGGAGATTCCTAATCTAGAATTAAGTGGTCTTGGGTCCCTTAAGCTCAGAGGCATGTTGGCCTTTTACCTGAATGCTTAAAGAATTTCACCCCCTGTAAGGATCATAAATTTTCTAGTTATTCTGATAATTTGTTTTTTCTTCTGAAGCAGATAATTGTTACTGGGTGTATTAATTTTTGCTTCCTATTTTGAAGAGATATTTGGATGGCATAAGCATAAGAAAAAGAAATCATCTGTCTTTGTTGTGGGTTCTTACTCATTTTCTACTGGTATTCAATGCTCAGATTTTTCTATGTGCAAATTTTAAACAAAACACGAGGATATCTCCTGAAAATTGATTTCAGCTTGCACTGTTGGCAATCTTCAGTGTGTTGGCTAGTTACATTAGTCATATGGTGCTGTTTATGTTAAGTCATATAGCTCTCTTGGAATCAGGGAATGTAAAACAGTACTGCATAACTATCAACAGATTTGTTGTCATAATTTGTGATTACCTCAAAAATTAGATTTAACTAGTAGTAAAGAAGGAATATGTATTAAATAATATTAATAAGGTAAATATCTTAAATGAGTATATCAATATGCATTTTCGATACACAATTGAAGCAACATGATATGTCTAGAATATTACCGTTCTATGACATTATTGTTATTGGCACGGCTTATCATTCAGTGTATTTTATTATAAATATTTCCTATTTATATACTGTTGTTTCTGGTACTTGTAATTTAATTTTGTAGATATGGTTATACTTACTGAAAATCTCCCTTTCATTTGCTCCAAAAATACCCCATTCATTTATACCAAAAAAAGGAAAAGTGCTCAGAAGTATGTTCTTAACTAAGAGATAATGTCAGTGGAAACAGGGGTTGTCTTAGGTTACTGGTCTCCAGCTGCTACATTAATGCTGAGGCAGAGTCAAGATATTTATTTTCAGAGTTGAAAACATTGATCTTATGACAGTGCTCTATTATGATGACTTCATTCCTGTTATGTCAAGAAACTGATGAAGAGGTGTCCATTTTATCAGATGAATTGCACTGCAACAGAGTGACAGATGTTCTGTCTAATAGTATTCATTTGCTTTATCCTAAATTGACCTTATTTATCCAATCAGGTGCTAGATTAAATTTTCAAGTAAGTCACACTATTTGCAAATGGGACTCTTAATCATAATGGTAAGTGAAAGAAAAATGATTGTTGAATAAGAGATGATAATATTGGTCATCTCTTTTTTTATTGTGAAGACATTCAGACTTTAAAGTCTACAAAGTACATGGAGTGTTTTAAGCCTTGGGATTCATTTTTTGTGTAATATGTAATTTACATGTAAAAATTCCACAACTGCACTGAATGTATCAATTTCTGTGCATCAATGGAACAGTCAAAAATATCAATATGGTGATTAGAGAAACAGATTATTTTCAGTGAATGGTGGGTTTAAGCCATTAACTTGCATAGCATAACATTATGACATTATACAGTCAACAAATAGTTTAATGTTGCAATGTGTTCTAGAGCTTACCAATGTGATACTACAATCTAGAAGCTGAGGTTATTCAGAAAAGCAAAAATATACATATACTAATTCACTTTTCCTCTTGATTATTATTCCTCTCATTTCTGTGGAAGTAACATTATGTTTTTAATGAAGATAGGACGTTTTACCCAAACCAAATTTTTTAGCTTTCCAGAGGTACTCAGACTTAACCCTGAATGTTTTCTCCACAGCCATGACACCCTGGTGCTCTAAAAGAAGGGGCTGCTTGCTTACAGTCCCACTGTGGCCAAAGGAGAAAGACTGACTCCACCAGTACAAATAAAGGGAAAGCTAGTAAAAGTGTTCATCTTGCTCAGGAGAAGTGTATGTTTACCCATAGACTACTGAGAAAACCTACGGAGTCTGTCTTCTTAAAAGGACCTAAAATAGAATTTCTTAAGCCTTGTTTTTCACATAGTTGAAATTTTTTTTCTTCATATGGCCACTTCACTGTAGGAACTTCAGCTCCTACAATGAAATTAGAAATTGGCAGTGCTCCCAATAGCCCATCCCAGGTTTTAACTTCAGAGGTGATGCTGTTCAGAAAACTTTGTAAAGCACAGCTGTTGCAATATTTTTGTCCTTTTAATCCCTGAGGGAGAAGAGTTAATCTAATACACTGAAATTTTAAAATCGCATTACATTGTCAGAAGAATGTTTCTATTTCCTAAAGGTATTCTTACCAAGATGTTAAATTCACTGTGAAGTTTAACATTTAGCCACTTGTTCTACATGACAAATGGAGATGGAAGTGGTCATCAGGTCCTCAGAAACAGCATATTAGGAAAAGTACATTTTCAGTTCCTTTATTAAGCAGACTAGAGAAAGCAATCAATCTTTTTCTGCTTGGGTCAGTTGAAGCAATAGATTTTATGAAGCTGCAAGAATCTGTTTTCCTTTACTAGTATGAAGATGCCTTACACTGATATTTATCTTTAAAGACTCTTTCAGTTGCAATTCCTCTAATGCAGATTTCACTTGGAAAAATGCAAAGGTTTTGGCTTCTAATAATGAAAGAAAAGGAATGATTTAAAGGGGAAGAAAGTCGGCAAACATAAAGCATGCAAAGTAAAAATAAAAAGCAGGAGAAAAATCTCCAGAAAAAGGATAGACAAGGCTTTTTAAACACCTTGCTTTGTATGCAGAAAAATTAATATGAGTTTAAGTAACTTCACAATGCAGGAAAAATAATCCAAAACAGCACTTATACAAATAACATTAAAACAATAGAAACAAATTTAAACTTTCTGTGCTATTGCTATGGGGTTTTAAGCATCATTTTAACATAGCTGAAAGTGAACAATATGAAACCCTGCTTTACTTAGACCTCAAGCAGAGTTTAGTTACTCCACTTCTATAAAGCCTGAATTTAAAGACTGATGACAAGACAAAGATATTTTGTTGGAAACAAAGATTTTTAGCAACTCAAATATCAGGCAAAAAACTGCAAGCTGGAAGCTGTCATTCCCTTAAAAATTTAGGGATTCTTGCATCTAAAAACTGAGATGAGCCCTCCATATCCTCCCAGCTGCAAGAATTGAGGCAGCCTCTGGAAGCACCAGATCATCTGAAAGGCCTTTTGTTTAAGTCTCCTGCTGTTTTCCCTCTGTTGACTCATCCTCCCTCTGTGGACAGCTGTGAGACACCTGTGACCTGCTGTCTTTAACTCTACTTCGTTCCCCTGCTGGTCTATAAGGTAGACTTTGCTTCATTTAACACCTTTGTCTCTACACATCACAAGTGTAGTATAGGAACTATAGTAGCTGTAGTGTCACAGTTACTGAACTTACTGTTTCTTTAAAGTCACTGAAGAGAAACGGGAACTTGCAAGTTTGCTCACAGAGCATTCGCTGCTTTTTATCATGTTCAGATTCATTCAGTATTATTTCAGTAAGGTAAAGATTACACAAGCCCACTCATACAATCCTAACTAAAAAAATACATTAACTACAGTCTATATTTCTCAAGGTTAAACCAGGGTGCATTTGAATATAATTGGTTTCTATATTACATAGTAGTCTGGAATTTAGAAGTGATTTGATCACAAGAAAATTTTGCAGTCCCTACAAGAAAAATAGTTTTTTTAGAAAAAGTTTAAAAAAAAAGAAAAAAAAAAAAAAAACACACAAAAAACCCAACACATTATGAGTGTTGAGACTGCTGTGAAAATGGGCACTTCACTATGTAATTCACATCTAAAGAAAAAAGCCACTTCTAGAGTAAAGGGGAAAATTAAGGTGAAAAAACCCTACTATGCATTAGGTTTAAATTAATTTTTCATAGCACATTATTAGACTTGAATATCTGATCTTCTGTTATGAAAATGAGGATGTGATTGATGAAAGACGAACATTTTAATATACACCCCTCAGATCTTGGCTAGATACTTTTCTGGGTTCTCAGAATTATCTTCTGCCCCAAAGCATGTTCATAAATGATTCAATATTGATCTAAAAATGGCTGATTTCCACATAGGCCCTAGCTGGCTTCTGAGACCCTGGAATGGTGCTGTAGAATGTTTTGTTACATGAAATTTGTAACAGATTAATCAATCTGAAGAATTTCAGAATTTAGTTCTTCATTCTAAAAGTAATACTGAAATGCTTGCTAACCTGGAAATAATTACCTATTCACAGTTTTCAAAGTATTGCATGTTTATCACAAAGCTTCATCAGCTTATCAATTGTACCTCAAGGACTTAATAGGAAATAATTTGTTGAAAGATACAGCTGCAGTATAATATCTGGATACACTTGGAGAGCCATGGTATAAAGAAAAATCATAAAAACTTGAAAGAAATATTTCTTATTATTTTAAACGTAACAGTGTTTTAAATAGTTTTTAGTGCTTTAATGGGAAAGGAGTCCTGGAACTCTTATTTGTCTATTTCTTTTCCAGAGTTTTTTTAACTCCTTACATGTTAGCATCAATAGCTGTCTCTCTGGATAGCTGGATGACGATCTAGTGAACACTGTCTACCAGGGTTGTTGTCATCCCCTTACTTCTCTCCAGCAGTGCCTTTTCTTTATATTTCAGTTGTTCATCTTTCCTGGTGGCTCTGAGATTGCAGGGAGCAGTTTTAAATTGGCAGCATGCTGTTAACTGAAGAGTATAGCAAATTATTGTAAATTACATGGTTTTGTACAGTGTACACTACAAAGCCCTTAGCAAACTATCTATGGAGTTCCAGGAAAATAATCTGAATTCCACAGTTCTACCATAACATGCACTATTGAGATCAAGGGGAATTGCACTCTAGGATCAGGAAGAAACTGCAGACTAAACTCTATTTTCTTACACAGTCAATATAATATCACTGATATCAAAGTGATTTGCAGAGGGACTTAAAAAACAGAACAAAAACAAACAAAAAAACCCAAACAAACAAACAAAAAAAAAACCTTAACTTGCTAATAAGCCCATAAAGAATAAGGGGAGGAACTATGAGTTGAATAGGAGAGAAGCACCTTATTGGAAGGAAAAGAAGTGCAGTGGAAAAAAATAGCAAAGAAAAAGAGTTAAAAAAAAAAAAAAAAGTAATAATATGGATACTAGAGAGGAATAGCGAAAGGTAAGAGATGGGAAGCAACAGAAAACAAAAGGAAAGTGAATAACGAAACCTGACTGGGAAAATGAATCCCAGCAACAAGAACCATCTTTATTTCTCTAGAGATATTATATCTGCATACACCTGTATCTTGAATCATACATACCATTGCTTTGTCTTAGACCTCTCTCTGCTGTTTAATTATAATCTTAGTAATATCTCTTCATAGGGTCTTCTTGTTCTCTATTTGCAGCACAGCTGAAGCCACTGTCAACATCTAGTGTCAGAAAAATTAGATTTCTGCTTTCCAAAATGAATTTTCAACTACTTCTCCAGCATTATAATGAGTTGTCCAATCTGCTGGGAGGCCATCCTCACTGGGAGAGGCCAGCCCTGCATTAGCCACCAAAACTCAGTGGAAGTTTGGCCACTGAGATAGTTCAAATTCATGGAATGGGATACTACATCAAATAATTTTGAAAGTGCTATAGAAATATGACCCAGTTTGTATGGTTCACTTCCTTGTGAACAGAAAAGGCCAGGAGTGAGTAATCCATAGTATTTGCAATGACTTTGATAAAACTTTTTCATGCTATTGTACTCATTGATATTCTGTGTCATTATGTGTCATAGCAAAAAAATAATTTTTTCAAAGGTATTAGGCTTTTATTTTACTGTGTCTATTTTTGCATTACTATATTTGCAAAGAGTGGTCCAGACCTACTGTAAAGAACCTGTGGACAATATTAAAACCTTTAAAAATTGCCTAAAGAGCTCTCACATGCATAAAGATGTAGTCATTGTTTAAAAATAAATAAAATTAAAAATAAAACCTATTCCAAACTTTTCCTCTCTGAAATCTGTCACAACTTTTGTTAGCTCTTACTAGGGAGCAGAATTGTTGTCCTTCCATAGAACTCTTTAAATACACTTTCCTGTGTCATATATAATAGGAATCTTTACAATCCACCCAGTCATCACCTATCTATGAGGCTGCAGGTATTTGAGGGGTCAAGTGACTATGTCTTAGCTGATAATCTAAACTCTTGCCATAGCCAAATTGAGAAACAAGTATCTTTCAAGCATGATACTTCTCATCCTAAAGAGGTGATGTATCTCCTTTAAAACAGGTGAAACAAATTGTATCTGAAGAGTGTCTTTTTCGCTTGACTATAAAAAGAACCCAGCAGGGCTAGTTCTGATGCAAACATCTACGCTGTGGATGTTTTAATCTAAATGAAATGAATTTCATCATGTGTCACTATCTGCAAAGGGCTTATTAGTAGTATTATTGTTGTTTGCTATTGTTGTTGTTGTTACCACACTGGCCCAAATAGGAATTAACTTGGAGCCCACTGTACTGCTATACAAAGAAACAGGAGCAGAAACTCCCTGACTCAGTGAATAGATGAGAAAGAAAAGTAGTTCTCATTTCACTGGTAGGTGCCTGGAACACAGACTAACTAAACTCCTCTCAGTTAAGTTTCCATTATGTAGCTGCACAGCATTTAGTGCAGTGTGGCTCCCAGGCTGTGGTTCTTGGGCATTAGGGCACTGCGCTGATTAAAGCAATGAAATTTAGCAAAGGCCCAGAGGAAATCTGTAAAAGACCCAGTGACTGAACCCTTCTTTCCTAAGCGTTATCCAGTGCTTAATCACAAATCTAATGTTCTTTTTTTTTTTCTTCCCAAGGTATTTTTTCCTACTACAACTAATGAGTTTCTAAGTGCTTGACTGATTCCTACAATAAACCATGCATTCGTTTTGTAAGTGTGGTTGAGGACCAATGTGTTAAAGTGTCATCTGTGAAAAGAGAAATTTATCCTGATATTTTTCCATAGCAAAAGATTTTGTTACCCCACTTCTCAGATCACCAATCTTACCAAAATTATATAATGTTTACTTGGCATTTAATTTAAATTGAAATTATTTCCATTTAAAAAAAATCTATCTGCATTTAAACGCAAGAACACATTTAAAAATATAAAGAGTATTATCAAATAATTCACCATGATAATAGATGTTATGAACTGAATAACAGAAAAGAAGTAGTACATTCAGCTCTGGACTGTTGTCCTTCAATTATGTCATAAATGATCTTCAATTGTTCTCTCTAAAATCTGTCTATCTAATTTTCTCATTATTGCATCCTATTTATAAACCACATCCAACCACTAGCAATATTCCCTTTATTTGGAAATAGTCTAATTTTACAGCCCACAACATTTCCTGATGTAAAGTATTAATAGCATTCTTGAAA
Source organism: Xenops minutus (assembly GCA_035221455.1). Taxonomy (NCBI): domain Eukaryota; kingdom Metazoa; phylum Chordata; class Aves; order Passeriformes; family Furnariidae; genus Xenops; species Xenops minutus. Next base: position 22,509,799 of record JAWWEE010000040.1, on the reverse strand, counting down.
TTTTCAATTGCAGGTCTGCATAATCCTCCTTAAAGCATCCCAGAAGTAACCAGTTAATTATTCTGAAGTTAATTCTATGTTTAGCAGGTATAAAACATTAGCAATTTACTCTATAAGAGAAATAGTTTTAATTCATTTATATCCATTAGCGTTTGAAAACTAAGTGAATCTTTGATGTCTTCTTCCCTCTCCGTCCTCTTTCCCCAGTTATTTGTTGGTATGGCATGCTTACTAAAAGGAAGCAGAGTTTGATTAAGAATGAATACTGTTGCAGCCACCCTTCTGAAAGGCTGACCCTAAATCAAGAGAGAATAAAGGGGACCCAAAATTGCAAAAGAAGGACGTTGCAAATGGTAATGTGTGAAGTTTTTTACCCTGGCTGGTTTGGATGTAGTTGGGTGATGGTGAGAAAGAGGATGGGATGATGAAAGGCAGAGGTGGAAGGACAGGAACAGTATTCACAAGGTCAAGACAAGGCATCCAGTTATTAAACACTGTGCCACAAGAACTTCAAGTCCTTGTCTCTAGAAAAAGAAATAATTTAGCTGGAAGTGAATTTTATAGCACTTTTCCTTTTTAACTAAAACATCAGGTTTCATTGACACACTCATGTTAAATTCCCATTAGGGTGGTTTGGTGTTTAAAAGCGTAGTGTCATAGCAGTTTTTCCTGAGAAGCATCAATACCTTGTATGAGTGAACAGAAGCACATGACAGCAAAACACTATGTGGTATTTTCTGAAAAAAATACTGCAAATATTTCCATTTATAAAGAGGGAAACCCTGACCTGTCTTTAAGTTCAAAGCCAGTTACAGATACTATTACTTTAATATCCAGATGTTTTCCATTTTAATCAGATTTTGGTGTTTTGATGCAATCTCTTTAGTGAAAGTCTGGAGAATTAAAATCTGAAACTGAGATGCTTAAAACCTCAGCCCAATTACTTGCCAGAAGAATGAATGGAAACTTATATTTTCAGATTTTAATTTTGTTTGCTGCATATCAGAAAAAGAATTTTCTAGTTTCATGTCTTGTATATTTGGGATTTGTAGAAATTCTGATAATTAATTTTACTGTGCCACTGAAAAGATGTGGCAATGAATTTTAATAGCAAAATTATTAAAATATTTTTTACATACACGTTGTGAAAAACATTTCTTGAGCTTCAAAAAAGAACTGCTTGTTCTTGGCTTTAGCTGATCTTAAGGAGAGCAATACAAGACAATCTCTAAAACACAACAAAAGCTATCATTAAAAATTAGAAACAAAAATAATTTTCCCCTTCTTTACCCTGTGTATCTAGTAAGCTGGTGCAAAAAATATAGGCTTTGTGATACACCTTGAATCTAACAGTGAACCAAAAAAGGCAATAAATTTGGAATTTGAGCCTTCCTCAAGGGCAGTTCCTCAAGGGCACTGCTTGATAACAGAAGAGGTCTGCTTTTAAAGTCAGGTGGGCTTACAACATTGTTTGCAACTGATTTAGGGTTCTGCTTTAAGAAAGATACTACCCTGAAGTTTCACAAAGACTGATTTTGCAAAGCATCCAGAAAAATATAAAATGTTTGAAAACTGTAGATACTTGGCTTAGTAAGAAGCATCTGATTAGTGAATGAGAGAGGAGAAACATTTAAAAATCAGGTTGTGAGTGGAGAAGGATCAGTAAAGGAATTTTTAATCATGGCAATTCTAAATCTGTATGTTTGTGCTAATTCTTTTTTCTATTCATGGGGTGCCATATTTTCAGGAATGTGTGCATTAGCATCGTAGCTTCCATCCAAGAATCCTAAGTATTCAACAGATTAATTAATGTTACATCTTAATAGCATAAAAAAGAAATTTCTGAACAGAAAAGCAGAAATCTAGTAAATTGAAAACATTTCATTTGACTCAACACAGAAGTAGAGCTCCAATTCCTATATCTGAATCCCCTTGGATCTGAACATAAAGAGAAAAATTTTCATTTTCCTTCAGGTTTTTTTTTTTGCTGTTTATTAGTTTAAAATATTTCTAGTGCTAATAACTTCTGAAAAAATTTGCTCCCTCTTTTTGTGGTTTGCTTAATTTATTATCTTGAAAATTAGCCTCAAGGAAAATTGAGTCTTATTTATGGGTTTGGGCTTCATTTAGTAAAATACAACTTTGCACATTTCTTCTTTCCATGCTCTCTATAATAGTGCATTTTCAAAGGATCTTATATACTGTGTACAGTCCCATACTTCAGGACATAGATAATTGTTTTCCTAACAAATATGATAGGTATGGAAATCATCTCATTTTTGCTTTTTAAGTGTCATTAGGGCTTCTAGAAAAACTGGCATAGCATTACTCAGACTCAATTTCAATGGCAGGGTTATTTTTCTAGTTGTGGATTCTTAAAACACTTTAAAAAATGGAGAAATATTAACTGCAGTCTTGCTGTATGATGAACCAACACACACCTTGTAACATAGTCATCAATGTAGCGCCTAATACAGCCCTTTCTAATTCACAATAATTGTTTTTTCACTTAAATTCAGTTACATTACAGCTGCATCACTGCTGCTGTCACTATTACCTTCTATTGCTTCCTTTTTGCCCCATTTATCATGACAGCCAGGGATCCTTTTGCAGACTTCTGTATTGGACCCCTTCTGAGAAACACCATTTAACATGCTTCAGCATTATGTAAGAACTCCTCCAGTATTTCAGCAACCAGGAAAATACCTGTATATGAGACAAATGTCTTGTCTACACCATTTAAAAATAAAAAAAGAAAAGCAATAAATAAAAAATTACAGTGCATGTCTATGACTTTTCTCCCAACAAAACCCAAGCTGCATGCTGTTATTAGGTTTTTGAAGGACAGTTCTTGTTCTGCCCTTGCTCAAATAACAGCCTTGCATGACAGCAAAACCACAGCAGCCAGTCTGTAAGCAAGAGCTTAATAATGTGTATTGTGCTGTGGTTTCTAATCTGCTATGGTTGAGATTAGTTTTAAGAACATGTCAAAATAAATTACAATAGCAGTCCTAGGAATGAGGGGGTTTTACTTGTTTGCACACTGTTAAAATGTTTAAATAGGTTTCAGAAATCTGTTGTCATAAAATAATTCAATTCATTATGATGCTTCTAACATTAGGCTCTGATTTACCTTATACCTTTCTATAGTTAAACACAGGATGTTATATAGTGAATCCCTGAAATACTTATTTTACAACTTACTAGGCAAAAACTTTGTATTACAGACATACATTGTCTGCACACCTTAGAGAGTTGCATATATTAGGAATGATTAAAGAACAGTAAATAAATATTTTATATTGACATGCTGAGCAATTTGTGGAAAACTGCAAAATGTAAACTAAAACTAAAATGAAAGCTCTAGTCTAACTTGCACTTTCTGTGCCAGCCAACTTGTACCATAATTTAAGCAGAAAACTGATGCAATACATTCAGTAGAATTTCTGTGAGATTTCTCTGCTGTCACTGGCATTTTTATCTGATAGGTAAGTTCCCAGACAGTGCCTGCTGTAGTGTCCCAAGCTAAGCGCTTTGAAGAGAAGCCCAGCAACACAAGATTCTCGCTTGTACTGCACATATGTGGTAAAAGTAGCATTGGGACTTCCCTAGGCTATAAATATAACTGGAAGATGGCTAGGGATGGCAGAAGGCCAGTAAATTTTGCTTCCCTAATCTGAGAGTGCTGGATGATGATAACTGAACTAGTACTAAAAAGGAACCTTTCAGATTTTCAGTATACCTAAATAGAACTCATTCACATCCAAATTAATAACACCAAGCAAAATATTGGTAAGGAAAATGCAAATTCACTGAAGATCTAAGGTTATTTTTGCTTTTTTTGAAGTTGGATATTTCTCTTCTAGCAGAATCTGCTGCTAAGGCTGCTTATTTTTAAAGCAAAAAATGGGAAAGCTTTTGAAAACATGAAAACACCATTCTTCCAAAGCATGCTTGTTTCCCCAGCAAATAAGAAAATATGAGCAACTCTCAGTTTCCTCCAACCAAAAGTCTGCTGCCCTTTTAACACAGTGCAGTACAGAGTGGTGCACTTGAGTCTGTATGCAGGGTGGGCAGGTCTGACATCACCCTCCCAGAAACAGAAGAGTCATAAAATGGTTTGGATTAGCAGGGACCTTAAAGACCATCTAATTCCAGCCCTCTGCCATGGCCAGAGACACCTTGCACAAGACCAGGTTGCTTAGAGCCCCATCCAACCTGGCCTTGAACACTTCCAGGGGTGGGACAGCCACAACTTCCCTGGACAACCTGTTCCACTGCCTCTCTACCCTCACAGTAAAGAATTTCTTCCTAATATCTAGTCTAAACCTATCCTCCTTCAGTTTAAAGCCATTACCCCTTGTCCTATCACTACGTGCCCTTGTAAAAAGTCCCTCTCCAACTTTCTTTTAGGTCCCTTTTATGTCTCTCTGGAGCCTTCTCTTCCCCAGACTGAAAAAGCTGTTTCAGCCTTTCTTCACAGGAGAGGTGTCCCATCCCTTGGATCATCTTTGTGGCCCTCCTCTGGACTTGAACTGACAGGTCCACATCCTTGCTATGCTGGGGCCCCCAGAGCAGGATGCAGTACTCCAGATGGGGTCTCAGTAGGGCAGAGTAGAGGGGCAGAGTCACCTCCCTCAAACTACTGGTTCCACTTTTTTTGAAACAGCCCAGGATACAGATGATCAGCCTAGGATACAACTGGCAAGAGGGTAGAAAAGTCATTCTAAGCAGTATTGCAGCTCAGCAGACAAAAGACCCTAGACCTTGGGAATGGAGGAAGAATCCCAGTCACTTCAAGTTATCAATTTCAGAACCTACTCTGCCATCTCTTTCTGGAGGCCAGTTTCCAAGGGTTAATAGAATGGGAGCAACTAACAGCATTACAAACCAGTCAATCCCACATCTATCTTTCCAAGATAGATGTAGAGTAATAGGAAGCTGCCAGGCTCAGAGCTCACCTGCTCCAGGCTGTGAACAGCCGGGCTGAGATTTGTGGCTGATTGCATGGGACGCACCAGTGTACAGCTTGTTGATCCACACACTGAGCTCAGGGGTTTAATGTATAGCTGGAAATTTACTTTTCAAGGAAGTTATGGGTGTTAGCCTTTAAAAATGGGTAGAGAAGTCTCCTGCACTGAGGGATAAGACACCCTGTGAGGATAAGTGCTGTTAGCAGAGTAAGGCACTATAATTTTCAACCTGAAATTTAACATGGCATCTGTTTTAATAGCTTGGGCATGGGAAGTTTGGGGGATGAGTGCAGCCAGGCTTACGTGTCACCTGAAGACAGCTGATATACTCTGAAGGTCCTTGCAAAGGCTGAATGGTTCCATGAGACAATTTTTGACACTTCAAGATCTTCAGATTCCTTTTACAGTCATTAAAATATTCTGAAGTATGCTGTATTTAGAGGAACGGAGGCTGTTTCAAAGGGACTAATTATCAAATATGCTGTTCTCCCTGAAGCCTGTTTCAGTTCACAATGCTCTTTGGGGACCAGGAGAACCTACATGTGAGGTTTAAATATAACTGCAGCCACATTCTTCAGGTTCTTCTTTGGGGAGTGGATGGAACTGCTTCAGAGAGACAGGTGTATTCCCTCAGGACCAAACAGAGCATTTGAAGGGGAACAAGTACTTCTGCTGCCCTCTAAGTGTATCATAGCTCTTTTTCTTTTGTTTTTAAGCTGTCTTAGACAGAGGAGCTGGTGAGGAAAAAGTATTTAATCATAACAAAATTTATGGAAAGACTTTATAAGAGGAGTATTCTTCATCAGATTTTATTTTGGTAGCTAAGACTGCATTTCAGGAAAATTGAAACACTTTTGACATTTTTCCACGCCATCTTATTGTGAGTTTAAGCATCTATGGAATCAAAGTTACATAGATGCAAGGCACAGTGGCTCCAGTACATCCTTTCATCAACTATAATGTATCTGAAGAGATGGAGAAAGACGAAAGCACAGTGCTGATGGACCAAATTTCATCATTTTCTTTGAGTTATTCTAGGCTATTCATGGATTATCAGTTTCCAGACTAAAACTGAATTTTTCTGTGCAAGATGTATTGGTCTAAAATATGTTAATGGGAGAAACAAGACTGTGAATTCTAGCCCTGTGAAGAAAATAGAATAGAATGAAATATAATCTGTTGCTTTCAGCAAATTATTCTAATCCAGCTAATTGCTGTGCTTCAGAATCTTTATCATATTCAAGATTATAAAAGGCAATTAAGAAATTATTATCAAAAAGGACAGTTTGCTGAAGCCATGTTGTTTGGACATTGAGAATACAGCTTTATAATTAAAAGCTGCTTGAACTTTTTCTCTGCAGTGTCCATCCTGCTAAGGCTACCAATTTAGAACAGATTCCAGAAAAAAAAGTTTAAATGTATTATACAAAAGTTCAAATGGATTCTGAAAAAGCAACCTAAAATTTTCTTTGTTTTCTTTTTCATTTTTTGACTCTAATGTTGAAGACACCTACATACTGTTTTGTGATTTTAAGTTTTATGGAGGGGGGTGGGGGGGTGGGGGGGGGGAAGGAAAATACGTCTCAAAGTAAAAATTGATTTTTTAATATATGTTACCTTTACATTTTAATAATGTAAATGAATGAGCTTATTCTTTTGAATATAGAGTAAAGAGAATTTAGATCATAATAGCTTTATGGAAAGCTTTAATACAAATCTTCTTATTGTGAGGCTCTGATGTGATTTATTCTTGTTTTGAAGGCCCTAAAACAAATCATAGTTTGGATTTTTTATCCTTCCCAATTGCTCTGTCTCCTGGCAGGGCACCGCGCTCATTTCCACTGGAATATTTCATACTGATTGTTCAGTTCAAAAGAAAAAAAGCCCTTACCAAAGTATTTCATTTTAAGGAATAATACAGTAAAAATTATATTATCTATTCAGAGCTATTAGGAATCTGTTCAAACAAAAGGCAAATTTTTCTACACTTAGGACACACAGCACAATCTTGATCTTCCTGTGATCTGTGTAAATTAGGAGAAATTTCACTGCCACTGAAACTACACAAGTTTTCAAGTTGTTTCAAGATCAGACTTATTATGATGAACAGTAACACATTAAAGTTAATGATGACATTTCACTTGACATTTGGTGGTTTATAGTTTCTCATTCAGGCTATTCCAGTCTATTTCAATGGATGTGGTAAACGGTAAAAGAAGACTCTGGAAACAGTGATACTTTTAAAGGTCATCATGATTTCTCTGCATGTTAAAGAACATTTGTTTCAATGAAATCTACTGTTATAGAATGTCTTTTGGGTATTGGGACCTACATAATTTCTGGTATGCTGTTTAGGTTATCCTTTCCAGTGGGATGAACATTTGAGGTTACATTTTTCTATCTTCACATAAATCATCACTTTCAATACTGTCCCATTAAGTCCACCCTAAAGCTTGGGGGAAAAATCCAAACCAAACTAAAACAAAACAGCAGTACCTACTTATTTTTTTAAAAAAGTTACTTTCAAAGGCATTGAGCATATTCTGAGCCTGAACAAGATCTTGTGTTTGGACTACATGTAACTTATGGTGCAAATCAATAATCCAGATCCTTTTTCTGATTATTTATCTGGAGATGTGACAGGGTTACAACAAAAATACAGGCATTCCTACCAAATGAAAGAGCTCTTTTTTATATGTTGTGCAAAAGGTTGTGTGATTAATTTTCTCTTTCCACAGTTTTTGTATAATGGGACAGAAAGAAAAAGAAGAAAGATAAAGTGCAGAGCACCAAAACAACCCATCCAGTTCAAGTGTGATAAAGGATATTCCTTAACTGGTTTAGAAAGTGTCCTGGATGAGTCATTCTGAAGGGAAAGATGTAGCCTGCAGAACACACAGTGGGTAAAGCTGAATTAATGTACAGTGTTATTGCTGAAGTAATTTAGAGATGATAATTCTGAGGGATGAATGTGTGTCTCCCCTTCTCTCCAGAGAAGCCCACCTTGCAGAGAGCAATGAAACGGGAGAGTTAGCAAGAATCTGACTCTATATTTACATAAACTCAATTCATATTCCCAAATGAGCGTCTCTTATTAAGTGATAAGTATATATACTCAGCCACAGGATGTGGGATGCCCTCTTCCAAGTAAAAATCAGGTTTCCCTTTTCCTGACAAGGTTTCAGTGTAAACTTGTATTTTTTTTTTTCTTAGTTTTTCAGGTCTCCTGTTGAACTTAAATCTTTCTGTAAAAGTTGCTGAACAGATTTCAGCAATTTTCTTCTTATCTCCAGAATTCTTGAAATGTGTTTCCTTAACTTTTTTTTATGATTAAATGTTTCACTTAGTGTTTCTTTCTGTTGAAGATAGAAACATGACTTGATGCATTTGGTCATTCTGCATGTACACAATGATCACAGTGGCATGTTCACAGAACTGTTAATATTGGTGTACAGATATGATAATGGTTTAGCTCCCCTTCCAGGTTGTTACAGTAAGTTTCTCTGAGTCTGTAAGGAAGTGTCATGAGGATTTCTTTTTCCTTTGTGCTATTCCTCCTGCCAGAAGAGAATTGCATGCAATAGAGACTGCATGAGGCCTTTACTTTTCTGTTGCTTTCACTTCTTCTCATAATTCCATAGGATGTGTGAGTGGAGGTGTGATGGACCTTTTCTTTAGGATGCTTTACTGGAATGAAAAGAAAATTACAGTTGCAGACTACCTAAAGCCTTTTAAGCTCTTCAGTCTTTAATGTCAGACTGAGTTAATCATTGAACACTCATCTCTTCAGCTGTTTATCTGCAGTATCTTTTTGGTTTGTTGACATTTAGACAGATTATGGGTAATTCTTCATGTACTTTATCACATGACATCACAGATTGTGACAAGCAAGTGATTCTATTGCTTCAAAATGCTCTTGCCAGTAATTCCAACCTGCTTTGGCACACATTCCCAGACCAACAGCTGTATTCCAGCTTTTTATTGAAGTGTCAGTTTTAGACTTCCAATTTTGTTTGCTCCTGGTTTATATATATTTCATAGCTTATTAGCATTTCACTGAATATTGTAAATTTTATTATTCTCCAGTTGTTTTCATTTTTGTTTATTTGGGAATTTTAGTCCAGCTGGGATGCAAAAAAATAGTTTTGTATTATTTAATTACTTTATAGCATTAGTTGTGATCTTTTTATAGTATTATCAATGCCATTGTTTTGTACTATATTCTGCTTTGTATACTGCTATACCTTTGAAGCTGTAGTATGCTTTCCTCAGAATTCTTAATGTTCTGGTTATCTATTTCAGCAGAGAGAAAAATTATGATGACATTTTTAGATATTTTTGTTATAAATCTATTTAAATGAATGTCAAAACAGCATAGGCATAGGATAAGGATCAAAGTAGATTTTTTGCTTGTGACTTAGGATGTATAAAAAGGCTGTGGAAAATCAAGTCCACTAATATTTTATGTGAATATCAGAAAGGAAGGCATTTAACAATTATGCTAATACTGTCTATACTTTCACAACATTTGTTCACTAGGAATTTGATTCTTGTTACTTGTTTTTACAAGAATTATAATACGAAAATTATTTACTATGACTAACAATAAAGACTGTATTTTGAAAAAGAGCCATAGGCAAGAAGCCTTGGAACTGTATTTTTCTGGGAAACATTGGAGAATTCTGTAGTATTTTTGATATTAAGTCCCGAGACTCCACTTTTCATTTTATTGCAGTGCAGAAGATAAGTACAACTGAAATAATTGTCAGATTAACATCTAAAACTCTCAATTTTACTGCAAGATCCTGATATACATGGATGTAGAGAGAATGCTATTTAGAAGGCTAAAGCAACCCACTATTCCAGCTTAAAGGAAATCTGCCACAAAACAATTACATTTTAACGTTCTTTCTAGGAGTAGATAACACACTCAAAAACTGTAAATTGCCCTTGCATGATATGACTACTTCACTCCATCTAATTAAATAACTACACTTTGGTGTTTGAAAAAGTAATTCTGTTTAGTGACATGTTAGATTGCATGCAAATGTGTTTCAAAATATAATATTTTTTAAAATTTCCTGACCAACTAGAAAGGGTGAAGAAAAGTTAAATGCTGTGGTTTTGTAGCCTCATCCCAAGAATGGAGCTTCTGAGCTGGTATATGTCATTGGATGGGGTTGCTGTCAACATAGGTAACATGCTTCAGAAAGGAAAAAAAAAGGGTCTTGATGGAATAACTTTCAGGCTTATCAGGCAAAAATAGTCTGTGGAAAAGCATATAAAATATCTTTTTTAGGACTTCGCTTATGAAATTGGTCCCAGAAACAAAATAATTAGCAAGAATAAGGACATCTGCACTTTTGAGTGGTAAAAGTCAGTTTGCCTACTTCCATGGGCATCATTGAGCTGCCTCAGCTCTTCCGTATATTCCAGTTAACCACCCTGCCCTGCTCCTCCTTGGGGAGGACTGTCTAGTGAAGTGTCCCCCTGCATGGCTGACCACAGGCAGCTCTCAGGCCCACAGCATGTTCTCCTGGCCTCAGGGAGGTCCAACAGCCTGAACGATCTCCTGTGGCCATATGATGCTGCAGGTGAGAGAATGGCATGTCAGGTGGTACCTGGAACATGAGCAAACAGCAATCACAAATCAGTCATTGATTGTTTGGTTGACATTTTGTATTTCACTTTAACTTAACCCTCATATAAAAGACAGAATCACACAAAATGCTATCATATTTTAATTTTCAAGAGATTTTTGCATTTTAAAAGTGGGTTTTTTAGTGATCAAGCGCATTTTGCAATGATCACATAAATATCTGTGCTTCTCTCCTCTTTAACCCACTCTTTGACCCTCAGGTAAAAGGTAAAGATCTTTTTCTGGTTGATGGCATATATAATGAGAGTTTTAAAGCACTATTTCAACACATCATAGTAAAATCTAGGCATATTCCCCTTTGCCTCAGAGCTCAAATGAAGCAATAATAGGTCTCAGTTGAATCCTGAGATTTCTATCTTTACATTTAAATTTTATTTTGATGCTATGTATAAGACCCCAGCCATGGTGCCACAAGCTCAACTGCGAGCATTACTTTTTAAAATATAAACAAGACTGCAAAAGTTCACCCACTAAACTTTTGTAGAGCCTGTGGTCCTTTAATACCCTGAGTAACGTAAAGAAAGAACACTGCACACATTTTCTCAGGAGATATTTTTACTGATAAAATATGGGATAAAATAAGAATCTTGGCAAAAGTTTAAAAGGGGTGACATACAACCAAGACAAAGCATTCCACCAAAGCACTGACTTAGCACACACCAACTCACACAGCTTAACAAAATCCAACCCACTGGTTTTAAGTTACCCAAAATATTAAGAAAAGAAAGAAAGAGATAAAGAGAACAAAAAGTAGTAAAGATAAAGAAAAAGAGAGAGTAGAGGAGAATAAGAGAAAAATAGATTATTAAATAGCTACCACCAAAGGGGCATATGGAAGTTTAAGTTCACATGTGCAGTAGGTGGCAGGTCCCAAGAGAATAGGCAAGATAGAATCTGTATGTGCTGCTTTTATGTGGTCTGGCCCCCTGTGGCCACCCCTTCCATGTGAGACTTACAGCTCACTGACTCCTCTCTGGCTCTGGGTCAGAGGGAGAGGTGGCATAGCTGGGCTGGGTGTCCCTGGGGGTGTGATTTGGGTGGGCTCACAGACTGCCCCTCTGGATAATGACTGATTCTGCCATGCAGACTCCAGGGCTGCCATGTGGGATGGACCTGACCCTTCCTGCCCCTCTCCTCACCCCCCACTCCCCTAACCACACTTTTGAGTTGATTCTGACCCAATAATTAAATAATCCTCCCTGAGATTCGAATCCAGTGTCTCACACTATGTAAATAGCTATGCATTTCATGGTATGCATATATATTAAGTGTATTATGTAAGTAATAGAAAATCAGTCTTCAGAAAATAGGAACTTCAGATGGTAAATAGGGAGCAGGCAGACAAAGTTTAGGAGTCAAATCAGCACTTCTGTGTGGGGAAAAGGTAGTTGAGATTGAGAAAGGCTAGGAGTTACCTTGGGCAGCAGTGTCTTTTACTGCCCTTGTGACAAGCTGCCTTATTGTCACCAGTATTAAAAACACCTCTGTTTGCGTAAGCTGGATGGAGGCTTTAGTTTATCAGGTGAATTCTCCCCAGACTGTTTGTTTTAAAAAAAGCTTGATCCAAGTCAGAACCCTTCTTCCCTAACACGAGTTCTTATACCTCACCCCACCAAAAGCATGAGCAGCTCCATCCAGCAGCTACAGGACCTGTTCAGATGAGTCCATGCTGGCACAGAAGGCCACCATGGGCCTGAGCAGGAAGACTTTTTCTCTGTGGAGGTGAGATGCCCTCTGCTACATAAGGAAACAGACAAAGAAAGGAGAAGAGAGTAGGAATCACTGAAGAAAACAAGGAAGAGTGAGGAAAGCTCACAGGGAGATGCAGCAGTTCAGGGTGGATGGGGAAGTGAAGCAGCAGAGACAGAGAAAATAGTGATCAGTCAGAGGGAAAGAGGAAGAGGTCTGCAGGAAGAGATAGAGGCATAGAGGCATAGCAGAGTGAAAAATGAGATGAATCACCATAATTGGAGGCCAGAACAGAAGCTCAAGGGGAGTTTCTGTGGAGGATGACAGCATCTGCCTTGCAGCCCTGTTATCCCATCCTGTGTAGTCTGATGTGTTGCAGCTTTTTTTTTCCCTTTAGTGAGTACTAAAGTTTAGAACAAGCAGGGGAAAACTGTTCTCCCACAGCAAACACACAACTTCTCCAGCCACCCAGCACACTTTGCACCGTGTAGTGTTTATCACTCTTACTTTCTCCCAAAGCACCCTTTATTCCAGCCGTCTCTGTAGACAGTCCAGGAGACAGGAGCTCAGCCTGCCGCTTGCTAGAAGGGCTCGAGTTTGTGCCTCATGTCAGCAGCTTCTCCCTGAGAGCAACCCCTGTCTGCAAGCTGACCTTGGGAGAAAGGGAGCTCCTTTGAGCTCTAGAACTGCAGGTCCTTCCCAGGATTTGTCTAAACATAAGTTTATAACTGTATTTGTTGCCCTGAAAGAATGGACACACACATGCCAATTGGACACACTTGTTCTATTCATCTAAATTCATATTTAGTATCACACTAATTTAAAGATTTAAAAAAAAAAAAAAAATACAGTCAACACCAAAACTGTAAGTTCCTGTTTACATTAAATGGGAAAGTAATCCATTAATGAGCTCCAGCCTTGTAGTGTAGTAGGAATTAAGTTTCTTTCTGAATTATCATGTAGGATTTTTGCGGTTTGCCTTTGACGTGAAAGGTGATGGTCTGACACAGTAGCTTTTCCCTTCCTGATTATTTTGAACTGATGCCCACTTGTGCCTGAAGAACTGGTGGCCTGCTCAGCCACCTGGCATAGCTAAGCTAGGGAATTCTAGGCAACTGTGTTCTTCCCACATCACTTTGATCAACATGGATCCCTTTTTCACCTTCTGGTTCTATTCATGAATGGGTTCAAACTGCTGTTCAATGCAAATATAATAGGCAAATGCTCTTCTTCACTCCTTATTCAGGGGATTTCTCCCAGTTTACACTCCTGCTGTGTTTTTCACATAGCACTTTTCATTGGTGTAATCCTTCTGCCTTAAATGGCTTTCCTGTGAAATCACACTGCTCTCTGAACCGTTACAAAACACTGAAAACTGTGAACCATAAAAAGTCTTCATTGTACTACACCTTCTCAAGCACACAAGATTCAGATTGTTTTTAACATTTTGGAGAAACCATGTACCATCTGGGGCAAGGACGACAGACTGCTTTGTCTGAACCTGCTTCCCCCTTATTTATTCTCAGTTTTATGCAACACTTCCCTGGTGTTTCATATACTGGGAAAACAATCATGATAAAAAATGAAATACTCAGAAGGTGTGAAATGCCAAGATTAACTTTACTGTGGCAATTTTAATCTCTCCTCTTTTGCCCTGCAACTGCATATTTATGAAGTTTAGTAAAAATCTTTGCTAATGCACAGATTAACATTAGGTTGCTCAGTGAGTCCTCAAGTCCTCTCATTGTGAATGAGTAGCTAAACTTAATCCTCTGAAAACCAAGTAGTACAAAAGTCAACACCCGTGTCAGGAATCTATAATAGTGCCTCTTTACACAATGCTTGGTGTGTATTCAAGCCTTTACTTTCATTGATGCTTGAGACCTCAGGCTTCAGGGTAAGTTGAGTACTTTACTAACACAGATTTGTGTTTAGATCAAATTTAACACACAAAGCTATCTACAGTCTGTCTATATTTAAACCTACTCATGCAAAGCTTATCACCTCCAGGAAACCATTGAATCTTATTTTCTTTTGCCCAGATGACTTTTCTCAAGGAATAGAAGAAAGGTGAAGGACATCACTGATGAGTATGCCACATATATCTCGATGTTCTCTGTGGCCAGAAGATAGCATATGTTTATTTCAGGACCAAATATAAAATAAATACCAAAATAAATACCAAGTGTCAATCAACATCAAAACTGCCTATTTCAGTACTACTTGGCAATCCTTTAACAGAAAACAAAGCCTGACTCTAGCCATAAGAAGAATGAAATTTCTGTATGAAAATGAAAGGATGCAAAACACAAACATTAGGATTGCTGTAACACTGAAAAATTAATGATTTAGTATTCAATTATATAAAAAAAAAAAAAATACAGTTTTAGCCCAATCATGTGCTGGTTGGAAACTCCCAACATAAATGCTGTAAACTTCCTTTCCCTGTTTAGGGATAGAGTTGAGGCAGACATAGACCACACTGGGAGCTGTTAACATCAGTGTACGCTTGTGGCTTTGCACAGGTTTAATAGACTCACAGTGTTATGAGTTTATCAGTTCTTGTAGACTCAACAGAGGTCATTAATTCTTGGGAAACTTTTCCCACTACCTTCTCAATGTACACTTTTCCTCTCTCCAACCTGCTGTTCTTCTATTTAGACCTATAGATATATGTTGTAGTCCTTCACACATACACCACCCCCCCCAAAAAAAAAAAAAAAAAAAAACACACAAAAAAGAGTAATTTATGATGTAAAATTTCAGTAGAAAATTTTCAGGGTTGAAAGAGTCTTTCTTTTCTCTCAGATACATTTACATATATATAATTGTATATATATATAAATGAAAGTATACAAACACAGACAACAAGAGTGTGTGTGTGGGCAGTATGTTTATATGTAGAGTGTGTTTTATTTGTGTACACATTTTAAAGTGTCTAACATATTTTGTATGGCTTTAAAAGTAACTGGTTTTGTATTCTATTCACTCTTCAGCCTCAATGAATAATCAACAAGGGATTAAATTAAAATCCAAACAACATCTCCTGCATGTGCTGGAGGAAGCCAATGCCTCGCTTTGCAAGATGTGGATGTGCCCTGTGTATGAACTTGGCACATTCAGAGCCTATGAGTTGAATACTGATTTTTTTCCCCATGGTGGGCTCTATCCAAGTCCTGCTAATGTCAGTGGGCACCTTTTCACTGACTTCAGTAGCATTTTCAGCAAATGTTTTATCTCTTTGATTTTAGTATGAATGTGAAGAAATCAAAAACTGTAAACATTTGGTTGACCAGCATTTTGGTATTAAGTGTTTTGTGCCCACGGAGTTAATTTATTATTTACAGAATGATTTAAGTTCAGAGCTACAAGGAGCATTATTTTCTGATACACAAACACAGTTTGACTGCTTGATGTTACAAAAATGTATTCAGCAAAGCACAAATTTACTCTAGTCTTTGCAGCAAAGTGTTTTCTGAAAATAAAAGGCCATTTCTTAACAAGTGAAAAAGGCCTGAAAAAAAATTATGAGTCCATTTAGAGATCTGAAAACAATTTTTTTTTGATCTTTTCATTTAAAAAAAAAAAAAAAAGGTTATGCTCACTCAGTTTTAAGACTGGAAAATCTGAACACATATTCTTTTATATATATTCACGTCTATTTAGTTAAAGATTTAACATATTTTTACAAGGCAAAACTATTCAGGATGTAAAGAATCTGAAGGAAAAAAAGGGTTCATCTTAATGTAAAATATAAAGAAATGGATTTAATCACCTGCTCAGTTGCGTGCAAAACTCCAGTCCTCTCTCCAGTTGACATCACTGACACACAGAGCAATAAAAGTTAAACAATTGCATTGTAATGATTTATTCTCAAGTTCATATTCAGAGTTTCAGGCATGTGGCAGCCATTAATGTTAATAGGGGTTACACAGCCAAAGCAAATTTATTCAGGTTAAGAACATATTCCAGATTTAGAAACCTGTAATATGACAGAACATGCATTTTTTTTTAACTAATGAGATTATAGCTTGCAGTAGAAATTCACTGTGTCTTAGTATGAGTAAAAAGAAGAAGGAGGAAGTATAAACAACAGATGCTGGGAAGATCGTTATTGAAAGGAATGAATTTTCACCACTATCTGGGTTTTGACTGGGGTAGAGTTAATTTTCTTCCTGTTAGCTAGTAGAGTGCTGTGCTTTGGATTTAGGATGAGAATAATGTTGATAACACAGAATCACAGAATGGGTAAGTTTGGAAGGAACCAACACACTTATGTTTGAGTTGTTGCTGAGCAGCAACTACATTAAGTCAAGGAATTTTCAGCTTTTCACACCACCCCACCAGTGAGGAGGTGGTGGATACACAAGCTGGGAGGATGACCCAAAGATGGAGAGATGACCCATGTAGGCCAAAGGGATGTCCCATGCCATTTGGTATCATGCTCAGTATAGAAACTAGGAGGAAATCTGGCCAGGGGCAACTGCTCAGGGACTGGGCCTCAGTCAGCCAGTGGTGAGCAATTGTATAGTGCTTCACTTGTTTAGATTATTCTACTTCTTTTATTATTATTATTATTATTCCTTCTTTCTGTTCTATTAAACTGATTTTTTCCTCAATCCACAGATTTTATTTTTTTCCCCCAGTTCTGTCCTCCATCCTACTGCACGGGGTAGGGAATGAGTGAGAAGCTCTGTAGTGTTTACCTACCTGCTAGGTTAAACCATGACAACCACTAACAACACCTTCTCCACACCTCATCCACAAAAATGCACTTGATGGGAAACGGGTCTCTGAAGCTGAGTCAGACAAAGCTTAACACAACTCAATCTTCTGAGACCAATATGTCCAAGAAAAAACTGTGCAAGCTCTTCCACCTGTTTGAGGTAGGGACAGAAATAGTAGTTCTTGCAACTGCTTTGTTTTGTTTTGATTTTCGTACTGTAAAAGAGCACCTTCCTGAGGGTGTCTAACATGCAGGAAGAGTTGAATCAGCTTGGGGAAGCAGTATGAGGTCCCATCTCCTTGAATTGCTGAGACTGGAGGGAGATAGGTTTTCCATTACAAATAAACAGCTCAGAAAATGTAAGAAAGACCTCAGCAGTGGAGATATGAGCTCACCAAAGGGTTTTATTTTAAAAACATAGAAGACTCCAATGTCCATCCTCTGGACATATTAGAAGAGCCTTCAGTTCTTTTAACCCCTTAAGAGGGAGTACAAAGCAGAAAAAGCTGCACGTGTTTTCTCAGGGGGCACTTTTACTGGTAAACTTTAGGAAATAAGAGAATTTGGCAGAAGTTTAAAGGGCAAAATTCAACCAAAATAAAGCATTCCACAAAGCATTGATTTAGCATATGCTAATCCATACAACTTAGCAAAATCCAACTCATTTAGTCCTAAGTTACCCACAAATATTAAGAAAAGAGATTAACAGGAAAAGATGTAAAAAAGAAAGAAAAATAAAAAAATAATGGCTACCACCAGAGCGTCCTGTGCAAGTCTACCTTCCACATAACCATGTGACAGGGCTCAAAGATGGAAAGCATGTGTTGCTGCCTTTGTATCCTTTGGCCCCCTGTGGCCACACTCGCCCCACCCCCAGGCAGTACTTGCATCGTGCCAGCCCACCTGGGTCTGGGTTGCAGGCTCAAAGTGGGGTACGGGACTGCTCCTGGTGTCCAGTGACAGACGGCTGCACCAGAGCTGGCCCAGGAGGTTCACAGGGGCTGAGGTATGGGATACACACACCTTCAACTTGTCCCTCCTGTCCCCACTCCCTGCTCCCCGCTCCCAACACACACGTGAGTTGGTCCCAGCAATAATTAATATAATAATGAAGCGTCTCACAAGTGTGAACCCAGACAGCAGTGACTGAAAGGGAACTGACCTAGACTAGACAGAGTTAGATGCATTGAAAGGGGTGACTGGGTGATGAGACGATCCTCAGTACCCTCTCAGGACTGGTGTGACAGGATAAATGGATGTGAAACATGATGCCTCTTCAAAATTAGTAACTTGCACAGAAACTTGTTAATTCCCAGCAGTGGTAGTAGTTCTGTGTGGTGCAGGAAGGGCCAGACAGAGGAGTGGAGAACACATCACTCAGGAAAGGCCAGCTGACAGTACAGAATGACAACTGTTGGCAGATCTCCGTCAAGTGGTGGAGTTTTTGATCTCTGTTGCAAAAACACTTAGTCTACTTTGGGGAAAAGATGATACAAAAACAGTCTTGTTTTTTTCCTGCATTACATTTTGAAATGAAATTTTGTTTGTAACAAGTACTTCCTACCAAAGGGGGTAAAATACTGTACCAAACAATCATTCCTGTATCCTTCTGTCCAGATTTTTAGGAATTTACATAAAGTTTCAGTTTATGATAACAACCTTCAAATATGTTGTATGGATGTGGTTTCTAAAATGTTAATGCTTCAAATTCTAAAATATTCCAAAGCAGACAAAACATAAGATGCATGATATCATGTTTCTGAGCTGATAATCTAACTAATCCAATTTAATCAACCAATAATATTTCCACAGCATTAAACCATTAACACTGTAGTGCCACCACCCCTTTTTCTTAAAGAAAAGATAAAATGAATGTAATATTCAATTAACCTCTCTTTGATGTATTAAACTATGAAATTAACTGAAAAATGAATGAATTGTCTTGTAAAGTCAGCAAGAGCAAGAGCTTCTTGTAGTGTCAATCATGCTTTAATTCATAAATCCCTTTACTACATCCTAGAGCTGATTGAAAGTATTCACATGAATTTTAAGTAATATTAAGCACTAACCTTCTAAGTTCACTGTAGGAGATGATAGATTATAAATAGACTGTAGAAGATTAAATGCAAGCTCATTTGATAGCTCTAACCTTAAAAAACAAAAACAAAACAAAAAAAACAAACAAAAAAAAAATAAAAAAAACACCAAAACACACCCAAGGCTTAACAGCTTTTCAAGCTAATTTAAAAAAAAAAATAGAATATTTCTGACAGGGTGACAAAACTTTCCTAGTGTTTGCCTGTTTCCTTCTTTACTCTCTACCACCACACAAAAGCCTTATTATCATTTTTTCCCCAAAAGTTATATTCAGACTTGTAAGCAAACCCTCTTTATATGTAGCCGTAATAAGTAGTTGCAACCTCAAACACTGAGAAGTGGCTGACTACACTTGAAACATTAACCTGGGGACAATCACTGAACATAGTAAGTGAACATGGACTCTCCATCAACTGTCTCCCTAGAAAAGCCTTCCAAAAGTTGTGTTTTAAAGATAAATAATATTTGAATTGAATCAGACATCAGAGAACAATAGTGGCAGCTATTAGCTGTACAACCTTATGCTGATGGACAAACAAGCCGTGCTCTAATTCTACAGCTTACACCTGTGTATTTATATAAAACATCATTGCAAGCATGATATAACAGGAGAAATTTCCCTGCTGTCTGCATCCTCATCTACACTTCACGCCGGTCTACAATTCACCAGTTAATAGTATAATTTCTTATGATTGCAGCTTATCCCGGCACCATACAGAACACCTTATCAGTATTCCATTAATGTTTCCTGTTTCTTGCTTTGGTGTTCTCTACAGGTGAATATCTGAGATAATTCACATCCTTATACGCCCACCATATAAAGAATTCCTGTTCCTCTTTGCTGACAGTCCAAAAATTATCATCTTCTTATTCTGTACATCCACTCAACACCTCCTGACAAAATGTGCCATTAGTAGGTACACTTACTGACATCTAACATGTATTTTAGATTAGGGTTAAGTCTCATTAAGTCTACTTGTAAGAAAAACTGAACTGTACAAGTATTAGGTGAAATGGAAATATTTCACAGCACTGTTTTCACAGAACTCATGGCAAGGACTTTATAAACCAGCCTCCCAGTGTATCTGGAAAGTCGAGTGGTTTTCTGCCCACTCACTTGCTTTGACATACAGCCCAGGTGACCTGTGCGCAAGTCCCCCAGAGGCTGGAGGCCACATGGCTGCCTGTGGTGGCCCAAAAAGGCTTCTCAGAGCCAGAGAGATAATTCCATTGCTGGGGCTTCATCACCTTTTTTAGAAATATTGCCACGTTTAGGCCTATGTGGTAATTAAAGTAGTTACCCATAACTAATGATTTTAGGTCTTGCCATTACAGCTGTAACACAGCCACAATTGTTTGGGGGTTTTTAGTTCACCAAAGTAATTTACAGCGCAGAACTTCCACAGGTTGTGGAGGTAGATAATAAGCATAAGAAATAGAAAGGCACAGAGTGGAGTATTCTTCACCTCAGCATGGAGAAAGGCAAACATGCAGATATGTTAATTTTTTTTTTAATTGCTGAGAAGTAAATCTTCAGAAGTATAGCTTGTATCTTAGAACATAATCACTCAGTCTCCTCTCCCTGTTTTAATGTCAGCATAAAGAAAATTGTGCAATAACACAGTAGGTGTTAAATATAACAATGTTCTACACTAGAAAAACCTTTGACTAGTAACTAAATTAAGAAGAAATTGATGGAAAAGGTCTAAATGCTCTGGATGATGATAAAGAATGCTAGTTCTTTCCTCCCATTTAGTTTAGGTAAATGAATGGCTGGCATCTGACCCAATTATTCTATTTCATTTCTGGAGATAACTTGGAACGTGTCTGGATATGAACAGATGCCAAAACACCCTAAATGAGACATTCATTTTTAATGTTCAACTTCTCTGTTGAGTAATTTGGTTTATACGATACAGAGATCAGTAATTATTAGACCTCAGTGAGAAGCTCTCTACTTTTCTTTGAAATTCCCCTTGTGCCTCTTGTTACATTTAGACCTGGACTGATCTTTCTAAGGCTGAAAACTTGCCTTTTAGGTTGTTTTGTGGAATTCATTAACACCCCCAGCTGTACTGATTTTCAATTTACTTGTGCAAATAAGAGCCTTTCTACCAAGTTAAGCCCTGAAAAATGTCTCAATCTCTCTGAGTTGCATCTAGGCATCCTATACTTTCTGTATCCGTGTGATGGAGAAACAAGACCACTAGTGTATTAATATGAAAACAGAAACTCTGCCTGTTTATATTCCTCCATTTTCCTTTATTTTGCCTCAGAGTGCCTCAAAGATTGTTCAAGGTCATCCATTTCAAAAAGACACAAGGAACTATCCAGCTACTTTACTGATATGTTCTGTTCCCCCAAATTTACAGTGCAACAAATAAATACATGTTTATTACTTATCATTGTATTGTGAAAAAAAATAAGTACCTCCACATCTTTTTTAAAAAAGCGATATATCATCTTAAAGTTCCTTTAAGAAAACCTACTGGCTCCATATTCATGCCCCTAGCTGTCACTAGATTTACTCCACCATTTTACTGTGTAGGTAATAACTATACATTTGAAGCTATGTGAATTTATAAGTGACCTTTCATATGTTTACCCTTTTACATGCTAACCTTTAATATACTGAATGCATGTTGATTTGACTGCAAGGTAAGATTTTAGTACAACAAATACACTTAAGGAAAACAGCAAAATAGGGAAATGAGAAGACATGAAGAATACAGGAAACCTGATCAATTTCACCCTCCTGAGCAGTGCAGCATGACTAAAGATTGCATGGCTTTCTATCTTCTTCAGAGACCTTTGTTAACATGTCTACACTGTATAGACCCTCAGTTGGGGTGTTTGGGGGACAGTCTGGCTGTCTGAGAGCTGTGGACATGAGAGCACAGACTGCCTAGGGACTCTAGGTACTTTCCAAGAGGACTGCAGACTTAATTAGCTTTTAATTTCACACAGTCTCATAAATGTCCTTTCAAAGGAAAACCTCAGTTTGTGGCGTTAAATTGTATTTTGAAAATATATAGACAGCATTGCAGTTAGGTAGAAAAACTGATTAGATGATCACAGTTACCAACTACTAAAACATTGGTGTGAACTTATCACCTTTTATTCCTTATTTTCTGCTGTGACTTGGTCTACTAACAAAACAAACATCTTGATATTCCAGAAATTGTTTTCTTGTTTTCTATGTCCATAACTTTATAGCTTTTGTCTATGACAAAAAATATAATGATGAGCTTTTTTTTTTTTTTTTTTTTTTTTAATGCCTGGTTATTAGCGGCATTAACCTTCAGTTATCACCTGTAGAACTGAGCAGAGAGTTGTGATAGTGTCTCAAAGAAATAGTGGAATCCCATTGTGAATCAATCCCTGTATTACAGAATGAGGCTCATGTGTATACTTTAGTGAAGAATTCGTGGAAGCAGAAAACTACCTGTTCTCCCCCAGGGCAGTGAGGCTCTGATGCC
Source organism: Xenops minutus (assembly GCA_035221455.1). NCBI lineage: Eukaryota > Metazoa > Chordata > Aves > Passeriformes > Furnariidae > Xenops > Xenops minutus. The sequence continues at coordinate 22,487,176 of JAWWEE010000040.1, read as the reverse complement.
TCATTCAGTATTGCTTATCACTGAAGGCATAGAATTACAAAAGAGTAAACAACACTGAATAGACTGCAGAAGGAATAAGCACATAGCAGAGTTCTTACTCAGTCTTTCTACTCAGAAATCACTGGGAAAAAAAACCACCAAGAAAAAAAAAAAAAAACACACACACACAAAACCAGACCCAAACTGCTGTTAGTTTTCTGTTTGCAAGTAAAACTGAGCCCAACAGACCATAACAAGTAGTTTTACAGAGGAAAAGTACAAATGAATATCAAAGTTGTACTGATATATGTATATTTATGCAAGTTTCTTTACTTATTTATTCCACATTTATTCCATACATATGTGTATACATATGCATATGTAAGTATGCTTGTAATTAGGAGGGGTACTGCTCCACCTCCAATAAGTCTTATGTTCCTGGGGGAATATGCATTTTTGAACTGTGTTCCAGCAGACTCAGGAGAATGGGCTGACTGGGATGGATATGTGAATTCTCAGGAGGTACACACAGATATATGCAGAACACTTTCTAAAGACAGGCAGGTCTATCCAAGTGCTGCTTTTGACTCAACTGGTCTCATTATAGCTGACTACAACAATCATGACTAAAGCAGAGAGCTGTGAACCATAAACAGTCAATGCTCTTTAACGTGACTCTGGAGCGTTCATCCCCAGTGTGGAGCAATAATCAACATTGCAAATGACGATTTCACAATACTAGCTACAATTCGATTACTACTTTGATGACATTCAACATCTTATCTCAGAATTGCTTATGTTTTTCCCTGATTTGAGCTTCAGAGAAAGTAGGAAGCAAGTAGACATATTACTTATACTAGAAAAATAAGGTTATGTAAGTGGAGAGAGACCCGTTTTACCCATGCATTTTCAGAACACCTTCTTCTGTGCAGATAGGAATAAGCAAGTTTCATGTGATAGTTTGCAGAGACATGTTGACACAAACTGAGATGCAGAGAGAGAGTTCGCTCAGCCATCAGAGCACTCCAGAAATACTAATAGATAGAGCTCAAGGCAGTGACAACCAGGCATCACTATCTTAGAGTTTCTGTTCCTTTATGCTGGTTATTTTCTTATTTCTGATGTGATTTCATGGATTATGTTTATGCCTGTTCCTGACGTCTGTCAATGGCTCATTCTCATTAGTGTTTCTTATGTTATCCCACTATAATGTCATGTGTGATGGCATTATTTAACAAGCCACACAGTGTGAATACCTTGCCTGCTGTGGAAGGATGGTAAACAATTTTGCATCAAATTCATGTAGCTATGCAAAGCTCAGGCAATAACCTGTCTGGTCTCCTTTTATAGGGCACTGTCATTTTATTTTTTGCAGTTTTGAAAAAAAGAGGCAGGGCTGATGAACCAGATATCAGAAATAGTTACGCAAAAGTAGAACCCAGTCAGAAAACTTAAAAAGAAGTAAACTAATTTATCCAACACCAGAATCTCTAAAATATTTCCAGACCTTATCTAGATTCTTTTATTTTTAACCTATGAAGAGCAGATAATAACACAAAAAAGGGTATCTTTGACTAATCAAGCCTAAGAAAATGACCAAGGCAACTAGAAAAGGAAAAAAGTGGGGTTTTCTAGTGTAAAGCTCTGCTGTTTATGCCTATGTCTGTACATTACATTTTCTTATCACTTTTTTAACATTCTATCTAGATATAAATAGATTTAAAAGTCCACCCTGAGAACCAGTGCAGCAGCCAATTAGAAACATCAGACAAATTTTTTCTATCTGATAGCTTGTAAATTGCTAACACATTAATATACACATACTTTAGATACTATACATGTAATGCATATATACACACTTTAAATCTCCTGTCCGAAGAATATGAAACAAAACCAGAGGTAAAGATATGTAAATGTTTGATTCCTGTTTGTGGGAATTCAAATTTTACATTTGAATTCTTATAAAAATGAGAATTTCTGTGAACAGTGCAGGAATGGGGAAATAGGGCCCTTAAACCAGCAATTAATGTTTAATCCTTATTAGTTAAGTCATTTTATAATTATAGTAGACAGCCATTTAAGGTACAAAGTATGTAGTAGCTGTGTCTAATTATGTAGTGATGCTATTTCGGTATCAAAATTGTGTACATTTCTAAAGACTTCTTTTTATGCTAGCAATATTATGGAAAAAATAAATCAAACTGACTAAAAAAAGTTTAGTTTGGCCATGTGTATTAGAGCATAAATGTGCTTTTATTTTATATGTTTTCAGATATTTGTTGCAAAGATATGTATGATTTTAATGGGCAGTGCTATAGCACTGTTAAATCTGCCTGGTTTTCTTCAAATGGTTAACTGAAAGGATTAAATTTGTTTTCCGTTCTGTTGCAGTAGGGAGTCCAGGTGCCTTACTTAATTCTTTAAGTAAGTCTGGCCTATTATACCTTTACAGAAGGATCCTGTGGTTAACGTTTAATCCAAGGGCTGATGAAGCTCAAGATCACTCAGCTGTGATGTTGATTGTGGTTATTTGATAGTCAGGCAGTTTCCCAGAAGAGCCCAGGGTGCCTGTTAAGAAACACTGGATGAACTGATTATTGGAGTCAGTACTGTACTGTCAGATCCAACCATTATGATAAAAAATTAGCCTATCTTTTAAAGTAGGAGTCTGGGGCTTTGTGTTTGTTTCATATTTTTCTGATTATTCAGATGGTTAGAAACATAGCTTTAAGACTAATTTATAGACAGTTTAGATTCATTTGTGTGTTTGTCTTTATTATCCTTTTGTTTAAATAATTATTTATCCTTTCCAGTGTTTACCCTATTATGTCTTTAGTGGCATGGCGTTTCCCCTCAGCTGCTTTTCTCTGATGGAAATAAGAAGGAACTATCTCCTGATTTGTAGCAGTCTCTGGACTCCATTTACCATCCCAATACTCCAGCTCTAGTTTTGTTTCTGAATTCATCTTTTTCAACACATGTGACCATAACTGCACAAATTACCATGCCCAGCTCACCCATGACAGTGGCACATCCCACATACTACTGCTTTTATTTAAACAACCCATGGAGTATGTTTCAACACACATACACACATGACAACATTACCTAAATGCTTTTGGATAATAGTACATCTGCTAGATATTTTTTTTCTCTTTAGTCACCTCAAAGCTGTTAAAATGCTAGATCTTGGCAGAGGTTTCTGTCTCTTCTCCTTAAGTGTATATCTTGGCAAGTCATGTAAATGATTTTGTTCTGTCCCAATATAGGATTAGACATAGTGTCCCTATGATATACTAGTTCTTTCCTTGACAGTACTTCTCAGCTTTCTGTATTTCTCAACTTTCTATTACTATCAGCTCCAGTGCAGTAGTGTAGATGTTCAAAGAAAAAACAAAACAAAACAAAAAATAAACAAATCCCACAAAACAAACAAACAAAAAACCTAAAAACTAAAACCAACAAAGCCCCACGATCAGGAATTAGGTGGATAAATTTTTCTTTGGAAAATTACTTTCTTCATTTCTGCAAAGGTACCAAAGATACCCAAACATGGGTGAGTAATGGCATTTTCAAAAATGTTGTGCCACTCACTGCCCATAGTTTGAAGACATTAGGACTCAGTTTGTGAACGGTACCAATATCTTGCAATGCATTGTATATGGCTTTCCAAATGCTAGAAGTCATCAGTGGAAACATTTTTTTTTCAACTTTGCTTACACTTCTGACAGGCCAGAAACACAAATTTCCCATCCTGCCAAGCCATTCTGCATCACACCTGGAAATTTAAGCTCACGTTGCTGTCACCTGTGCACCTTATTCTGAGAATCCTGATGAAAGCATGCCTGGGACAGAGGATTCCACTAGATATAAAACATAGAAGTCCATTTATTCATTTAGCCTCTGATTTAGTGCCTTGAAAATGTTTCTTTCTTGTATGAAGTGCTTACATACATTGAGTAGGTACATCTTAATTTAAAATAGTGAAAATATCTGTGCACAAGTTTCAACATGTTCATTTCTCAATCTTGATCTGAGTCTGTTTCTGCAGAGCTGGCCTGGGAAGTGTTCCAAACCAGCATTGCTATTTCTAGACTCAAGAACAGCCATGTAGTACCTAACAAATGTCCATTAGATAATAATTTAAGTAAACAGGTTTCACTCAGCTCTTTCCAGGAAGTGCAAAATCCTGTTCTGTTCTGTCTACCAGTTGTTGGATATCTACATTTCCAATCTAGCCCATTTTCAGGGCTGCTAACAAGGATAATTCCATGTTCAGCTTTGGAAAGCACAGCCCCGTCCAACGTTTTGCTACAGAGTGCCAAACCATAGACAACAAGAGTTTAAGATTTAATTTTCAAATTGCACTCAAGCTTGGAAACAAGTGTAGGCCTAACCAACAAAGCTGACATACTTGTACTATGCAAGAGACCATGATGGCAGAAAGTTTGTTGCAGGTAACAGGAGGTGAAGGGATCTCACTTTGTCATACTCATCTGTTGCTTCTCTCCATCATGTCTAAATTGTACAGCTCGTTGTGCTTAAAGTATTACCGTTGCCTTACTAAACATGTATGTGATTCAGAAGTGTTGTGAGAATGGGACAGCACAGCATCTGTCCAAGGAAAAAGCAGCTGAAAGTTGAAACATTAAAGCTTAAAATGTACATTGCAGGTGTCAATATGAAATACCTAACAGAATGGAATTAGTCTTTTATCATACAACGTCAGCATGTCAAATCACAAGCAATGAGGGACAGATAAGCAAGCGAGCATTTCAATTTAGAGAAAGGAAAAGTGTTGGAGTAAAAAAATGGATCCTGGTCAAGGGTAATCTGCTCATTATTCAGTACCTTAAACTGAAAAGGGAGAAAGATCCTTAATGTAGAGCATGATCTTAAGAAGGTATTTTATCTCTGGGATTTATCGGTGATTTTTTTATTTTGTTACAAACCTATTTGCAAAGAATATGTATTATTTCATTCTTATGTAGCCATATAGTTAAGTTTCTCACTTCCTAGTATGAAGCAATCATTAAAACAGCATTATTGGGACACTGTCAAAGTGCCCTTTGGGTGAATGGATTTCTCTAGTGTATCCCTGGGTAACAGGGTACCACCTCCATTGAGTTACACAGCTCACTCTTAGGTACAGAGGTATTTGAAAACAGAGCAGCATTATCCAGGTAATTTCATTGTCACATAGAAAGAAGCAGTTGAGAAAAATGTTATCACTTCAGGCATCCCATTGACAGTTCATGGAAGTTAAGCTTCTAAGCTACTTATAGTTCAAACTAGAAATGTGACCCTAAGACTCACTAACACTAGGACCTATGCACATAGGTCATGTAGGCTCATTTTAAAATGTCTATCCTATAAGTACCTTTTAAGGAATTCATTTATGACATTTGGCTGTGTAAATTTTCTGCTTTTTTCCATAAATTCGTCATTCAGCAGGAGGGCTCTAACTGAGTCATAGCTGAGGCATGCAGTAATTAACATTTCTCCAGACATATCTTTAAGGTGGTTAGGAACTTGCTTGTGCAAAATCTTATTCATCAGGTGCGCTGTTTCTAAGAATTCAGTCATGTGAGTTTATTCACATTTGCTTCTTTGAATGACAAAAATCATTGCCAGAGCACAGTCAATACAACTATGAGACAGTGATATCTGCTTCTATTGTGCTTGCAAATAATTTGTGAGATTATTAACTAAATAGGAAATTCTCTATTACAGTTTATTTGTCAGCAAATAAGAAAAGAACTTTGAGTTTATTTTATAATAAAGTGAAAATTTTTTTCTCCTCTTTGGTTACAGAACAAGAGAGTGTGTTTTCTTACAACACAAGGAAGCACAAAGTTGCACAGTGTGGTGTAGAAAGAGTTGCTTTCAAGAATGTACATGTACCTCAATGCATTTGCATATGTGTAAATGATATCTGTAGAATTATTCATCAGTAATGCTAATTTTTTATAAAACCATGTTGACTGTGCTAGAGTGTGAAAATCTTATTCAAAAAGCTTTACATTCATGATAAACATCTGTTCTAAGATATTTTTCGGAACTTGTGTATTTCATTACATTACATTCACTCCTCCCATCCTGCAAATGCAAGGAAAATCCATCTTCATGTAAGGAACAACATAACAGAAACTGATCTGTCTTACATTTTTTTCTTAATTTTTAAGAAGATTTTTTAATCTGTTTTATCTAACCCACACAGTTGATGTTAAAATTCTTTAAGCAATATTAATTAAGAAACTCAGGAAACATACCAGGATTTAGTTTATTTGTAGAACCAGTAGAGATCATTTTGATTTACCAGGCTGTCTCAACAGAAGACTTGTGGTAGACAGAAGACTTTATTCTGCATGCCGGTGCAACCCCTGTGAGATGAGTATTCATAACTCTTATGTTAAAGAAGTAACTGCACCTTTCCTCACCTCTGCTCTGCTCTTAATGCCCAGTGCCAGGAGAAAATGTTAATCTAATCAAAGGTTTGGAGTGGAGATTAAGGAAATGGTGATATCCCCACCATTGCATCTGTCCATAAACATATGATCCTTTCACTTTCTCTTGCCCAGAATTGCTGCAAGTTAATATATTTGACTATGGCAAGGAACAGAAAGCTCTATACTCTGTTACCTCTCCTCAGTTAGTTCCTTTACCCCACAATTCTGCCTTTTGGGCAGGATGCAGTTCTGTTCCCATGAGGTTAGCATGCACTTCACATATGTTTATATACATTATTCAAAAATGATTCTGCATTTTGTAAAACTCTTAAATGGCAAAATCCTTATGCAGCTGGGGGTTGCACAGCACAGAAACAAGCTGGTAAGCTGGTTCTGAGGTGAGTGATATTTCCTGACAGGGATAAAATACATTCAAAGTAGGGTTCAATTTTAAGTATTCACTTGGCTGAGGACCACAAGTGATGGAATGCCATTGTGGTGTACTTCTTAAAACAATCACTTGCATTCTACTTGATTACAGATGCATGCACTTTAATTTAACTGCAGTCCTTTAATTTACACGCAGTCCTGAGTAGACAGTGTACGTATATGAAAGCTGATTTCTTAAAGAAACCACTAATTGAAGTTTTCCTCATTTGATAGATTTTAATGTAGTAAAAAGACTCCTTTCCTGCCAATGTGATGTCAGCTGAATCAATCAAGTAGTATGTTCTGTTAATATCAGGTTTCCACATGGCTTATTTAAAGTTATTTTTTTAAACATTATATTATGTTAATATGTGATAACTCAAAAATATGTTTCCCCTTAAAAAAATGAGTTGCTGAAAGTAAATCTGTCCAGTTTCATAAAGTTTATAATAAATTGAAAATCACTGGAAGCTGCATTCACAGAGATATATGCATTATCACTGCATTTACAGGAACTGTACAGAGAAATATTTCAGAATGTTGAAGAATGGTAATGATGATAAGGGTATTGTCAAATACAGGGAGCCGTATGGTGACTTTGAAATTGTGGAAGAGAGATTTCCCTTGCAAGCAAAATGAAGTCTGGCTTTTAGACTCACAATCAATACCAGGGATGAAGTTCATCAGGCTAAGGGCTACACTGTGTTTGATTTCTGCAGAAGATGAATACAAGGACAGGAGTGTGATAACTTCTTTTCACTTTGTAGCTCTGTGTTAACTACCTCTTGTTTTGCAAACAAGTGAAGAACAAGGTAATGGGGCAAGAGGAGTGAATAAAAGGTCTGGTGGAAATGAAGGTCTGGATTTATCCTGTTTGGCTTGACTGAGCCTCGTAAATTAGGAGGCTAGTAGCACTAGGTTGCCTTTACAATAAGTGAATGGAAGCAGACACCTCTAGAAGGCAATTCAACCCACTTCAATTAGTGATTTGGGACTTGCTCTCTCTCTCTCCATATTGATTCTGAGCTTGTCTGAACTCATGTGAAAATGCCAAAAATCCAGGCCAGAATTCATACTTCACCTAACGTCCTTGTATAGTCATCTTGTTGAAAGTATATTGTGTGCCTGCTTAGAAATGAGTTGGGCCTGGCTTACAGAAGCGATCCAGTAAATACTAACAGAAAGTCTATGCCATATGGCTTGTTGCAACCAGTACTAATATGCAGTAGCCTGTAGCACAGAAGCAGTAGCACAGGAAGAAGCTCATTTTAAAAAAAAAAAAAAATTGAAGGTAAAAGTTAAAATATAGGTTCTCTTCTCTTTTGCATATTTCTTAGCGAGATACTTCTCTGCATGGTCTGCTTAAAGAAATGCTTTTGTTAACACCAATCACACTGTTGGCAGAAATTATCTTTTTATATTCTTTTTAGCAACAATCTATGGTTAAAGTGAATTATCCATGTCCTTAGTCCAGAAATGAGATGAAGGAGCCTTCTTCTTCTTTTTTTTTTTTTTTAACTATTAATATCAAATATATGTGTGTACCACAGACCAGCTGTATGCAATTAGGAAAAGTCTGCGCTATGTGCACATGAATAGGTGTAACTAAATAGTTTCTATTTTTTATCAGAGTGTCATTATATAAGTTTACCTTTAAAGTTTCTTAGGTAACTTTCTGAAATATGAAACTTTCATAAATTCTGTGTATTAGAAGCTAATATGCAGTACAGCCATTGATCAAATTAACATTGTTATTAGTTCACAGACTTACACTGTTTTGCTTAAAGCAGGGAAGAATGACATTAATTCCTAATATCCCACAAAATGGATTGCAAAAACACTTTTCAAATAAAAAGAATGTGTCTTGTGAGAGAGAATCTAAAAGTATCCTTCATTTCTCTTCTCCAGTGACCCTATCAAAGATCTCAGCTTGAGCCATCCTACATACTTGGTGATAACATAGAACCCCCTTATCTGTGTAGTTCATTTCATTTATTTATTAGTGTATTTTTGCAGTGGCAATTGCAGGAAGCTCTGTTTAGGCAGAAAGGGCAATGTTGCCTCTGCAGGGAACTGTGCAACTGATTCATAAATTAATCGGATTGCTGGGTCACAGAAAATGCATTAAAAAAGATATCAGACCTATGTCAAATGTATTTAAATGGAAAGAACATTTATTTTGTAATATCATTGTTGTTTTGGGCCCAATTTGAGAAAATAAATCTCTAAGGCCTTGGAGGCCCTGGAAAATCACTTTTCTGTGAGCTTCAAAAGAATCTCAAAAGAATTTAAGGAATTAGTTCCAACTACCCTGAAATGATCTACAGAAAGTTGTCATTAGGATAACTCATGTTTTGTGGAAATCCACCAATATCTGCCAGGCCAATATGAAAGTCTTTGAGGAAAACATTAAAGGATTCTACAAAACATTAAGCTGTTGGCACAAAGGAAAGCAGAGGATACTCATTCATCAAGCTTCAGCTTTGCTCTACACTGAGCATAATGTAGCAGGATGTAGCATAATGTAACCTGCAGGAACAAGCCTAGAGATTGTGACGCAGTACTTTGAAGCTGTTCCCTACATTTCACAAGCTGATGCACAAGCTTCCATGCACAAACTTCCCATTACTATCCAGCTGATGGTCCTTGTGATTTCTATGGACCACTACTCCAAAAATTTTAATGTCTTACAAAACATAAAGCTGGAAGAGATTTTAGATCACCCAATCTATCTGCCTATGTCACAAAAGCAAAATGAAGATTACCTACATTCAATTTTTTTCTTGAAGGCTTTGCCTAGCTTCTTTGATTTTCCACACATTCCCTCTTCTGTAGTATTTTGCCCAAAGCAAGATGAGTTTTTTAATTCAAATTTCCTTTAATGTTAGACCTTGCTCACAAAATAGCCTCAAATTCAAGTACCAAATTAGCAGAGGGACAGACTTGGATATGCTATATATATTTAGGAAGTACCATTATATATCCTAAGAGTGAAAGGTTTTTCTGAAAGGTAAAAGTGAAGTTGGTCTGTAGTTATACTTCTTTGCAGATTGACAAGTTGGAAAACTTTCTTACAAGAATATTAGGCCCAAATTTTTTGGCCTGACTAAACTCTTTAGTCTGAGATAAGAGAAAATGCAAGGTGATTTTACATCATCCTGGATAGATCAAGACCAGATGAAGAGGAGGCAATATCTAATGTAAAAGGCAAAAGGTACAACCATAAGAATAATTATTATATCTGTCAGTTTTCATTGCCAATTCCTCTCGTTCCTTGAGACACCAAACAATAAATTCCTATTCATTAGATCTTATCTGTTGTGCTAGGAATGGGAATATATAGAGCATAATAGAGCAAATCTATGCCTTGAGATCATACCTCTTAGCAAGGTAAAAAATCTCATGAGACAAAGTCACTGTCTTTAGTGAATGACCAGAGCAGGAAAATTGGAAAAGAACTTCACCAGCCCTTCAGAACCTGTCACTTTTCTTCTTACTCAGCTAAAAACAACTAGGTGCAAGAGGAGAAAAAGAGAAGTGTGAGTACAGATTTTTGCATGTGAAATGATTGATATGTGTGGCTATCCCTCTCTAAATAACACATTACCCCTTAGTAAAGTTTGGCCAAAAAGTTTATGGCATGCAAAGGAATACTGCATCTTTCCCAGCTGCTGTGAAAGAGAGTTGCCAACAAGTAAATTAGCCATTAGTGAGGAGTTGTTCTCCTTTTTCCAGGGTGGAAGCCCTGTTTCTTATTTCCTTTTCCTCTTCCCCCCCCCTTTTTTTTTCTTTTTTTTTTTCTCTTATTTTACATGTTTTGTCCTGTTTTCTTCATTTCACATCTGCAGAGGTTCTGTTCCCATCATATAAAAACAATATGGATATACCCTAAGGAATTCCGTTTGTTCTGACCTTATATTTTTGTGGATAAGCCATGAGAATATGTTCTGATCTACCTGGTCTATAAATCAATGGTGAGTGTTAAGCAGTGGTGGAATCCATCCAGCTTGAGGTCTCACAAGGTTTCCTCTTCCCTGTTGACCAGGGCAACTCTGGGTGCATAACACTGCCGTGGCACCACAAACTAGGCACACACATACACACAAACATGTATAGGATGCTTTTCCTTGATGCAGCCTCACATATACACACTCATTCATATCTACGTTTGCAGTATGCATCTCCACTTTCACGTTCAGAGAATCAGTAAGTTTTCTTATTACAAAGGGCAGTTTGGGATGGACTGCAGGAAGAGTAAGTTAACAGAAAGAAGCAAACAGAAAAATCAGTTACTATATGCTATCCCAGAGGAAAATAAATCAAGCACTATTAATGAATATTTAATTTAGACATACATTCTGCAGCAATATGTAGTAAAATTTGCAGATGTGATGATAGCAGTCCTTTAGTGGAATGATCTGAGTGGGATGATTTGAGGTTATGAATGGGAAACAAAGTATGTCACATCTCTAGCTGGAGGGGCCTGCACATTGGAAGGCAGTTAATACTGTCATTTACAATATCTTGTATTTTAGGCTCATAAAAACTTTCACATAACACCAAAATGAAACTAACATTGATAGTTCAGGACAAATGGAGAGTATTCAATTAGGCATTCTTAAAACTTGCTTTGGTGAGTCATATGTTTTAAAATTATTAATTATACTCTCCTTTAAGTGGAAATGTACTTATGAGAAGTGCTCTGAATACTAGTTTAGAGATAGTTCATACTTTTACACAATATACTCTAGAGAAATAATGGCTAGAACAGCTGGTGATTATTAATGTTTTATAAAGAAAATTAGTACTGTGAACATATTGAGCTGAGAAAGTACTAGAAATGTTTGGCAAGGTTATTTTAGCTGGAAACAAAGCGGGGTGGGGGGGGGAATCAATGTTTTGGCATTGATGATGTTATTGGTCTCTCCTTCAGTTTTAAATTATAGAATGAAAACAGATGGAAGCCGTTTCTCTTTCATCTTGCTTATCTGCAGGTAATACAATGATCTTGTTAGCTATGAAGAAAGCATGGCATGTTCCTCCACTGTGCATTGCCTTCTTTTGCATTCGTCTAGCCCACCAACAGGATACCTTGCAGGATTCAGATACTCCTGTATGGAGGCTACAGCATAAGAAATACAAAAACCTTGAGCATCTATGTCTTTACATTCAATAGCACTCCTCAAAATACTTGTGGTAAAGCTACTTCCATTTCAAGACAGTTATAGAAAAAATTTTGCTGGAATTGTTTATTTCAATAGCTAGCAGAATTCCTGAGTTATCAGTCCAGCAGCTGGGAGAGAAGGACCCCTGTCTGAGGTTTAGGCTGGGGACTGCCTGGCTGAGAAGCAGCGCTCTGCAGACAAGGATGTGGGGTTCTTGATAGAGCACAGCTAAACATGAGGCAGAGGCAGCTGCTGTGGCAGCTAAGAAAGCCAGAGTTATCCTAGACTGTATTAGGAACCACATAGCCAGAAGATTCAGGGAATTTTTTTGATCTTACTTTCTATTCAGCAACTACTGTGTCTTCAACATGGATGAGAGACCAAGAGGGTCTCAGCACCCTAAGCTGGAGAACCATGACTGTGAGAATGATCAACTCCCAGCTGACCCTGAAATTGCGTGGGATCTGCTGCTTGAGCTGGATCCCTACCAATATATGGAGATGATGGGATCCGTCCAAGAATTCTCAAAGACCTGGCTCATGTCATCGTAAAATCTCTCTCAATGATTTTTGAGAGGTCTTGGGAATCCAGAGAGATCCCAGCTGACTGGAAGCTGGTAAATGTTGTCCCAATATTCAAGAAGGGCAAGAAGGAGGACCCCAGAAACTACAGGCCAGTCAGTCTCACTTCAGTTCCTGGTAAAGTTATGGAGAAGATTCTTCTGGAAATTATTGAGAAACAACTGAAAGGCAATGCAGTTACAGCCATCATGGCTTTATGAGAGGAAAGTCCTGTTTAACCCACCTGATTTTCTTCTATGACAAGGTAACCCATCTAGTTGATCAAGCCTGCTGATGTAATCTTTTTGGATTTCAGTAAAGCTTTTGATGCCATCTCTCCCAGGATCCTTCTGAACATTAGAAAGAGGTTCTTTACTCAGAGGCTGGTTGGACACTGACAGGCTCCCCAGGGAAGTGGTCACAGCGCCAAGCCTGACAGAGCTCAAGAGTTTGGAAGATACTCTGAGGTACATGGTGTGACTCTTGGGGATGTTCCTGTGCAGGGCTAAGAGTTGGACTCAGTGATCTTTGTGGGTCCCTTCCAACTCAGTATATTCTGTGATTCTGGGATCCTGTAGTAGTTTTGAGTATTGGATCCAGTTTGGAGAAAGACACTGATAAACTGGTGCAAGTTCAGCAGACCAGGCATGCTGGTCAAAGGACAGGAGTATTTGCCCTGTGAAGAGACACTTCTGAGGGAAAAGAGATTCTTCAGCTTCCTGAATAGAAAACTTAATAGCATTTGGCCAATATGTATAGGGAGTTTACGAAAATAGACATAACCAATTGTTTCACAGTTGTGCATGGTGGGAGAATGAGAGACAACAGATGTGAAATCAAGAGAGGTTTAGGCTGGATATTGCTGACAGCAGTGAAGACCCATGAGGATAGTCAAGCACTGGAATTGGTTGTCTGGTAAGGTAGTTCAGCGTCCATCTTTGGAAGTTTTCAAGACCTGACTAGATAAATGCCTGAGCATGCCACTCTTATCTCACAGCTGAGTCTGTCTTGAGCAAGCAGAAGGCCTAGAGAGCTGCTGGGGGTCCCTTCCAAGCTGAATGGCCTGAGATCAGTTGCAAAAATCTTACGATTTTTGACACTAGACAAAATACTTACCAAGCACACATTTATGATACCTCATAGCAAGAAAAGTTGTAAGATCTTAAATGGAACACATTATGCAAAATGTTTAAATCTGCTTAGAAATGAAGCTGTGCTAGGAAATATGGCAGCAAAACTCTAAAGCATAAGGAAATTAATTCAGCAACAGGGACTCTTTAGGCTCCCTTTCAGTGGAAGAGCAGCGCTCAACACCATTCACTACTGGATTCCAGTCCAGTGAACAAAAAAACTTAGAAATGAAACACAACTTATCAGGTCAATTTGTTAAACTAGACCTGATGGGTTATTTCCTATTTACATTTTCAAACACCAAGAAAGAGACATTTGTGAAGTGTATCTAAGAATTCCTCAAACCAACCGTAATAACTTTGAACTAACAAAACTTATGCTGACTGTACTAAAAAGATTGATTGTTCTTTCTGACTTCACATCTTTTAAAATATTTATTTTGCACCCATTACTGAAACTCTGGAATGTTATTTAAGATGCTGAATAAAGGCTAGAAAATATTTGCATAATCTTTGTCATCTATTGATTTCAAAAGGGAAAAATGGGAAGTAAGCAGATGTTGCAATGTAAAATAATGGGCACTCATCTCAAAACAGTGAAAAGCACAGGTGATTTTCAGCTTTTGCTATCCTCATGCAAGAAACAGCAAAAGAAAAATTCAGTACTGATGGAATATTATGAAGAGGTACGTGAACAATTTAAAGACAGAAGCAGTAATACCCTAAGTTCTCAGAATAAAAAATATGCTGGGGGTGTTTTTATTGGAAAGAGCACAAAAAGAGTTCTCAAGTGTCTTATGTTTCTCTTATTACTTTTGAAAGAATAGTTTCTTCTTAATTTTTATCACAAATGGTGTTATTCATACATTTACCATCTTTTGTTGCAAAGTTTGTCAGTATTTTCAAAATTATAGAAGATATAAATACAAATAATGAAATAATGTTAACATTTTCTGCTTTTGACTTTCAAAATTTGGTATCTATGTATGCAAGCTTTTTGACATTGATCTCTCAACATTTCTGGCTCTGTGGCAGAACTTCTAAGCTGTGAATAATAAATTATTCATGTTGTGTTTCTTTTTCATTTAGTTACAGCAATAAAATAAACAAACAACTTCCATTTCTAACTGCTCTTCAAGCAAAAAAAATAAAATATTATGCTATCAGTTTTTTTAAGTACTGATTACTGTAGTATCTCTTATGTAGATGAACAGAAAAAAATTACCTCTGAATTATCCCAGGTTTTATTTTAGTTCTTTCACTGGGTGCAAAAACATAAATACAAGACCATACAATAAAATACCATACGGAAAAATAATTAGTATGTTAGGTATGATGTGTAAAAACTCCCATTATGAGCTTTGTAAGTTGAGCCTTTAAAATCAACCCAGTGGGCAGGTCTTGGGCCTGTTTTGGTAGAAAATATTAATGCCTTTTCTTACACATAGCTGAGTAACAACATCATTTAAGAATATAATTCTTAGAGACATAGTTATCTGTTTTTCTTCTGCTTTTTCAGATCTGGATGGAGGCAGTATTGTCGTCATATGCTGACCTTGAACAGGGGGGAGAAAGTAACAAGATGAGATTCAAATTTAAGTTCCATTGGTGCATTTCTTTATTCTTAATTTAAGTTCAAATAGTAGTGACCACAGAGGGAAGGGACAACATATTTAAAATAAACTTTCATTTGTAATTAAATCAATTACAAATAGGAAATTTAAATATCTCATTCACAAGGAGGAGTAATTACTCAGGATGTTTAAGAACCTCCTCATTAGGTCTCAATAGTTGAAAAAAAGTATTTATACAGTTTTCTATGATTTTATATAGCAATAGCATGTAACTGTACATGATAAATACCTTATCAGAGTATATGGTGTCAACTTATTTAACACATCACTTGGACCTGATGAAACGAATTAAGCAACTCAAGAAACACAAGAAAAAGAGCAAAGCAAAGCAGTAGGTATTGATTGCAGAATGTAATGACCTTTACAAATGTTCTCAGCAAAAGTTACTCAATCGGACACTCAGTCCCTAGGTAGACCTTCTGAATTCATCCACATTGTCTCTTCATCTTCGTAGGTGTACAACATGCGTATGTATCCCAGAAAAAAAATAGAGTAATAAGAGTCACAATAAAAAACAGTTGGCTGTCCCTCCTTGGTAAAGGCATGGTAAAGTGGTTGGTCCTAGGCACCCTGAAAAACCCAGAATTACAATTCTTGCTGTTGTATCTTAGCCTTCTTTCCTTCTGCTGTTTCTCTTATCAGTTTTCCATAGACAAGTGTCTTCCTTGCCTGCCTTCCTATCTAGCTTTCATCTACCTAAACTAGCAGAAGTATGGGGAAGGTTGTAATCTTTTGATCCAGGTACTCATTGGCATATTTAGGCCAAAGAATTAAAAAAACCTCATTAATTTTACATGCCTGCACCATTTCTTTTAGGTATCTGGGTCTTATATTTTGATAATCTCCACCATATCTATAATCAAATATATGAAGTTTTAACTCTAAAGAATATTGAGCTTCCTGTGATTCAGGCTGTCTCAGAAAATGACCACCATGGTGGGAGAAAACTGTCACATGATCCACTGGAACTCTTAGATTTACCTGTAAAAAGTTTTTCACAGCATTAACATTCTTTTTTTGAAGAACAATAAATGTCCTTGAAGGTCTAATTGCTGTACTACTCTCATTCTAGACTTAAGACTTTTAAGTGTGCACTTAGACAAATTATTGTAAGGAGTGCTGTGGTGTTAAGAACTCAGAGGAGAATGCTTAATTAGTCTACAGTGGTTACCTACCTGCATGTTGATACTGGCATTTATTTTATCACTTCTGAGTTTATCCATCATCCTTTCAGTGGGTTTCCAAACACCTTCTAGTTTAGCAAAATTACAGAACATAGCAACAACTTTAAATTGATTTACAGACTACAGTGACAAAAAACCTCTGGCAGGCTCTCTGATTGGGAGCTGAATAAATCTTCTGCAGCTTGAAAGGGAAAACCCAGTACTGTAACACTCTGTTCCACACAACACTCCCACTCTCTTGCATGTGCTTATCAATAGGATCATTTTTATAGTGATATTTTCTCTGGAAGGAATCAGCTGTTTGCTCACCTCTAAGAATGTAAGTGTAATTTCATAACAACAAATCCTTCGGGCAGAAAGCAAACTTAGCAGCTCTGGACCTAGTATTTGAACTGAAAGAGCAAAATGTCTCTCTATACATCAAGAAATTTCTAAAGATTTTCTTTGAAAAAAGTTCTCTCTCTGTCAAAATTTTTCTTTATTACTTTACATTTTCTAGGAAGGTAGACAAGGGTGGGTGGGTGGTGTTTGTATGGCTGGGCTTTTGTTTTGTTTTAAGTCTGATTCTATAACTTTTATTGGCAAAGATTACTTTTGCACTAAGCCAGCATCTGAATTTCATTACTGAAATACACTCCAGTATATATGTAACTACATATTATGTCTTTCACAGAAAGTTTTCTGATTGGACAGTGCCTCAGTCCACTTCCCCTTTGGTTTTATAATTAGGAGATCTGATATTTGAGCAGTGTGACTTCCACTAATATAGTTGCTTAGAATGCAGGAACTGGATTGCTCAATCCATCAAACTATTTCTTTAAGTCTCTAAAGTCTTTAGTTTATTGCAAGTTATAATAATTCCTCTGTTTTGTTCTTCACTTCTCTGGAAATCTGTTATGACTACTCAACATGCAGCTTTACAATTGACTATCTCCTTTCTTGCATAATCAGAATCATGAATCATATTAGTTGTATTGCAAACAAAAACCTGAAAAGGTCACAGAACCACAGAATAGTTGAGTTTGGAAGGAGCTTCTTGACATTATCTAGTTTAATCTTCCCTGTTCAACAGGGTGGACCAGATAGGGCAGGTTGCTCCAGACATTATCCAATCCAGTTTGTAATTTTCACAAGGATGGAGACACCACAATCATTTCAACTATGAAGAGACTGAATTCTGTTCACTTTAGTCTTTGCCTCCTTCTGTCTGGCAAAAAAATGAACAAAACATTAATTTGTTAAATTGATTAAAAAAAAATCTGAAGAGCAAGCACAAATGGTTATCACATCACATTTTCTCTATCTATACAGTAAATAAGTTTTAATTCTGTTGCAAAAGAACTAAAAAAACAGTACCAATTCTTCATCATGCCCATGTGTGTGTGTGGGTGCATGCACACATCTGCACATGCACATACATGCATGTGGGTTTATCTTTGCATATTTATGCATTTAGATGCATATGGTTCATTTATAATAGTTTTCTAAGAACAAACACACTGTAATTATATGAAAAATAAAATTTTAGACCTACAGAAGATCATGTGTGAGAGAATTCATGGTCATAGGAAAACCTCATTGATTAAGCTGATATTCAAGTGTTGCACATTATGTGACTGGGGAACCATTAATAGTGTTGTTCATCCACTTGTCAATGAAAATGACCCTATAATAAAACCAGTCAACCATCCATTCTCTACCTCTGTCATTTCCTCCTCAAAATTTTAAGATGGTTTTAATCTGTTGTATCAACAGGGAATGCCTTAGACGTGTTTTCTAACAGAGGCACACTGGTCCTATCACTTGCCCCAAAATATTTTCAAGAGGGTTCCATCTAGGGTATTACATCTGTGAGACTGGACAGTAAAGACAAAGAAAGTGGGTAAATGAGCAGATACCTAAGCATAGGTGGACTTTGTAAGTGAACCCAAATCATATGAATTGTGCTGATTATATAGATTGTCTCTCCAATGTAAATGCAGTAGCTCTGGACAATGTGAAAGAAAAATAAAAAATCCCTTTTTAAAAAATATATTAATATGCAAATTATACTTGCCAGAAGCAGACTTTTAATGCAATATCATATGGGCAGAATTTGAAATTAGGTGTGTATAACTATTAATGTGTGCTGCTAATTTCATCTGACAACTAAATCTGTAAATTATAAAATCTTTTGACTTGGTGATCACATCATCCCTAAGGAGCTGCCACTTAAAAACAATTATATGTATGGATAACAATTGTTTCTAAAGGTGTCGACAGAAAGATAATGCATAGTGTAATATCCACAGGCTCATCTCAAAATGTGATCAAGGTAACATTTTGGATCCATTTTCACCTGAATAGTGCTACAAGTGTGGTTGATCAGAAATGTGGTTAATGCAAGCTTAAATGATGATTTCACAAATTTTATCTACTGATCCATTCCCTATTCAAGGCTACTTAATGTGGTGCTAATACTTCCTCATCATAGTTAAGAATATTACATTTGTTTCTAAAGAGCAGGGCTCATCCAGCTCTTAAACAGAGAGCAAATACAAAATGAGTAGGGAGTTCAGTGACATTTGAAACAAAATAAATTGGATTCTACTTGATAAAATTATTACCTGAAAGGTAGGATATAAAATCTGATATAATGTAGACATGAACAGGAAAGATTTTAATCTGCTCATAACCTTTTGGAATATTTATACAGAATACTAGAGAAGGACCTTAAAGTATGTTTTTTCTTTCTAGGGCGTAA
This sequence comes from Xenops minutus, assembly GCA_035221455.1. Classification (NCBI taxonomy): domain Eukaryota; kingdom Metazoa; phylum Chordata; class Aves; order Passeriformes; family Furnariidae; genus Xenops; species Xenops minutus. The sequence goes on along the minus strand of JAWWEE010000040.1, from coordinate 22,467,903 downwards.
GCAGATAAACTGATGTCAACTACAGTTTTCCAGTAACTTGTGTTTCATAACTAGTTCTGCTTTCATAGTAATAACAGGAAATTCTCCTTGACTTTACCTGCTAGTGAGAGGCTACACATCTCCACAAAGTCAGAATTTTTCAGGTCTTAATGCTATAGTATATTGGACCAGACTAATGGTACCTGACACTGAGATCTCCATAGCCAATCTAACAAGGTATTTAATGATTCTCCTTGTCAGAAGTTCCCCAGGAGTGCACACCAAAAGCAGAAATGGTGAGAAGGAAGAATAGATAATCTAATGCTTCTGCACACAGGCATTGCCCACCTCAGGCATTGCACAGGCTTTTTTGGACCAGTCTTAAGGCCAAGACATTTAATCCAAAGTAGATCTGCATATTTTTTTAATATTTGGAAACACTGGCTGAATTTCCCATCTCTGCTTTGCCCTGAATTGAATGCCATCAAGAACAAATGAAACCTGACTTCAGGGTAAAGTATATGTATGTATTTTGGCAATAGAATTTTTGCTCAAGTGTTAACCGCCAATTTAAATATTTGGTTATTTTTAACAATAAACTGTAACTACGTCATGCCAAAAGTTGCCAAAAAAACCTTTATTCTTTAAAAAATTTTCTGTTGCAACTTTCTTTGACATAGACAGCTCGCCTTTCTTTCAATCTGATCCAGTTTGCTCATATCACCATTCAGCCATGTACAATCTGTGAGTGAAGAAATTCAACAGGGAGAAATTCAATCTACCCAAGTATATGTTCCTTCTTTCTCAGTTACTCATATTCTTGATATGAATCTTTGATTTAATTTCAACAATGTAGCAGTAGGTAGAAACTGGCAAACACTTCAGTCAAGGGAATTGTCTTTGCTTTTGTCAGCCTTTGACCATATTTTACATTACTAAATCATACCGTACTTCATGGTAAGTACTTTGTGACTTTGTGCACAGTAGTCTTTTTTTCAATGCCTCTGAAGCAATTGTTCCCCATGTAAGGAAACTGAAAAAGCTAATGAAACCCATTCTTAAATCTAATCCTAAACTGTCCTGTATGTGTCATTCTACTTTTCAGAAATCAGTTTTAAATTAGACACCTTAAATGTGTTTTTCTAATAACATTCTTTGCTTTTGAAGATTGATCGTTCAGCAGTATTTCAGTTGTTCCCTTTTGGTACTTGCAGTCTACCCTGTGGAGTTTGAAAAGTCCAAATACAGTAAGCTTTCAATAAAATTTTTTACCCTTTTTAGGCTACATAAAAATATCTTAAATAAAAAATTGGCATCAATATCAAAGCACTAAAATATGTCTCTGTTCTCTCCAGCTTTTTCATATTTTATGTGTTTGATATTAATCTGAATGTGATATTCAAACTTAATAAATGTATGGGAAAGGGAAAAGTAAATGTCAACAAGCTTTGTTGAACACTTTTATTAAATGCTTTCTATGTAAAAAGATATCTTAAATTTAGTAGGTGCTGTGAATCCTCTATGCCACCCATTACATAGTTCTGTAAGTTACAAAAATATTTATAATTCTCTATAGAATATGTTAAAGAAGGAAGTTATTCTAATATATTAATAAGAATCATTAATGTATTAATATTGCCCTTATCACTGAAAGCTGCTTCTGCCAGCCTTAAATTGTGCATGCTCTGTATGCACAATGAATAAACCTATCCTAAATGTTTTACTTTTGTCTGTTTTGTTAAATCAAACATGCAATAATTGAAACATTTCCAACTTGGTTTTGATACTTCCAATTAAACTCTAGGAGTTCTATTAATGAAAGAACATGATTTCTCTGTGTTAAAGTTCTTCGCAATACACATAAGTTGTGTATTAAGTTTTTTGTCTACATCATCTGTATGAAAGAAAACTAACCTTCCTGCAATGATTCTTTCTAGGACTAGTATTCAGTTTTCCCTTCTAGGAGAGACTGGTGCAGCAGACATGGATTATTCCATCAACCTCTCTAAACCAAATTAAGATCACAAGGAAAAGGATTTCTGGGGCTGTAATCTTCATCTTTATGGATCCTTCCCTGCATGGTTCATTTTCAAGTCATTTAAGAGGGTAGCATCTGCAGGGAATGAGCTACCCTATTCACAGCATCCAACCCCTCCAAATGTGGTGGCCCTGGCTTTAAGGGTAGTGGAGTCACCAGAGAAATGTTTCTTTTCACACTTTAGAAAGCACTATAAATAGTAATATTTCAGTAACTCTCACTGTCTGCTATGAAGTCCTTGATGACCGTAAGTTTCCCCTCAGCCATAAAGGTGAGAGATACGCTAAGAAGAACCAACAAGCACACACATCGACCTGCTTTCCCTCAGTATTGCTTTCCTTAGTGCCGCAGTGGGTCCCATCAGCCCAGGTGAACCTAGTCCGAGATATGTTTGAAATCACAAGCTGTTGGAGGGCTGCTTTGGCAGACATCCTGGATAACAGTTCCCTCAGTGATGTACACCAGATGTAGTTGCCAGTGTTGATGTAACTTTGAAAGAGAGTGTATACAGTTTCCCCTTTCACACTTAGCTGGTGCAGGGTTTTGCTTTGTGATTTGGTCAGTAACTTCTGGAAGTACTAAATTGCCAAACTGAGCCCTCTTCCCTATTTTGCTTATCTTACTTTCCATTACTCATTTATTTCCAGTATCTGCAAAATTAGTGCAGTTAATCTAGAGCCTACCTTCTCCAAACTACCTTATTTTTGTCAGGTTTATTTCTGTCTGTTAGAAGTCGACTTCCTTCTCACACCCAGAGCATAAATCTTGAATGGAATTGATCTGAGGTCCAAATTGGGGGAAAGTATAACTTTCAAAAAATGTCACATATAAAGTTGTGTTCCACTTCCTGTAGAAAAAGTTCTCTGTGTGTAGTCATTCCACATAGCAAAGCCAAAAGTATGAACACCTCAAATATGGCTCCCTATTTCATGATCAGCCAAATTGCTTTGGCTTTGCCAGAGGGCACCTCTGCAAACACCAGTTACCATGGCCAGCCAGCACTCAGCCAGTTTACACCTTCCTAGTTTTCCCTCTCAGTCATTTGTTTGAAAGTTAAAATTCATGGTGTATTCCCTGGTTAGTTAAAATTCTAATCCTCAAAAAAAAAAAAAGTGGAGCATTAAGAAGTGCCCTTTTACACTTCCCAGTGCACCTGACTAGCCCCCAACACTCCTGCTATCCTCCATGAGTTTATGCATGAGTGGATTGACATGACTAGTTGTTCTCCTTAACTACCAGAGACTATATTTTAAATTCAGAATTAGCAACAATGCAATAATTAGATTTTAATCCCCATGAATTTTAGTGGATATGAAATTTCAGGCCACATATAAAGAAAGACTTAAATATTTAAAGGAGAATTCAAGTGAACTTGAAGTGCACATAACTGTGATTCTGAAAGCTACCTCTGCCTGAGCCCTGAAAACCACTCCTCCAACCAGGTTCCTGATTCTGATCCTGCAGAAATCAGACAGAGCTGCAGAGCTGCCTCTGCCATTCCCCAGCAGCACCTTGATCCTGACAAGACTGAGCAGGTTGGTGCCCTTCTCTCGACTCTTGGCTCAGCCAGGTGTCCTGCTGTGTTTCTCTAGAAGGACTTCATAGGAACAGGGAAGTCACAATTCATAGAATCCTAGAATCATAAAGTCTTGAAGATTGGAAAAGACCTCTATGATCATCAACTCCAACCATTAATCTAACACTGCCAAGTCCACCACTAAACCATGTCCCTAAGCACCACATCCACACTTCTAGGCACGGTGATTCCACCACTTGCCTGGGTAGTCTGTTCCAACGTTTGACCACTATTTCAGTGAAGAAATTTTTCCTAATATCCAGTCTAAACCTACCCTGGCAGAACCAGAGGCCATTTCCACTTCTTCTATCAGTTGTTACCTGCGAGAGGAGAGGAG
>JAWWEE010000040.1:22362638-22463873 GCA_035221455.1 Xenops minutus | reverse complement strand
GAGGAGAGGAGAGGAGAGGAGAGGAGAGGAGAGGAGAAAGCACTGTTTTGGTAATCACTTTCTTTTAAAACATGACCAAGTTATGCCCTTTCATTTCTCAACTCCAGTCACAGCTGAACGGCTAACAGACTCACAGATTCATAAGAGATGAAGCATCTATTGGTTCTCATGTTTGAGCTGTGAGGATTCACTCCCATCTCCAGGGAAAGGATGTGAATGCAATGGTGGAACACTGTTTGGCCATTCTTTTGATAACGTGCTACAGTGAGATTTGTCTAGTTCTGGCTCCACAGGTGGGATGTGAGTAGCACAAAATACTTGAACAACCCTTGAATCTAGAGCAGAAACCCCAGTTCTCAGGTGAACACCTAGCTAACTTGCTTCCATTAGCCTCCTCTATAAATCAGCAAGTCCTAAACAGCTTCCACAACAGGAACAGAAAGACTGAATCATATTACCTTATTTCTTTTATATGTGACAGTACATTTCTACCTTTTGCTCATGGTGAATGATTGTGCAAAAAATCTAAAACTCCAAACTACAAAATATGCTCTCATGTAAAGAAAGATAACTAGCACCTGCATTCAGGACAAGCTTCTGGATCATCAGTCCAGCCTAGACAGAGATACTTGCCAGCAAGAGGAGACTGGAAAACTTCTAAACTCAGGCTTTTCCCCCTGCAAGGCTATGTCCAGCCTTGGCTGGCTGCCTGATTTGTGCTTAGCTGGGGTGCATCATACTCCCCTGTACATTGTAAGTGCTGGACTTTGTGTCACACAGTCTTCTTGGATGCTACACTGTCATGTCAAAATGAGGATGTGTAATCTTACACTTCCTTTTTGATTTTAGCCTATAATGCTTATAAAATTCCCAGCAGTAAAATCTCTATTTACCCCCATGTTATCTTTCTATTTTCTAGATAAAGTTTTGGTTCCTGTATCATGTCATAATAACAGCAAATAAATATAACTTTCTCAGTCATTGATTGATGATTCTAGTGGTTGACTGAAAGCACAACACTGGTGCCTGCCTGTCAGAAGCTGACTTCTGAGCCTTTTCTGAAAATCAGATCTCTCAGTCTCCAACTATATCTCTGCTTTTCTGATTTTTTGAGCTCAACTTGACTGGCATGGGTAAACTCCCAGACTCCCAAAGTCAGCAGCAGTTCTGCCATTGATTTTGAATTGTCATATAAATCTTTGTCAGGAGCATACAAAGCCCATAATAATCAAATTGAAAAGTCAGAATATGGTGGCTGCCTATCCAGCATTCTCAGACTTTCTGTTCCAGTAATGTATACTGAAGTTGGATTGCATTCTGCTATTGAACTTCAAAATGAAGGTAACTAATTAGTGAAAACCAGTGAAAACTGACAAGTGAGATGGAATCAGGGAGATCAGTCTAAATAGCCCCAAAATATAAGCAGAAAAGTCATTTAATCTATTTTCCCTGAGTTGTCACGGTTTGCAATTTAGACTGTTTACCTACTACTATCTATTAACTTTAAACTAAGTGTTTTTCTAATTTAGCAGATTGCCTTGAAGCCTGCTATGGGCTTTCTAGTAAGCTTGATCTTTCATTAGCTGCAGCGCTTTGTGTTATTCATTATACATTAAATTTACATTTTTAGATTTCAGAAGTGCATTCATATTAGCATTCTTTTTTACTAGCAAATGGCAGAATAATTAACATAGAATATTTGATTGCATTAATCGATTTCATCTTTGGTCTTTTGAGGCAAAGCTCATAAAAAATATGCAGTTAAAAAAAATGGTAAAACATTACTCTCTTGATATGTTCAAGACACTTTGATTGGTGTGTCCTTTTATGTTGCTTTATGTTCATTTTACTAGAAAGGCATCCTTATCTGCACTTTCATTTTAATGGACTTTTTTATTCTACCAGAATTGATAGTTTGAATCTAAAAGTGGTAACACTACATATAGTGTTCTAAAGTTAAAGCCCAAGAATATTTCCTTGCTAATTTCATACCTTGTTTACTCCTGTGAAATTCTACTAAAGAAACAAATTTCCTCAACAAAGACCTAGGGGAATATACTGAACTGAATATGTTTAACGTTTTTTACATAAGTCAGTGACTTTTTATGAAATATACACTGTGTCTCTTCCATGCAGGCAATTGCCTTTCATTTGGGAGATGAGCAGAATTTGCTTACCAGTAGTTACTGTTAGAATCTGAGAGGGAAATGAAAAGCATCCTCATAGTTTCTCAACAGGTTTTGGTAGATACATAATCTAAGGTCAGATAAGACAAGCAAAGGAAATCCTCAGTACAGTTGCTAAATATGAGTTAAGTGTAAATGGTGATGCAAAGTGCTTTTTAGCGGCAATTCACCTGATGAAGGTGCTGGTGGCTATAACCAGAGTGTGCCCAGGATGGCAGTAGCCTTACACAGGTGAGGCCATATGTTTGCCAAAAGGCTGTATAGTTATGTATGACATCCCTGTCCCTAGGTGTTACTTAGGGACTGACAGTGAAATGATTGCCAGAATATACATCTGTGCTCAACGAGCTCTGGTCTGGCAGGCTGATTCAAACTGCTGTGGCAGATGCTTGGGTAAGCTGCCAGGGAGTGCACTGAGGAGCACTTACACACTGCATCCCAGCCGCTCAGCTTTGGAGACAGTAACCTCTGGTAGCAGAGTGGAAGCAAGGAACCACAGGGGAAATAACGTTATTTCAGCAGTGTAGGACTGCCTATGGCCTGACACATTAATTAGTCTTGTTCCTGTATTTTCTGAGCGGTAAATTTTCAAAGAAAATTGTATGTGAAAAAAAATCCTTGAGTTTTTAATATAGGGATGTAATTTGGTTGACATGATTTCTTACTATTGTCTCCATGAGGAACTACCACAGCAGGTGAGCAGTTCCAAGAGAGACTGTAGAGCAAATTAATGCAGCTTAAAGCTGTTCACTGGGCTCACTGGCACATAAGGCTCCAGCCAGCTACACTGATGGTCCGTAGCTCTGAGAGAAACCAGGGATGGAAGGACACCAGGGGTGTTTTCAGAAATTACTGCAGAAAGAGCTAGAATTAAAATCTGAAGATTGGCTTTGCTATGTGCAGCAGCTAACTCTCTACTGACTGGGGTGCTTAAGACTAAATATGAATGGGTAGGAAATCAGTTTTTCCTTTGTTCCTGGCTGAAAAAATAACACGTTTCCAACCTTTGCTGTAGTAAGAAAGTTTGAATTTATTAAGCAAAAGTTCTTCATGAAGTCCTTCTCTATGAAGGAAACAGATTATTCTCTTGTTAAATCAGCCCATGCTGGTCTGAAAGAATCCAATTCATTGCTGAATTTAAAAAATATACAAAAGGGAAGTCACTCTGGAAATCTAGAGCCTTTAGTCAAGATGCTATGCAACTTAATCAGGCACCTCTTTGTTCTGTGAGAGCACTTTGCTACAGATTGCAACCTTGTATTAGACTTTCTGATTCGACAGGTCCTGCCAAAGCTGAAACAGAACTTCATGACTAAATGGTTTCTGATAATATTCGTTATAAACGCAGACTTCCAAAGAGACATTTTATTATTTGCCACTTGGTCTGAAACATGATGGTCAAAAGCACAACATATGAAGCTAGCAGTTACTTTTGTCCATTCCCTCTCCCACCTCTGCCACTAAAAAAAAAAAAAAAAAAAAAAAAAAAAAAAGGACAAAAAACCCCGCCCTGTTAACTTAGGAAGAGTAGTTGACAAAGAATATCTGATTTCACAAGAAACTGGAAAAAAAGGGGAGGAATCATGACTATACATTAGAAGTTTGTAATTTTTAACAGAGTGTAACATTATGGGGTGTTGTTTAACCTATAAGAAACGTTACCTTTTCTTGATCTTATAAATCTTCTGTGTTCTAATAATGGCTGAAAGACATCTCAGCTCTGCACTAAGACTAAAAATAGTCAGCTGGCTAGTTGGTTCCTAGTTATTTAGCTAGCTGCTTGGCTGTAACATTTGTCACACTGCTGTGCAAGTACCTTTGTGGCTTCAGTTCTAAACTGGAGAGTGGGTCAGCTTGGTGAAATCCTGTTTCCATTTTCTGGGTCCAAACTCTCCTCATAGTGTGCCAGAAGGTGTGTTCCAGTTGTTAAATGACAAGTGGATAGGCATGCCTCTGAATTTTCCCTGATTTTAAGTGCATTTTGAATTAAATTTTTTGCAGTCAGAATAAGCAGACAATTGGAGTTGGAGTTTTCCATGTGTTTCACACTCCTATTCAGTATAATTCTCTTTTGAGTGTGCCTTATTAGTCAGACCAGGTGCATACCGTAGAATAGATTTTAAAAAGTAGTTTTGCAGCTAAAATTACTTTGTCAGGCATGATTTAAGTTTTGCAAGCGACAGATTTTGATACTGCTTTAAAAGAATACTAATTTTCTTCATAAGGAATTATGAACACTTATGGACAATATTTTTTCTAAATGACATTAAATGGTTGCTTTTTGATGAACAGCAGATTTACTCCATAATATGAAGAGCCTGGAGCTATGCTCTAAATTAAGTTGAATCTAGCCAAACGTGTTGGATGAAATTTTCCAAAACAGGTATTGTTTTTCACTAGTTCTTAAAAAAATGTATTTCAACATGAATATTTTAGTTGGCTTATTATTTAAAAGAATAAAGGTTTCTAAAAACCTTTTATAACACAAACAAAAAAAATTAATATTTCTATAACATTGTCAGGTTTACTTCAAATTACCTATTTTTTTTCCTTTTTCATCATATCCAATTTTTCCAAATATAATATCTCATTACAATGAAAACTAAACTAATTTTAATCCACCAGGCAGAAAATATCTACCCCTATTACCAGTCTTATTTATAATTGTAAATTTGGCAGAGGTGTCTGCATATATATATATATTCTTTCATTTTAAGTATGAATGACCAAAGAAGTATCTGAGATATTTCTATAAATTTGTGGGGAAAACTTTAAAACTATATAACTTTTGTTTTTACAGTTAGACTATTTTGCAAATTCATCATACTTTGGGGTTTTTTTCTGCAGCATGTCGTTGAGCTGCAACTACTTTACTCCAAAATGCATAGTCAGCTCCTTAAAAAATTAAAACACGAGAGGAATAAATTTTATGTTTGATAACATGAATGAGACATCATAATGAAAGTCAAAATTTCTGTAAATATGATCTGTATAAGCAACTGGATCTATCAGACACTAGTCATTTATACACCAACTTATTCAGGATTGCGTTCCTCTCTTATTCAGGATTGCATTCCTAACTGTGCTATAGAAATAGATAATTACTATGCCAATTCAATTACTTCTTCCTTGAGAATGTAGTTAAAGCAGTACTGATACTAAGGTATTTCTTAAAGAATCATATGCTTCATGGAGAAATACTTCCTATTTTTATATATCCTAAAAGAGATTGATACAAGTAAAAGGAGAAAGGCTGTAGGGTCCCAAATTATTATTATTATCATCATCATCATCATCCTCATCGTTGTTGTTAAAATTTGACCAAGATCTAATGAATTTTTATCCTGTGCAAGAAAGGAATCACACTGTTGTGTCCCTGTGTCATTATTGGACATTATTGAAAAAGCATACCAGCATCTATCATATTAGGTTGTGTTCGATACACTGATTCAAATGTAATTCAAACTGCTCCAAGATTTGGTAAACTTCATAACTGCAGTGACCAGAGAAGCCAACTGGAAACCATGTTTAATCTAGTAGTTTGATTTTGCTTAACACGAAGAGTGGGATATATTGGTCTTGAACCTCCAAATGATCATCTGAAATATTTTCTGTGAGCTGGCCAGGATCATACACTAATTGTAATGGGAAAGAAGAAATTGTTTCCTCCCCTTATTTAAAGTAATAGAGGTCAAAATTCTCCTAAACAACTTCTCAGGACTTTTTTATCTCTACAAATCTCCTGCCTGCCTTCAGTCAAAACATTTGTTAGCTTCTACTGGCAGATATCCAGGGGTAGGTGTGTGGTCTGAAAATCTGCTGGAGAGAAGTTTCCAGCAACATAAACTGTGTGTTGTTTCCTTTCCCAGTAAGGGCTTGAAAAAATCCAGCTTGGCTTGAAAAATTGGACTAGAAGTGCATTGTACAGAGAGTACAGCTAGAGAATCAGAACATGCACAGAAGTGCCTCCCCTGCAGAGCCCTGACCATGCTGAGAGGTGACCTTTCTCTTAGCATAAGATTGATGGAAAATGTGTTGTACTCTAACCAGAAAGCCAAATTGAAGAGGTCACACTAAGGGAAGAAGGGGAGATATCCATCTGTAACAGTTCAATGTATGTTAGCTAGATAATATCTGTGCCAGGAGTACTCAGTGTAGCTCACAAGTTTGTACTGGGTTCCTGGAAAAAGGCTAATGTTAAATGACCTTAGCTGTACTTTCATCCCAAAAATGGTTGTGTCTACTCTATGCAACTTTCTCAGAGACAGTTTGCATTCCCGAGCCTTGTTTGAGCATGAATTTATTTTCTTTTTTTTTTTTTATTTGGTAGATATTTCTCATTGTGTTGCTATTATACTTAAACCTCTTGTTATAAACATCATTCCCTGATATATAGCACATGCTTAATTATATATCATATTAGCAACTATATGTTATAACTTGAACAAATGTAATTGCCATTTAAATGACATGACATCTTCAACAGCAATACATTTTCCTACAATATTTTTACAACCACATAAAATTAAACTTTGTTATTGCAGCTCTTATTACAGGAATTCTCTCTAGCTACTTAAAAAATGTTAATTTCTTACCAGATTCATGACAGATCACAATTCAAATGAGTTCCTCCAAGCGACACTGGTATTTCTGGTTTTAAGGATATGTAGATCACAAACACACATTGTCTGATTAACAGTATCAGTCACTTTAATACATACTTATTATTTTTCTTTGGGTATTCTAAGAGAAAGAACCTGATGCCAGGCTAGTATTGAATGAGCTGTTGTACAAAATGGGAGCAAATGACAAACCTTGCCTCTTAAAATCTAAGGCTGTAAATCAGAAATGCATTTAAATGTCTATGGAGATTTTCTCTCTTCAGAAAAGCACTTAGGCAAATAATTTCAGTTAAACCCATGTAAAAGTATGTTCTTATTAAGGAATTATTTCTGTATTAAATCTCTGAAATTATAAACCTTAGCTAAATTGTTAATTTTTCTCACACAGTTGGAATAATTCCATTAATATTTTACAGTGCTCTGTATCCCTCTAAAAGGTGCATGCATTTGAGAAAGTTTCAGGTAAGGGGTTACTGATATCATGTATACCTTGTTTCTTATTACTATGAAAATCCCTGACAATTCACAATGCAGGCTAAAGTACAGACCACTTCATTTACACTAACCTAATCAGCTTCTTGATAAATAATGTAAAGGTACACTTCTGACAGTCTTAATTTTATAAGCCACAAAGCTTTGTTTTTATTGCCAATTTATTGACAATTGACACACTTTTTTTTTTTGTTGTTGTTTTTTCTCATGAGTTAGATTCATCACCTGATAAAGTAGATTCCTTTCAATAAAGATTTAATTACTTTGTTTCATTTTTTTTCATGGTATTATTCTACTGGAGAACTTCACTGTACATTTATATTTTTATGTGGCTAAACATTTGCATTTAATAGCTTTTGAAAGGGAAGTTCACAGCTACTCTAATTAATAACAATGATATAGTGTGAATTTTATAGCAAATTAACTGTCCAGCAACAAGGCTGAACAACAGTAACATAAAAGTTATGGTGTATGCTTCATTCCAAAACTAACTTACACACAAGGAATAGATTGCAAATACAGAACATTAAATAATTTCCCATAAAGTAAGCTTGCTCCTCATTTACAAAATTACGTCAGAATTATCTGTCTTAGTTAAAGCCAACCTATGTATTAGTTACAGAAATAGGAGGGCAGAACAATAGTGTTGCCTTGCTTGTTTCTTTTTCTAAAAATACTGATCATATTGTTTAAGTCATTGTTATACTTTTGTGAAACATATGCCTATGAACACCCATTGTTTTCAATTTTCTCAGAAGCGCTTACAACAGTTTGTAATCCCTTTGTAGCGCTTCTGCAAATTAGAAGGTTTATGTTGATTAAAAAAAAAAAAATCAGCACCACAGAATTAGCTTTTCTCAGTATTTTAGGTGTGTTCAGCAAAATATGACTTACCAGTCAGTGAAGAGTTACTTTTGCATTTCTTATTCAAAACTTTTAGAAGTAGAAACTATTGAGATGAAATGCCCAAACTACCTTAATTCTCACTCACATAAAGGGCAGAGACATTCTGAGTGTATGTATTCCTTCCTCCTACTCCTTTCCATCTTGTTGTGAAAGCAAATGGAAGTGGTGACTAAGGTACTGATTAATGGAAAAAGAAACAGGGAAATCCCAGGACAAATTCTAGTTGCTATGAGAAAGGTGAGGAGAAGAGCTCACCTATCTTGGGTGATGCCAGGACCTTTCCTCTTGACATTTATGTCAGAGAGAGGGACTGGGCTGGGACCTCCCAAGGGTGATAGGAAATCACAATTCAAAAAACCAATTATCAAGCAATTGGTAGATAGATGCAGACTGTGATTACTTCACACTTCCTTGTATATTCAAATAGACTTGATCAAATATGTACTTAGAATTTTTTTGCTGTAACAATGCAGAACTCTGCTTTACAAGATATACCATGGCATTTTTGCTATTCTAAATTGATGAAACTCCTCATTAAGTAATTTTATTATTATAGAGCATTTTGCCAGTGCAACACTAGGAGAAACAGCAGATTTAAGTAATAAAGCTTTCTTCATAATGTTTTTAACAGCTTTTGTTCCTTGAGGGCATGAGGAAAAGGTGTTGCATATGCATGCAGTTTTGTTGCCAATAAAGATGAAATAAAATTAGTTAAAAACCTAGGGAATTCAGATTTTTATGTAACACTTTTACTATTAAAAAAAAAACAAACCCTAAAGTAATAGCATTTCCATTGCTATTTATATTAATTGACTAACAGATTGTTTCATATGGTTCTTTAAAAGATTTATTTTTCCGAAACTCTTCCAAAGCAAAAAAGGGAGGCAGATGGAATGTCCTATAATTTTACGCTGCTCTGTAGTTTAAAAACAGTCTGTTGACAGAAACCTGGTAGAATTAACACCACCCCCAAATTTGCAGAGGCCCCACTGAATTGCTCTAAATGTAAGAAAAGGTCATGGTGGACCAAGCAATATTTGTGATTTGGTAACTTCCTCCAGATCAACCAAGCAGTCTGTGAAAATATTCAGATGTTGAGCCTGGCACAGTAGATGTGTTTTTTACAAAGTCTGGTCTCTCTAGGGTCCATCAAACACTCCTTCCAAGGGCTAACCTCAACCACCCAAGATCCTGTTCTGAATCTTTTAGTTTCTGAGTCTCATGAAGACTGGGATAATGCTAACTTGCTTCCGCTGAGAACTGTCCTATAAGGCCTTACTTGTCTATTTAGTATTTAGTTAGGAATTTAGAAAGGGTCATTTGAGCAGAAAAGAACATCCCTGCTCAGAATAGGTTACTATAAAGTGCTTCAGTCCCTCAAAAACCAGCTCATATTAATTTTAACTACTGAGTGTCCTTAGTGACTTTGGTTGTGCTACATGTGTCATATTAAGTCATACAGTTGTCTGCACCTTTGCTGCAGGGAATAACAACCCAAGTTGGCTTTGCACACAGAGTGGAGTAAAAGAAATATCAAATATTTTTAAAAATCAAACTAAATATGAAGTTTCTTTGTTATAATTCCAAATTATAGGTGGATGTTTCCTCCTGGTTTTATCTCTGTCTTTATCTCCTAACCATGCCGTGAGGGTGGAAGAGCAGAAAGAGACAGTGCTAAAACACAGTTCAGTTACAGCCCAGCAGGGAAGGTACAGATGTGGTAGAGCATGGAAGAACATGAGAAGCTGCTGTGAGAGCAACTTGCTGTCAATGCTGGTACCACCACTGAAATACAATAGCAGTGACTGATCTTAGAACTAAGGTAAGCAAAAAGGAGTGAAATAAACAAATGAGAAAAGAAAAAGAGTGTTCTAGTCTGCTGTGGTTTATGAAGTGGAGAGCACATAACTACCTCAAGGTCTTGATTCATTGTAGAACAGCTCTATGAAAATGTCATACTTTTTGTTTTGGTGACATTCTTAACTGTTTCAGCCCAATTTTTAATTTTCAAAGTGCTTTTTCTTGCAAAATATGTTTTATGAGAGTATCTGACAAACATCTTCATTTCTAGCAGCTTTTTCTGCAAACATTTATCTGAAAATTTGTATGTTTCTTTGAGTGAGTTAGTGAGGTTCTGGGGGTTGTTTTAGGATGGGGTTTGGGATTTGTGTTTTGCGGGGTTTTTTAGCTTTTTGGTTTGGGGGTTTTTTTAGGTTTTTTGTTGTTGTTTTTTATTTTTTTCTGGATAACAGTGTGTCTATTTTTCTTAAAAGATTTTTGTATCTTAAGTCAATATTCTTGCATAAGTTATCTCTTTGTGGACTGGGTAATGAACTGAGAAACAAGTGCAATTTCAAGTGAAGTATCATGGCTGCATAAATTTTGTGCAAACATATTTTAAATCATCTAAGTATTTATACATGATTGTTAGTCTAGAAAATAAAATGTTTCCTGGACAAAGAAGATAGGTTAGCAAAGAATTCAGGACTTGTATAATAAAAATGGCCTGATAGCCATCTACTGAAAAATATATTAACTAAGAATTAATTTCCAACAATAATTTGACCTTTAAGAGTATTTCTTCTCAAAAGAGTATCATTGTGCTGAAAAAGCAAAAACATAAACAGAATAAAAAACAGTGTGGTACACAGAGGCATTCTCAGATGAATACCTGGTGAAGAAGTAGACGTGTTCAGAATTTTTCTGTGCATCAAGGTTATCCATTTAACTGGTGTCTCTTTTACTAGCTCAGAACATGCATTTTTCCACCCTAGAAGATTTCACACATGAATGGCAGTAACACATTCTGTAATTATCCTTCATCCTATGTCTTTGTCACAATGTGGAACGCTGCAGTTTTTCATCATTGGAAACAGGGCAGGAATTTAAAATACTTCATATAAATTTTACACATAGCTGTATTTTTACCCAGAATTCTTAGAATAAGTAGAAGGAGTTTTTTAATCAAGGGAATGCCTCCTTAGACGTGGAAGGGGAGAATTCATTAATACTACTATTAATTATTGTTTTGAGAAGAAGCATAAGCAACAAAATTAGTTATTTCGGAATTGTTCTGAATTTTTTTCAAACTAAAGACTTTGGATTCAGTGGGTTAGTAGATAAAATATAGAATTCACCACTCTCAAAATTTAGATAAGAATTTTCAAGCAATTACTAACAAATAAGGTTCTTAGTAATTCTTAATCAAAGTGCCTCTAATGATTTTGATACTCTTGTTGGCTAGTCTAGGTGCATGGAGTGGATACAAACCAAACCCAGTGACAACAGACATTAATAATATTTCATAAAAAATATTTTCTACATGCCACTTAGAACTGGAGCTGATACAGCAAATCAATGAAAATATAGTGCCAAGTTTATCACCTATAAAATTATGGTTTTTTCAGAAATATATGATGACACAAATACCACATCATTTAATTTTATCTTCCACATATAGTCGTTTCTCTGTTATTTCTCTGTAAAGCATGATCACCTTCTTGTAGAAATATTTTATAGCAGCTCAAGGTTTCACAACAGCTATTCAATGGAAGATCTTTTACTACCCATTCTTTGCAGACAACATACAGGTGTTTCTGCAAACCTATTCTTGTGAGCAACAGAGGTCCATTGCAAAACATAATTGCCAGAGGTGAGCAAGACTAGCATTGGTCTTCTGGGCCAATTTTATGTGGGATAACTGAAGATGTTTCATGATCACTATTTTGCTTGTTTCCTCTTTTCAGTACTTTGCCAAACTTCAAAGTTAAATATATGTGTAACTTACGCTTCCTTTGGGAGCATCAGTGGCCCTCAAGAGTGGATGGGCAGGGTCCCCCCAGCCACCACTGGGACTAAGGTATTTAATGCCAGGAGAAAGTAATTGAGCAACGAAGTGCCTTCTCAGATCTGATGAATTCTCACACTAGGACAAAATTCTAACATTGGCATCATTTGAAGTATATGCTGAGCTCTTTTCATCATTTAACCTCTTCCCATTCCTTAGTTATACTAGCAAAGGCTCTGCAAAAGTGAGCCTTCCAAACATCTGAGAAGTTTGGTTTTCCAGAGCTTCAGCATAACCTTTTTCTGAAACAGTGCTCCTCCAACTTGCCAGTGACAGTTCCTTCTCTGACAGAACCTTCTCTGATGGAAAAGGTTCTATAACACAGAGGCAGAGGATAAAAGACTTAGCAAAGTATAGGTTTTTTCAGGTAGTTTCACGCTGCTTTATCTGGAACCATAGAAAGAAAGGTTTATTTTCACTAGGGAAGCTCTATAAGAAGAGGCAGTAGATAAAACTGTCCTATAACAGAAGACCCTACCATTTAGCAAGAACCTGACGATGACACTGTGCTGTGTGTCAGCATCATTCTTGTCTCAGCAAATTGAAAAGGGCATAAAGGAATGTAGCGACTTTCAGGATGCGTCCTCTCTAGTGCTATAGCTCACTAAGGTAGCAGCTGCTAGAGGTTAACTTTGCACTGGCAGCACTTCACTCTGCCTGGCCCTCTTAGCACCCCTGAATGAAAGGAAGAAGGAAAACAATGACACGTATAATGTTTGAAACAGGTCACAGAAAACAAAAGAAGGCAAATAGTTCTTAAGGTGTCCTAGTCCATTCCCTTCAGAAATCTTATGAGAGTGAAGGAAAAAAATGCCTTTAAAATTTATCTGCAAACTGATTATGTTTTTAAAAGCAAATAGTAAGTTATAGCGGCATTGAGAAACTAAATTAACTAATACTTCAGCATAAGCGCCACATATCTCATAAGCTTGGGGAGTGATAGAGAACCTGAGCACAAGAAATTACTTAAACTACCCAAACATTTAAGTATAGTAAATATTCTCCTAAATGTTATAATTTTCATAAATTAATACTTTATAAGTATCAATATTTTTAACATATCAATGTCATGTGATTTCTATTTGCTGTAATACATTAAATTATCCAATACTTTGAGTTCAGGATTGAGTAGAGGTAACAGTCTCCTTGCAATGTTGGCAGCAGGTGTTAATAAATACCAATTCTTCCTCAGATTTACAGTGTTTGAATAGCTATGTAGAAGATGCATGTGCCTATGTGTGCATAGTACCCCACTATATCCCACCTTTGGGTAAGATATTTTAGCATAAGGCTGCAGCAAAGAAGTGCACACTTGTACCTGCTAATAGCAATAGAAAGTAAGGCTGTTATTCAGAGATCCTTTAACAATTTATAAATTCACTTGAAAAGGAAATAAACCAAGAAAGTAGCTCAAGCGCAATCAGCCTTGCCCTTCTTCATTACCAAAATATTCCAAATAGTAATGCAGTCTACGGGAAGGGACTTGATGCACCTCTTGGAGTTCAATAACAAAAATGCTTTTCAGTTTTAGAGTTTCTTAAGCTTCAAAACTAAGCTGCGTGAAAAACAAAGTGTACTTATGAACTAATGAAATATAGAATAGGGCGGGCAATTAAGATGAAGAGAGCCTTAAAAAGCACTTACAGAGGAGCCATATTCTGCTCCCATTTTTAACTCCAAACCATGTCAACTTCAGCAAATGAGAAGTGCATGAGTCTGACAAGAGTACAATTTGTCATGCTAGCTAAGCACCAGATTGACTGTTCCTGAGAGTTCTTCTTCCTTTGCATAAGTACTTATTAAGGAGAGAGCAAGGATTATTTCTGAAAAAGCGTATCACAGCTATCAAGGAGTATTTCATCAGCACTATTTTGAACAGAACGTACTCCAACAAACAGTAATAGACTCCTGTCTTCTTCAGTCATCCCTCTATTCTGCATTTTTCTTACAATTGGTGTTATTTTCATTCATGAATGAATTTATATCCATAATTAGATGGGTGTCCACTAGGTCTGTAACACCCTTCTAAATCACTGATTCATGGTGAGCTTTCATTTCCTTTCTGTTTAGTCAAAAAAAGAGATATTTTTAAAAATTAGCTATTTGTTGCCAATCAGTATTTTTGGTACTGTCGATGAATTTTCAAAAACATGGTGTGCAATAAATAGTGCTTCCTCATCTTTATTATGCCACCATCAACTCCATGAAAAGTGTGGAACTATGCCAGTATGAATCAGATGCAGCGGCTCTTAATTTTATCAAGTAAATAGGAACCAGTTGACCTTTTCTGTGCCATACGTCTATTAATATCTCCTTTATTTATCTAAGAGCTTTCTCCATAGCTTTTAATTGCAATTTCACTGTGTTTTTACAGACCACAGAATTTTCCTTCATAATTCATAGTGTTACTGCACAACTGAATGAACTCCACAAATTCTCTATATTTCACTGGGAACACATTCTTTGTTTTTTAGTGAAGAGAATGGAATGCACTGTACATATCTCACAGAGAAGTTATTTTGATGAAGTATTTTGCCAGAAAATATTGTTACTTTTTAATGCTTTGAGTGTTTATGGATGCAATTTATTTTACTGGAAGGAAAACCTATTCCAAGACATTAAAGATATGTTAGGAAATAAAAAGTAACATGTGCCCTGTCCAATGGATTACTTTTTTTTCCCTGGGAATGCTAATGCATACATATATATTTGCCATGGTAACCAGACCATTTTAAATTTCATGTACAGGCTTATCTTCTCTTTGTTTCTGAATGTTTGAAAATATAATGAACCACTAGGTTCACAGATGCTGAAGTGTTATAATGAAGGGCTTCTAAAAATGATTCCTGCAGTTTAGAACTGTCACAACCTGAAACTTCTCAAAAAAGAAAATTGTCTGGAAGCAATTAGTCTGAAACCATTCATTGGTCCCAGATTTTAAATGAGAAAGCCTGGGAGCAGTAGAAAGTCAAGATTCATTTGAGTATTTTATCTCTGCTTATAATGGCATCAATCTTGTGCAGGTGTAACTGGTGATGAGCAGGCAGGGAGTTGTTATTGTAATCAAGTCCATTTAAATAGTGTGTGGCAGTTTGTCCATGTGACACAGATTGTCTGAAACATCTTTAAGATGCTTATGATCAAAAAGGTGATTAGTTCTTCCAAATACATAAATTTAAAAAGATAGTACAATATGAAATATTTCCCATTGCCTTAAATGTAACATGTATCTCTTAGGAAAAATTGAGATTTCACCCTCTCATACAGAAATATTGAGAAGTTTTATTTTGGGGTACTTGAAACAAATGAGCAGTCCATATAATTTAAACTGTATTTTTGTGTGTATCTTGTAATGAAAGTATAACCATTAATTTGCTGGTTTTCGTTGAACTATCTGTGCCATAAATGGTTTCTGTGAACAGAGACCAAGCATTCCCTCAGCTCTATTTTCTAAAAATAAACCTTGCCTGTTAAGTGTGTTCCTTTAAAATTCATTACAATTCCTACATGTTAATTTTGAAACTATTACCATGATCTGACCATACCTAGAACACAGCTAACATTTATAGTCCTATTGAAATAAATGCACTCCACTTACACATAGCATGTAGCTATACTGACTTCATGAGTAGACATAATTGGATTTATTTGTCAAAGAATTTCTGTAAATAATCCATAATTTAGCTGTCTTTTGAAAACATCTACATATATTAGAGGTTCAGCAATTAGAGTACCTATTAAAAAAAAAAAACAAAATGGGAAAAACAGTAGTTTCAGCCATTTGCTGTTGAGGTTTAAAAGCCTACAAAGACTTCAAGCTGTGGGTGATTTTTCTGCTGAAGATAATAGGCCTGGGAATATACTCAGGAAAATATCAATGTGCATCCCCTTTATTTTGTAAGAATATATTCCTCCATTCTACCCCAAAGGTAACAGACAATAAAAGCAATGATATTATGTTTCTTCAAATATTTACTTACCACATAAATTCAGAAAGCACTTTATAAAATGGTGCAAGCTTCTGACTCCTACTACCCTTCTATTCCACATGCACATACATTCTTCTATTTGATGAAGCTCAGCCCATCTCTGACTAGTTTATTAGGATTCTTTTTCTGCCTAGGCTTCATTGATTATCTGCTCTATTTTCTGTTACTTTAATCTTTTTTTTTTCTTTTTTTCTTTCCTTAATGCTGTTGCTAAATCTTTGCCACTCAGTTGTTCCAGTTTTTCATTTCCAAATCACAGCTGTCTAGGTCAGTCCGCAACAGACATCAGCATCCTTTGGCATCCTTTAATTATTGTGATGGGAGTGGGCTAGACATCTCTGGACCAAATTGAGCAGTGTTTCAAATTATAAAGTGAGACCTGAATCTGTGGATTTAGATCAATGCAATACCTCTGGAATCATCTCTTTTACAGTGGTGTAAGAAATTAGTGACTCAGATTTGTCATTAATAATTATAGCTCACAGCTTTGTTCTTGCTTGGGATTATATAATGTAGCCCAGAGAAAAGGAATCGTAAGAAAGGCAGTTACATTCCTCCCTCCACTTACCAGTTGCACATTAAAGAAGTGAGAATACTTCTTGATTTTTACCACTGGAAATGAGATCTAGGTTGAATTTATAATTCCCACATTTTTCAATTTCCCTTTAGTATTTGAGTTTTTCCCCTAAATTTAGAAGGGTGTTTTGATTCTAGCAGTATTTAAAGTGTTCATATGGGAGTTAGAATGGATAACAAGTTTAGGGAGTACATCTGTAAAATTCTCCTTAAGTGATTCCACTGGACCAAAGAGAGTAACTGCATGAAAAGGCATTTCCCATAGAAATGAAACAATTTCAGCTTCACAATTTGAGTTCTGCTTTAAATGTCAAGGATTTACTCTTCTCATGTAGAGCAAGGATATAAAAAGTGTCTGATCAAGACCTAGCCTTTAATTTCAGTTATGATTTACAAGTCCTGTAGCAAGGGAGAATAAATTATTCCTCTGCATTAGTTGCTTTTAATTTCTGGATGTTGGGAGTTATTATTTTGCATCCTAGGGAAATAAAGCCATATTTTGAGCCTGTTTTTACGAAAATCATTGGACAATTTGCTTTTTAACTTCTCTGCATATGGCAAAACACAAAAGAGAAAACTGGCCAAGGACTGGATCTTGAAATAAGAGAGAGCAAAAATAAACTTTATATTGAGTAAAAAGGACTATATATAATACAAGTAAGAAAAGTTTGGAGAGAGAGTCAGGCTCTGACAGTAATTTTATACAAATAGTATAGAAGGTTCCACTGTACAAAAGTTATTTTCCTAAAATTACCAGATATGAACCACAAGCTCCTTAAAAAGTTATACTTTACAGTGGAACTTAGTGAGATAAAGGCATCATAGAGCTTCTAAGGAAGTGATTAAAAACTTAATCCAGCACTTTTTGCCTTTTTTTTTCCTTTAACATAACAGTATTTTTATCTTGAAAACCAACTAGAAGACTAAAGTATTATAGTATTTGGCAAGCCTAAAATATTTCCTGCTACTGATTGTTTCAGTAACATTTTGCAACAGACTCTCAATAAACGGTTTGATGTCTAGAAGTTCATAATTCCACATGTCCCTTAAATTTGCACAAAACAGTGCTACACCCAGAGGCAGTCATCCTCTCACCCCAGCCCTTCTTTTCCACCTCCATGCCTCTGCCTCCAGTGGGCTGGCTATAGTATTTGGGCAATCATGGACTATATTGTTAAGTAATTTGGTTCAAACTACCTCAAGAAATTAAATTTTTGAACCTGAGTCCATCCTCTGCATCAGCTCACTGTGTCTCACCTCAAAGTGCCTGGGAAACAACAGCCCCAGGAAGGAACATCACTCATTTAGAAGCTTTGGTGCCAGAAGGGTAGGTGGTTGTAGGGACTGGAACACATTGGGTATCCAAGAAACCTGGGCAATAGATGTGAACAGGAGCATCCCAGTAAGTTGGTTGTGAATTCAAGGACAGTATGTCAGGTTCTCAGCTTGAGCAGTGTTGTCTGTTTATCCTAAGGTGATTTTTTTTGAATTATTTGAGTTCCTCTGTGTTAAGCTCCCCAGTTCTGTAAGGGTTTATAAGCTTTTGCCAAAGACTGGTCCCAAGCTTGCTGGCAAGTTCACCCTGCACTGCTCAATCTGGTAAGAGGGCCCTAACCAAAGCACCAGAATCATCTCCAGCATGTATCCAAGTGGATCTGCTTGAACAATATTGTAGCTGGTTGGGCTTACAGGTTGTCCTGCCCATGCTGGAGCAGGCTGGAGATGTCTGCAGTCCTTTTGTATCCTCCCTGGCTGTGTCAGTCAGTGAGACTAATGTATCAACAACTGCACAGAACTACATTTGCATGAATAATCCTGCCAGAACTGAATTGGCCTCTCCCAGAGTCTCTGCATCTGTGGCACAATTAATCTGACAACTACATAAACTGTCCATGGATAACTGAGCACTGGCCATGCACAGTAGAAAATGAACATACATAGCTCACTGTATTGTGGTGGTGGTGCAAGGACAAGTGATTAACAGGTGGGTCTTCCTATCACTGTAATTTACAAATAAATTTTGTTAACATTGAAGGCAATCATAACTGAAACAAGTGGCAGAAACTGTTTCCCCAAGCTTAAGTTACAGTGGAAGGTAGCTAAGCAGCTGTTGACAGGGTAGGAAAATTCAAACTAAAGTTGTGTTTATTACAAACATGGTTTAGTGAACTGTATAACTGCAATGTCATTTCTAAGTGACAAAATCATCTGTTTCTGAGGAGGAGACCTGTGCCATATGCCCCTCAAAACCGGGTGGAAAAGCAGCTTAGTACACTGGAAGCCAGAGTCCATTTCCTCCCCTGGATGTCAGTGAATGGGCTGAGCAAACTGTATTTTAGGGGGAACAATAGAGCAAAGCTTATCAGAAATACAAAATTCACCAACCTTTTTTGGCTCAGACTGGACAATATTGGATTTCTAGAGCAGAAGAATTATTTGCAAAGTGCTGAGTGGAAAGGAGATAACCAAACAAGGCTGGTCCCAAGGTGGTTTTGCAGCTAGAATTAAAAAAAAAAATCTGATGACAAATACACATGAGGGTCCATTTAGGTATGAATAGAAAATCACACGCTGTGTTTCAAAGAATAATGAGCTAAGTAAGGCAGGGGGTAAATGGTGTTGTCTGTTATCCAGATGACATGCTAATAACTGGGAAGATTTCAGATGAACATTTACAAAACCTAGAGGAGGCCTGAAAGAAATTGCAGAGATGTGATTCTAAAGCTAACAAAGATTAGTGTGCTAATATTTGTTGGATTTTTTTCTCCTCCCCTATCCCCTAGCCAGGTAAGGTAGCATATAGACTGAAAACTAAGGCTACATATCTTCCAAAAATTAAAATCCAGTACATATAGAATATAAACAGGGCCTTTAACATATCTCCAGGGTTGAGCTTTAAGGACATAAGATGAGCTAGACGTTGGATACTGTTAGGGGATGGAGGGAAGAGTCTCTTAGATTGGCAAAGCATTGTCCACTCCAGAATGCCTTGTAGAATTTTATTTTTTGAAAATATGGTTTGCTTCTTAAGAGGGAGGGTTACTTCAGATGCCAGATGTCCAAGGTACACCTCAAAATATTCTGCTGCTTAGACAGGACTGTGGAATATTCATTCCAAATGTAACAACTTTAACTGGTTCAATATCTGCTCTTAAGGAAAAATATGAAACGGCTGTGTACAAACTAAAATAATGTTTTTAGTGTAAAAAAAGGAAATTAAAATGTTCAATTTACATTAAAATGACACATTATCCAAAGCAATTCTATATGATTCCCCTCTTCCAGGAACTCAGATGCAGCTTCAGACACATATAAATCTAAGATTCAAAACATGTTAGATTCTCTTCCACAATATTATCAAAAACTGGGAAAAATTGCTAAAAAAAAGAACTCAAACTACAAATTATTATATTTCACATGGAAAAATATTTTTTCAGCTCAAAACAAAAACCACAAAGAGTTGGTAAAAATACTTCAAAGATGTGCGTTCCCCATAAGGTGACAGTGAAGAGCCTGGATCTTACCAGATCATTTTAGAGACTGTCAGAGAGATGTGCTAATCTGGAGTTTCTGTCCCAGCTGCCATTTGTTCAAGGAAAGTATTCACAGACAAAGAAAGGCTTCACTTACTAAATGACCTCTTTATTACATTTAAAAATACTGCCCTATAAATAGGAAAAGCCCCTGTACCAGTTAAGAAAGTGACTTTTACATGCTCTGACTAACTTCATCACATAACAAAAGGGAAACTTTATTCTTTCTAATTCAGGAGATTGAATTAACCATGGAAAATGCTGGCTGAGGACTAAATGTAATAATACCAATATATCTACAAAAAGTATGCAAAATAACCTGAAATGGGAATTAAAAATTAATGAAGAAATCAATTTAGGAAGCAGAAGTAGAAATCAATACACAGAAGAGGCAAGGAGCAGGTTCTGACCAGCCATCAGAAGATGGCACAGAATTAACAAGCAGCATCTTGTCACCTGTGACAGAAACTGAATGGCTGAACACTGATTCTTCAAGGAAACACTATGTTAGAGTGGCCAAGCAGTAGAGACGTGATCTCTCAGTGCCCAGAAGTTGAGATCTGTGATAACAGCCTTTGCTATTTACACCTGAAAAATGTTTGGAGAGGTGATTTTTTTCTTATAAATGTCATTTCAGGGAAAGATCTGTGATTTTATTGTGGATGAATTTCAGACATTCTCCTAGCAAAATGCAATAAAGGTCGAGCTTTGAATGAGTTACCAAAGTAATTTGGGTGCACATGTAAATAAGGTTAGAGGAAAAGCAGCTGGAGAATCCCACAAGATGGCCAGCCCAAATTTCTTGCTAGCACCAAGGTTTGCCCTACCACCTCTGGCTCAAAAGACTTATCCAAAGTTGCTGTTCTATATTCACTTTCCTAAAAACAAAAACCAGACAAGAGCACTTGAAGAAAGGCCAGTGCACCCTGCAAATGTATGTTTCACAGCTTCAATTCTACAGTGACACAAAGCAGAGTGGGACAAATAGGTTTAGATTTAGGAAATGTATGTATAGAGTTCAGTGGTGTATTAGGGAAACAGAGAAGATGAAAAAGGCCAGCTCTACCAGACAG
This sequence comes from Xenops minutus, assembly GCA_035221455.1. Taxonomy (NCBI): domain Eukaryota; kingdom Metazoa; phylum Chordata; class Aves; order Passeriformes; family Furnariidae; genus Xenops; species Xenops minutus. The sequence goes on along the minus strand of JAWWEE010000040.1, from coordinate 22,442,649 downwards.
CATCTTAGTTACATGTCATAAACCTGGAAGTAAATTGAAATATCAGAGTTTTCATTGACTGGAGAAAGAGAAGATAATACCAGAAAGAAAACAAAATGCTGGATAAAAAGCAGTAAAAACAATTCCTCTAGGTGAAACTCTAATAAAAAACTCTGAGAATCTTCAGTTCTATTTGTCTGCCATACAGCTCTAATCACAGAAAATTGTCAGACTTCCGTGAGACCAGCAATATATTTTGATTCAGTTTGTACTGAAATTATTTACAGAATTTACAGGGAAGGCTGTACAATGGAATTTTTATTTATTTGGGTTTTTTTAATATTGTGGTATAGCTCCTGGTTCCATGGATTTGCCTATTTCCTTTTCTCAGAATAGGACATTTTAAATGCATATATGATTGAGAAGGTTTCAGTTTCAGCCATGATTTAAGCATCTGCAGTAACACGGGTTACATTGTTTCTCGCTGTTGTTTTCCCCTTTCTTGGCAGTGTTTTGCAGTTGAAAAATAGTGTGCTGTTCATTATCTGCCTTTAGCAAGGAGTGCTGAAACTTTTCATTTCATATTCCCACACATGGCAAACACATAACACAAAGCCAGAAGGAATACACAGTGCCTCATGCTGCAGCTCTGATGGTAGAATCACAAACACATTTTAATCCAAATTAAAAAAAAAAAAAAAAATCTTTAAATTATTCTTGACACAGATCATATTCAAGTCAGTCATGGGGAGCTGCAGCCATGGAAAGCAGCTGTAACCTTTCTTGTTAAGATTGTTTTATCCAGCATAAAAAGAATTAACCTGCAGATGAGATTATGGAAGGATCCAGAATCCTCCACTCACAACTTCATGCCTTCTAACATGAAGGTTGGATGAACAACCCTATCTCTCCATGTAAGAAACTGCACTCCCTCCTTACCAAAAGAAAATGGGCAGGATGGAGCAGGAAAAAATATGTTACACATCCTTACATTCACCTCTGTGAACCTCAGCTGTTGTCTACAAGAAGAACAGTTTTTAGAAAGAAGTGCCTGCCTGTAATTCAACAGCAATTGTTCTTTTTTCTCATCGAAATAGTTTCTGGTTCAAGCAGGCAGGCAAACATATGCATTCCCTTCACAGAGAAAACATGCTCTCAGTGGTACTCAGGTAGGCAGGCAACCAGGCATGAAACTGAAAACACTCAGGCACAGACAAAGTAAGTGCAGACAAATTCAGCCTTGAGTTACTGGGGAGAAAAGATAAAGGGGTTGAGGGACATAGGTCAGATCTCAGAACAGCTCCTACTATTTTTTTTTTTCTCAGAATGCTTCCAGCAAAAGCAGAGAGATAATCGAGTCATCCCAGTACCAACAGCATTTCCCATGTCCAGATGAAGGAGTCACAGCCTCATTGTATAACACTATGCAGTCTGTGACCCCTGCCCTCAAACGTGTGCACACACAGGTGGACTACAACTCTTGCCAGAGCAAGTTGGAGTAGCAATGGGTATCGACCTGGATCTCGGCTGAACTGAGATGCCTCACAAAGGCAGCTGAATGACTCTTTGATGTGAGAATTCATTAAAAGGAACAATAGGGCATTCTTCTTTTAATAGAGAGCAGGCAGGGGATGATGGGAGCACCTGGATGGAGAGGACTAGAATGGCCCAGAAGAAAGTAATGGCAGAGATGGGGATGAGTGCAGTGCCGGCCTGGGGTCTGCTCAGCCTCAAATAGCAAGCAGTTTTATACCTCCTGAGTCTTATAGATCCGTAACTGGTAATGGCTTTTGGAGGAGAGAGGGAAGAGGGTGAACCACTGATTTTGGCACCCTCCATGTCACGAGGTAGTAGAGAGGCCAAATTTTTTCTTAATGCCTTTTTCCTCAAGCAACCATGTCTGTTGGAAGAAATTACGGAAGCACTGGTAAAGACATTTTGGGCAGCCTTTCACATATCTAAGGTTTGAAGTGCAAAAAAGGAATAAGCAATGCCTACTCATGGGCAGAAAAGCACAGTATCGTAAAAAAAAGAAAACAGGTCTGCCAAATGAGCTTATTTATCCACAAATTACATGTTTGACTGGATGTCATGAGAGCCTCAGAGTGACACTTTAGTGTCCATGTTTTTCTTTCAAATATCTGCTTTCATGTCAAGTTAGTCCAGTTTATCAGTCAAAAGAAAATATTTATTTCTGGCAGACATGCAAAGACATTTTAGGATTCGAAAATCTAGCTAAAATCTCTTTGATTCATATTACATATATATTATATTACTTTGCCTCTCTCTTTCTTTTTCTTCTGTCTTAATACTGCATGTTTCTTATTTTTGCAGACTTTGGGCATCCCTCTGGTTTTCTGAAACAGGAAGGATAATAACTATAGCTCTTCTTTTCCTCACAAGCCCAGAGACAAAACTGCTTGTTTCTGTTTATTTGCTTGTGTTTGTGCGTATTTGTGTGATAAGGGCAAATGCATGTCTCGTGCATGTGTAAACAAATTATTGAGAGAAAATAAGCTAAGTGTTATCTCTTGTTCTGAAAGCTTTTAGAGTAATGTGGATATTCTTATCTTGTGCAGAAGAGGGCATGATAATGTCCATTATCCTCTGCAAGTTGTGTTGCTTGCACACATCAGCCTGTTGTTCTGTTGTTTCAGAGGACCATCAATGTTATCAGAGGTAGCGGTTAGCACAGGGCAGGCAATTTCTCAGAAGGCATGTTTGAAATTTAGAATTTAGTCAAACATCCTGATGAGAATTCATGGGAAGCCAGAACAGAGAACTGAGACACAAGGCAGTAATTTATGGAACAGAGGACAAAAACCTCCAGCTGTGGCCCCATCCAAACCTGAGGCCAAACTGGGAAGTGTGAGCTCATAGTCAGAGTTGGAGAACATTCCTGGAAGTTCATTTGTGATCATCTGATCAGTAGGTGAGAATTTATAGCATCTGTGCTACTAATTTAGAGCTGAGCCTGTAATGGCCTTTTGTTGAGATGAGTGGTTAACACCAAATGAGGTGTTGAAAACCTTTACTGCCAGCCAGTTAAGGCAGGCTTCAGAGCCACTGAAAACGGCCCTGGCTGTTCTCCTGTCTTCCAGGACTAATTTCTGTGTGCATTGAATTGAACAGAAAAAAACTAATCTGTTTCAGTTCTTCCAGACTTCCTCTTCTTTCAAAAGCCAGAGATTGTCTGTAAGGCCCCCTCCATGTGAGGGTGTTGATCTCTGAGCTTTGTTCCCAGGGGCAGGAAGCAAAAAAGAGACAAGCAGTTCAGAAGTATCTGGCAAGCTGTTATTTAGCCAACAGTTTTAGTCAGTCGGAATGAGTCTGAAAAGACTCTAGACCACTCTTCTATAGCATATTTCTGGTCTGTTTTTTATTCATCTTAACCCCTTCCAGGAATGCTCACAGTTATACCAGTTCAGGACAAAACTGAACAGAGAGGAGTAGGAAGTGTCAACAGAGAGTCTCCTTGCCCTCAGCAGCTGTAATGCAGAGCTATTCTATCTCAGATGCAAATACACCTCCTGCTTTAGGGCTGATGGAAATCAGGAGCCACTTCAGTGTCAATGGGAGGCCCAATGCTGCAGAAAGACAGGAGCCCAGGTGGGACAATTCACTGGATGCTGTTAACCTCAGACCCTGTTACACTGAGTTTTGGGCTCACCACTATGTTCCCCTGCATTGGGTTTACATGGCAAGATTTTGATGGGCTGGGGGATAGCTTTAGGGCTACTTCTGAGGGAAGACAACAGAAGACACTCCCATGTCACACAGAACCACTTTCTCCCAGCTCCACAACAGACTCTCTGTTGTCCAAAGCTGAGCCCATCAGTGATGCTAGTGATGTATTTCGGAAAGAGTGAGAAATGCTGCCGAGCAACAGTCAGAGACAGAAGTGAGAAAAATGTGAGAGAAACAGCCCTGCGGATACCCAGGTCAGGGAATAAGGAGTGGGACGAGGTTCTCCAGGCATCTGAGCAGAGATTCCTGCAGCCTGTGGTGCAGACCATGTTGAGGCATCTGTGCCCCTGCAGCCCCTGGAGATCACAGAGATCCACCTGCAGCCCATGGAGGACCCCACAGCAGAGCAGATGGAGATGCTCTGAAGGAAGCTGCAGTTCATGTAGAGCCCATGCAGGAGCAGCCTCCTGGCAGCAGCTGTGGCTTAATGGGGACCCATGCTGGAACAACTGGTTTCTGAAGGACTCTACACTCATGAAAAGAACCCATGCTGGAACAGCTCTTGAAAAACTGCAGCACATGGAAGGGACCCCACACTGCAGAAGAGAAGGCGTGTGGGAAGGAAGGAGTGCCAGAGACAAAGCATTATGAACTGACCACAGCCATTCCCAATTCTTCTTCACCCCTCGAGGTGAGGGAAGTGGAAGAGTCAGGAGTCTCCCTGCTCTATCTTGACGTCTCAGCTTTTTCATCATCATTTCATCTGTTGAGGAGAGGGAGCAATAGAGCAATCTGGTGGGCATCTGGCAGCCAGTCAAGGATAAGCCACAACATTCCCAATATTCTGGGTTCCAAGTGATGCCTGGACATGTTCCAGACAAGCCAGTTGAGGTGTTACTGGCCCAGCACTGTATAAACACAACTGTATTTTATCCATACCCAAAGTGGCATTAGACACAGAATTTATCTATGTTCATGTATCACTGGGCCCAAACAAGTCCAGTTGGATCGAACATAGCCTGCATACACAGACTTGGCTGTCTCTTAATACTTGCACAAATCCTAACTAATTTACCCCAAAATAAAGGCCTGGCCACTTTTGAACAGACTTCTTTTTGCAAACTCTGGCAACATCCAGTAGTGCACAGATTCCTTAAAGAAAATTAAAGCCTTGTGATACACAATGTAAATAAATAGTTACAAAAAAAAAAAATATATTGAGTTGCAGCAAAGCTAGAAAAGGTTTAAAATTAAATCAAAGATAAAATCAAGGAGAATTCAGTGATTCATTTTAAAATGCCAGTCAAGAATTGGGAATTGTTTCACATTATTTGCTTTTAAAATCTCACTAAGGAAGTTAGCATGGAGTATTCAAAAAACAGGGTAAAAATTCACCAAATGCTATTAGCCCAATCAGTATTTCAGTAGTCTCTGACTGCTAAAAAATAACTGTTCATAATTTTTTCTCTTTTTTTGGTGGGGGTGAAATTGATAATGACACTGAGTAACAGGGAAGATTAAAAAAAAAGGTTAAAAAAGTGGTCACGTTACCTGCCTTGGGTTGGTTAGGGTTAGATTTTCTAGGACAGAATTTCACTTTTATGCAGTCTTAAAGAGTTAATTTTAGAAATTAATATTTGTACAATGTCTCCAGCAGGCATAACTAGGTGTTCCATGTTGAATCTATAAATACAAAACAGTCTTTCCTTGGGGATTAGGTACCTCACAGAAACTCAAAGTACAACAGAGGTCAAGGAAAGGGAGGGGAAACAGAAGTGTGAAGGACTATATTCAGTCTACATATCTCATGGTACTTCAACCCACAGAGAGTGATGAGAGTACACCTGCTGTTAAGAGCTGTTGGCTCATTACATAATCATAGAATTGTAGAAAAAATGTTGTTGGAGGTCATCTGGTTCAGTCTGCTCAAGACAGAGTTCACTTTGAAGTTAGGTCATACTGTTCATACCCTTTCCAAACAAATTCTAACTGCATTCAAGGGCAGAGACTCCACAGCCTAGACACCCTGGTGGCCCTCTGCCAATTTAACAATGTCTCACTTGCAACAATAAATCCAAAATCAAGCGAAGTACATCACAGTACACAGGTAATGTCACAATTGCCTAGTAGAGGTCCATAATAACATTACTTCTCCTGATGGCTTAACTACTGGTAATGGAGGTCTACATGTGTTTAAGAAGAACATACTGATGACTCATGTCCAGTTTGCCCACCCAGACATGAAGGCTTTTCTCTGCAAAGGCACTTTTGCCTGTAAAGAACACAACAAAAAAGACATGAAGTATTGCAGCCTTTTCCTTGTTCCTTGACACTCAGTGTCATACTCAGGAACTGGCTCTCATTTTCCTTAGTGTTCCTTCTTCTGCCAAAGCTCTGATAGAGCAAAATAGAGGGAGTATAGTACACATTCCCATTGCCTGTTATAGTGCCGCATTCAGGTGTTGTTGGGTGGATTGTTTCAATACTTTACATGCCACAGTGGTAAGCCAGTGCCACAGCATGGATGTCTCCAAGAGAAGCATGCCCCATTTCACATGGTAAGCCCCTGGTAGAGGGTGAAATAGAACTCTGTCCTCTCCCTTATCTCATTTTTTTTTTCTCAAGTTTGGTATTTCATATGACTTTTTGGTGAAAATGTTGCCTGGATTTGCTAGCCTGAAGATGCAATAACAATGTGTCTCTATCCAAGGGATGCCTGGCCCAATCTAACCTGTAGCCTCACCTCCTGCAGAGTTCTGGTTTGCAGACTGTGCTGCTCCAAGCAGTCATCGTGCCATTCCTTACATTCAGCATGGGCAGCACATCTGTATTCCTACTGGATATGACAAGAAGCCATTAAGGAACTCCAGAAGCCTCTTTTTGGTGTCTTTCAGTTCACGTCACAGTTTTCCATTTTTCAGGGACTGGCTCTGGATCCTTTTTACCAAGTGACTAGCAATTATGCAGTGATCTGACATTAGCATCTCAGATCATGAAAGAAATTCCATTGCATGATATTTTCAGCTTAGAATAATTGTTCCGAAAGCTTAAGTGGCATTGGTTTTCACTATAGTACTGTTTGCTGGAGGAAATAATTTGAGCTGAGCACTGATGAGCATACAGGCTGCTCTTGTAAGCTTTAAGGTTTCTTCTATTTTAAATGTGATTTTGGTAAATAGAGGAATAAAAATAAAGTATTTCTATCTCTGGACAACACATTATTGGCATAAATAATTTTCTTTTGACTTTGCTAACATCAACTTACAGAAACACTATTTTTTTTTCTGCCTCAGTAAGCAATCCAGTTGTGGATTTAGCTGCTTTGTGTGGGTTGCAGTTGTTTATTCAGGCTAATGGAGATTAGAGACATATGAAATGCTCAATAAGATACCCCACAAAAAAGAGTTTCTGGTCTGGTGTGTTAAATAGGTTTGAACAATTTCTTTATAATATTTAGCACATCCTAATATAAAACTTGATCATGAGGAGATTTACAGATTATCCTTTAGAGCAGTATCATAAAAATGTATAGGCATATAAAATGAAAAGGAAAGGGAGAAGAGAATGTGTATCTTAATAGACCAAGTACACGAAATATTGAAGTATATATTCCATTGCTTAAGGCAGAATAATAATAAAAATCGCAATAAAAAGGAGAATATCTTTAGACTAGAAATTACCTGTCAGCCTCAACTGCAAACCAAAAACAAAGTCAGAAGTATAATTTCTTACACAAAAAAAAAAATATGTTATTTATTAAACTCTCTAAAAGTCAGGCCAAAGGTGATTAATATAGATGCACTTACACATGCACAAGTACACAGGAACTGAAGGGTCAGCACAGTCAAATAAGGAGAAAAAAAGAACAACTCTTCATCTAAGGCAAAAAGACAGATTTTATTTCTCTGAGTATTTCCTGATCTACTGAGAAGAAATGTTTTTGATTTTGAAAACTGGAAAGGGAGTCTGAGGAACTTCTGAACAGCACCATCATTGATCTCTGAGACTCTTAAACATTGTTTCTGAGAACTAAATGTATGGGCTGAAATTCCTCTCTTCTGCTTTTAATCTCTCCACAGTTAAAGCACTAGATTTTACCTAGGCTTTCAGATGATTATGAGAAAGAAGGTAGCCTGAAGTCTTTGGAAATGGCTCAACAATGCATTAAGAGTTGAGAGCTCTCTGATTAAGGTTCCTCAGACAGCTTTCCAAAGGAGGGTGAGGTGAATCCAGGTGAAGGTCTATGCAACTGTGTATCATCTGTCCCACCATTCTAACTACAGAGAGGATCGTTCCTATCACAAAACAACATTCTCAAAACTCACATAAAGCAACATATGCTTTAACTGCTATTTCATTTTTATCTCCTCTTTCCATAAGTTCTGCTAAGGTTTTCAAAGTATAGGTAGCACCTTCATCTCTGTCTGTAAGTGCTCATTGTTAGCATTGCACCAGTAATAAATCCTCGTCATCAATAGGGAGCTCACTTGCTGTCTTACTGAAAGACTACTGCTGACAGAGGTTGATTTTCAAACTTAAGTTCACTACTCTTTTTTTCTGTGGGACTGCCCATTAATTCCAATGGGGATTCATTGCTGTAAATGAGGTTAGAATTTTAGTCTATGGTACTCATGTAGTGGCATGTCACAGCAAAACCTTTTGTTTCACTACCTTGCATGTTGTCTTCAATGAAGACCCCTATTGTTGGTTCCCTGTTAAAACTATTTCAAAATCCTACTTAATAAACTTAATATTTTTATATTAGAAGTCAAAGTAAAGTATATCTCCAGAGCTTAAAGAACACTCATTACATAAACTTGTAATTGTTGGTCATTATGGAATTGTCCTCCCAGTAAATTTCAACTCAAAAATAGTTTCTTATAGTGCTTACAAACCACTTTTTACTTTTAAATCCTGAAAACTCATGTGCAGATTGTTTTTGAAGAAAACAGGTTGTTATCTGTAGTTTTAGCCTTAATCCCCCTCCTGTCAATTTGAAAGGGTATTATGGGGTCTAATCCTAATTCAGTGAATAAGCTCAGACAGTACACGCAAGGGCAAACACATTGCCTTTATATTGGCTTCAGCTGGGAAAATACCCCTCTTTTTCTTCTTATGGTGCTCTTGCCCTCTTCAAAAACTGCAGATAAGATCTGGGATGGGGGTTTAGGCCATTATTTATAGAAGAAGGACAAAAAAAGATTGTGTTAGACTTCCACAACTGCTACCCTGAGACCTTGAGAGACTAGGGTACCAAAAATAACATTCATGACTGTGTAGCAATAGGACTTTTACTCCTACAAAGCAAAAATTTTGTCTGTAAAAGAAAGAGAGAAATATTTTAATGAAGTCTCCACTAAGTGCTCTTTTTTTATGATGCCACTCGGCCTTTGGCAAGAGCTACCCTGTAGCCCTAATGCATTTCTTGCATAACAGTTCAGCTTAGTAGAAAGAGCTAGATATAATGCAGTACATGACCTCCACAGATTCATCCCTTTTATGGAAATAGAATAAAATAAGTATCAATGCAATTACAACTGACATGTCCAAAAGATTTTTGGAAGAACAACAACGTTTATTACACTTGTTGGTTTACGTCACATTCTGATTTATTTTTCAAGTAATATGTTATATAGGTTTATAAACTACTTAAGGTGAAGGGGTTTTTTTAAGGATTAAGTAAATCTGCTCAATCCCTTATCTACAAGCTAAAATGCATCAATTACTTGGACTGTCACAAAGTTTTGATTGTCTTTAAGTGTTCCTCCAGCACTATTTAGGACTTAGTCTTCTTACTGAAGAAAACACTTGTACTAACAGGAATTTGGCACAACTGTGTCATACATACACTTCGATGAACTCTGTATTTCAGGAAATCTATCCCCACTGACTGGTTTTGTTTAATTGTTTGTTTTTAATAGTTGTATAATTATCACATCAGAAGTATAGAATGGATGCAGATGAGCTGAGTCAATGTCTTACAGTCACCAGCAACCACACCCTAAAATGTGGTCCATATTGTCCACTGGGGGTCACATACCACCCTTTCCTCAGAGCAGAAGTACCCCTCTCCCTGCAGGATACCAGCACTGAGCGGCAAGTATGCTGGAGGTGCAGCCACCGGGTTGCACATCTCTTCTGCCCACCCCATGAGCCGACAGGATGAAATCCAGCCCTGGTCTGGGGTCTATGCCAGCAGAGCATTGAGCTAAAGCTGATAAATCTCTCAAAAAGGTGACCAACACATCCGCACAGTTACCTCACCTAACCTTCACAGCACTGGATCACTGAGCAGGAGGACAACATGCATGGCTGTCCTCATAGACACTTGTATAATAATTCCTGTGGAACAGGAACCGTGTCCCTGAGCACCTCTTTCTTCTTTTCTCTCTGGTCCTTTGTTCTTCACACTCCCTGTGAGGTTATTCTCATGTTACACATATGGTGACGCACATATGAAGACAGGGTTACTAAGTCTTTAAGCTGTGATCCTACAAACTAAAATTTGAGTTTAAATGACTGGACAGTAATTCTTGTGACTGGCAGGATAAGAGTTTACCACACAGATGGAACCTTTTTATGCTGGAGAAAGGAGGAGGGAAAGCAAAAGTGGAATAATGTAAAGTCAGAAGGAAAAAATACTGCTCAACTGTGTTCTGAATTATTGGCACAGATGGAAATTGCTGCCTTACTCCCTAAGAAGCTTCTATTAATTTGGTCTTTTATTTTCTTTATTATAAGAGTTGACCTCCTGTGGACTTTTTCTTCGCTCCTTTCCACTCTTTCTGAAGAGGAACAGGCCAGTGATATACCTCCATGCCTACTTACTAAAGACATAATGTTGGTAATAGAACATAGAGATCTTCAAGCTCCTAAGGCAAATGCATCTAGTGGTTAATAAGAATGAGCACATTAAAGAAAGAAAGGCCTGAAGAGAGGGCTTGAATTGGTATCTGACATTTGAGCATGTAATAACACAGTTTTGAATAAAAAGAATGGAAGTCTCTCTTAATATTTACAATCAAAATTTGCCCTACTCTGAAAGCAGTGAAAAGTAGTTTGGTGGCTTTTTAGCTGTCTAACACCTAGAACTGATCTATCCTCTTCAGCACAAGCAACTCTGAGATCTCACATTCTATAATTTAAGAGCACGATGAAGGATGCACCAGAAAAAAATCTGAAAATACGACAGGAGTCACAGTAAAAGGACTACACAACTAAACAGTCTGAGATGCTTGAATATTTATAATCTTTCTCTGAAAATTGTTATTAGTTCTGTTTTTGTAGTGCTAGAAGGAATCATAAGTATGGAAATCAAAATATGAGAATTATCTGTCCCACTGCTGTGCATTTTGGGTGTGGTAGTGAAGTAGATTCCTGTTCTTCCTTTAAGAAGGATGCTTGCAACTGCAGCTGGGGGTGAAAGCAGTATTCTGAAAAGGGAGACAGGAGAACGTCTGGTCTGGTACCAGGTGTAATTAAGCGGCGTACAAAAGGCCAGTACAATTGTGAAAGCAGAGCATATTCTGTAAAGACATAGGAGGTCTCTCACAGACAACAAATTAATACAAATTATGCTAATTACCTCATTAATTAATGTGCCTTATTATCAAAAGAAATAGCATTACCATCAGCATTGGTTGGGTCTCCACTACAATCAGATACAGGTTGTGAGCCAGAACACAAGCATCAGACACTTATTGCTGAGACTGGATACCCATAAAAAAAAACCATCTACAGTAAGTGAAACTGTATTTGCAAATGATGAGGTTAGAATCCAGTCCCCATCACTCATCAGAAGTTATACTGCATTTGAAAATATTACTTTTGAAAAAAATTATTATTGAAAAAATTGAACATCTCTGATTTTTAGTGTGTTACATCTCTGGGCTGTAAGTCAGTTTAAGAGTCCTTGCAATCATGAAACACCAACTCCCATCTCCCACAGTAGGCTGAAGTCACTTCTGGAGATAAGTGTGCACAACATGGCACAACATCCACAGTGACACACAATCATGGCTGTTACTCCTCTGCCTCTGTACCATGTAATAACTCAAGGCCAACAGGTCATTTCATCACACATTCCCTAGACACACAACTTCTGTACAGAGATGAACATGAGTAGGGAACCAAGGGGCTATTGTCAGGCAGTTCATGGAGAAGCAGTGCTTTGAGGTATATAATCTGTTTGCACCAGGACCACAGCACTGGCTCTCTTCTCCCAGGATACCTGCTCCAGCCCCAAAGTTGTGTTGTCATAATGTGGGAACAAACAAGAAAGTACCTACAATAAGAAAGTCAAGGAGAAAAGAAAGGAAGTCAGTGCTCAACACACTGAAAACAACAAGCCTGACAGCAGAAAAGGACAGAAGAGTTGCTATATAAAGGTCTCTAGAAAGTGATTTATACTCAGCGAGAAGCAAAACTAATTGAAAATGCATAAAAAGGAGAGAGTTTGGCAGTCCTCATTAAACTGTGTCTGTTGTTGTAGAGATAAAAGAAACACAGTTTGAACCAAAAGGTTGAGTAGAAATTTAAAATCCAAGGACAAAGTTTTCAGTGAATGGCACAGGCAAAATTAAACATGAGAACTGCCAGGTACTGGTTAGAGTTCTCAATGGATTTTGATGTACAGAAAGATAAATACAACAAATACAGATATACTTGAAGTGGAGACAGTTAGAGACTGGAAGATTATTCTTTGATGCTGTTGTGGACCTTAAGGTCAGTCTGGAGAGAGTGGCTCTGGAAATAATCTTTCAGGTATGGCCAGAATGCTGGTGAGGAGGAGCTTTACTTGTTTACATTAAGGGGTCCAAAAACACAGCCTGCAGAGCCAAGATAAATGATCTGCAGTATATTACTTTTATAGTGTTCTCAATTAACAATGTGATTCTAAAGGTTCACAGTAGTTCAATGCAAGCTGTTTTATGGTTCAAAATATTCAGGAATCACTGATTTGGGGAATTCACTGCTCCGTGGATAAGCAGGAGCCCTCATTTGCAGCACAGGAATCTCTACTAAAAAAGCAACTTTTATAGTGCTTTCAGGCTGGTGTCTGACACACCATAGCATTTCTCTGAGCATGACACATAAACTTTGGAAGGGGAAAGAATTACAGTGGAGGCATAATATTAATGATTCGGAAAGTCTTGTGTCACAACCCTGAGCACTGCAGTATCTAATTACTAGGCATAACGATTTGCAGACAGGCTGTGCCAAATAATGACAAGAGAATTAGACACCTAAAAATGGAGTTTGCCCTCTGTGGAAGGTCGGTGTAAGCCAATTGGTGGGAAAAAAAGCCAAAGTAATGCTGTGAGACTGAATTCCTCATCCCTAACAGAATCTGGATCCATGCTGCAAGGAGGGCTACATCCTGCAGGAATATATACTGAGCCATCATCTTAAGTGAAACAGGTTCGTTTTTCAAAACTTGAAGAAGGGAGGGGATAGAGCATGACTTTCCTTCCAAAAGGCAGGAAAGTAGTGCAGGTGCTTTCTCTCAGTTCCAGCCTTGATGTTCAGTGCAGTCAAAACAACTGTTGGAGAGCTGGGACTAAAAAGACTGTGCATTTAACCATCCATGAAAGCTCCGGTCTCCAAAATCACTAATCACTGTTGATATAACATGTATTTTATACATGTCACAATTCAAAAATTATTAAACAAACAAACAAAAACCCCAAGACTTCTTGTAACTATGGTTTGATTATTCACTTAAAACAAGCTTGGTGTGCTGAATATACAACCTTTTTATGAAACACAGGCTGCACAGGAAGAGATTGAGAAAATCCCTTTTCCAGCATTCCTGATAGCATAGATACTCACATCTCTCTGGGAAGTCTGTAACCTTCCAAATCCTTGTCTTTACCATAGGGCATCTGGCAAATTTTCTACAAAGCTTCAGACTTTTTAATGAATACTGAAATTTTACAGGGTTGGCATTTAAATATGTGATGAAAAGAATATATAGTGGTCCAGAAGCTCCATTTCTGAGTGATCTATGGGAAAATTCAGAGATTTTCAGTGATCTCTAAAAAGTTGGATTTTATTAAAGGCTCTTACACAGAGTTTATAAAAGTTATGTGCAAGAGAGAGGGAGACATTTCTTAAAAATGGTGGAAACACATGGAAAAATTATTTCTTTGCTACCTGTGAAAAGAATGGTAATGGTCAGCACTATGAAGCTTTATGCCTGAACAACTGAGAAGATTGGTAGGGAAATACAGAACTTCTCAGTCATGGGACATGAATTGAAATAGGAATGGGGTTAGTAGTGACAGAAAGTCATTATTGTGTCATTGCAGTGTGCTAATGTTCAGAGATTCATTGGTGGCTTGAGTCCAATTACTAGCACACAAGAGAACACATTACAAAATGCACTATCAAAACTGGCAGAGGCAGGAGAACCCATTTCTACTCTTTGTATCACACTGCTGCATTTCTACATCCAAAGTTATCCATTCAAATTTGTGTCAAGACTCAGAGCTGGTGTGGTTAAGCAGTCAAACTCCACACTGCACAATCTGATGACAAGAGGACATCAGTCTCCAAAATCATTGCTTTAATAATTCAATTTGTAGTTGTAGTAGTTGCAAATGTCCCTATTCAAATTACATAAACCATATAGCAACAAGGTTTTATAGCCAGCAGAGGCAGTGCCTGGAGGCTGGGAGGGTGAGGGTTAAGTTGTCCCTGGGCAGAGCAGCTCACAAGGGCTCTTGGTTTTTTTGCAAGAAAGGGGATATAACCATGCTCAGCTGAAACTGATTACTCTGCCAGGCAATAGGATCACCTCCTTATTTCAAGGTTCGGGGTGATTTAGCGCTGATGGAAATCTGAGTTGTGAGGAGCCTTGAGTGAACTCAGAAGAGGTTTTTGTTTTGCTAGACTTGAAGAATGTGAGTTGTTCCATTTCTTCTGGACTTTTCTGAGCAAGTTCAGAAATCTCTGAAAATTGGAAAAGAGAAAAAGACAATTAGACCGGAGGAAAAACAGTAACTAGTTCATTGCAGCTAGTAGCTTCCACTGATATGTTTTCTCAAATGTATTCTAAATAAAAAGACATGAAAAATGTCATGAAAGAGCTGAATTTCTGAGGCAAAATAACAGTAGATGTCTTCAGAAAAATTACTTTCCTGACTACCAGCTAAAAAGGGATACTAAGACACTGTACTGTGAGAAATCTTCTAGTGCATGAAAGATTTACAAAAGAATTATTATTATTTTAAAGGGAAAGTTCTTTGTCCTATCTATGTGTGTGTATATATATATAATGTGTGTGTGTGTGTAAAAATACATAAGTACTTATTACATTGGGTTGAACAGATTTAGAGTAGGCATTATAGAAAAACTAAGAGAAGTATTCAATATTTAGCAGAGATCCATAGAGACTTAGGCCAGTAGCAGTGTCACACTGACAAAAGCTATTTCATGTTTTTCTGGTCTGCCTGAAGGAATGTAAAAATTGTAGAGGTCCATTGGTGATTGAGTTGGCAAGCAAAAAATTAGCTTGGCATAACAGGCCAGTGCTGAATGTGATACAATAGCCTATTTTCAAGTGAGGGGAAAATCTGTGAAGCAAAACAAGTAATAAATAGAAAGTTGGGAGGATGATTGTTCTTAAAGGAAATAATTCTGTTTATTATTTCAAGAACATTTTTGAAATATTTCTACTATCACTATTTTGACATATTAAACTCTGGTGTTATCTAATTGGACTAAATATGTGGAAAATTAATCAAGATCTTTTAAGTTGAAAAGTATACCAATGAGTGAAAGCAAATCTGTATTGCAGCCTGGAAACTTTACAGATTCACAGAATCCTCAAGGTTTGAAGAGACCTTCAAGGTCAGCTAGTCCAGCTGTCAACCTGGTACCACCATAACCACCCCATCCAGACACATCTTGAATGCTTCCAGAGATGGTGACTCCACCACCTATCCTGGGAAACTTATTGTAATGCCTAACCATTCTTTTAGTAATTCTTTTTTCTTATATCTAATCTTAACCTCCCTGGGTGCAACATGAGACCATTTCCTCTCATCCATTCCCTGGAGAAATAGCAGAAGAGGCTGACCCTTACCTTGCTACAACCTTTTTTCAGGTAGTTTTAGATAGCAATGAGGTCCCCTCTGAGCCTTCTCTTCTTCACACTAAACAACCCCAGCTCCCTCAGCCACTCCTCATAAGACTTGTGCTGTAGCCCCTTCACCAGCTTTGTTGTAAGGCTGTTGAAAGGCTTGTATTCAAAAAACATCTAGCGAGTACTCTCTAGCCACCCTCCCCCTGCCTCTTGTGTTTTCATCCCCATTTACCTTATTTCTGTCCTAGGCCCTTCACCAGCCCTTCCCTGGACTTGCTAAATCACCTCAATGTCCTTTTTTAAGTGAGTGGTCCAAAAGTGGACACAGTACTTGAGGTTCAACCTTACCAGTTCCACATACAGAGAGATAATCACTTCCCTAGCCCTGCTGGCCACACTATTTCTGATACAAGCCAGGATGCCATTGGCCTTCTTTGTCACCTGGATGCACTGCAAGCTAATGTTCAGCCAGTTGTCAACCAGTAACTGCAAGTCCCTTTTCGCTGGGATGCTTTCTAGCTACTCCGTCCCAGGCCTGTAGCACTGCATGGGGTTGCTGTGACCCAAGTGCAGGACCCAGCATTTCTCCTTATTGAACCTCACGCTATTGTCCTCAGCCCATTGATCCAGTCTGTCAAGATCCCTCTGCAGACCCTTCCTACCCTTCAGCAGATCAACATTCCCATCCAACCTGGTGTTGTCTCTGAACTTACTGAGGGTGCCCTCAATCCCCTCATCCTGATAATCAATAAAGAAGTTAAACAGGACTGGCCTCAGTACTAAGCCCTGAGGAACACCACTGACCACCAGCTGGTTGTAACTCCATTTACCACCATGCTCTGGGCCTGGCCATCCAGCTAGTTTTTCACCCAGTGAAAAGTGCACCTGTCCAAGCCATGAACACTCAGTTTTCCTGGAAGAAGGTTGCCAGAGACAGTGTCAAATGCTTTACTGAAGTCTAGATAGACAATATCCACAGCCTTTCCCTCATCTACTTTGTCACTTTGTCATAGAAGGAGATAAGACTGGTCAAGAAGGACCCACCTTTCCTAAACCCATGTTGGCTGTCCTGTACATGCTGTGTGACGCCACTCAAGATGATCTGCTCCATGACCTTCCCCAGTACCAAGGTCAGGCTGACAAGCCTATAGTTTCCAGATTGTCCTTCCAAAGCTTCTTGTGCATAGGCATCGCATTTGCTGAAATCTAGTCAACTGGTTAAGCAGGACTGCTGGTAAATGACTGAAGCTGGCTTGGGGAGCTTTTTCACTTGCTCCCTCATTACTCTTGGGTGCATCCCATCTGGGCCCATAGACTTGTGTCTAATTGGTATAGCAGGTCATGAACCATTTCCTTCACTCAGCTCCATACTGGGAGCCAGGTATCCTGAGGTGGTTTTTGGTATTAAAGACTGAGGCAAAGACTGAGCCTTTTCCTCACTTCCTGACACTATGCTCACCCTCCTTTTACTGTCAATATATTTATGGAAACTTTCTTTGTTGTCTTTAACTGCAGTGGCTAAATTAAGTTCCAGTTTGGCTTTCGTCTTTCTAATTTTCTCCCTACATAACCTCACAATATGTTTGTCATCCCCCCCAAGTTACCTGCCCCTCCTTCCAGAGGTGATACACACTCTTTTTTCCCTAGAGCTCCAGCCTAAGTGCTCTGTTTAACCAGGACAGTCTTTTTTCCCACCTCTTATCTTAAGGCACATGGGGACAGCCTGCTCCTGTATCTTTTAGATTTCTTTCTTAAAGTATGTCCAGCCTTCCTGGACTCCTTCAGCCTTCAGGACAGACTCCCAAGGGATTCTGTCAATCTGTCAACCTAAACAGGTCAAAGTCTGTCCACTGGAAGTTCAAGGTGGCCATTCTGCAGGTGCCTCTCCTCACTTCACCCAGAATTGAAAACCTTCTTATTTTGTGATCACTATGCCTCAGCTGGACATTGGCCACTGCATCACCCACTAGTCCTTCTCTGTTCACAAGCAGGTCTAGTGGGACACTTTCCCTAGGTGGCTCACTCTCCACCTGTGTCAGGAAGTCATCTTCAACACAATCCAGGAATGTCCTGGACTGCTTCCTCTCTGTTGTGTTGTATTTCTAGCAGACATCTGGCATGCTGAAGTCTCCCATGATTACAAGTGTTGGTGATTGTGAGACTTCTGCCAGCGTCCTCCATGTAGAATGCATTATCTGCCTATTCATCCTAACAAGGTGGTCTGCAACAGATTTGTGCCAGGATACTCACCCTGCTGACCTGCTGCCTGATCTTTACCCACAGGCACCCAACCTTGTCATCATAATTAATTTCAATACAATCAAAACAATCCCTAATGTACAGTGCTACCCCATGACCTCTCCTGCTTTGCCTATCGCTTCTAAAGAACATATAACCATGCATTGCAGCACTCCAGTTGTGACAGTCACCCCACCACATTTCTGTGACAGCAACTGCATCATAGCTTTCTTGCTGCACAAGGGCTTCCAGCTCCTTCTCTTTGTTCCCCATACTGTGTGCTTTGGTGTAGATACAATTCAGATGGGATTTCACCTTCAACTCAGGCATGCAGTCTCTACACTCATTGCTAGTGAGCCTGTCTGTATCCCCTTCAAACCTAATTTAAAGTCCTCTCAATCAGCCCTGACAGCTTTATGCCATAATCTTTTTCCCCTCTGTAGCAGATGGACCCAACCTGTTCTCAGCAAGTCTGGTGCCAGGTAAACTATCCCACAGTCAAAAAAAAAACCCAAAATTCCACCTATGACACCAGCTTCTAAGCTACAAATCAGTATAATTTAAGGAGTACCACTAGGAAAACCACATTAGTTTTCCTGCTCTTTTCAGTATTTTCCTCTTGTACTGAAGGAATTGAGGAGAACACAACCTCTGTACATACTTCTTTGACCAAGTGCCCCAGTGCCCTGATGTTCCTTTTGATTGCCATAAGACTCCTTTCTTCAATCACCATTACCAATCTGGACAACTAATGGGGAGCAATAGTCAAAAAGAGCCATACCAGATCAGTGAGTTTCCTATAATATCCCTTACCTGGGCCCCAAGGCAGCAGACTTCCCTGGGGGATGGGTCCTGCTACAGTAAAGAGCAGGAGGAGTTCCAGATTTTCAAGAATCATCCCTAGAGCTTGATCTGCCCATTAGAGTTCTGAATGGCATGAAAGCCAGCAGTGGCTAAAACCTCTTGTCAGTCAGACTTTTATTTGAACATGGGAGCAGCTGGATTTGATTCCCAAGTGAAATCAGCAAACAGATCTCAGTGCTGTTCCCAGCAGCTGTCATGAAAACAGGCATGGCTGTCCTTGCAAACTTTCACAGTGCTTTTCTAGTGTTAATGTGATTTATACTTGTAGCAGTTTTATCTGATGGCTAATATATACTCAAGAGAAATTAGGAATGGATTGGCAGATCCATGATGCTTTGTTTTGACTTCGCTGCTATTTAGCACAAGTATTGCAACTAAAAGAAAATCTGTAGGAGAAATTAATTACATAACATTTTCAATATTTCTGGGATGAACACTGGACCCAGAATATACCTAATTATATTGCTGACAGGAAAATCCTCTCCTCTACTGGAAAAAGGTGGCACATCAAAACATACCCCTGGGCTTCAGAAAGTGCATTTGAATCTGCACCAGTCTGCTTCACAGCTCGATCCTAATTTTAGTCATGATGCTGAAAAGTTTTACCAAACAGCATGTTCATAGAAGGACACAGAATTGAGTGGGTTTGTCATCTTCCACATGCTCATGAGGTGTCTGAGGGAACAGAGAGTGTTCATGAACCAAGACCACGTGGGGGAGATTAGATGGGTGATATTTAGCAGTTGCCTTTGGAATTGTTTCCCAGGAAGGGTGTGTCAAACTCTAGTCTATCCTGCTGGGAATCAATGGAGCCTGCTACTAGATTCTCTTTACAGCCCGCCTTGATGTAGACAGTAAATTTCACATTGCTCTCATTTAGCACTGGTCCTTGTGGGGTCTTTATTCAGTCATTACTAGGCACCATGGCCAGACCTTCATTTGAAGACATTGCTTATCTTTCACCCCTAACCTTTGACGTGAAGAGTGGCTGGAGATGATGGTACTTTTGAAGGTAGGTCATTATAGTCAGATGTTCCTGTTTCTTCCATTTAATGTCTCAAGCAGGAACTGCTGGAAATTCTTTATACTTTATTGTATTTGTATCAATTTAGTCAAAACACTGAGCATTTGGGATCAGTGTGCATGCATTCTGGTTTATATTGGTCTATTTCTTCATGAGATATAAAACACTGTCTCTTAGCATTTTATTGCTTTTTAGTCCAATTCTCCCAAGAAATAATTTTCTGAAAGCACAAAGGGAGGGAAAAAAATAAAAACCAACATAGGCTGAAAACTCATATCCATAGGACAAACAAAGATGCATTCCTTTTAATCTAAATGTTGGTAAAAATCTAGGAGTGAATTTTCTTTCTCTGGTTAGCACAGGTGCTCAGCAAGCTATGCCATTTCAACAATTATTTTGTACGAGTTATGTCACAAAGTCATCAAAACCCCCATGTTGTGTCAGGAGTCCACTAGCTCCTTTTCTTCTGTCAGTGAGAGAGATCTGGGAAGAAAGGTGAATTTTATCAGCTTCCACCGATAAAGATTTGGACAGAGAAATAATGAGGGTGAGAAATCACTTATTAACATTGTGAATAATAATGTCTCACTGTTCAAGCTAGGATCAGAAATATAAGCTATTGTGAACTGGCCCATACCTCTTCTTAGAAAACTCTGTGCAGTTCTGGTCTTGTTTTCTCTTAAATAGTGTGAAAAATGAGAGGAGATTCAAAAAAGGGCAAAAGGTATGATCAAATATAAGGAGCAAATTCTGTATGAACAGAGTAGGACTTGTCAGGCTACGAAAG
The DNA here is from genome assembly GCA_035221455.1 of Xenops minutus. Taxonomy (NCBI): domain Eukaryota; kingdom Metazoa; phylum Chordata; class Aves; order Passeriformes; family Furnariidae; genus Xenops; species Xenops minutus. The sequence continues at coordinate 22,421,982 of JAWWEE010000040.1, read as the reverse complement.
ATATAAGGTAAATAGATATGAAAACACAAGAGGCAGAAGGGTGACTAGAGAACACTTGCCAGATGCTTTTTTGAATAAAAGAACTAGACAGAACAGTCAAAAGGACACTGACCAAGGAACTGCCAAACAGTGTTGTGAATGCCAGAAATGTGCACAGATTTAAGAGGTCAAAATAAAGTCCATGGAAATGCAGCCCAGTAAGGATCACTACCTCAAAAAATAATTACAGTTCTGGCACTTCTTCAGTTGTTTGTAAGTGGTTGGAGGATGGAAGACTATTCAGTGATATTATCATGTATATGTGGCCTATTCTTTTCCCCTATATGTTTGTTTGCTTCAGATTGAATTTTAGAGACTGAATATTAGGCTAGGTGAAGCTTCAGTCTGTTACTGGCATTCTTTGCCATGAGAGAGCTGGTCAGTTCTTCATATATATGTTTGTGTGTGGCTGCATGGGCTGACAGAAGAAGTGTTGGAAAATTAGGTCCTAACTAAGTAATACTACTCATTGATTTTTAGGAGCAAAGACCTTGGAACATTTTCTCTTTGGGAACTAAGTCAGAATTACAGGAGCAAAGATCAAATTGTCTTTTTTTTTTTTTCCCTTTGAGTTACTTATGGCTTCACATATAGTAGAATGAAAAAAATGGTGTGTCTGCATCAGGTCCCAGAAAGTGCAAACTATCTGGAGCCTGTGGAAAAGTATATTCTTCCCGTGATCAATTGTACAGTCTTATGAAATACCACCCAGCCGAACATTTATTCTCCACTCATCATACTATCTAAAAGAATTAAAATTCTGAAGTAATAAAACAAAGTAATAAATTAATTCAATGTTAATTAGATATTGTATTCTTAGGAGTAAAGATGATTTTAAGACATTAAGTCATTTTTACTTACCTCTGACTCATTCTTTCAAATCTACCCCTGTCTCATTTCATATTCACATATAGTAGTGTTTTAAAAACAGAATTAGCTCCTAAGCAGCAACTAAGAAAATTTTCAAATTGTAAGTGTACAAGCTGAATCCTTAAGGCAACACAGTTGAAATGCTTATTTAGAAATTCCACCTAAAATTATTACCAGTAGCAATTTAAATTATCTGTTGTTGGATGTAATGTTGAAATAAATGACTAATTAGTATCAACTTTCCAGCATTTAGTTACCAAGCAGCTTGGAGGCTCTAGGGAACAGCTTTATAACAATTTACGGAACCCTCCTTAGACAAGGACCCCATTTAGCAATTGTTAGATGTAATTTGACATGTCTATTAGTATTGCTTTGTGCATAGCACTTCTTTTTTTGAGTCTCAGAATGGTTAGTTTCTATTCTTCACTGATGGTCTTTTTAAAAGTGGTCTCAAAGTTAAAGTGGTTGACTGATATTTGCTCCATTGCATCATCTCTGCTTAGTCCCAGAGCCAGTCTACTTGTGAAGGGAGCTGAGATTGGTTTGTTCACATGCCCATGAGAGCACAAAGGCAGACCTTATCCAGTCACTCCTCCTTTGTGGAGTGTGTGGCAATCTAGCTAATGAATTTTACTCCTGGCATACAGTCCTCCATCCACTGAACTAAGCATAAAATCCCACCAAATAACATGGCAGGTCTCTCACCAGATAAGTATCTCCATCACAAAAAACAGTGCTGAAAGCCTCAGTTCTGTGGTACTCCATAATGGGCCACAACGTCTACTTTAAACAAAAAGCAAAACAAAATAAATTAAAATAATAATAATAATAATAAAAGACCTTCTGCAGTGATTGTCAGTGTCAGTGTCACCTTTAGGCAGAAGACTCAGCCACTGGAAGGGCCACAGAGTGACAGCACCTGCAGTTTCCGCAGAAGCTGGGTCCCACATGTAGGGCTCTGCAAAGCTCCCTTTTGATTGCAAAGTCTGAAAAAGGCACATTTTCACCTGTGAGTTTGGATGATGGCCAGTACATTGTGAGAATGACCATGATTTAAGGAATACTAAGAAAGGCAGCTTGTTATTTACATCAAGAATAGTTTTTCTGCTATGCTGCTTTTCTTATTCAGAAGAATTATGTCAGATTCATTCAGAAACATTCTCTTTTTCCTAAAAACAAACATGCTCATTTTTGCATCTGAAATCTGGGGAAAAAAACAAATGAAAAAGCCATCTCAGTAGTATGTCTGTGACTGTAATGCAGCTGTTGGGAGTCAGCTGAGCTGTGCCTCTGGTAGTTTAATTAGCCCCATGGAGCATGGGCCAGACATCCTACTTCAGTGATGCTTTGCTCAGGATCAGGTACCATACTAACTTTCCTTGATTACAACAAAAGATATTTTTAACCTCTTTGAATTTAATATTTTATGGTAAATGAAAACAGAAGGAATTTGGTTATATAGATCTTTGTCTCTACTGCAAGTATCTTGAGAGTGTTTTCTTGGGCAAGTCTTTTAGCTTTTCCATGCAAAAGTTCCTGTATTTTGACTTTGAAGTATTAAAGTCCATCCGTGCAAATCTGTTTAAGCTTCTTGGATGAAATCCTTGGTGTACATAGAAACAATGGAGAACAAAACAAAAAAAAAGCAAAAGAAAATCCCAAACTCCTCTGACTTTTATTAGAAATTTTATATTTCAGAAACTGCTAACCCAGCCAGGTGCAGGGGCAGTAGTTTAATTCTTTTGCACTGCAGGCTGGAAAGCCCAGGGAGCACTGCCACTTTTGAGAAGCAGATGTGGTTTTCATCATTCATGAATGATCATTCTGGCCAGTACTTGGAGGAACATTTGTGGACCCAGAGGGGTCTATGTCCATCACTACTGAGCAGAAGAGCAGGTTATTGCAGCAGGGGAACCTTCACAGCAGTAAAACCAGCCAGGAAGATTATTTGCAATTCCATGCAGAATCTCCCTAGGCTGGAATAAAATTTGAAGCAATCTATGTAATGTTGTTCCACACTTCACACTACCAGCAATATTTTGCATTATAAGAAATATGCTCTTCCAAAATCATTAGGCTATTTTCAGACCTGGCCAAAACCAGGACAGTAAGGCTGCAGATTCATCATGATTATTGTTAGTGTCAGAGAGGATGGGAATTGCTTTTCCTGCTTCCTCCCTTATGCTGGGATGTAAGTATTTGCCCAAGTGGGTGGCTGGCTGCCTAAACTCATGGGCCAATGAGCAGATGTATAATCTGCTCTGAGAGTCTCACCAGAGCAGCCTCTTGGGCTTCTCCTGGAGGAGAGGAAAAAGCCATTAGCTGAGACAGAAGACAAGGAAGATGCATCGTCACTCCACCCAGGTGGGTAAAGCACCAACCCTGGCCAGAGCAAGCCAGCAGCTGGAGGATGGGAGGACACCCCTTGCCCTGGAAAGTCAGGGCACCATTCTTTTAATCAACTCCAGTACAAAATCTTGATCTCTGCCTGAATGATCTGATAAATCTACTGGGAAACGTGATTTGTCTTCCACACATGAAAAAAATGCGCTGTGCTTGCTTTTACAAAGATTGTTTAGTTTCCATGGATCTTGTACTATTTTCATTGTTCTTTGGTGATAAATTCCCTTGGTTTTAAAATAAATATTGCCAAGTTGATTTTAATGACTTTTCATTTATTTTACCACTCTATTATTTTCTGACATGTTTTACATGTTTAAAAATAAAACATGTTACTATCTTTTCAGCAAATAATACGGGAGCAGACAACAGACCTCAATCAATGTAATAATTCTTTAAAGAATGTAAATTAATTCGAAGGAGGTAGGAGAGGGCACATGTATCTGTAACACACATTTTGAAATGATTCTGCATTAGCATTTCTTTTTAATGGCATTTACGCCCTCTAGTGTCAGAGAACTCTATCGCAGAGAGGGGTTTTTTCTAATACTGACAATTTTTGCTTTTTTTGCATCTGTCAGTGTCAGCCGAGACTATTTAAGCTTTGTAAAAACGGGAAAACATATATCCTACAATTTTACAGTTTTGGTAGAGAGGTCACCTGTGTGGTTTTCAACCCAAAGTGAGCTATTCCAAATATTCATTTCTGAGGTAACACACACACAAATATTGCTAAATTACAATTTCTGTATTCATTATTTTAACATCCACAATTCAATTATTTTTTTACTTTAGAAAAAATTACTCTTTTTTTCAAACAAACAGGAGTTAAATAGGTACTTTTGTCCCTCTCATTGGTTAAGATTATCAAAGAAAGTACCTTCTTTGCTCATATCAAGGAAAAATGGCCAAAAAGTATGATTTTTTTCAGTTATATTTCAGACCTTTCACTTATAAAATATTGCATCTTAAAGCCATCAAAAACTGGTTTTCATTAGATTCAGGAATAAGATGAATAGTTGATGATGCCACAAATACAGCCTGTGTTGTCTGAGATTTCTTGAATTATGTGTATGCAACACTGGATATATTCCACACATCAGTTAAGAAGGCAGTATTGGTTTGGCAAGTGGATGGCCATGGGTAAGCTCTGCCATGACAATGCTGAGATCACAGATAGGGCATTTATAAACACAAATACATTCATGTTTCCTACAACAGCTCAGTCTTCTGTGCATGATTCAAGCTGTGTTTGGTGCCCCCCAATCTGTCATGCGAAGCACTACATCATGCCCATGTTACTCACATCAATACTCTGAAAGATCCAGTACTTGCAAAATGAAAGAGTCCACTGACTCGCTGTCTTGCTGTGCAGTAAGGAGTCAAATGTGCAAAAGTGGTCTGTCACCTGTTGAATACAAACAGCTGAGACAAATATACGTTAAGTCTACCCATCCAATCCACCCATTCCTGTACGATGTCATTTAGTGAACAGATATCTGTGGACTGAAAGCAATAGCACATGTCTGGCCTGTCTTGAACACATCTACTGAAACCTAGGCATTACCTTGATCATGTTGTTTCTGAATTGTGATTTGATAAAACTTGATTGACAGATCTAGTTTTGTCATAGCCTTTTCCCTTTCCTTTTGGCTACTGAACTAGTATGCACCTAACTGATATCAGAGATCAGTATGACACCTCTTTCTCTTCACTCATACAGAACATAAAATATTGGGATGACACTTCTGACATTATGAAATTAGATTGTCAGTACAAATCATAAATGCCCAAAGATTGGCTTGAGCTTTGGCCACAACAATAGACACATGTAGAACAGACTATATGCTATGCTATGAAAAGACTGCAACTAGGGGGAAAAAAGCAGATAAAGGAGAATATGTTTGCAGTTCCAGTCTGAAGAACAGTGAGACAAGCAGAGTAGCACCAGATAAAACCTTGAAATAGTTCCCTTTTGAAAAGGGTGTCTGTGAAAATTGCTTAGTAAGATTCCACATTTTTTGTGTCTTTATGACGGAAGAAATCAGAATTTGGAATTTGTTTAAGAGATCAAGTATATTTTTTCCTCATTGAAATGCATGCACCACAAAGGTTCCCTGCCACCTGAAAATGGAGGTATATTCTTCTTTAGTTTAGACTTTCTAAGGAATAAAGCAATTGCAGTTGGGGTAAAGGAAGGAGTTTTCCCTTTATTTTATGTTATCCATTTCCACTGAATGGCATTCAGTGATTTATGATGTATGACTAAAAGTGATGTTTAGTGCAGGATGAGGAACATCATTAACAATTCTGATCATGCCTACGCTCGACTAAAATCTGTGTCACTGTCCCAGAGGAGAGCAAGGCCAACCTGGGTAAATGTAGCAAAAACTCTGTTTTGTCACAGAAGTAAGCAAATATGTTTTTCATCCTGTACAGGAAGGCTAATTTCTTTGAAGTATTTTTTTCTGCCCATGATTTTATTTAAACCCCTCCAATACAGCAGTTAGCAATAGGAGAAAAACTAATTATGTAAAAATTATTAATGATGTGAAAGATATTACTAACACTAAGCAATAGGCAAGCAACATTACCTTTAGAAAATGTCGCCTTATTATAACTTATGCAAGATGAAATAGAAAAATAACCAAAAGCAAGTTATTTTAAAATAAAAAGTATACCCATCTGCCTGTCATTTTGACCAGAAGGTAAAAAAACATGGAAAAATACCTGCATGTGTCAAAAAAATCCTACTTTTTTTTCACCCTGTAACACTGAAATATTGTGGAAAGCCATCTGTTTATGTCCATGGGTGAGTCCACACAAAAATACTGAAATGCTAGAGATAGATCAGCTAATCGTTCTTGTCACAACTCCTTAAGCTTCACTCTGCACTTTATTCACGTAATTTAGTGGCACATTATCGGGGATGAACTGTATCCCTGAGCAACTTCAAACCAAATTAAATAGGGCCAGCAATGCCTTCTGTCCACAGCAGCCATCGGTGACAATGTGAGCTTATGGAGGTTCAACTATTTAGCCTTTCAGGTGGAAGCATCTAAATATTTAGGAAGGCTTATAAATCTCATTGAAAAGATGTAATTTAAGAGATCTAGTACTGGGACATGTGTAAATTTTGCATTTCAAAATCTGGTTGTGTCAGGTGTGTATAAATATATATTGCCTTTTACATAGCTTGCAGTTGATAGTTTAGTTCATTATAAGAAAATACTTGGATTGTGTCAGTAAGAATGAAGTAAAACAGCAACGAATACCATAAAGCAGAAGTTATCTTCAGTGATGCTCGCCATCCTGGCCCCATGTTCACTGCTTTTCCTATCATTCTGCCTGAGGAAAAAAAAAAAAAGGGAGGGGGGGGAAGGGTATTTAGATGTTGGGGATCCTATTTGTCTAAGAGATCTTGAAAGGTCATTTATTCACTTCCTTGCCCAAAGGACAGAACAGATGGGCATGCATCACTCCTGACAGCTGATAGTCATCTCTGGCTTTAGGAAGAGATAAGCACCAAAAAATGCCTGTGCTGTGAGGTGCAAATGTCAATGTGAAAGAAAGCATGATTCTCTTTCTAGTATTTTTCCAGTTTTCTATATCCTGTAATTTAGACCAGCTACATAATTTATTTAAAAGATGGATTCTATTAAATTGTGTAATTTTTATCCAATCCTGAATGTCACAAAATGAGAAGCTAATAAGCATTCAAATTCTGAGTAAATGGGAGGGGAGGAGAGGGGGTATTGGCAGAAATATTAATGTATTTTTTCCTGTGTTTATTTTACTCTTCAGCGTGCTTGGTAAAGCAACTAAACAATTTTTTTACAGCACATAATCTATGTCAATAGTTTAAGACTTGGTCGTCTATATCATATCTGCCTGGATGACAACTTATTTGAATATTTATGTTAAACACTTTCCCTTGTCTTACAAAATGCAAACCATTAATCTTCACCTACAAGATGATACATTCACTCCTTTGACATGAGCTGAGCTCTCATTGCAAGAAGGCATCCTCTAACCTCATACATATTCTCCATCATCTGATATCCTCAACTTTTCATCCCATCCTCATGATTAGGTGCACAGTTTGGACCATGTGACCTGAAGACTTCCCCCCTTCTTCTCTATTATTTTTTCATTTCCTGCTGAACAGACAGGTTTTGTTTTCTGGATAGTATTTTCCAAACACTGTCCCTCCTGCAGTTTTATTTGTTAATTTTACTTGTGTTATAAATTCTTTGTAATAGGGAATGTGCTATCTCCCTGCTCACAAACATACTAAACTCACAAGCTACAATCAATGTTTAATAATAACTTAAAATCCAGTAAAGTTAAAACCCAAATGGTATTTGAAAGCAATTTATCTATTTATTAAACTCTTAAGTAATTATATACTTGTGTCCTATAGAATATGGCAAAATGCAAAGAGCTAATACCTCTTAATAAGCTGGCACTGGAATGCCTATATATACTTTAGTACCACTATGTTCTTACTTGCTGGACAAAGCAATATCCAATATCATAAAGAAAGGTGATAGCCCTAGTAACTCTGAGCACTGCCAGGATTTGCAGTTAAAACTTGTTTGGTTGCTTGCTTGTGCCTTGAGTTTTTCATGTTTGCTTTCACCTAGACCATAGAAGGGACCTCAGGAGCTAAGCTGCTCCAGCTTCCCATGTCAACAAGAAGTTAGGTTAGCTATAGTTCTGTCTAGCCAAGTATTGAAAATCTCCAAGGATAGAAAGTTCATGATCTCCTGGGCAACCTGTTCCAAAAATGTGTCACCCTCCTAAATGAAAGGACTATATCAGTGTAAGAGAGACAACAGATTATTCAGTTTAGTATCTAATTTACCAAGTGGGCTGTCTAGGACCTTGTCATTGGAAAGTGATGAGTTCTTCCAACAAGGAAACAGAATAAGAACTGCATTTCAACACTGTTTAGCAGGTTTTTATTTAGCAAGGTCATTTTTTCTCTGTTGCAATATAGGCAGCCTGGGAAGACTACAGCAGGTAAAACAAGTGATTTAACAGCCCACAGTTTGACAGACAGGAGACCCAAAATTTGCTTCAAACTAAGATTTTTTTGTGCACAACTGTGGGCATGCTGTATATATATGTATATGTGTATAAAGTAATATTTATATGCAGCAAGTATTATTTGCATGAGAAAGAAAATCTATTGTGCAATTAATTCATTGTGAAATTCAATAATTAGAAGAGATCTTGACTTTATTAAGCATTTTGTTTTCTTTAACTCAGGTATGGCGACATGGTGCCAAAGACAATAGCTGGCAAGATTTTTGGTTCAATATGCTCCCTGAGTGGGGTCTTGGTCATTGCTCTGCCAGTTCCTGTAATTGTCTCCAACTTCAGCCGTATATACCACCAGAATCAACGAGCAGATAAGCGCAGGGCACAAAAGGTGAGCTTCTAATTTTTCCCCATTATGTTGTTGAACAATAGATAAGATATGACTTTCTAAATGCTGTGTGTGGCTATAGTGAGTATTTCTTAGCAAGAGGACCATTTTATGTATGTGCTACATGCCTAGTCCATGTCCTAGGTGCAAATGTTGTATTAATTTTAGTGAAGGATTAAAAAAAACCAGAACAAACCAAAACCAAATCGTTTCTCTTTTCTGTCAAAATGTACAGACCTATTATTGTGATAATTCATCCTACTTGTTAAACTAGATCTCGTATTTTCACCCGCTGAAGATTCTTTCATGTTTTTTCAGGCAGACTTTTTTCCTACCACAGTCTTCTGAGAAAAAAAAAAAAAACAAACATCAAAACAAAACAAATAAACAAAAAAACCAAACAAGCAAAACCCCCAGACCTAATAATGATTTCTAATGTCTCTGCCAACAGCTTGCTTCAATAATGCAGGTTCAGTTTAAGTTCCACGTTCAGTCTCTGAGGGAATCTGCTTGGAGAACTTGTCTCCTCAGCTCTACTTTGCTTCATATATACAGATCAATCAGGCAAAAATAAAAACAAAAATATGTTTTTTCACCTTCCTTAACTTGCTGAGTCTCTCATTAAAATATCCACTAGACCTACATGCAGACTGTTTCCCTCACAGACCCATATGATCTGGAGCCAGGAACAAGTTTTTAGCAGGAGTGATGAAGCCAAGCCTGGACAGTCACCTTCATCTTCACATCATTAACAATATACTAGTTCCAATCCACTTCTCCCAACCCTGTACTGCCAGGCCCTGGTGTGGGAGCCAGGACACCTCACCTTCTACTCCTCTGCAGATGGGAGTCAGAAGGCTTTGGATGCCACACAGATTGCATGATTGACAAGGCTGAGGTGTCACCACTTGGACTTTTTGTGGTCCCGTGGCTTCTCCTGAGAGGTCTGAGTCTCTAGTGACCCAGGATCATTGTTGCAGAAGTGTGCAGGCAGACCATGGCTGAGGACTGCAGGTATACACCAGGGAACACAGCTGCAGGCTGCACCTGCTTAGTACCAACAACAGCACCAGGTTTAAACATACAATAGACAATAAATTAAACATACAATAAATTAATAAATAAAATAAATAAATAAAATTAAATAAATTAATTAAATAACTAAAATTAACATATAAAATTAAATTAAATTAATAAATAAATTAAACATACAATAAACATAAAATGTTTATGTGTTTCTTTCTGGCCACCTTTTTGACTGATGTCTTCATAAAAAAAAGAAGTGAAATTAATGTATGCAGTGATATCACTCTCAGAATATCTTAACATTGGGAGAAACAGAGGAACATGTTCAAGAAAGTCACAGGCCCAGGCTGAAGATACCGCACCCTTTAATGGCCACATCTTGGAAAAATGTTGTCAGATGAGGAAAATGGCTATAAAGGAAACCAGGCATATCACAAGATATGATTTAAATCAGAAACCTGATTTAAAATATTGGCTGCTTCAATGAAACAAATGCCATATCTATTGATTCCATCCACCCTTTTGCATTCTGTTTTGCCCCACAGCCTAGTTCCAGCTGTCCATTCCTCTCTTCCACAGCTGGGACATCATGTCACTTCTACATTTTTTTTTTCCAAGAAATTTTCTACTTTCTAATTCTGTAATGGCAGCAGAGAAACAAATGTATGTCTTAGCCAGGACACAGTACTCCTAACTGTGCCTCTGAGCATTGTGCCAGTCACGGGTAATAGATCTGCTTGATCCCAGCAATCAGTGTGCCTCTTCTGAGCTTTCATAATAGCTGCAGACACAACCAGACTTACTTCAGATAGAAACTGCCTCCTAATGCATGCCACAAAATAGAGTTTTCTGTGTCTGCTTTATATTTGTGTTGTGGTTTAACTCCAGCCAGCAGCCAACCAGCGCACAGCTGCTCACTTACTGCCCCACCAGCAGGATGGTGAGAGAATCAGAAGGGTAAAAAACACAGCCCCATTCTAGCCACTGTGAGGAAAATTAACTCTACCCTGGCTATAACCAGCACAATTTGACAGTGAAAAAGAGATGGACACAGCAAAATACCTTATAAAAATTAGATTGGTAGACTGGCTGCTTTTCCCAATAATCTCTTCCTGAATAGAAACTGCATGAGTTAATAATTGACTTTTTATCCTTGCAAAACAGTGAGCTGATTGTATGTTTCAAAAAGGAACATGAATTGATGAATGGCAATCCTGCCAAGAGTTTTTTCCTCTGCTCCCCAGAACAATGCCAACAATAAGGAAGAGAGATCTCCTATGACTCTTCTTATGCCCTTCTTGCTTTGGTAGAAAATGGCTTTGAGTTCTGATTAACTTAGCATTGGATGTGTGTTTCATTGATATCTCCTGTTGCAAAACTAATCTCTCTCAATCTGACAGAGAACTGAATATTGCTCTAAATATTGAACTGAAAATTGCTCAAGCTAAAAAAAAAAATCAACAAAAAGCACTTCATGGGTACTGTATAGTCCATATTTTGCCATGAAATATAGCCTTGAATTTCACAGGAGGTTTCTACTACATTGTAAAAGAATATTCAAGCAAAAAGAACACATTATTGAAGTTTGAAATTCCTTCTTCATTCAGCACAGCAGAGGCTTTACACTGTTTTCTAAAATAAATGTTTCCCTAGGCACCAAACTTATTTATGTTCTGTAAGGCTGAAGAATATAAGCTCGAAAGAAGGTGCGGTTTCATGGAGTGCAGCACAAACCCCTGCAGGCAGTGGTACCTCCCACTGGCTACAACAGCTTCCATTGGATTGAGACAGTTGTATCTTTGAATTCAGAAGTTTACTCAAGGTAGACTTCAGAAATCGCAAAACATTTGGGCTGGAAGAAAACTCAAGAGAAAGTTCTTTGCTGAAGATTTCAAATCTAGTTCCAGGAGAACTGGCAATTTTCAGCAGAAAAATTTTGTCACTTATATTAGGATTGTTCCAGGGCCATGTGACCATCACATGCATTTATTGAGTTCTGCAGTTCTTCAGGATCAGAAAATTCTGCTTGTTTCTTTTTGGCAGAAAGATGCTGCAAATTAATGCTTGTGAGAAGATGGAAGAGACAAATCTATTTATATACCAATGCATTTTAAAGGAAGCTCCTGCTTACATTGTCATAATTACCATGAAATCCCACTTTGTAATACAGGCGATGTTGACAAGAGAAGCCAGCTTTCTGCTCCAATAGTGGGAGCTCCTTGCAATCCGCACAAACAAAAACAGAGTGCAAAGCAAAACAAAACAAAACAAAAAGAAGAAAGAAAAATTATCTGTGCTTATCAGAAAACTGTCTTTTATTACATAATAAAGCCCAAGGATCTGGCCTATCCTGACAATAAATGAATAAATAATCCAAAATAGACATTGGAATTCAGACCAGAACTAATTATGCCCTGTAGTCTTACTGTGCCTTCTTCTCAAGCAGATTTATCACTAGCGAGACAGTTTTGAAGAATCCTATTTGTGGAGCTCTTGTCAGCTAGAGACAACTTCAAGAGGCCAAGTTATTTTGGTTGCCCATCAGTGCCTGCAGGTGGCAAAGTTAATGACAGGTGTGTTGTAACTGTTTGTGTATAAAAACAAGGAAAGGAGGGGAAAGGAAAAGGGAAGAAAAGGGAAAAGTAAGGTTTAGGCAAATTTGGATACCATTTTCTATTCTGTATTTGATAGGGAGCAAGGGCTAAGATTTAGCAGAACCCTCACAGTGTCATGTTCACTGGGATGACTACCAGCCCAGGGAAGAGACAGGAGGAGGCATGGCTGTCCTCTTGGAACAGGTGTCTGGCAGCTTGGACCTGAAGGTGCATCCCAGCATACTGCAGCAGCAATTATGGTGATAATATCCTTCTTACTCTGAATGAAACATCGCTTACTAGATGCTTCTGTTTTCCATGCATCTATTTTTCTATATCTTTGGAAGGCAAGAGCCTCGTGTCCTTTTAGCCAGCAAGTGCCTAAGTGCAGGTACATCTGCCCATTATTGTTTAGTACCTGATAAAGGAAGGAGCCTTAATTTTAGTGGCCTAAGCACTTTCTGCCTAGAGTGACCTTGCATGGTGCCTCAACAGAACACCCAAACAACTGTCATCAGCTCCAGAACTTGACTTTATATATGAAATTTAACCTGAATCTCCAATTTGAGTATGGTCTTCAACCTACACGAAGCAAAATATATCCTGAAGCTTGGCTTGGCTTTATTATTTATTGATTGTACATGATGCATTTATATGTCAAGTTATGAATAATTAGTTGCTAAGCTAATTATAAGTAGCTCCAGGATAAACTGCAATAACAACTACTTAACAGTACCTGACAGTCTAGAACTGAGTGTTTGCAATAGAGAACCCTGCTAGCCTTTTTGACTTCTTTATATGAAATAGGCTATTAATCTCAGGGGGGTTGCAGAAACATAACTAACAACAACTTATCCAGTATTTTTTAATTTTGAGGGGAAAAAAAAATAGAGCTCGTGTTTACTGAACAATAATTTGAATAGATTGTGAAAGTAAGGTATGATTCAAGAAATACATGAACCTTATTTAATTCCATATCCATTAATGTACAAAGTAAACAGCATTTTATTGTCTACTATGTACTGATGTACTGTAAATTATTGTCAGGTAATATGAAGTCAATTATCTGCAATTACTGAAAATTAGAAAATCAGCGCATGAAACGTGGGCCTGACTTTTCACTTAAAAACAAGCACACAGGGGAAATTTATGAAAGACCAAACAAAAAAAAATTCTATAACAAATAATATAACGAATTGTTTTTATAATTTTGGCCCTAGCTCTGGGAGCCAGAGTATTGTGGTTTAGCCCAGGAAGGCAGCTAAACACACCCCTACTGCTTGGTCTCTCCTCCCCAGAGGGATGGGATGAAAATCGGAAGGGTAAAAGTATAAAAATTTGTGGGTGGGGATAAAGAGAGTCTAATTTTTTATTTTTTTTTAAAGGAAGGAAAAGACACTAGCAGAAAGGGAAGAGGGGGAATAAATGCAAGGGGAAAAAAAAGATGCAAAGGAAAACAATTTCTCAGCACCAAGGCTGCCCCAGAGCAAGGGCAGCCACTGCCAGCCTCCACCACCATACAGTTCTATTGCTCAGCATGTTGCCATATGGTACGCAATATCCCTCTGATCAGCTGGGGTCAGCTGCCCTGTCTGTATTTCCCCCTCAATTCCTTGTCCACCTCCAGCCTCGTTGGTGGGATAGTCTGAGGAGCAGAAAAGGTCTTGGCTCTGTGCAAGCACTGCACAGCAGTAATTAAAACATCCCTGAATTATCAACACTATTTTCAGCACAAATCCAAAACACAGCCCCATACCAGCTACTGTGAAGAAAACCAACTCTGTCCTGACTAAAACCTGTGCACACAGAGTGACTGTGAAAGAATATTAATATTTTAAATGCACAAAATCGTTAAAAAATAAGAACTGTAAAGTAAGTGATTAGTAACTTTTGAATTTTTATCATGATATTTATGTAGTCTGGAGAGCAGCAGGAAACAACAGGAGCTATCTAAGTACTAAATTACCTCGGCTACCCAGGCTTCTTTTATAGCAAGTTGAACAGAATCTTGACAAAAAATTATTCCCAGTACTTCTGTAAGCCCTGCCCGAAAATGTTCCTGATAAAATACCTCTCTTAAAATAACTGGACAGCTGAGGGCATCTGAGTGTTAAAAGCTCGATGTTGTAAACAACCCAAAGTGCTACATTTAGCACTACTTAAAACCTTGTGAAAATAAATGTTTATTTTTCTAAAACTGAGAACTAACTGTTGTTGAATAACACTGAATTTCTTTTGAGAGCTTTCTATAAATTCAGCCATAGACAAGGATTCACCTCTAAGTTGTAAAATCTGAAGCTTGAAAAAATAAAGAGATGCATTCAAAAGAGAAGCTCAGTGTAAATACAAGGGATGTGTTAAGAATTGGAGCCAGTTATCAATTTCTTTAGTAATTGCAGATGAGATGATTATAGTGGAATTTAATCAGAATATATAAAAGAACTATATCTCGGCTACATTGGTTTAGTCCTAGACCACATAAAAATTACCAAAATCAAAGTTTCACATTCAGTGGCTAACAGGGAAAACCTCACAGCAAAAGTATCAATCTCCTGCAGGAGAACTTAATCTTTTTTTTTTTGCTAAGTATTCCATGAAAGAGGAGGGGTAGGAAGGGCTTTTCGGTGGCTCAAAGGGACAGTTGTCATTCCTTTTCTGTTATACATAGCAAAAAATGCAGACTGGAGGAAAATGCAGGTCTTCTATAATCACAGTCTTCCTGATGTCACCACATCATTTTGATGCCTTTCATGGGAATCCAAACCCCAGCACACAACCCTTAAAATCCTGTGAATTACATGAGTTTTTAATGATTCTTTGATAAGAAATGTGAGAACTCACACAACTGCTTACACTACAGGCTTGTGTATAAATCAGGCAGCACTGAAATCAGAAGAACTGAAAATAAGTCTTATCACTTGAACAGATTTGTAAACACCCCCAGTTTCAGGAGTATTTTCTGTGAGCTGAAGTATAAACATGGAAGGCACAATATCTGGTTCCTGTCTTGTTAATAGATTTACTGTCTTCTCTTTGGTAAATGATGTAAATTCAGGCCATCTCAATGAGCCTCAGCTAGAAAGATGTAAGCTGTTCCTTTCTAGTTCATAAAAGCTTTCTAAGATGCAATAAATTCATATTTGCAAAGCAATTTTAAATCTTCACATAGAAAATACAGCCTTTCTATTATATGTGTCATAGCACTTTGATATATTAAGATGGTCTGATGAACTGTTGTTTTTCATATTTCTTTATTAAATGGTGCTGCACCATAATTATTGCTTCAATCACCAAAGACAAAATGAATATGCATGCTAAAATGAAAAGCAGAACTAATGTATGTAAAATGTCTGTTCATTAAATCTAATGAATCTCCCTGTATAAAGAGCAGGCTGAAAAGTACCATAGCTAAAACATTTGTGACTAAAATTGTTTATTTATGGGACTCCAAGCTGCACCCTGTAAAGACATTTCCAAAGCATCTCAAGCTCCTAAGACTAAACAGTAGTGCTAAGAGAGACCTTTTAATATATTTATGAACATAACCCAGTGCACATGTCCCAGCCCATGACTATTCTGCGATGCAGCCTTCAGTCTGGCATGCTGCAGTTGCATCTCAGGAGCACCACCTAGAAAATAACCTATTTTCCGTCTACCCAAGGGAATTTTTAGTTGCTAGTCCTGAGGAATGAGTCCTAACCCTGCTGGTAGCCTTGGATATGCCACCAAAGAGCCCATGTAAACCAGAAGGGTGGGAACTGTGAACAGTTCCCCACACTGGCCATGTCATCAGGGATCTTTTCTCCTTACCAGTAGAATAAGATGTAATAACTACATTGCTGGAAAGGCATCAAGGAAATTGATAAACCAATGTGTTATTCTAAAATGGCCAATATATCACAGAATCAGGAAACATCCTCTCATGTGAGTTTTTTGGCTCAGTGATGCACACATGCAGAGCATCACTTTGTTTTTCCTTAGAACAATTAAAAGATAATAAATGCATGACATATAACATAAGCCATCTTTGCTGTTAACTGTCATGAATTTCTTGGCTGGCTGTTGAGAAGATCTGAGACTTTGAGGATGTGAATGAAAAGAAGCATGGTGTTGAGCCATTCCTCATAGTCTATTAATTACTAATCATGACAGAGAGATCTGGTGGCTGCAGTGACCAGGCTGCTTCCCTCTGTAAGTGTTCAGGGACTCTCAATCATTTCAGTCTGACATTTAATGTCACAGAAATCTGAGGGAGAGGGGAAAATTCTTGCTCTATTTTTTGACAAACTGAGTAAGTTTCTGAGATGAAAATCCCTATTAATATATCAAAGTTGGATTTTGAAGTTCTTCACTGTGTCTCCCTCTGTATTTCAGCAGCCATTCAACTCCAGAAGCTAATTGGCATTTGGCTTTCAGAATCAGAAACCTAACCATGAAGATAAACTCAGACTCCCTTTTACACATGTAACCAGCCACAAAAATTACAGATTCAGGGTACCATCCTAGAAATTCCATGAAAGCTTCACTTTTCCACATTATTGGTTGAGAGATTCTATTCTTCATGCTTTTCTCTAATTCTGGGTTCTAGCTGTTGTACAAAATCAGTGGATGCAAAATTTCCCTCACTCATGAGCCTCCTTGTACTTTGGGATAAAAGCCACCTTCACAAGCAATGAGGCTCACTTGAGAAATCTCAAATTTCTCTCAGCAATATGGTACCTGCAGTCTCTGAAATATCAGGTTGTGAACAGTCTATGACCAGTCATGGTAAGTATTAAGTCTGATTATACCAACAGACATGAAGAGTTTGGTGGAAGCCAATGATAAATATGCCTCAGGGTTCTGTCTTGGGGCTGGTGCCCTTCAATGTCTTCATTAGTGACACAGGCAGTGAGATCATGTGCACCCTCAGCAAGACACCAGATGACACAAAGCTGAGCGATGCAATTGACACAACAGAAGGAAGGAATGACATCCAGAGGCACCTGGACAAACTCGAGAAGTGGGCCCATGAGAACTTCATTAAGATCAACAAATTCAAGTGCAAAATGCTTGCAGCTGGGCTGGGGCAATCCCAGATA
Organism: Xenops minutus; assembly: GCA_035221455.1. Lineage (NCBI taxonomy): Eukaryota > Metazoa > Chordata > Aves > Passeriformes > Furnariidae > Xenops > Xenops minutus. Next base: position 22,404,538 of record JAWWEE010000040.1, on the reverse strand, counting down.
TAAGTACAGAGTCAAAGAAACGTCATTAAGAGCAGTCCTGCAGAGAAGGACCTGGGGGGTTTTCATGGATGAAAAGCTGGACATGAACCGATGGTGTGTGCTCACAGCCTAGAAAGCCAACGGTGTCCTGGGCTGCATCAAAAGCAGCATGGCCAGCAGAGGGAGAGAGGGAATTATCCCACTCTCTGTGGTGGGTCCTCATCTGGATTACTGCATCTGAGGCGGGGGTCCTCAGCACAAGTAAGGCATGGACCTGTTAGAGCAGGTCCAGAGGAGGGCCACAAAAATGATCAGAAGGCTGGAGCACCTCTCCTATGAATAGAGGGTAAGAGAGCTGGGGTTGTTCAGCCTAGAGAAGGGTCCAAAAATACTTCAATGCAGCCTTCCAGTACTTAAAAGGAGCTTATAAGAAGGCGAGACAGGGACTTTTTATATGGGCAGATAGTGACAGGACAAGGTGCAATGGTTTCAAACTGAAAGAGGGCAGTTTTACATTAGGTGCTGGGAAGAAATTCTTTATTCAGGAGGTAGTGAAGCACTGGAACAGGTTGCCCAGAGAAGTTGTGGGTGCCTGATCCTGGAAGTGTTCAAGGCCAGGCTGGATGGGACTCTGAGCAACATGATCTAGTGAGTGGCATCCCTGCCCATGGCAAGGGGGTGGAACTAGATGATCTTTAAGGCACCTCCCAACCCAGGCCAAGCCTTTTTATAATTCTGTTCTATGATTCTAAAATGTTGTGGCAAGCATTTAGAAACTTAGCTGGGAGACAGCATAAAAGCAGTACCAGGAGGGGAACGAACAGATCAAATTTCATGTAGGTAAAGTAATGTTCCTGTCCCAACCCAGTCCTTTAGTTCTTTCTTGGTCAACTCTGGAGCATCTGTCAGTCAAAGACATCCCGGGAGCACTCCCGCACCATGCCCCCTGGAGCCCCCAGCCTAGCCTCGGGTTGGCTGCCACAGCGGCAGACCCACCCGTCACTGTGCCCCGGAGCCCCAGAGTGGCCCTTGGGCTGGGAGTCCCACCTGGGGGCAGGGTGGCCACAGGGGGCCAGAGTAGATAAAACCAAAGACATGTGGTCTCCCGTGTTTGAACCCTCCATCTTATAGAGTCCTGTAGGTGGACCCATGCTGGACCTAGGGATGATAGTTATATTTCTCTTTTTCTCTTTCTTTACTTTTTCTTCCCCTAATCTCCTTTAGTACTATTTTGGGTAATTTAGGACTGGATGGGCTGGATTTTGCCAATTTGTATGGCTTAGCATGTTCTAAGTCAATACCTTGTGGAATGCTTTGTTTTGACTGTGTGCTACCCTTTATACTTTTGTCAGGTTCCCTAATTTTCTAAAGTTTACCAGGAAAACTACCCTCTGAGAAGGTGTGTGCAGTTTTTTTAATCTTTGTGCTCCCTCTTAAGGTGTTAAAACAATTGAGGGCTTGTCTAATAATCTGGAAGAGGGATATTGTTAGAGCCTTGTATGTTTTTAAAGTAAAACCCCTTTGGTGAGCTCGTAGCTCAAGACTTGGGTTCTTATATCCCTTCAAAGAGATTTTCACTGCAGGAGCAGCTGAGATGGATGTCCATGTTCCTGCCCCACAAGACATAAAGACATAAGGAATGGTACAGTTGTAGCAATGCAAAATAAAAAAAAAAAAAAATATTAAAAAAAAAGGAGGCACTTCCATGCTGATCTGTCTCATCCTTTCTCCAAAATCGTTGTTCTTGTTAGCTGATGCATGAAAACAAATAAAAATTTCTATCATTTGCATTTTAAATGGGAAGACACTTGTGATTTGCTCCACCTGGAGGATGGATGCAATGCAGTCTGTCGGTCGCTGTGATATTGGTATTCATAAGCAGCTGATTCCAATTAGCAGTTTTAGATAAACAGGATAATGGATATGAGTACAAGTGACACTCTTCCTTTTGTCTGTTACACAGAAAGCCAGGCTTGCTCGAATTCGTGCAGCAAAGAGTGGGAGTGCTAATGCCTACATGCAGAGCAAACGAAATGGCTTGCTGAGTAACCAGCTGCAGCAGGTAATGTTTGTGTTTCCTCCACCTCCAGAGTAACCACTTAATGACAGCCCAACAGTAGCTTATTCTACTTATCACCAGGGCAAGTCACCTTGGGGCTTTCAGCAATGTTATCTTTAGCGGTAGATTAAGGAAGGATAAATTGGACAATTACTACTGTTAAAAGAAGCTTATGAGAGTTGATGATGGGGTATTAAGAGATGAGGGAAATGCTGGATTCAATGTAACCCACGTTGTCAGATCCTGTAGAAGAACTCATTAAGAAAGTACAGAGCATTTGCCTCTTAAGAGGTAGGTTGGATTTATGTCACTTGGCTTTAAACAGGTAGAAGACAAGTGACAAAACCAGGTTTTATTGTCATTGTGGGAGGAGGCAGATCCTGAGTAATGTTTGAACAGAGGGGTGTTGGAGAGTGAAAAGTGGTCTCTCGAATCACCTACTTTGGTTTAAGATGAATCTTGGTGATTACTTGAAATGCATTAAAATCTAATGTTACCTGACACAAATCCCCCTCTTACCCCTGCCAAGGAAGCCAGGACCAGCAGCTGGGACTGGGATCCACAGTGGCCCATGCCTGTGGGGAGTCAGCCCCATGGCTGCTCAGAGCTGTACCCAGCTGAGAAAGACTGAAGATGGAGTGTTTTTTTAATGCTGTTTTCTGGCATTTAGGCAATGCCCTGAGGGAAAGCTTTCACTCCTCTATGCCCTGTCTGTTCAATATGTGTTAAACAGACAGATGCTTTAACCTGTATCCAGAAAAGGAGGAAGTTCTAATCAAATATTTGAATAAGAGCCCTCTTGTTCAAAAATGAGAATAATATGGATTTCTATGTATCAACAGTCCTCCAGTGAAGAAGAACAGGCCTTTGTTGGCAAATCTGGCTCTTCCTTTGAAACACAACACCACCACCTGCTTCACTGCCTGGAAAAAACTACGGTAAGGAAAGACAACTGGGTTTTCCTGTGAATTCCAACACCAGCTTATTTTTGAATGTTTTCAGTTATCTCTTCTATTTAATAAACCTTTATATTAAAACAATTAGATGGGGAGAAAAGATGTTTTATCTTGCTTTAGGGAGTTATACCCACTGTATATAAATAACAGAGAGATCCTGGATAAGAGCCTCACCCAGGGTGAAAGATACTGACATCAGTGAGATGGCAGTGGTCTAGCCAAGTTGTATATGTGACCTTTGGTATGGTTTTCTTATGCTCCATGATGTTCTTGCTTGCACTTTTCTGCAGTACAGTTATAAACTACAATTTGTAGCCCTTATACATTCAATACTCAGTGCAGTCAAAGCAAGTTTTTTTTTTTGCCTGAGCAGATGCTGGAATTTTGTGCTGTGAGACATGCTGACTCTGTCCTCTTATATGAACGTGATTCCCACTGCAGTGACTGCAAAAGAGGACAACCCAGCATCCTATTTTCAAAATTCAAATGCTTAATCCAGATGCAGATGCAAAGCTTCCAAGTGTTTTTGTTTCAATTTAGGTCCTGAGATCCCTGTAGAAATCAATGATGTAGTTCCTCATGGCTCAAATATGCTCATCTAGATTTGAAAGTCCTTATAACTCAAAGGGATTACTTATTATGAGCTCTCTATATTTTTTACCTGGTCAACACCTGGATAATTATAAAGCCGTAAAGGATAGTAAACTATAGCAGAGTTATGATTTAGTAATAAGTAAGTGCCATGTTTACTCATAGTATATTTCTAGACAGAGAAGGTCACAGCAATAACCCTGATCTTCCCTAAATTTACATTGTTTCCTCTTTTATGTAATTTTGTAAGGATAATGATAAAAGATAAAAATATAAGGATTATTTATATTGAATGTAATATTTCTAGATTTGGAAATTTCACATAGAACATGCTAGAATTATCTCTTTATATGTTTTTATTTTTGTGTGTTATATTGCCACGCAGACTTTAACTTGTATTGTAAATAGGTCTACATCCATTAAATCACCATTTACAAATTTATAGCTAGTTTTATAATTTCCAGTTTCATGTAAAAATGGCATGATTTATCTTTAAGCTTTGTATACAGAGAGAACTAGATGTTATTTTATTTGCTATTTTTTCTAATCTTTATAGCCTAGTTTTAGATTTTCATTAAAAGAGGCAGTGCTGCTTCTGCTATATTTGATGGAGATTACTGTGAAAGTCTTTATGTTCTTTCTCAAAACAAAACAGCAAAAATTTTTCCCACAACAGACATTGCTAAATTTTGATAAAAACTAAAACATGATGTATGTATATGTGTAATTTAATGTTCTCCTTTTAAGACCAATTCTTTGTAAGTAATAGGACCCAGTTGTTACTTCCCTTAGCAATATGTCATTCCACAGGTGCTTATGTCTTCTCCATTCCTTAGGAGTATTCATTATTACATAATGTGTTGTAGGACAAAATGTCTTGCTTCCTGTTCAGAGGTTTCTTTGCCAAGATTCAGGCCAGGTCCTTTTGGACCATTTTTGAGACATTCTGCACTAGAACCGGATAGAGCAATTTGCCTTTAGGATTTTTCTACAGTTGACCATTACAAACATATTTAAAAACCCAAGTAGTAACTATAGATCTTGTCAAACTCCATAGATATAATGGAGAAAAACTTCTGTTAATTTGGTAGGACTTGCATTTGACTCCCAAAGTTTCATGGTTTCTCTAATCATAATGGTGTAATACATAAAACTTCATTTTTTCTTTCTTTTTCTTCTTTTTACTTTAAAAAAAGGGGGGGGGGAAGAAAAAAAAAAGGCCTACAAAGCAAGTATTATCTTGTTTCTTACATTTGCATAGAATCTACTTTCCTTTTTCCTTTTCTTGGGTTCTGCTACAGGTACTGATTTTAAATGACATATGAACACAAAAATCCATGCAGCAGCTCCAAGTTGTATTCTGCAAATCATGCATTCCTAAAATTTTAGTGGGAACTTGACATTTTAGGCCCTCAGCATGTGGAATCTGTCGTCTTGGACTCTCACCATCCTTTGTGGTATAAGCATTAGTCCAGATGATACTAAAAAAGGCATATTTTCTCTTTTCACTGGAAAGTCAATAGGATAAGGTCTCATCCACTCAGAAATGCAGAGTGAGCAATGTTATGGAATTTTGTGAAAAGTACGTTAATAATGAAACTAATTGCACTAAAAGTTATATTTTACAGGCTACTTTAAGCTAATTTAAGAACAGTTAATTAATAAGTATAATCAAATCTATTAACTTGAGCTATTTTAGCATTTAAAAATGTTTCCAGTCTATATTAAAAGTTCAGTCAATAAAACTCTTTAATGGTCCCTACAGATTGAATTCCTGTTGGTTGCTCCATAAAAGTTTTAAGAAGCACAAAATTACTTTTAATCAGAAAATAGCAGAGCTTTTGGCAAGCATACTGCAAGCCCTTGAACGTAATCTAAAGACAGCAATTAGGTTATTTTTCTCTCTGAATTTTATGTCTACTGTTGTGATCATGTTCAAAATCCTGACTGTGACAGACATATACCTTATAGAAGTCATCTGTCAAGCGAGTTCGTTCTTTCTCTGTCACTTGAAATTTGCATTCCTCAACAACAATTAATTCACACAAACTTATGTCTGAGCAAAGAACAGAAGGAATTGAAATAAAAATAATATGCCTGTAAATGTATTTCCATTTGTCGCAAACACTTGGCCACAGTTGTTACTCTGTTTACTTTGTTCATGTATTTTATATGGACACTATATGGCAACTCTGAACAACATCAGCACCTTTCCAATTAGCACATAATATTTTAGGGGGAAATTAATTTACCTCATTCTAATACACAAAAATCCAGCAGGCTGGCAAATTTGATGTGAGATAAAGTAGAATGTAAAATAATCCAGAACATGTTCCCTAAGCCATTCCCCTAAAACATTCTCAGGATACACAGCAGTAAACAAAAAGATTTTTCTTTAAAAAGAAGGCTTTTTCAAAGTGCATGTGAATATATCTTAATCTCTGCTTAGTCTGGGCTTCTACTTTTAAGTGAGTATAAAAACTACTTCCCTCCCGCACCCCAGCATCTCCTCCCCTTGCTCACCATCATAAGGAACACCAGTATTTCACACTCTTTTGCACACACAGAAAATGTGGACACTGTGTCTGGGTGTGAAATGCTCCCTAATCATCCGCCAAATCAACATAAACTGGCTGTTTGAGTGACTTTGGATTCATTTTTGTGACCACCCTATAAAACTACAAGGATTAAGCAAAGATTGCATGAATAAAAAGGACTTCATTTAACTAAAATGCTCAGTCCTCTAAATTGCTTTGATGCATCCATCTTCAGTAATTAAGGAATTTTTAGATTATTTTAAATAACCATCTCATCTCCGCTAATCAGAACTTGTATTTGTTTGAATGTTTTTCTTTTGTAGAGATGCATACCTCAAAACACGTTTCCGTTCCTATAGCATGTAATTCAAAAGCAAACTTTCTAAACTAATCTGGAAAATATTTATGAATTTTATTTTATTATAGTTCAATATAATAAATCTTACTTATTTCCAACTGACATTTAGAGTGTTTACATAAGCACCACTTGCATTTTATTAATAAACATAATCCTTTATTTTGTGGTACTTCATAGATTATACAGATATTTATAATGCAAACTACATTACAATCATATGCTATTTTGCAAAATAATTTGGATTAACATTTTCTTGTTTAGAGCACTGTTTTGTTCCAGCTTTTCCATATGTATTGGTATTGAGCCCAGGCTAATATAGCCTAAACACTATAATCAAGAATAAGCTGTCTAACTTTCCCAGTTTATTCAGTTGTGTCAATTTAAGCCTTTAAACAATCATGATTAATATTTTCACTTGAATTATCTTTCTGTGTGTGCTTTGTCCCTTTGTTGGATTCGTCTGCGCTAGAACCATGAGTTTGTAGATGAGCAAGTCTATGAAGAGAGCTGTATGGAGGTTTCTACAGTCAACAGACCCCCAAGCCACAGCCCATCTCTTTCATCTCAACAAGGTGTTACCAGCACTTGCTGCTCACGAAGACATAAAAAGACTTACCGCATCCCAAACACCGCCATCGCTGGCAGCCGCCCAGGCAGTGTACAGGAGCTCAGCACCATCCAGATCAGATGTGTGGAGAGGACGCCTCTGTCTAACAGGTACTTCACGTGCATCAGCACACTGAGTGCTGAAGCCCCTGGCCTTGTTAGAGAAGGCATAGAGGTGGTGTGGCCTCCATAGGCAGGCTGTGAGGCTAAAGCTGAGAGTCTAATAGTCACCTAAAAATGCATACTGGTACTGAAATGTTCTGTATTTCTTTTGCTCCAAGCTTAATCCAAAATAATAGAATAGTCTCTCATATTCATTTCTGCCCTTCCAGGCCCTCCCCACAAACTACTGTGTACTATTTCCAGCAAATAGTATCCAGGGACCCCAAATGAAATAGAGCATCAAATATTATATGCTGTGGACAAACACATAAGGAAAAATATTTTGCTCAGAAAAATGTGCAATTCTAATATATGAGATGACCGAGTGGTCTGTCTGACCCTGCTTGGTTCAGAAGCATAGGAAATGAGACTTCCTCACATTTCTGCAGAGCAGAAAAGTAGAACTGACTCCCAGAGTCCTATGCGTAATAGTCAGAAATGCATAAGAAAAATGTATTTCCTAGTTTGAAGAGTTATTACAAAAGTGATGAAAATGCAGTTTGAGTTTGTAATTTACTGAATGTGCCTGTACTCTCACAAGTAAAGCATTTGGCTTTCAGGTATACCCAAATACCACCTCTGAAAACATAGCAAAGGTCTCAGGAGACTCAGAAGTGTTTTCTATTGAACTCATGCATGCCACCCTTTAATAAAAAAGCATTTTCAGTACTAGTTGCTATAGAGATTGTCTCATTAAGCCACTTTTGAGTAGCTTCCTTTGTATAGTTACTAGGTTTGGATTTCACTTCCATGAACAATCCAGCAGTTTGTAGCTACTGAAGTGTTTCAGCTGTTGTGCAATGAGACCTTCTGGTCAGCACAAAGCTCCAGCCTGTCTTAGGTTTTCAGGAAATATTCTGCCTGGATCCACCCTTTCTCTGCTAGCGGACTTGCCTGCACCATACTTCCAGACATCCAAGTATGTAAAAACAAAAAGCACCAGCTTTGTACTAGAAAACAAGCTAAAAACACAAGCGAAAAATGTTAGTGTCACCTGGAAATAGTCTGAGTTTTACAAGTTTCTTATGAATCAGAGGTACTGCAACAACTCGATGAACATATTAACTCATCCTTAATTAGTGCATATAATATGATGCAATATTACTATTGAGGAAACAGAATATATAGAGTCACAGAACATCTAAGGTTGGAAGAGACCTCCAAGGTCATTGAGTCCAACTCTTAACCTGGCGCCACCATGTTCACCAGTAAGCCATGTTTCCAAGTGCCACACCCACACACCTTTTGAACATTTCCAAGTGTGGTGATTCCACCATTTCTGTTGGCAGTCTCTTCCGATGCCTAACAACTATTTCAGTGAAGAAATTTTGCCTAATATTTAAATGTTCTTAAAATACAAAATGTTCTTTAAAAAGCCTGGCATTTTAAAAAGCCTGGCATGCAGGAGACTGGGACTGGTCCTTAGTTTCCACTTTCCTGTGTAGGAAGTAACTTGGCTATGCTAAGTTTGCTCAAATGCTTCCACTGTTCAGAAACACTTAGGCTGAGAAGTGCTGAAAAATGGTGGAAAGGAGGGGGAAAAGGGACATGGACACAGCCATGGACCACCTGCTGCTGGGGTCCAGGGTAGGGGTGTGGTACTGTTTTGCACGTAGAGGTCTCCAGTGGGGCAGGATGGAGACGGCTGGCTGAGGGAGTGGAATTGGGTACACAAGAGGTTTGTGGTAACATGGACTTCCTATTTTCTTGGATTTTTGTTTTCCCTCCAGCCGTTCCAGCTTAAATGCCAAAGTGGAAGAGTGCGTTAAACTAAACTGTGAGCAGCCTTACGTCACTACAGCAATAATCAGCATCCCAACACCTCCAGTCACCACACCCGAAGGAGATGATAGGCCAGACTCTCCTGAGTATTCAGGAGGAAACATTGTCAGAGTATCTGCTTTATAAAATAAGGAATTAATTATAAATTAGCATAAAGACCACTTGCAAGCTGAGCTCGAGCAGTGAAAAGTCGTGAGGAATGAGAGAGCTGACAAAGACAATGCCCCTTGACGAGTGTGCCAGCGGACGCAGAGCAAGAGGTTCAGGAGAAACAAAACACTTTGTGGTTTTGGTGTCATAGGGTGTGAACCAAAAGGAGTTTCTTACCCCTTGTCTGAACTGACACATGGTGGAATCTTCTGTGACCATCCTGACTTACTATATGAGCACAATGAAATGTCCCCATTGATGCTTCTTCTTATCATGAAAGCTCTTTTTAGAAAAAAAACACAAACGAAAAAATAGAAACCTGTGTTCCTGCTGAATGCAAAACAACGAGAAACATTTTGATAACGTGTCTTTTTTTTTTCCTGTTAATAAACCACAAACTTGTTGAGGAACTGTCAAAAAATGAACGAAAAAATGCTCATATGAAATACGTTTGTACTGACTGAAAGAATTACAACCATAATGCATGCTGAAATTATTTGGAGCTGTGATCTCAGTTTACTTTTGTTGTTTTTCAGATTAGGCATGATAAAATATTACTGTAGAAAGGGGCATTTCTGTGCACTTACAACAAACTGATTGTTAATGTTCCATGGTAGTTGTACAAATAACTTCCCTTTGAAAAATGCAGTATTTCTTATTCAAACACTCATTAGTGAACTAAAGGTGTTCAGTTAGTTCAATATTTACTATTGTTTTATCTTGCTTTCTAGGTACTGTTACAACTGCAATAAGTCATTGTACACCTGTTGTATCAGGAATCAGGATTTTTTTTTCTTAAAGTATTTTACACAATTTTGTCTACACTATAAGTTTCTAATGGCAAACATTTACATAATCTTCCAGCCAAACTGCACCAAAATGTGCTATACAGTCATTGTTCTTTTTGTCCACTGTCCTTTATTTCTAATACAACTTGTTGCCCACTCCAACATTACTGTACCATTTGGGATTTCAAGGCTACCGATTAATCAACATGGTCCTTTCGTCCACAGACATCTTGTCTACTTCTGTATTTTCAGAACGAACCTTTCATCCCAGTGCTACAGGATCAATCTTATTTGAATTAGAACTACCACAATGGTGTTTTTGGGATCAGCCAACACTTATCTCCAAACCTTCCTTGCTCACATTCTGCAGCATCCAGAGTATTAGCTACACTGGAAGACGCTGAACGACATTCAGTAATAACGATGGCTAAATTCTTTTTGTAATTATCTGTAAACTTACATCTTAAAACTTGTTTGAGAATGTATATTGTATGAAAAATATTTAATTACCTAACAAAAAATGATAGAATAATGAGTCCCAAAGCTATAAAAGTATAATTGATTTCAATTGGAATTTGCCTACATGGACAGGCCTAAAAGCTAATGTGAAGGCTTTATGATTTAAGGCCTTTTGGCTTCATTTTTAAAAGACAATATTATCAGAAACTTTTCTGATAAAAACGCATAGTTTTTCTTCATGAGAGTACATTAGATGTATCATAATGCTTCTTATATTCATGACATACCATACATCATATACATCAGATATACATGGAATATGCGCATATCAATACATACATATATACATCAAAAACACTGGATCAGAAATAATTGCATGTCTGCAAAGTAAAATATGCATATAAATCAAAAGGCTCAGTGCATTAGATGCCATTACAATAAATGATTAACACAGTTATTTAATAGTTTGAGTAGTGTATGTTTCAGTATAGTATTTGCTAGCATTCTACTGACCTGAAAATTTACATTAAAATACCCACTAAAAACTGAAACTTGTTGATGATACACTTTTATTGCACACAAATACTGGTTTTTCTCTCAGACATTGAAGAGTAGATGATGGACTATCATGCTACAGTATATACACCAAAATACAGCAATGTCACATATTAGAATTAAACTGCAAGTAAAAAGAGTAGATAATGCCATTCATTACTCTCTTATCACTTACTTATTCTTAAGCTTGGTTAATTTGCAATGAACTCCTCACTACTTTTGCAAATCAGAGTAACTTACTCATTGTAAACAGCGCTTCTGCATTTCTTTCAAATATTAGCAGAGGGCAAAAGCACAGGCTGTTCTTTGAGCCAGAGGAGGAGTGCTCCTGCTGAGAAATCTTGCCCCAGTCCATTATGGTGTTGCTCTCCTCTCTTCCACCCTGTTAAAAAACTGCAGTAGATCTGATAAAGCTGGAAGGGTACATAAACTTTATTGGGGTTTAAAGGAGAGGCAGAATGCACCCAGAGTTTTTACTTTCATCCTACTTCTACCCATAGTTACTCATACTTGGTCCCCACCTTTTGCCAAACAGTTATTGCTATAAAAACTGCCTTGTAGCAATCTGCAACAACTTTTTTATGCCACATGGTACTTCATGACTAGCTATATCAGCTAAATAATGCAAAAAGGCAGTTACTAAACCTACTTTGGTACAGAGTAGATTCAACCCTGGAAACCTACTGACTCCATCAGGTCATGTGTCTTTTAAAAGCTCTTTATTCTCTTTTTCATAAACACTAGAAAGAACGCACTACAGCAATACACTTGCATTACTGTTACACCCCTGAAGCAACTTGTACTTTCATTTTTAAAATGCAGCTTAAGAGATAATTTAGTAAGATTTTGCAGAATTCCAGCCCTGTCTCCTATTTCCATATGTCACATGCAAAACCATTAATTTATTCTGAATTTGGGAAATACACTTTTTTTTTGGTGTTTTAGGTGATTTAAATACTGTTTTGGTAGTGAATGACTGTTGATGACTGTGTAAAATGCATCTGTACTGTACATGAAATGTAATTATTTCTGTGTATCATACAAAGAAACCAAGGTTGTTGTTTTGACAATTTTGTTTGACAGTCATATATCAGTATTTCAGAAGGCAGCATAATACATGTGTTATGCTGAAGAAATAGACATTTGAGGAATATTTAAATAAAACATCTGCATGCTTGAATGGGTCAACCTGGTTTTGCAATAACTTATTCACGAAAACTTTTTTTTCCCCTCTAGTAATTTTGAAGGAACACTATAACTGAAGTCAGCGAATGTCCCAGACATTAATTTCAGGCAAGCCGTGAGTGTATCTAAGCCATCCTAGAGCCATCGAGAGCAGGATGCCACAGCTCCATTACACAGAGCTGCCTTTGTTCTGTGTGAGAGGCCATCACCTTTCCCATCCCAGCCTGCAGCAGCAGAGAAAATTGGAGCATTAAATTATTTCCAGCAATATGAACTCCACCTCTCTATCTGTACTTTAAAAAATGTCCGCTATGTTTTCAATACCTTCAGACACCAACCATTCTGTTGAACCTCCCAGGCTACAAAGCCTCCTCAAACCTGGTAAAATATTAGGGCACAGATGAGATCAAACTCTTTTGTAGCTTAAGAGCAAGTAACAACACATCACATATCACCAATAAAGGACAACTGACTGCAGATAATGCTGATCTATCAACTGTGTATCAGCACTGGCACATGTGATGGCCACCTCTGCTAGGAGCTCACTGCTCTGGGTGGTGGGGAAACAGTAATACCTGTCTGTGAACCATCCCAGAACATTTTTACGAACAACTGTCCTCTCATAAAATACCTACAGGAGACAAAATGAAAACATACACTACATTTTGAGGTTGTGGATATACTCTCAGTGGCAGTACTCTGACTACTGAGAGAAAGCTTTCACAGCCCAGAGCGTGATGCAACCTCAGCTGCTCCAGGGAGAAGGGTGGCCTTCAGAGTAGATGCTGATCTGGAGCAGTATCATTAAATATTTGGCACGGAGGGTCTAGGAGTTCATATTCTCTCTTTGCTGCATATGGGACTCACTGGGCTTTATTTTCCCACTGACTATGGGAAAATCTGAGGACTACTGCATGTTCTGGAAGAGCCATCAGCTAATGGGATATGTAAAGGTGTGTGTAAAAGAGCAGGAGTGTCAGGAGTGAGTTCAATACATAGATTGACCAAGTCTGTAAGATACATGGAGTTATCCAGATAGCTTAGTTTCTTCCCTGCCTGCATTATTATCAACTTTTTACAGTAACTGTGCACAAGAAACAACTGAAGTGGGGGAGTGCTGAATAAAAAGTAAATGCATAAAAATTCTGAAAAGTTTAGGACATCACAATTATTTTTCAAAGAGAAGTAATTGATCATACACAAGTTGTAAAGTTTCAGATACAACCTTATCTACAACAATAGCATTTTCCATGAATTAAATGTGATGCTTATGGTGGGTTGACAACATTGGCAGGATGCCAGATGCCTATCAAAACTGTTCTATCACTCACCTCCTCAGCTGGACAGGGAGAATATAAATAGTTTAGTATTTCTAATATTTATAAATATTAAAAGGCTTTTGGGTCAGGATAAGAGCAGGGAGGGATCACTTACCAACTCTCGTCATAGGCAAAACAGACTTAACTTGGGGCAAATAAATTATTACCAATCAAATCAGAGTAGGATAATAAGAAATAAAACCAAATCTTAAAATATCTTCCCTACCTTCCCCCCATCCCTCCCTTCTTTCCAAGCTCACCTTTATTCCTGAATTCTCTACTTCCTTCTCCTCCCTAGAGGTGCAGGGGGACTGGGAATGGGGGCTGTGGTTAGTTTATCACACATCTTCTGACACTCCTTCCTCCTCATTGGGAGCATTCTTCACACTCTTTACCTCCTCCAGTGTGGGGTCCCTCCCACAGGAGACAGCCTTCCACAGACTTCTCCAACATGAGTCCTTCCCATGGACTACAGTTCTTCATCAGCTGCTCCAGCGTGAGTCCCCCACAAGGTCACAAGTCCTGCTTGCAAATCTGCTCCAGCGAGGGCTCCTCTCTCAAGCCTTGCTGGGAACCCACTCCAGCAGGGGCTATGCATGGGGTCACAGACTCCCTCAAGCATCCACCTGCTCTGGTGTGGTGTTCTCCACAGGGTGCAGGTGGATTTCTGCTCCACCATGGACCTCCACGGACTGCAGTGGGAAAGCATGTCGCACAGTGGTCTTTACCACGGGCTGCACAGGAATCTCAGCTCCAGTGCCTGGAACAGAACACTTCCTGCCGCTAGTTCTCCAATGACCTGGGTGTCAGCGGAGTTGTTCCTCTCACATATTCCCACTCTTCCCTCCAGCAGCTGCTACCGCAACAATTTTTACCCTCTCTTAAATAGTTATCCTAGAGGTGCTACCATCGCTATGGACTTGACCTTGGCCAGGGGAAGGTTCATGCTGGAGCTGGTTGGCTCTGTTGGGACATGAGGGAAGCTTCTCACAGAAGCCACCTTTCTACACCCTCCCTTACCCCCCCAAAACAGTGCCAGAGAAACCCTGAGTATTTCAATGTCTTAAGACTTTAAGAATCAATGTTTGTCTGCATGGTTCACAGAATATTGATCTGAAAGGGTCCCATAAGGATCATCAAGCCCTATTCTTTAAGTGAATGGCCAATACGGGGATTGAACCCAGACCTTGCTGGTTTTAGTACCATGCTCTAACCAAGACCCAGTAAAATGCTTTTGCAGTAAAAACTTCAAAAGCTATTTGAAAAACCCTTCCTCCACCATATTTAACTGTATAGTTGCTATGACAAACAGCCTTTCTTTTTAGAACTTATTCTTTATATATTCCCTTATATTCATATATTCTTTTACAAAATGAAAGTTATAAAGAAGAAAATATAGCTGTTTCCTTCCAAATACCTTGACATACCTGTGCTGGCAGGGGAACCAATACCTGATTTTTGCCTCCTAAAAGCACCCCCCATTATCCCAAGTCATGACTGCACTCAGCCACACAGCAATAGGCACAGTCCCACAGACTGGGTATGATTCACTGGGCCAAACAGGAACATGTGGTCTGGCAGGGAGTGACCGTTTTCTAATACAATTGCTCTCCTTGAGCATTCCTTGAGTGCTCTGTGAAAAACGTGAAGGAGCATCTTCACAGTTGTCTGTTGCAAGAAGAGAGATTTAGGTCATTACACTTTATGCTGCAGAGAACAAACAATACACCATCCTTCTCCAAGTACTCTTACAAAACTGAGGGAAAAAAGAAGGAAAAGGATGAGGTACTTTTCACTGCTGCAAGTATCTAAATGTTCCCCTTTTGCCAAGCAGTCTGTCTCCTACATATATCCTAAAGCTCTACAGGGAAAGATCAGACTCCCCACAGCCCAGTCAATTAATTTTAAGGCTCTTTGAACAAGCCCTAGAAAAACAGACACCTCACAGCCTGAGCAAAGAAAAAGTCTTAGAGTGTTCAAATTTACAGCTGAGATCTATTTCTGCAAACATGGATACTCAAAATAGACAGATTATTTCCCAGAATACTTACTAATAGTTCCTACTAGGGATTAGAATACTTTATAATTTCTGACATGTGGGTCATTCCACTAATAAACCCAGCCCCATTCTGAATGCAGACTGGCTCAGGATTTGGGTAGCCAAGCCCAAGTAAGGTTACCCTGACCATGGATGTTCACTGGAGGTCCACAAACTGGAGGTCGGTCCTGTGTCAAAGAGGGCCTACCCCAAGCAATCCTTCTGCTGTTGAAATAATCTGACTACACCTGATGGCAGTGCTTCCTCAGCACCTGAGAAGCCTAAAACCAAATGACCTGGGCTGTAAGTATCTCTAAATTCCAATGCATCCCCACTGGCTTGGCTCACCATATTTGTTCCTTCATGAGCTCTGACCTGGACACGAGAAGATACACAGGCAACCCTGAATGGTACTCTGAGGAGTCCTCACATGGAAAGACTAGGGATGGCTGAAGAACGGAAAAAGCAGCTTCCACAGATAGTCCTTGAGTAAAACTTTAAGGGTTAGGGTTTCCTGGACTTTTTTGTTTCATTTTTAAACTGGGGAAAACAACAACAAGGACTCCATCCACTGTGTAACACTACAGGTCTCTAGCATTCTGACGCCTAGAGCTGGTCTTCATCCAGGCTTTCTCCTTTTCTACATAGGAACCTGCCCCTTACCTACAGCAACACTGCCCACACCAAGCAGTGGGAGGGATAAAAGCTGGCTGTGCCTATGCAGTAACACTGGGCCAAGGCTTCCTGAAGAGAACATGAGAAAGTATTTCTGACAAAGATACTCCAAGCAAAATTTTGGAACAGTCTATTCTTTAGTCTTTTTCTTACCTCCCATAATAAGTATTAGCATCTGTAGGAGGCATACAAAAGCAGAAAGATAATCTTACTTGCAATACTACCCTTGAAATTATTACACCCACATGCAGACTGCTAAAAAGCAAACAACAGCCCACACAACTGAAGACCTTAATTTCTCAAGTCCTTAAGAAGCTTTCTCAGAAGCAATTAAAAAAAAAAGGAAAATTAAACTTACAATGCAGTTTCTTCACAACAGAGTAAGTGGAATGGGTAAAGACATGTCAAATTAACTCATACTCCCAATGCCCACCCGAAGTACTCCCACTCTAGGACTTGACAATAAAAAAGCCATTTTGAAATTTAAGAGAGAAATAACTTTATTGTCTACAAATCACACCTTGCCTTTTTTCTTTTACAAATTTCAAAACAAATGAAAAAATTTTTTTAATGTAATATTATGTAAAAAGTCCATTTGCCACAAACTACTATACTCAGTGGAACAAATATATATTTCAGGAGCGTGGCCAATTGCAAAAATAATCATATGAAATAAACGTTCACAAAAATACAGTAAAATGCACTTTTCCCACGTCAATAAATATATTTTAATGCTGGTTCCAGTTGGCATTTTAAGCCACAGGAGAGCTCTTAATGAAGAAGTCGCCAAAATATAATTTCTCCTTGTGTACTTTTACAATTATTGCAATAGCATCCAGAACTGTAAGCATTTTTGTTGTAGTCTTTTGTTTCTAGCTTCAGGGGAATCACAGATAGGAGAAAAGATTTATGTATAAAAATGTGCTACTCCCATTTTGATTCCCATTTTGGAAAGAATGTTTAAGGTTTTCTTCCTTTTTGCTAAGAAACAGTCCATAGAACAAACTGTTTCAAAGAGGAATTCTCCAGAAAATTAAAATCTACCATCCACAGTTATAGTTTTGCTTTCAGTCCCTGTTTAATATATTTAAAATTAAAAAATAAAGAGTTATGTTAGATAAAAATAGAAGTTTTAGAACATCTTTAACAAAAGCTAAGATAAAGGTCTTGTTAGAAAAAAGAAAATCTCATCCTTTTTACAAATCTTGCAATTTTCTTAACCCAAGTATTAACTTGAATTCTAGTTCTGCTTTCCATGCACACACAAAAACACACAATTATATATACACAGATCCCTGATTAAGACATTTTTCAAATGGCTTATTAAAATTTAAAAGTCCATGTCAACTGAAGTCACATTTTGTTTGTCTTTTCAGAAGATGAGTATTTCTCTTCCTTTCCCATGATGCTTCCTTAGAGGTTCTGTCTACCTGTGAATGAATCAGTGTTTTATACATCACACAGACTGTGACAATAAGTAAAATATTACTGTGCCCAACTGACTGAGTGCCTTTTAAAAAACAAATACAAAATCAACTCTGTTTCATGGCTGAGGCCATGGCTAAGAAGCTGATGACAGGCTTGTCTTTCTTTCTGTGCTGGTCACCTTCAGTTCCACTCATGAGCTGGTTTCTGATGCATAAGACTGGTATATTTGGCATATTTGATGGAACAGAATAAAAACACAACAAAACCAATCAAAACCCTCTGTGACTTCTCACATTCATTGCATCACCTCTAGCTCTTCCATTTCAAAGTGTGTATTAAAGCTGTTTGCCATGGATGTATGTTCAAAGATCCTGGTCAGACTTGGTTTCAGTAGCTCCATGGAATGACATGACAGCTCCTGTGAGGTATCACTTTTCAGGCCCATGATCTGATCTGTCCTGGGATCCCTTCTGTCGTAGTACAGAGCCCACAGCAAAGTAATGGTGAGGATCATAGCCAGGATCTGTGTTACTCCAATAGAGATCCCCAGAAATCTCAGCACTTGCAATTGCTTCGTCCCACGCAAAAAAGTGTACATTTTTTTACCGCATCCCTATGGAACAAAAACAGATTAAAAAACCAAAGTCAATATTACTTGGTTTGCAGTTCCCAAGGTTTAGCTTATTCTACCCAGTGCTGGATTGTCTGGCTTCCAAAAATTTCTCTCTCACTTTTTTCAAACAGTACTTTGAAAATTATTTTCCCTATATTTTTAAGTGCTTCCATAATGCTATCCTTACATTTTCTCATACACAGAGACTTTACTGCATGTAACTAACTGCAAGAGATCTGTGCTGCTCTTCAATTCAGACACCACTCAAAGCTGATCTGAGTTCCTATCAACTCACTGATTTTTAAAGAAACTCGTCTGATTTTGTGAAGGTTTAAAAGCCATTAAAACCCTCTTTATCACCCTGTTTGTCTCCTTATATTGAAGATCTTCAAGGCTGTCAATTATTTCAAACTCTAGACTTTTTCAACAAATATTGCCATTATCATATTTGAAGCTAAAAAAGTACTGTAGGAAAGATCTACAGACCTCCATAGCCTCATGAGAAAAAGTCTGATGAAAGCCATGTTAATATTTCTAAAGTTGACGTTGCGCAGAAATGGAAATTTAGCTCTTTCCAAACCACCAACTCATGCTCTACAGTTTGCTGACATGGCCATCTAATTACTGCACAAGGCTTCAGGAAAGGTCCCAAGCCCTCACAAGGCAGCACACTGGTTCAGGGAACTACTGGGTAACAGTGCAAGCACAAGTTATGATGCTGATTGCTCAGTAAGGGGGATGTCCAGTCCTAGAGAGGACAAAACCTTGAAAAGAGGTCCCTTTGCTATTCTGGATGATGCTTATTCTATATTCTAAACTTTGCAGGGTTACACAGCACAAAAAATCAAAGGAACCGAGACACTAAGTGAAAATTCAATGTAGCAAACTGGATGAGGTAATACCATAAGGCACTGGTTCCAGAAGCAGACATCAGGAACCCATCAAATGGTTCAAACTGTCTTCAGAATGTTATTCTGCATTTACAGTCCTTACTAATATTTCTTATGGCTTTTAAAAGAAAGTAAAGCAACTGATCAAAGTGACAGAATTGGAAGACAAGACATGATAAGTAACACTTTACAATCACACTGAAATTCCCTGAAGCAAACAATTTCAAATGCTGCAGTCCTGAATGTACTTGATAAAATGCCTCATTTTTGCCACACACACAAAATTCACACTGCAGTCAACAGATTTTAATTAAGGATCTAGATAAAATTAATGTACTATATGATAATTGTACCAAAGTAAATTAAAGGATCTCAATGTCTTTGCTTATTTCACTGTGTCATTTTCTAAACAGTAATAAAGACACAGGAAAAGCAGCAAATGTGCATTCTTTGAAATTTCAAACGAAAACAACAACACTACCAAAAGCAATGTAATTGAACTTGAGGGGGAACAATAACTGTCAAGACATCTTCTTTTCTTCAATTAGAAGACAGTTGTAGCAATACTATTTTCTGAATTTGTTTTTAATTACAGAGGAAATGGCTGCATTTTAATACTTTTGATATCTTAAAGGGATGAAGGTACATACTGGACAGAATTTTAAAATGCTCCACCACAGCAATATTCAGACTCAGATCATCTGTTGCCTGGAGAAAACATCCATTAACAGAGAGCAATAACATTAATGCCTACATCTCCTGCAGTACAAACACATAACTGAGACAAATATGTCCAGTCTAGATAGACTGTTTCCCTCCATTTAATGATGTTCTTAGAGTTTTGATCTAATACAGTTCAAAATAAGTTTCAAAACTGAGAATCTCCCAACCAGCCCTGTTATCTTCACATTCACGCATTTTATTTCTGCTTATGTGACACTTTCATAGTTGGTAGCCTGCAATTAAACAGTACAAAAATATACTTTCCTCAGCAAAAGTAAGTTTGTCCCTAAATGGGGAGCTCTTGTTGCCAAGTCAAATATAGTATAAAACTTTGCAGCAATCATTCAGAAGAATTAGCTTCAGATTCCTATAGAGCTGTGGATTAAATCCATTTTATACTTTCAGTCTTGAAGCGAGAAAAAAAGCATATATTTCTGACTTACCGCAACATCAAAGAATAAGACCCTGAACTTAAATAAGGCACTTCTCAGAGCAGAAAAGACAAGCCACCAACATAATCAACAAATCTTTTGTATACCCAGATTTTGAGTATACTCAAAATTATATTTTTATTTAAAATAAATTTTAATATTAAAAATTAAAACCAAAATTAAACCAAAATAAATTTAACTAAAAATTTTTTTAAGTATACTCAAAATTATGCTAGAAAACAAAAGAAAATATGGAACACGCAAGTTTGGGGTTTTTTAGGTATCAATTCCTACCAATCATTTTATCCAGGCTGCAGTTCCAGATTACAGAATGGGTAGACCTCAGACCACAACAAACCTCCAAGACAACACCACCATCTTAACATTTCCCTCACAACCATGCTCTTTCTAAGGTCAGCCTGTTCCACAAACTGCATCAAAGGTGAAGATCATCAGAATAAAAGCAATCCAAGCAGACTAGCATATTTGAAAAACAGCTCTCAAAATCAAGCACGGAAAATATGACTCCTGCCAAAAATACTCTCAAGCAGATGTATAAGACACCTTTCTTTCTGAAAAAATTAAATTGTGAAGGATTCCAACTTGGACTATGGAAAGCTCTGAGTTTCCAGCAAAAAATGCAGCACAGGTTGACAAAAGTATTTATCGGTCCCACACAAGCCAAACTTCAGTTTTCTGAAGTACTATAAAGGATTTTTCTGAAGTACCAGAATGGACTTGCCAAAGCATTTACATAAGCCAATTTTAGGCTAGCGAGGCTAATCTTATCAGGCTCCCTCTCAAACCACCAGACTACGCAAGTTTGTTTTCAATCACTTTCTAAAAAAGCTTTTTATCCTTCAGCTCTCCAAAACAGAATTCAAGCAGATTAGCCTTGGAAGTGTAAGTGGTTTTGCATGATACTGATAAACTTATTAGCAAGTCTAGAGCTAGAGTCTGTGAGACAACCCACAGGCAAGCACTGTGGAAAGAAATGTTTTGCCAACCAAATATTGTACATATTTCAAAGAGAAATGAAGTATTTTTGTGGTTGGTACAACAGAACACAGCCTGTCCCTTTTTGGAATGGGTTCTGCAGTAGAGAACCAAAACCAAACTTTTGCTAAGAGCTGAATCCATACAAAATACAGCAGGGGAGAAACCATAAATGTGCCCTTCAGGTTTCTGTTAGAAAAAAAGCCAGGCTTTTGTCAAGTGGGTTTTAACACAGCCCTTATGTCCTACATAATCATCATCTTTGGCTATTAATTTTTTCCAAGTAGAAGTAAAAGAAATTGAACATACGAAGTGCTCATAGAACTACCTTCCTGGAATATGACTGTGGACATGAAATGTTAGCAGAAAAGATGACATGAGAAAACTTGCACATTTGACATGGCACTCCAGCGACTAGTACTTCTCATAATTTCTGTGCTTTCTGTGCTCAAAAAGCAGTTTTTCGTTGAGTGATGCTGCTTAAATACTCCTGCCTTTTCACATAAGTGGGAAGGATGCATGGCACAAATGAATGTTCTACAGCTTGCATACATTTACACTCCTAGAAGGCTCTCTACGACAGACTTGGTCTGTACAGTATCAACAGTGGCAATGGTATTACAAAAAAAGCAACCACTGCTGCAGAGTGAACCATAGTTTTTCCTCCTTCAGAATGTGTATGAAAGTGGCAGGCCCTGGAAGAAGCCTGAATGGCTTTCCAATTCAGAGACTGACACTTCTAAAGCCCAACCAGTGCTGTCAGCGCTGTGAGCCTTGCCAGAAGGCAAGATGTTCTGCAAGTAGCTGGTGGAAAGAAAACAGCCTCTGCCACTTTCTTTAAGATTCCCTAGCACTGACTGGTCTTCTGAGGTGCCTGCCTTTTGGTAGCTCTACCTTCTCTGTTCCTAGTGGAAGCACACCACCTTCTAGGATGAATATCTCAAAGCCCAGAATAGATGATATAACTTCTGTTCATAGCATAAATACCATACAAATTCAGTTCCCCAAAACTTGTTTGTTTCCTGGCAGTACCTAATAATCATTTTGGCTTGTTTATATAGCAAATCTCCCCTGCTTCAGAGGTGCTGCTCCATAGCTCCTGAACAAGAGCCATGCAACAGATTCTTGTAAGAAAGGGTCTTGAACAGTGTAAGAAATGGGGACAAAATAATATGGCTCTTTGGGTACTCTTCCATAATGCAGAGCTACACTGGAGAAATGTTCAGGATGCAGCATCTGAAAGCACACTTCTCCTACCCATCCTTCTTTCTATGCACCCTGTATTACTATAAAAGCAATCAAATGAAGAATGCACCTCTTTTCAGATCCTCGTAACTACCTGACTGAGATATCGTTTCTCTCACTGTTGGACTATTTGGACTATTGGTTACCCTGCTATTACTGAATGCACAATTAAAGGTCTTCAGAGGCGTGTTTGCAGAAAAAAATGGTAGTAAGAAACCAGTCTTCAGACAAAGGAGACTTCAGACAATATTTATGTGAGAGCAGAGCTATAGTAGAGAACATATTTACTTGTTTTTAAAATTTTAACTCTAAGAACAGTAATGACTTGCTACCACAATCATCTCCTTTACCCACTTACCCACTTCAAGTTCTCCTGGTTTTAAGGTGCTTTTCTGGTAGTTATTTTTAAATAAACATACTGTAATGTAGTAGAATGAAAGAGCATTTTCACAAGAAGTTTCTATGGATGGTCAGAGTACAAATGAATTACCTGCCTCCTGGCATAAGACCTGTTATCAAGAGGGTTCTCATCTTCCAAAGGAATTTTCGAAAGTGTCCTTCACTGTACATTTCACTAGAGTACTCTTCCACTTACCCTATAGTAGTTTGATAGGCTGAAGCCTGAACATTACAGCCCACCGAATTTTTAACTTTTGGATTAGAGCAAATGTGAACTCCATCCGAACCAATATAAAACACCTCAATGTTTAAGCACATATCAGATGTTAACTGCATTGCCAGTAACTTATCTCACTTCCAGGTAAGGGTGGACAGGTTCTTTCTCTTTTCCTTCCTTGCTCCCTCTGCTTCAGCATTAATAAATAATAAACATAAACATATACAATAAACACTTTCCATAAACACAATTACTCTACAAGCAAATTACTCTGTTGCACCACAAATGATGAATTTGGAAAATTACTGGATCAGGAAGAACACATAAGACTTTCTGAAATATTCACATTTTTCTTCTTACCTCCTGATAAAGGTCACTGAGATCCTCATGATGTGCCTGCTTAGAGCATCCAGGGAACTCTCTGACACAGCAGGAGTCAGGTGGCCAGTCCAACTCTGTCATTTCCAGCCAGTCTGTGAAGTACACCACGCCACAACATTTAAACTGCAAAGGAAGGATTACCCAAGATCAGCAATAATGATGCTACTTCTTCATGAGAATAGATCATCAAAAAAAGCTAAATAAATTCCTAATACCAACTTGCAAAATATTTACACAGAACTAAAAACATCTGCAAAAGCTTCCAGGTATCTTGTTTTGCTGTATTTTGACATAAAAGCAACACGAAAATTTTAAGTCACCAATGAATGTCTCAGAAACAGTCAATTGCTCTGTCCTTTAAATCCCAATTGCTTCCCCAAAGGATGCCTCATAGAAATTATCCTATCCTGCAATTCTCCTATCCTTACTAGAAGGAATTTAGCACACAGTAATTTCATGTCAAAATGGTGACTAATGAACAAGTATACCAGTGGCTGAAAGAAATACTAGGGAAACGTCTTACTAGAGAGGACTATTTCTGCAAGGCTACAACTACCAACACATTTGTTGAAAACCAGGAAAAGCACAGATTTACCTCAACACACAAACTGAAAGCAATGGCTCAAAAAAAGTCAATGTGTGGGGGAGGGGACAGATCGGGTTCTGCCAAGGTGGGATGGTGCTCTGTCTCCCCATAACCCTGCCTCCTTGAGAGCCTTTGGTGTAGATGTCAATCACTGACACACTGGGACCACTGCTCCACATCACACCCCCTGGAGCCCCTAACCCAGCCCCAGAATGGCTATTAGCCATTGATACACCTGAAACCCCACACCACAGCACCCAGACCCCCTAATCCAGACTCCAAATGGCTGGCAGACTGGAAGCTCCACCTGGTGGGAGGGATGATCACAGCAGTCCAGAGCAAATAAAACCAATACCACGAGGTCTCCGTATGGTCACAGCCCTATTGTCCTCGGATCTGCAGGAGTTGGGTTTATGCTGGATCATAGGCAGTAGCTATAGTTTGCGCTCTCTCTCTCTCTCTTTCTTTACTTCTTCTTCTTCTCCTAATTCCCTTTTCTTGATATTTGGCAACCTGGATGGGTTGGAATTTGCTAAGTCAATGCTTTGTGAAATGCTTTATGCTGATTGAATGTGTGTTTTAATCTTTTGCCAAGTTCCCCTATTTTCCCGAGTTGGCCAGTAAAAGTGTTTTATTTAGACCTCCTGAAAACGTTGTAGCATTTTTCCCATGCATGACCTCAACATAAAAGAACCTAAGGCCCTTTTAATAAATCCATCAGATGGATTCTGGGGTCGTGTAACGTAAAAGCCCTTTCATGAGGTGAGCCTGGGGCCTTAAAACAGAAAAAAAAAAAAAAATAGGAAACGAAAAAATAAGACTAAGAGTGAACAAAAAGCTATAGAAATCACAAATGCTAAAAGAAAAACAGAAAGAAGAAGTGTCACATTAAAGTAAATACTGCAACAGAATCAACCATAAAAGTAAGAAGCCTCACTGCAAAGCAGATGAGCCATAACTGGCTATAAAAACCACCAGGACTAACAACCTGTCTCCTCTGCAAAGCATACCCAGAGATTTAAAGCCAAATGACCAGTCTACCACATTAGTAGCTGCCTACACATAGAAAAAGGATAAAACAGCTATATTAGATTTGGTTTGGCTCTAGATATGGACTTGACTGAAAAGAAGCCTTGCTGCAGAAACAAGATGCTACTTTTTTTCTGTCTGAATGTACTCCAGTACTAGCCTAAGTGTAAATCATCCCCTCGCTCCTCTGACCCACAAGCCCAATATATTTGCCCCACTTTAGCCACTTCAGAATCAGAGTCCTGTATTCCACACTCCTTGGTTCACAATCAAACAGATCAGCACTCAAACACGTTGGCACTCACTGTACCCTTGACCTCATCAGTCCTCTTAAAAAATCTCACTTCTTCCTTCTTTACCACCGATCTCATGTCTCTGTTTTTATCAGTCTGTTAGTCCGTCAAAATCCTCCCAACACAGGACTTTAAGGAAAGCTCAAACTTTGGCTCCTCACTGTAATTGCAAAGACCACGTCATTAAACATCCTTTTCTTACTCTCAAATATTTTCTTCCCTTGTCCAGCTTTTCTTTCCTGACCCCTTCCTGGCCCTTTCCATGTTCCTTGGCACAGCTACAACTCTAATACTAGACCAGCAAGAGGGCTGGGGGAAAATCTTTCCCATCTCTCAGATGTTAAAAGATGCAGAGGAGAGAAAACAAAGCTGATCAGGGCTGAATCTTTGGTAACAGAATTCTAATTACAATTTTTCTGACTGAGGAAGAGCCACAAGCAAAGTGCTCATTCAGGCATAAAGCACAAACCAGGCTCATAAATACAGCATCTGAGTTATGAGTAAACAGAATAACAATAAGAGCCAATCAATGACACAGGAGCTGTAAAAGAGGCTTCTCAGTTCACTTCAAACTTTCCCCAAATCACCTATCAGATCAGAGCTGCCAAAAATCTAAGTTCTAAAACTTCTTCTAACTTCTAAAAGGAAGTTTTTCTACTCTGTAAAAATTATGGTATAATTGAAGTTTTATTACTAATATTCCCATTATAATCAGCCATTATGATGACACCACAACAACTAGGAGGATACGAGGTAGTTTTTAATTTAATCAACCGATACATTTAAACCAAGATACAGTAGCAGTTCTATTCAAGGAAAATTGATTGAGATCATTTGATTATATTCTTTGAGGTACAGAACAGATATAAACACTCTACCTGAATATGAAGAATTAACTACAGTTTCACAGAGCAATTTCATGGCCAGAGCAATGAACAGGGTGGGGGTGTGCTGGTGTTTAAACTCTTTCTTTCAGGTTTTAGTATAAATACAGACTAACCAAGTGCTGTCAGGAAATGTTTAAATAAACAGGAAATCTGTGCAACATTGATAGATCTCAACATTTCAACAAGGGCAGCACAATGACAGGCATTTAAAGAGTTCTCTTCCTGCACGTGAGTTATATTTGGAGTTAATGGGTTTTACCTTGGGCGATTTCATGTTTCTGGAACATAGTAACTTCATTCTTTAAAAAAAGTTCTGAATTTTACTAGGCTAGAGGGCAAAGCTGTGAATACACGAGGAAGCTTTTTGGTTTGTTTCCCATCCCCCCCAGTTAAAGGAAATAAAAACCCCGATCACTTTCATAAACTTTGGCCAGAGACAGTGTTGGCATCTTTTTTGAAAACTTTCTTTCCCACTCCTTTCCAGCTAAACACACATCTTAACCATGACAGCTTCATGAAAGGAAACTAATAGGGACTACAGGAAGGGGAACAATTAAAACAATGTATAGGCATGTTCATTTTACTTTACCTACAGATTTTTAATTTTATATACATCATAACCTAAAACGCTACAGTAATCCTAAAAATTGTTGGTTTCCTAACCTTACAGGCAAAGGAGAAGAGTGTTCACAATTTAAATGAATTTAGTAACAATTTTTTTTTTTGTATTTAAGCATCTTTAGGGCCTATAAAAACTAAAGCATTGGATATCAAGTAGTATTAAAAGATACCATCACTACACAGTGTTTCATATGAAATGCACTTGTATTTATTTACCTATTCACTTAAAAACAAACCTTTTCCTTTAGCACATAAATAACACTTACTGAGCATGGATTACTTCAGTTCATGAACTACTATCATCTTACCTCCCTCTGGAAGAAATTCCAAGCATGGGTCAGCCACTGGTACCTAGGAAGGCCGTAATTGGTCATCCTGGCTTTCAGCGTGATCATATCGGACCACTGCACTGGAACCTGGAGCAAGGAAAGGGAAGTGATTTACACAATGGATCATTAAGCTCGTGGCTCCAAATCCACAAATTCCATCTATTCTGAGATCTTTCCAGTGCAAATCCAATAGGAAAACAAGTGCAACTTTTACAACATTAATATTTTACAAGACTCTCTTTAAATATCAGGGAAAAGTTATTTGTTTCTTTTGCTTACAAATTAATGTATGCTGGAAAAGGAATGATGTTTTGGAGAGATTCAGGGATAATTTGGTACAATATGATTATAATCATTACCAGATTTTTTTTTACCTGGCATAAAATTTGAACCACGTCCCATCGAAGTCATCAGGGATGGCATTTGTCTGCCCCAGTTTAGGTATCTCCCTGGTGTCTTCTTAGGCAATAGAAACAGGCAGCAAGTGGGGCAATTAATTTCAAGATAAATAATTTAAACAGCGCAGATGAATCTCTGCCTTGAAGTCTCAAATCCACTTCACTGTCTAAGGCAATAAACTTAGATTTAGACGTCTAACTTCTATGCATATAAAATTAATTGCGATGAATTCTACCCCAGGAGTTTTTCAGTGATTTTGTGGCTTTGTCTGGACTCCTGCACACAGGTATCCTGAACGTGCTGCATTTCAGTATTTTGCTCAAGAACAGAAACACAGAAGTACAGATCAGGGCCTTCACACATACAGCCTTGTAAATCTGTTCTTCTGAAAGAAGGATCCTTGAAGTATTATTCTTTTAAATTTGACTACTCAGAAGTGAGGTGCTGGTGGACTCCATTGTCTGAATATGATACATCAGTTAGCAATTCATTAGAAACAACAGAAGCAAGTGCTATGGCATCTGGCACACAATGCAGTTATGAGTCAAGATCAAAACTTCACTTCTATTCAGTAGCACAAATTTCAGTGTACCGAAACAAAACAAGGAGCTGAAGACTGCACTGCTCTCCTAGGCACACATACCATTCATGCTGAGTTTTGCCTTGTTTCCATTAGCCTTAATAGTCATAGTGAAAGAAATCACAATTGCAATATCAGCTGTGACTTGGATGGCAGAGGAGCCTAGCTCCTCTAGCAGCCATGACATTACTGTCCTGTTCAGTTTGGAACAAACAGTAAGGGCATTCTGCAAGCAGCAACAGATGTTATGTAATAAAAAAAATCCCAATCACAGTACTTTCCAAGAAGCCTAGTCTTCATTGTGCAAGATGCTCTACAAAAACATAGGGACAATCACTACCTCCTTAAACCCGTAAGACAAGTAAGAACATTAGATAGTGTGTCATTACCACTGCTAAGTAATATTACATTTCTGATGCTCTAGTAAAGCTTTTTAACACTAATATATTAATCATGTCCCAGAAATTTAACATGGCTTTCACTTAGCAATTTTTCTCTCTTAAGCAATAAAATGCTGAACTCACAATCGTCCACATGAAAAATACATTAGCAGTTGAGTATTAAAAACACTTTAAAACAGTATCACAGAATATTTCTATCACAAACATTTACACTGGTCACTATAATAAAATAATTTGCTTTGTATTCAATGCATTTTTATTTCTTCTGCACTGTAAGTTAGCCCTCTGTTTTCTTTGGATAATATTTGATATTGCTGCAATTAAGCTCATATTTGCTATACAATTTTTTATTAATTTTTATTGTCTGAGTTGAACACAGTCCAAGGTTATGCCTGCAACACAAGGCATCCAACTTCTTTAGGAAATCAATGCGGTAAAAAAAAAGGGTGATAAAATCCTCAAGAAATGAGAGAAGGAAATTAGAAGCAAGGCAAAACCACCTGAACCCCAATGCAGAAAGACAACTTGAATTCTGGAGGAAAGGAGGGACTTTGGAATCTCTGTGTCTGACTGCTCCAAGAACAAAGTCATATGAGGAGCATCTGAGGGCACTTGATCTGTTCAGCCTGGAGGAGACTGAGAGGAGACCTCATTGCAGTTACAACTTCCTTGTGAGGGGAAGAAGAGAGGCAGGCATTGATCTCTTCTCTCTGATGACCAGTGACAGAGCCCAAGGCAATGGCCTAAAGTTGTGTCAGGGGAGGTTTAGGTTAGATATTAGAAAAAGGTTCTTCACCCAAAGGGTGGTTGGGCACTGGAACAGGCTCCCCAGGGCAGTGGTTACAGCACCAAGCCTGACAGAGTTCAAGGAGTATTTGGACAACACCCTCAGGTACATGGTGTGACTCCTGGGGATGGTCATGTGGAGATCCAGGAGTTGGACTCAGTGATCCTTGTGGACCCCTTCCAATTCAGCATATTCTGTGATTCTGTAAACTAGGGACATTGACATATCTACTAAATAGCTTCCTATCAGCTTATATACATGGTGGTGCACACTAATATATGAATGAGATGCATTTGTTTGATTATACACCAAAACTTTTCTGTAGTGTGTAGACAAAAAATAGAGATGCTGGTTTGATTTTAACATACGTCCTGTAAAGCTTGGTATGCCATTGAGATCTACTCACACATTATTATTATTTTTCTAATGATTATCAAGGCTTGATCAATGCCTAAGCAAGCCAAGAACCCACACTGGCTTTTCAGTCTTGTGGGTGGAATAAATTAGTCATGAGGCACACTACATGCTGAGAGCTATCATGAGCTGGAAGAAAAATTGTTTATGCAAGGATTCTTAGAGCAAGTTGTCCACATGCCAAGGAAAGCCCATACGGAATCAGCAGAGGCAGTTATGGCTCAGTGACATTTCTGACAACATCACCCACCCACCTACACTAATGGAAACTGATTCTCTCAAACCCACCAGGGGACCATGTGATTTCATGCTACACTGAAAACAACATGGTATCAAGTCACCCCAAGGGGTATAAGAGGGAGTCTTCTTATCTTTATCAAGTATAGTAGCTGGAAGCATGCTCTAGGGAAGTGACCTGCACAGATATGAAAGAACCACTGAAAAACAACTGTGCTCTTCCAGACTGCCACATTCCCTATGAGTCTCAGCAGTAAGAAACCCAGCTCTGGCCCACCTTATCACACAAAAAGCGGTAGTGTTAGGACAAAGGGAAAAATAGTAAGAAATCAGATGAAAAAAACAACAACAAAAACAACAACAAAACAAGAATACAACACACTACTTCAGGGGATGAGGAAGAAAAAAAATATAGAGCAAGAAGAGACAAAGAAAAGCAAAAAAAAGAGTATCTGGGTTCACTGTGATCCACTGCAGAAGAAAAAGGCATGGAATTCAGAGCTGTTTACTTTAGAAAAGGGGTGCAGGGACAGCACTGTTTTCTTCTGGAGGGAAATAGCATCACCAGTGCCTTGATATACATAAGGGCTATGCCAGCTTTTGTCAAACTGTCCCAGGTTGGGTTTCAGTAGCATAGCACTTAATCAAAAGCTTAGGCATCACTAAAACACCGTAATTTCTGGTTCTCTAACTGAATAGTGAAGATTGGAGAAAGCATGTTCCAGTGATCTGAAGGCTATGTTGTTTCAGGCAGTTTCCACTGACAGCACTTCTGTGGAAAGATGGATGTTAGGTATAATAGTCATCTTTGTCAAAACCCCCTACAGAGGGCAGCTGTGCCCATAGGATGAAGAATGCCTCTTGTCTGTATTCCCAATTTTAAAATCCATCAACACAAGCTGACATTTGAAGCAAAAGGATAGCCCTAATCACTGTTAGAACACCCTTCTGGAAGCTGTACCATGAGGGAATGAATTCTCTTGCAAAGTGCTGCCATGTAACTTCAGACTTCATATCTGCCAGAAATTCCTTTGGTCCATGTACTGTGTAAATATCAAGAAAGCTCCCTCCCATCTTACTGCAATGTAATTGGTATTCACTGTTGCAAAGACCACTATACTGGGCATATCTTGGCAGCTGAGAGAAAATATTTGTCCCTCTATTCATAAAAATGTACCAGACTGAGTACAAGATGCAAGGATAAAGCAGCCAGCAGAGTAACATTTCAGTTTAATTTCAACTCAAACATCCATTTTCTTACAGGATGGTTACAAGTCTTTAGTTTGAAAATTAAAGGTTGGTGCAGCTATAAAAACTAGACAGAGATAAAACCCCTACACAAGTTTACAGAAGAGTGTTTTATAGTCAAGACATGTTTTGCTTAAAACTGGTATTTACAGCCTGTGCAGGCAGTGTGTAGATTTCTGCAGACAGCAAGTCCGCTATTGAAAGAACACGCTGTCTCTTAACAATGTAGTACACTCTTTAAAACATGAAGAACTTTTGGGGCAAAATTCCTTCAAATTCTCACACCTCCTTTCTCAAAATCCTTATTTAAGCCTGAAGCTCTTACTTTATCCTCAAAAGTGTCAATGACCTCAACGAGAACTTGCCCAAGCAAGATTTAACAAATACGAAGTCCTTAAATCAGGGGCCGCAGGATTTGGCTCTCAGATATAGAGGGCGTAAGTAGAAACCTAGACAGGACCTTCCTACAGACAAGCTTTTCCAGAAGAATTCTTTGTTTTAAAAAAAAGCAGTCACTTGAAATTAGACAGTCAGAGTAATGAACAGAGAAAAACACTACAGCAATTAGAAAACAGCTAGCTAATGGAAAACTTTTTCTCCTGCTGAAAAAATGCAGCCTCCTTTTCTGACTCACCATTATTTCCTGCTCGTAGGTCCAAACACCACAGGCCAGTTCAACACAGAATATTACAAGCAAGCTTCCAAAGTACTAAAGAAAAACAGAATGGTCTTAGTTATTTTTTATATTCTTTGAAATATGAAAGTTTTCAAATTAAAAAAAAGACTTAATATTGAACATCTCAAAACATTATGAACATTTCACATGACTAAAGATATGGAAACTGAAATACATTTTTGTAATCAAAATATGAAATGTGGCAAACTTTCTGATATTTCTTACTAACATGAAGCATATGAACATTACTATGGAAAAATCAATGAATTTCCTTGTTGCCAAAGAGTACAAGGAAACAAGCATATTATGCTGAAACTGCTGCTAAGAGGACAATCTTTTTCCCCTCATATATGTATAAAAGAAATCTCTTTTTATCAGTTCCATTAAAGAAAAATATGCAAATCATGCTAACAGCGAAAAGGGGAAAGAAAAAAAGAATCAAAAATACTTGACAAGATGGAAACAAACATGATTCTTAAAAACTATGTTCTTATCACAGTGATCTAGGTATTTGACCTCAGGTCTAACTGTACAAATATTTATTGAGATTTATTTAAATATATTTTTCTTTTACAAGGTCTAATCCTTGAACTATTTAAGAAGAGCAACTACAAGTATAGATGAAGATGTACAGACCTTGATAATGATGTTTAAGAAAAACTGGTTACT
Source organism: Xenops minutus (assembly GCA_035221455.1). Classification (NCBI taxonomy): domain Eukaryota; kingdom Metazoa; phylum Chordata; class Aves; order Passeriformes; family Furnariidae; genus Xenops; species Xenops minutus. The sequence goes on along the minus strand of JAWWEE010000040.1, from coordinate 22,371,860 downwards.
GCAATTAAAAAGAGTGGGACTATCTTCTGTATAGCATCAACAAACCCTTCCTGAACTGCAGGATAAATCTGCATGGAAATTAAGCCTCCTTTAACTGGTGTTCTCTATTAAAAGTAAGCCATTTATTTTTATTTAAAGCAGAAGTATAGTCATTCTATTCATTCCTGACTCCAAACTTTCTTCCAAGTCAATGGACTGAGATCCCCCTTGTTCTTAGTATGCAAGACTTAAAAGTTTCAGTCTTCATGGATTTTAATTTCATTTGGAAATCAAAGAAAAACCATCACAATATAAAATAAAATAGAATAAATATGTAATTCCATCAGTAGGACACATGCTGAATGGCTTCTAATTTAGTAATTTCATTCTGGAATCTATTTAGGGCGAGTATAAAAGACAAAAAAACAGGTACTAATGATAAGTGATTTCCTTTTTCTATTACAGGGTAAATAAGATGTATTATTTAAAATAGAGAGTATAAATCCACAAATGTTAGTATTTAAAAGTCATCTATATTTCATTCACCTTTTTCATTCACCCAGTCTGGAACTGAGTAATTCACAGATACTTTGGCAGCTACTGAACAGTATCTTGCCTTAATTTCTACTTGCTGATCAAACCTGACTCCCTGAACTAGGTTTGTAGACGCATACAGACACATAAAAAAAGTACATGAAGAAATACTCATTTTCACTAATTTTCAGGAGAAAACTATACTCATATCCTCCTCCTGCAAAGATCTGTCCAATAAAGATAGTGTTTAAAGGAGAATTCCTGTTTCACTAATCTTCATCATCTTCACCATAACATCAAATCATTATAGTCATTATAGCTGAACACACTGCATTTCCTTACAAATCAACACTGTAAGCACAGACAGAGCTCCAGTACATGTCTTCGATAACCAATACATTCATCCTCCAAAGGTTCAAAAGAAAAATATGGGTGACACCTTGCAAGAAAAATCATGTTTTCTCTAAGAAATAAATTCACAAGCTTCTATGCAAAGTAACCACTATCAATGCTGCAAGTTATCCAAAGGGTTCTTTAAAAAAAAAAAAAAAAAAAAAAACAGCATGGAAAACTACTTTTCCAAGTACTCACTTTGAAAGCAGGAAACAATGCCACATGCTGTAGCGCTTTTAATTAATAATAAAAAATGTTTAAGGGCATTATGACTAATGCTGAGATTTTTGAGAGGGAGAACAACTAAATGTTTCAATGAAAAATGAATTTGAATTCTTGGCTGTCAAAATTTCAGTGGGTTTATCCTCTAATTGAATAACAAGCCCAGGACTGCCTACTATCCCTGAATCTTATACAAAACTCACTGATCACAGTGGAAGCGAAACATCTGGGGGTGTACATATGGCATTCTCTGCAAAACTCCTAATTTGCAGTTCTTTGTAACATCTAATTAATTTGTCAATACTACCATTTGAAACTTCCTCATTTTTGTCAGCATGTAGTTAAGAAAGTTTGTGGTAGTAGTTGGAGACAGAAGAGTCAAACCCAAGATTTTCTCCAGTTACTGAATATAGCTCAGGACTGAGAACTATTTAGCCAGATTCACTCATAAACCACTTCTGGGTCTGCCAGGGACTGCGCACTCCTGACCAGCTACATCTGGACACATCAGGGCACTGCAGAATCAAGCCTTCTGTCCTGAGAAGCCCCACCTCTGTTCACAGGGTAGAAGACAAGAAAAGACACAGTGAGTTTACACACGTGAAAACCCATGCAACAAACTGAGCAACTGCAGGGACATGAAACTCTAACACAGAAGGTTCAGTCTCACTCTGCTATTGAAGGGGAATATTATATGTTTCTCTAAATATAATGGTTTGCAAAATAAATAATTCTTATGTAAGTTTTGTGGGAAGAAAAATCCTCTAACCATTTTTTAAATTTACTACCCCTTATTTCCATCTTCCAAATCCAGGAATTATTACTGGTTTATTCCTTGTCCCAAACTAAATTCCCACAAAAATCTGAATGCTAAATGCATCTTGCATTTATACACTTCTGCTTTTTGCCAGAAACAAGGACTTGGTTTTGAAGCAAGGCTTACTAGTTCTTCCTATGGACTGACTGGCTGCATGTTCTAAAGACTAAATCACTAAGGAGCACTATCGTAGATTATGAGATTATGCTCAAAATTGCACCAACTGGTGACTAATACTAACCTTCTACAGCACACTTCCCTCAGAGTCCTGGCTATTGCTGAGGTATTTTCTACTGGTTCTTTTTTTTTTTTTTTTTTTTTTTTTTTTGCAGAGAGAGGGTAAGAAGGGGAAAGCTATTAAAAAAAAAACTCCTACAAGCAATTAATGTAGTGATCACTTTAAGAACGACCTTTCACATGGTAAATTCTACAGACTTCTAACATTTCCCTTTTGTAGGCAATTGCTTATCACTAGCATTCTCTCCCTAGTCTGACTATGCAAAGTCATCATAAAACTGGAGTGGTGCCTTGACCCTGTTACAAACCCGTCAGTTTCACTAAAGGATTTCCTCCAGCGCAGCTGTGAAAAAGCTAAAATGTTGATTCCTTGAGAGAAGCTGCATGACCGCAATGCTGATAGAAAACATTCTTTTGAGAGTAATAAATCAAAGTAAAATTATTTGCCAACTTCAAAATAAATAAATAAAGCAGTAGACATTCACAACTCCTCACTAAGTCACAGATATGCATGTGCCCAAGATCCTAAACTTCAGTATCCCTTCAGTTTCAAATGTTGCCAATTAGCAGGCGCTGGTTCTCCTGCAACCTCCTACTTAAGCTTCCACAGGTCACAGGGAAAGGAGGGAAGGAAGAAGGAAGGAGGGAGGGACGGAGGAAAGGAGGGAGGCACCACCTCTGTAAAGTAGTAGCTTTCTGACATGAGCATTTCTTCTCATACCTGGAACCTTGCACAAGCACTTGGATTTGCAGCACTCACAGTCTGCAGAGGCTTAAATTCTAATTTTCCTGCACATCAGTCCTGAAAGAGTTGAAGGAACTGGGGACTCTGGAGTTCAGGAAAATCCTGATCTCCTTCCATTCTTGTGCAAGAGAGTAAACATTAAAAAAGTGGGAACGGAAACAAATAATTACTGTGAAAATCACTTTCAGAGAGATGGAAAGAGAGAGGGATGAAACGTCAAGGAAAGATAGTAGAAATATTCACTGTGTAATCACCAGACGCTGATCTGCTGGAATACTCTTCATGTGGTACAGGCCACAGCCAACATCCAAATCCTGAAACCTCTGATGCAGCAACCACACACAACAGCACAGAAACCCATCACAACAATACTACCGGCTCATGCAGAGACGAGTCTCCAGACAGGTCTTGCTCTCCTGCAAGTCAGAGCGCCCTAAATCCACACCTACAAGGAACTCATATATAAGACATAAAGGACAGTGATATAGTGGAACATACTGAAGGCAAATCCAATTATGATGAATTTCAACCACAAAAGGAAGACAGCCATCAAGTAAATAAAGACATAAAACAAACAAAAACAAACAAACAAAAAAGAAAAGAAAAAAAGAGGACTAGCAGTGAATAGGTTTAGTCCTAATTCAAAGAGCTATCTGCATAAAGGCTATCAGAACCTGATAAAGTACTTAGAAAGGTACATGGTTTTTTCAAATATGCATTAAAAATCAAAATAATTTAAAACTACTTTTATAAACGTCTATAGTGACTGTCTGAACAAAATCAGAAATTTTAGGTTGAATAAAATTCCTGCATACCATAGTGGCACCTCATAAGAGGGTACAAGCTCCATATATGCCAGTGCTCCATACAGAGCTGTAACATATGCCAAAAATCTCTTCATCTTTCTCCATCTAAGGCTAAAAACTTAGCTAAAAAATTAGTTTATCCTAATTAAATTATGACAGGCTTTTTTTGAAATTCTATTTGTTCTACCAAACTAAGCTAATGCCCACCATCATCAAATATATTCCAGAAACATATTATTTTCTGGATCATCTCAGACATTTAGATAAAAACACAAATAAAAATAGCAAATGCAAGCACAAAATCACTGTTACTGAATCTAAGTTATTTTGTATTTGCTTAAAAGGTGGTTGTTCCAACAGCTCTCATTCTATTCAGACAGTAATGGTGAAGAGTACACACATGAATCATCTTCCAACATAAAATATCTCATGGCTTTTGATCCTGCAGAGTGCAGAAATTTTTTTTTTGCTGCAATTGTGGGTACCTTTAGGGAGGAATGTAAAGTGTGAAGCATGTTGTTTTATGGTTTTTTTGCAAGTCCTAGAGATTTGGTTTGTCTTGAATATGCCACGATTCCTGAAATTAATCACTCAATATAATTTGTCTATGCTTTTCAGGCAAAAGGTGAAATAATCTGATGAAAAATAATCTCCTCTTTTTGTTGCTAACAGGATGATGGAAAAAACAGGACTTCAGTATATGGAGAGTTTGTAAAAATTTTGCTCCTGCTCCCACCCTAGTCCCCATTTTAAATGTCCTTCGCCAAAGCATTTTCAAGAACATGGAATTTCTCAGAGATTTTTTTGACAGTGGAAATATTAAATTCAAAAGACAATGGAAAACTTGACTTAAAACTCTAGTGCCCAGCAGTAGCCTCCTTCAGTTCAACACCCAGAGCAATGTCAGCAGCCAGTGCCCTACTTCAGCCACCACAATAATCCCCCTGGTGCAGACACAAACCCATATGGCTGTCCTCTGAGGATGCCCTTCCAAACTCTGGTGTAAGCATTATGTCAGAAATGAAGCTAAAACCAAGAGCCCTCATACAAATCTGGTGACTTCGAGTACTTCATGACCAAGTCACTAACCTCTGGTGCCGAGCTTCCCAGGCTGGTAAGGGCAGCCATACTACAAAGCAGAGCAGATGCAAGTATGTTTCTGAAGCGATGGGTTTTTCCCCACGTTTTTTTTTGCTGTGACAGAGCTGGCTTCTATAATTTGTTACCAATTACCTATGGAATGCCTCATCAGCACTCAGCTACTATAACCTATAAACTGGGCTGTTAACCCACGCACAAGGAGAATCAAAGACCTGAACGCAGCACCAGTCATGCTCCCTTGATCCTGCTTGCACCAAACATAGTGTGACTGGGTTTTTTGCAGTTTGGTAGTGTGATTTGAAAGCAAGAGTGTAGTTAACTCATGAAAATATGAACAGAAACAGGGTTCTGCAGCAACCCAAATATCATCGGGGCTAAAAAGGCACAGAGTGCCTTAATTCGTATTTTTCCTCCCTCAAACTTTTTGGTCTGTATGTTGTATGATGTCCTTACTACTGGAATTAGGACCCTATTTTCATCTGTTCTGACAGCTTCCTAGTTAGCTACTGTCATCCCAAGGAGACTTCACAATCTAAATTAATCCCTAGTAATTCCTAATTCATCTCATCTTAATGGGATGAGAACATCATACAACATAGTCAAAATATTGACTTCTTAAGATCACTTCCAGACAGTGATTAAGCAGGAGTGTATTCTGTGTATGAAAGCAAATAGCAATGGCAGGCTGGGGCCAACAACTGGAGTCACAGGCTGCAACATGGTGCAAAAAAAGTGAGAGTATGGGCAGCTTTTCAAGAACCTATTCTACAAGACTGTAGAAATCCTTTGATTTCTGAGCAAATGTGCCTTTCTTTGAAAGATCAGTGTACTCATTAATGAATCATTGTTCACATGTTCTGTATTTTATTTCATAAGCGTCTTCTTTTCAACCTTTATCACTCTCCTGCCAAGTGCTTTTCTTTTTCCTCAGAAAATATAAATTTTTTTTTTCCTTCAGACTCAAGAAAAAGTCCACCCCTTATGCCAGAGCAAATAAAGAGTAGCTGGTAACAACTCCAGCCTCCTCAGACTTGATGTCTCACATCCTCACATCACTTTCTTGAGCAACATGGTCCATATGGCATGAGAGGTAAGGAAAGCTCTGGGAAGGGCAGAGGCTGAAAGAGATGCCAAGAAGGCACCTGCAGAATGAAACCTTACGGGAATCTCTAAAACACCAGAGTATATGGTATATAAAGCATATGCCAGATTTTAAGAGGGTTATGCATAGCATTTCCCAATGGCTAACAGGCTAAGAGCATCAGTCTTGTTCTCCTGAGATGCAAGCCATCTAGACATCTGTCTGTCCGCTGGGAAACTTCAGATGTCCATAACCACTGATCACCAATAGGAATCAGAATCTTTCTGTGCAAAATCTAACACTGTCTCCCTCCTTTAGTAACGTTCAAGCTATGGTTCCCTTTATTTTTGTTACAGTTTACAAGCTTACAAGGTTATAACAAGGTTAAAGATACAGCTATCCCTTTCTAAAATGAAACAAACCATAACCACTGATCACCAATAGGAACCAGAATCTTTCTGTGCAAAATCTAACACTGTCTCCCTCCTTTAGGAACGTTCAAGCTATGGTTCCCTTTATTTTTGTTACAGTTTACAAGGTTATAACAAGGTTAAAGATACAGCTATCCCTTTCTAAAATGAAACAAACGGTCATTAAATGGAGTCAGACAAGCTGCATGGAAAACTGAAATCCTCTGTTTATCCACTCCAGCAGTGCAAATTTCCCCACCCCCTTTCCTCCCTCTTCAATTCCCTCAGCCCTGCCCTGTAGGGATTAACAGTTCATTAGTCATTTTGATTTTAAATTTGGTTTACTTGCTTGACAACACAGAAATTTATGAGATGCAGTCACAAGTCATCAGGAAATGGGCTGATGAACTTGCAACATAAGCTACTGAATGTCATCCAGTTCATGATCAAGTATCTCTATTATTTCAGATTTGGTTTCCCAGATGACTGAATTTTATCAAAATGTCTCAGAGCCTATGATCTTTGCAAAGTCCAAGTTTTATAGAGACAGTTACCACTTTTTTGAAAATCTTTATAGGTGATATTTTTTTACAGCAATGAACATTTCAGATTTTTAAGGTATGTATCCAAGTTCTTTTTATGAAGTCTGCTGCTTTTTTAAAAAAGCAGAACTATTTATGAGTAATTAGAACTTTGTTCACAGCCTTGACTCTCCTGTGGGATACTAATGACCTATTTTAAATTTTTACTTGAATGGTTAATCTTTGCTTGTAAAAGTAAACAGGTATTACTTTGGAAATAAGCAAATGCACACTTCACACAATTATTAGGATTTATTTGCTAAAGCTTCAGTTACCTCATATCAATGAACTCCCAAGGAGTTCATTGGTCATTTAAAGGTCATGGTAAAGTACTAAACAGGACACAGGTAAAGATCGACATTAGACTGTAATTTCTTCAAAGTTTACAATGTGCCCTTTCCCTTTCCTCTTCCCTTGTTTCATAGGATTTATACTAAAACCTAAAGCTTCCCATTCCGCACATATTTTCAAAACACAGCTTCATTTCTCCACCCTCTATTTTCTCCCAAGGAAGTTAAGCAGCATAAAAATGCTTCTTAATCAAGAAAATCCTTTTTGCTTGTAAAATAGACCAATTTGTGGCTGATACGTGCAATAACTCTGCCCCAGCATGCCTCAAAACACTTCAAACAATCACCATTTTGAGTGAAGAAATGCTCTTAGATATAAAACCCATACAGAAAAGTGCCTCCATGGTTAAACAGTCAAAAGAGAAAGATCAAGCAAGAAAAAGATTAATTTACATTACAGGACATCCACTCCATACTCAGTTTGTGGTAAGAATGCAGCTGAACTACAGCATCAAGGCACACCCCACCAGTGAGGCAGGGCTGCATTTCAGACAAGACACAGAGATTTGGCTGAGCTTTGTGGAGCCACTTACTCATTTACTCTTCCCTTTCTCTTAGGGACTTCCCCATTCCCTATTCCTTTCAGCAGAAGAAAAAAACCCTGGGTAAACAAGCAATGAGAAAAGAGGATCTGGAAAGAGCGGAGATGCAAAAAAGCACTACTGCAGCAAGACCGTGTATCATCTCAGCAGCTCCCCAACTTTTCTCAGTCAAGATGTAGCATCTCTCATTCCCATCCTGGCATCACTCACAGCTCTCTACCCCCAACAACCCCAGTCCCTTGAACCTACTGTATTATGAGTCCCTGTCTTTTCAACAGTTTTCCAGTACCCACATCCATCACTTCACCAGCCTTTTACTGGTATCTTCCATTCTCTTTTCACCAGGGAGCATCATATCAGAGCCCTTTTCAGCTCTGGTGCTGTTTTAGTCTCTTCTACTACTCTGGCTATCAATGATTTTCAAGACCTCTGAGGGAGGAAGCATTAAGAGTGTAATAAGTGGGAACAGATGAGGGGGGAGAACAGGAAAAAAGAAGATCACAGAATCTGCTAAGTTGAGAGGGACTCACAAGGATCACTGAGTCCAACTCCTGGCCCTCCACAGGATCATCCCCAAGAGTCACACCATGTGCCTGAGAGCGTTGTCCAATGCTTCTTGAACGCTGGCAGGCTCTGGGGAGCCTGTTCCATCTGGGTAAAGAACCTTTCCTTAATATCCAATCCAAACTTCCCCTGACACAATTTCAGGTCATTCCCTCAGGTCCTCTCACTGGTCACAACAGAGAATAGATCAGTGTCTGCCCCTCTTCTTCCCCTCACGATGAAGTTGTAACTGCAATGAGGTCTCCCCTCAGTCTCTTCTCCAGCTGGACAGACCAAGTGCCCTCAGTCACTCCTCATATGGCTCTCCCTCAAGGCCATTCACAATCTTTGTTGCCCTCCTTTGGACACTCTCCAGTAGCTTAGTATCTTTCTTATACTGTGTTGCCCAAAACAAAACACAATATTCAAGATGAGGAGTGCAGAGCAAAGTGGGTCAATCCTTTCCTGTGACCAGCTAGCGATGCTTTGTGTGATGCCTCCCAGGACACAGTTGGCCCTCCTGGCTGCCAGGGCACTGCTGATTTATATTCAATTTGCCATCCACCAGGACACCCAGGTCCCTTTCCATGGCACTGCTTTCCAGCATTTCATTCCCCAGTCTGTATGAACATCCAGGGTTGCCCCATCCCAGGTGCAGAATGCAGCACTTCCCCTTGTTCAACTTCATATGGTTGGCAATTGCCCACTCCTCCAGTTTGTCGAGCTCTCTCTGCAGGGCCTCCCTGCCTTTGAGGGAGTCAACAGCTCCTCTCGGTTTTGTGTCATCTGCAAACTTGCCTAGTGTCCCTTCCAGTCCTGCATCCAAGTCATTTATGAAGATGTTGAAGAGCACAGGGTCCATGATGGAGCCCTGTGGAACC
>JAWWEE010000040.1:22341959-22362538 GCA_035221455.1 Xenops minutus | reverse complement strand
TCACAAAGCTGTGCCAGTTGTGACCAATGACAGCATTGTCTTTCAGGTGTTTTTCAATACCTCCCAGAATAATCTTCTCCGTAACTTTACCAGGAACTGAAGTGAGACTGACAGGCCTGTAGTTTCCAGGGTCCTCCTTCTTGCCCTTCTGGAAAACTGGGACAATGTCCACCAACTTCCAGTCAGCTGGGACCTCTGAATTCCCAAGACCTCTCAAAAATCATTGAGAGAGGTTGAACAATGGCATCAGCCAGCTCTTTGAGGATTCTGTGATGAATCTCATCAGGCCCTGTGGATTTGTAGGGATTCAGCTGAAGACAAGAGCAACAAGGCTTGCTCCAAAAGTTTTGGATCATGAAGGCAAACACAGTAACACCCAGTCAGATCAATACTCAGAACATAAGTCCCCAAGAACAGACAGCGTAGCCAGCTCCATCAGATGAGTACAGCATGCAGTGAAGTGTGGCACAGAAGTCCAGGCAGCATGCTTCTTACTGCAAACATACTGGAACCCATGAAATGACTACTGTCAACTGATGTGTCTACCTGTATTTATCTCAGCACTGTGTCTCCTTCCCAAAGGATGATCAAATGGCTCTTCACCGTTGCAGAAATATGCAAAACTGGAAAACTGACAGCCTCCTAATGGCACTATCCAACCTTGCTGTCCTAAGTCAAAGGCATTTCCCTGAATTGCCCTCAAGGGGCCAAACAGTTCTTGCCACTCTGAGCTGCTGAATAACTGCACCAAATAATGCTGTGCTCTGGCACAACATGGCCAAGTGTTCAAGACAGCTGCTAAGTGCCTGGGTGAAAGAAGCAGATCATCACCATGAGCACAGCAAACATTTGGATTTAAGCCAAGTATTTGCAAGACCTGGACACTCCCACCAGCTCAATTCCTGTCATACTCCTCCCCTGCAACACTCCCCCATGCTGCTCAAATACGCATCTGCTCTTGCTCTTTGTTCAGCAGGCAGCACCTTTCATCATGACATACCTCTCAATAACCCAATGGCCAGGCAACTTATGTCCTTCCTCTGTAAGCTCCCTCTCCCAGATAAGGAAATTAGGCACTGTTTCAAAGCACTTGCCTTAGAAAAAGTATTTTAAGAACATACACAGCACAGATTCATTTATGTTGGAGAAGCAAGGTCAGCCAAATGCACCTCATGCTTACACAGGCAGACAGAGGACCCTAGGGCCAATGTACTCCACTCCACACTGCTGGGAGCTCTGCAGAATGCATCCATTCCTGCAAAGCCTGGCTTAGCTCTGTGGTGACACTATGGCATCACCAAAATACATTTCAAAATCTAAAAACTTGTTTGAATCTTAAAAATCCTCACTTAACAGGAAAGAAGCTTACCTTCTATCCCACTTCAAGGCAAAAATATGTCTAATAATGATTAGTACAGGCATCTTCTAAAGCAGTTTACATTTGAATTGAAAGTTAGAAATATGGAAAGAACAAAAATTCTCTATTTTCTTGAAAAAGTTGCTCATATTTGAAACTACTGCAGCATAATAAAAATTTATGAAATCTAAGTCTATTTTCTTTTACCAGTGGAACATCAAACAAGTCACACTTCAGAATGCAAGCCAGAAGTCCAGCCCCTTAAGTTATCCATGAACTATCTGAACTTGAGTTTTAGCATAGTAGTGGCGTCTCATCAAACCTGAACTACAAGTATTATAAACACATTTAAACCAGTCTTTCAAATAAGGCAGGACAACCTGTCCTGTGAATCTCTGTCTTCCTCCAACTCACACCACATCTGTAAATGAGCTGTTGATAAAAGGCACAAAGTATGAAATTGAACTCTATCCTGCTTAATTCTAAACTGCTCAAGTTTATGGGTTGTCAGTTATTTCTTTCCTTTCAGTGCTTGGTGGCTAAATAATGAAGAAATACTTCTGGTTGGTAAATAACAATTTCAGTGCCAAATGTTAGTACAAGGTATTGGAGCAGCTGTGACTGTGGTAAGAGTCCACATGAATTGGAAAAAATATCCCTTATTACTGAAGAGCAAATAACCTATACTATGTATTAGTGCAGAAATACATACTGCCACATAAAAAAATAAGACAATAAAATTAATTACCACTAAACTCTCGTACTAATTCATGCCAACTGTAATCAAAAGGACTGCAGAATAGTTGGTGCTGTGGTATTGTACAGCACCTAACATTTCACACAGTGTAAGAATGCCTTCTAGGAAGACATTAGCAGTTATTGGTATCTTGCAACATAGTAGGTGATCAAATTTAATCAATCCTATCACCTCCGCATCCACATCAACTGAAATGTATATATGTGTGTAGAAGAAATTTGTCCCAAGTGGTGATACAGTCAGTAGTATCTTGTCACTCTTTAGACTTCACAGAAACCACTAGTTCAATGATGGCTTGTCTGCCTGTGTTTCAACTCAACAGACAACTTAGTCTGCCGCGATCGAATTTATAACCAGGTTCTGCCACAACCAAATTAATAAGTTGTTTTACCACACACCATCAGGGTCTAACAATGTTTAGGTCTGAGAAGTATTTGTTATTTTGCCAATTTTACAATAAAAATCAGTAACAGGATTTGCCTTATTGACCATCAAATATTTCTAACAATTTTTCCCTTTGTGAAAATATATGCAGCCAAATTTGAATCCTGTGCTGTTTGAATGCTGCAATTACAGACAAGTCATAGTTATAAATACCAGAACTTGCAATTGCAATGAAAATTTCAGCCAGAAGGTATTATCCAGAGGGATTTTCATGAAGCTCTTCTTCCAAGAAACACAGTTTACTCTTGTTATTTTAACAAAACAAGAACTTATACAAAAACATAAATCACACCCTTAAGTTTAATATTCCTAAAGAATATATGCACTTTTTAGTGCTTATATTTTAGTGCACATTTTAGTGCATATATTTTGTCTTTTTTTTTAAGTTAGGCAATGTCCCAGAAGAAAAGGGGCAAAGGATAGTTCTGAATTTGAAAAAAACAATCTTGAAAGAACAGTAGCAAGCACCATAAAACCTGGACTCTGGTTTTCCACCTTTGGACTTTTTAGACATTCAAGTCAGTCAGTGACTTGGAAGAGTCCAGATTTTCCACCTGAGACTGGCATCACAGCCATTTCTACATGAGGATGTTGGTCAGTCACACAAAATTATAGACACTTAGAGGACACAGAGGTTTTTCAAATCAAATACCAAAGTAAATGTAATTAAATGATCAGACCTTTAAAGAGCTGGTTCTACAAACAATCCATAAGACTGAGGTATTACATTTTCTTACTATCAAGCTAAGCAAATGTTTGTTCAATTTATATTTATGCCCCCTGTAAAAACAGGAGGATTTCAAGCATTAATTGCAAGAAAAATTTCAAAACCAAATCAAAATTTTTATCCATTCAGATTTATTAAAAATACATAACACCATAATATATGTATTTATTGTGCTTATGCTTTATTAGATTTTCCAAAATTTCAATTCAATTAACAACATCAGCACTACCAATTAGCACACTGCCAGGAACGTCAGGACTAGTATCTAAATATCTCTGCATGCCATCATTAGAGCTGTTCATGTACTTCAAAAAGAAAATTAAAAGCATGATTGAAGAGGTTGTTAATGTTTTACATGAAGGTTCTTTTCTTTTAGTTCATCTGGTTGAACAAAAGCGCATTTTATTGATCCATCACTTTTCTGATTAGTCTGATGAATGAAGCATTGACTTATGTCTGCATACTTCTGTATGGTATAACATGACTGCATTCATTTAACTAATCAAAGACAATTACATACTTAGGGAGATACCATTTAGTTTTGCTTATCAGTTTGCTTAGCAAGAGCAAATTTCAAGCTCCTGAAAATGAAATATTGCAACACAATGATAAAAATGTCGTGTTTTGATTTAGTATAACTTGACTGCCTAAACACACTTCAAATAATTTATTTCCACATTGCACTAAAAGCTATAAATTATTTCTTCTTTTCCCTTGCAGCATAAATAAACTGAAGGTCAAAATCAGTTTTAACTTAATTTTCTCTTGGATTAGTTAGGTGGGTTTTTTCCAAAGCTTACAAAAAAACTAACTTTTTTTTTCTCTCAGATACTATGTGGCATTGATCTACATCATATAGTTGGTTTTGCCTTTTAATTGATTTTAATTCCCTTTAAAAATTCTCACCACTATAAAGGACATATTATGAAAGTAATCTTATAACCTTACCAAATACTTTCACTATTTAGATGAAAGAAAAATATGTAAAAAGCACTTTTAAATATGTAAGAAAGATTACTAGAGAAATAATCACATGGTATGAAATTACATTAGTCCATTATTCTTACACACCTGTCCATAAACAAGTAATTGTTTTAAAACTTGTTCCCATTGACTTGAACACTGCAAGATTAAGATCTGTAAATAAACAACGCATGACTATACTATTATTATAACATATTCAGATTTAAATGAGTTTTTCCTAGCTATATAGTTTTAGAACAATAATATTCATATTGTCCACAAGCTTAACAAATATTCAAAAGGAGAAATAGTATTTGCCCTCTTGCAATTGAAGAACACTTCTGCTGCAGACATTCAGCTGGAAATGTCAAATAAAGCTTACTCCAACCCTCTCAAGGTAAAAAAAAAAAAAAAAATTCATACAAAACCCCAGTACAGTTTTACAACTGTTTTATCTGCAGTTAATAGTATTTCCTATTAGATAAAAGCAAAGGTTGCATGAATCTCAGCTAACTTCTTGTGGGGTTTTCTGGTTATTTTGTGCAAAATGTGTGAGGTCTAGGTACCACATAAGCCTGCACAGTTCCAAAGAAAAATTCAACTGTATGTACTTTGCAAGAACCCAACACACACTTCAGGGAAAAAATGGCAAACGCCCAACTCTACTTGTATAATACCCTGCATAGTTTCAAGAGCTGAAGGATTTTAACCTGTCCCCTTTCTCCTACTGCAACTACGGAAGTCAAGTCTGATACACTGCTTTCATTTCCATTGCCCCCACTCTACTGGGCTTACAGACTACTTTGAATCCTGCTTATCCTTATGTTAAAAGACAAAGCATCATTCTGCAAAGAGCTACAAGCTTAGACTTTTAAGAAGCATACAGGCACATGGCACTCTTTAATGTCAGTATTGCCAACATTCTAAAAATTTTAACTCTAAACCTTTAAAATTTGTGTAAGCTTGATGAGATTTTCTTTGGATGCGAGGGTTTTTTTGTTTGCTTTTGTTGTTCTCAAATTTCCTTTTCTTGTCCTCAAATTCACTGACTTCCAGATGGAGAAAATAGTGTTTGGCTCCCTTGACAGTCAAAGCCTCATCATAGTTGAACTGTACACAGAGCCTTATGTAGAAGAGACTATTGCTTTTCAGCTGCTGTCAGCTCAGTTATGTAGAATCCAACTAAAGTGAAAAGCTGGATACTTGGAATTTATTTTTAAATTTGCTCACAATCAAATGCAACTACAAAATTTCACACCCATGTAAGAGAAGACAAAGCTTCTGAACACACTCAAAATTAACTTTCATCAGCTACAAATGCTGTTCCTTTACACACACAATTACTGTGGGAATAAAGCGAAGTCTAGGTTAGGTAGCTATTGCACAGCTAAGAGTCAAAACAGTAGCACAAGAGTTTATTTCAGCATTCTCTAGCTCATGTTCCTATAATTACTAGTACTTAAGAGTTTGAGTTATTTTTCCTTTCAGCAACTCTTCTACTAAATGAAGTGAATTTTTGCAACTGAGACACTGCTTGTCTTTCAGTCACAGCATAATGCAGTGTAGGCAATAAATTCTTTCCTACTGTGTGCTTTGCAATTACAATTCGTCACCAATGCCATAACTCAACATGGTAATAAAAACCAATCAGTATTTACCTAATGCCTGTGGATTAAAACTTTTCTTACACTCTTGAAATGAAATAGATGTTAGCTGGTTTAGGAAGTTATGAAACATACCCAGACAAGGAGCAACAGATTTCTTTTCACTGTTCCACAGTACCCCAGCATTCCAACTATGATGAGAAAACAGCAGACTGCAATCATAACTGGGTGGACCACAGGAAAGTAAGTCAAAATGACAGCCTCCTCCACCCTAAAACCAATCAGAACCAGAATCAAAAAAAGCACAATCACACAAAAATGATACAGAAGAAAAACATAGCATAGAAGTTTCAAAGTAGATGTGTTCTTTCCAGTGCCTTACACATTGCACAGAAATCTCTTCTACATGTTCTTGAAAGTCAAATGCTGCGTTCAGATACCAGAACGCAATGCATTGTCCAAATTCTCTCTGGAACAAAGGCAGTCTTCCTGCTCTGCACTTGCACAGTATGTAGCACAATGAGGCCCTGTTTCATGACTAGGGCTCATAAGCACTGCTGTAATAAAACTAACAGAATTTCTAAATCTCTGGACTGAATAAAGTATTCAAAACTAAATGGTAATGTAATATGGTTACATGTTGTCAAAGAGCCAAGAACTGATCCCTGTCAGAAGAGAAAGGCACAGGACTGAATTTCTGTCTTTCCTTCTTTTCTAATTTCAACCAATGCCAGAAATGGTGGCAAAAAATACACCTTTCAACAAAACAATAATTAACTTAACTGAAGGCTTCTTAATTCTACAAATCCTAATTAGGAAACGTCATACAGAATGAACAACATATACCCCAATCAGTTACTCTCACAGATTAACAGGTTTAACTAAAGCTTTACCTTGTTTCTGCAGTTAAAGTGAGGACATTATTCAGGTAGTCTCTCATCCAAGCAGAAACACCTAAAACGCTGATGGACATCAACTAAAAAGAAAAGATTAAGTTATTTGTCATGTGTTTAAAACAAATTGCAAGATCATTCATGTTTTCAGTAGAGGATCAATCATCACTAATATCATTCACACATTCATTTATCTGAACAGCATCTTGTCCCCAAAACAATACCTCTTTATTCTTAGAGTTGGTTTGTTACTCAAGTATTAGGGAGGCAGTGACAATAATCTTCTAGTATGCAAAATTAATGTCTGGAATACCTTCTCTTCCACCCAGTGATGCTACTGCTGGCTCCTGTCCCACCACTGCATAACACATCACAGAAACAACAGGGAGGGTTTATGCTGCTGAAATCAGTGACTTTTTTAGGGCTCTTAAGTGATGCCCATTTGCATGAAACCACAAAGCCATGCTCAGGTACACAGCTAGTGAAGAAAAATCTGAAGACTCATACAGGATACAACAGTACAGACAAATGTCCTCTCCTGTGTGTCAGTGTATCTTGGGGTTAAATGGAGAAGAACCTGATTCTCTCATTCATTCAGGCTGAGGGACACCATGAACACTATGTCCCAATTTTCTGACAAAACTCACAGCACTTCAGTTATAAATGCCAGATCATCAAAGCATTTGGGTACCTAACCTGTCAGGCACTTGAAAGGCATAAAGCCACTGCACTTGTACCATAACTGCTCCCACAGCAAGTAAATTGGTGAGACTGAACCCACCTAAAATTGCTACTACCTCAGCAGACATGGATTTCTGTGATCTGAGGCCATGTGACACTCCAGCACACCTGGGGCCTACAAGTAGAAGCTCTGGCCTCTGATTTTTTGAGAAGTCAAACCTGAACATGTTCAGAATCTGCCATGATGTGACAGCACTAGTTCTACTGCTGCTGTAGCAGAGGTACTGCTAGAGAACAATGCATTCTTCATTCAATCTCATACAGGCACCTAAGCCTGAACCAGAGCTCAGGGGGTGAACCTAAAAGACACAGGACCTCTGAAGCAGCACTGTCTAGCTGAGGGAGGGAGACCTAAGCATGATGATTCTTCTGAATACTACTGTTTACGTGAATTGTATACAGGTATAGGAGGACACCTCAGCATTATACTAACAGTTTCTTAAATCGGTTAGAAGTGCTAATATCCCCTATTGCCTATGTCTACCTTCACACACACCCTTGTGTTTCCCTAAACTTGTTATGAAGAAGTTAACTGGCTCAAGCCTAACACAGGAAAAGTCACTCTGTGTCCTCACCTGCACTTTTGCCTGCAGCATGCCCACAGCAGGCTATTTCTGCCTTTAAAATTTCACAAGAAGTCCCAGTAGCTTCCCCACAGCTTTTTCCTGCTTTTTAGCTCTGATGCACAAAGTACAGGCACTGCCTTGGTTCTGGGTGCTGCCAGCAAGAGCCCTGGCTGCTTGACATGCAGCAAGCATAGTCCTGAAAGCTAGTGCACGCTCCAAGTCTACTGTGTTCACTCACGTTCCTTATGCTCTATGGGATCTCTTTGGGCTGGTGGAACAGTAAGAGTAAAGAACATTTTGTGTTGCTATTTGCAGGAAGCTGCAGGAACAAGGAAAAGGTGATAACTGGAATCTCCTCCTAGATAAATTCCTCAACAACCAGCTATATCCTTGGAAGAAAGCATAAGACAAACATTGGCAGTCAAAAACATGAGAGGTAAAGAAGACTATAAGATGGCCTACCTTCTTGTAGTCAAAAACAAACACGAAACACTTTTAATCCTCTACATCTCCCTGCAAGGCCTGTAGCATAAAGCATGGCTCAGAAAGAGGAAAGGCAGAAACTCAAGAAGCTCCTCTTAAACAAAGTAGCCTGTGAAATAGCAAACTGTGATAATTCAAAAAAGCAATTCAGCAACAGATTGAATAGAAAAGGTGTACTTTGCAGCACACAAGCCATCAAGTGCCTAGTAGACCTTCACTAACAGAGAGAAGTGATGGGAAAAAAGGTTGCAGTCCCTCTGATCAGTAAAAGTTAGCCTCTGGGCAGGAACATCATGAAAGATGAGAGATGGGTTTTCAACACCAGACTGCCCTGCATTATGATTGATGTTTATTTTAGTGACAAAAGATTATAAGCACTAGCTCACACCCTCCAGTTGACTTTCTCACCTGCTTCACAGCCACAGGGGAATCACAACAAGAACATAAGACATGCCTGACGTCTACAGCCTCCTGTTTATGACTCAACACACATATGTGCTGCCCTGTAAAAGCATTAAACATCCAGCTGACATCAAGAAGGCTCCAGGCACCCACCACTTCATACCACCTAAAGCACATGCAGATCTTCAGCCTGCAGCACAGGAATTACACTAACAAACACCAGCAGTACCATTCAGCCCAGGCACTCAGTAGGCAGGAACAATAACAACCTCCCTAAAAACCTTGGTGTGCATCCAAACCTACCAGCAAAGAATGGCAGACAAATCACTGCAATTCACTGCCGTGCAATTTTCAAATAGTCATGTGCAGGGGGGCAAGGTCCTGATTACAGTTCTTGTAAGTTCATTTCAAGAATAGTAAAAAGGTGGCCCAAAAAAACTGACAGCCCCGACTTCAACCATTGTTTCATAACCAATTTATATGTAAAATACAGTTAGGAATCTGTATTAAGCAATCAGATGAAAGAACACAAGTTTATGACAAATAAAACTAAGATAACTCTCACATTAGCAGTTACATCATTACACCAAAAAGTTTTCATTCAAGCTCCTCTGATGACATCCAGTCTGCTGTGCTGTAAACATAATGTGATAGTATGCAGTAAGCCATGTTTTATTTGTTGCAGCTGGCTGCACAAGCCACTATGAGTTTAATTCTGAACTGTCACAGTATGTTATATAGCCATCAACATGACAATGAAGAGTTTACAAAACTGCCTGCTGTCTATTTTAAATATATTTTCACACTGATTAAACAAAGGCAATAAATTACATTTTTATATACAAGCAATATGCACAAAATAATATATTAAATTTTCAAATGCATTTATAACATGAAGTTTTTAAAGCTACTAGGGCTTTCTCAGACAACTGAATTACAGTATCCAACAACAGACTCAGACTATTAGGAGAGATAATTTCCAAGCACAGTTTAATTGTCTTTGGAACTTTCTTACATAATTAATGCATTAAAATGAAAATATAAAATCATCTGTTATTCAGTAAGTATATATTTTAAGCCATTAGTGTGAAAGTCCTTCTCACAGTGTCTTTCAGGCCATACCTAAACTGGAATATAAATCAGCATTTTCAATTAATAAATGAACATGAATTTCTGTCTTTAAGGAAGCAAGATCATTTGCTGTTGCTATTTGGACACCTGTGTTCATACTTTCATCTTTTTTTTTCATTCAAATATTCTAACAGTTTCCTTTTTGACAATGGACATTACTGTGCTCAAACTTGAGAAGTGTTTCCTTTGTTAAATTGGAGGATAGAGTAAAAGTATCTCCCATACCAAAAATCACACACCATTATTCTTTTTATTCTAACAGATGGGATATACAACTTCAGGCCATGCTCTGGTACCCATAACGAAATGCTGACTAGCAGCACTACAGAGCAATTTGCTTTGCATGAAAAGGTTTCCAGCTCTAAGGAAATTATTCCCAATATATGACAACATTCATCCAAATATGTCCTTTTATTTTAGTTTCAAAAAAACAATCTTGAGAAAATTTTCCAGCTAAAATTGATTTGGGTAACCTGAGCTGTGACTTTCCAAAGGGGAGGGGCAGATAAATCACTACAAGGTCATGAACAAAGAATGTTGCAATGCTTTCACAGGATTTTCACCATTAAGTTCAATATTCAGATCATTGAACAAACACTGATAACCCAGGATAAACAGACAACTACTTTTTTTTAGAATGAGGGACATATGGGCAGAGGAGAGTGGGACAAGACGTCTTGTTTTTCTGTATTACCTGGCAAAAGCATTTAAATGTTCAGAGAAAGAAGAATGGCACACAAAAACAGAAAATCCCCTATTCCCTATTAAAGTACCTTTTATTCTACAGTCATGCCAACATTTAGTTTTAGCTAAGATTCCTACAAGGTCATTATACACTGGTCCACTCCCACTTGCAAACAGCTGAAGCACATTCGTATTTGCACTTTGAATCTGGGTTTGCTTGCACAGCTGCACCAGTAAGTGAACAACCCGCTCCAGATTTGGCATGGGCTGGAACTCGCACACTTTCCAGTAAGGCAACTGCTGGAGCACCAACAGGCTGCTAACAGGTCACCCTCCTGGGGAACATGAGTAAGTTTTCCAGCAGTTGGCTGTTCAAGGTTCCTAGAGCAAGCACAGCAGAAAGCAGCAAGAGCCCAAACACACAGGCTCAAGTGCCTTTGTACTGTGTGTCAGACCCACATCAGCTTCTGGGCTGTGTAGCACAAGGGTATGTTAAAAGCAAAGAGGGAAAAGGAAGCGCATGTATTTTTTCATTCATCCTCTTCTCTATGACTACCCAAGCACCACACTGCTTGTTAGGAGGCAAATTGTGCCACTCTTCCCTCAAAAGTAAGCATCTCACTGTCAAGAGACCCCTTGCCTTTGGGGAGGCATCCTGGGTAATTCACAGCAATGCTCACAGCTCAAGTGCCCTAATCCATATCACAAGCCACACATCACCATCAATGCCTTCACATATACACAGTGTACTCTTATTTCTTTAAGAGCTTGCTTTTATTCACGGACAGTAGTCAATCTCACAGATGCAGGAAAACTATTTTAAAACCATATATATATTTATATAAAAAAATTACAAGAGCGACATGAAAAAAGAGTATGCATTTCCTATGATCCACAGGACTACATATCAGCTGATTGTGGGTTTACCACCTAAGTCTTCTGTTTCACATGCCAATACGCGAGTATACAAAGATGACTAAAACGAACCTGTACTTTTAAATAAATCACACATTCCTATAAAAATGTACAAAATTAAGCTGTCCCCTATATCTTGGGAAATAGCTACAAGATAATTAAAAACCTGGTATTATTCCTAAGAGCCTTTTCTAGGGTTTACCACAGACTCTTGAGATGACAGAGAATCTTCACAGTACAGAAGCAGTGCCTGGAGATTCATGAATAATTGGGTAGCTATCTTCAACAGAAGCAGATGTGAATTTAAAGGGAAAAAACAAAATACAAGTATCTACAGTCCAGATGGACCTTCCCAGTTTGCTGGAGATCTTGACTTAGCAGTATAATAGTTGGCAGCTTTTTCTTCCCCTTGAGCCAAGGGGTCAAATTTTGTCAACACAGGTTTGTGCATCATCCTCAAGGTTGATGCAATGAGTTCCACAGAGTTAATTTTGAGGATTACCCAGAAAACATCTGTGGTTCACTGATTTCTGAACGCCAATTAAATAGCGTATTAATTTCTAACATAGCATAGTAGAAATAGCATAGTAATTTCTAACATTGGGGTGGTGTCTGGGTTTACTTTCTTCCTTTCCATTAGCATAGCAAGACACTCTTTCAGGACAGTTTTGCCAAAGATCATCTACCATTCACTGTCAATGTGCCACTCAGAGTGAACCACACCACCTATGAAGATACACTGGGATAAAAGGTTATATAAAGGCAGATACAAAGTTGATTTACGGCTGAACTCTAGTTTGTTAGGACATGGTCTGGTAACAGAATGATGTTACATAAATAATACAGACTAAAGACACCAAAAAGTAAAAGATTTCTCAAATACCCGAACTTAAAATCTTTCTGGTCCTTTAAAACTCCTCCTATAGCTTCCTCTGTTGAATGCATTCCTTTAAAAAGACATGATATTCCCACAAAAGCCACAGTTTTCTTTATACAAAGAATGCTAAGAAAACCAGGTTTCAATTACACAGGTCTAAACTGCAGTCTCTAAAATCAGAGTATATTAGCCTAGAATGAACCCCTTGTTTACAGTGCTACAGATACCCATCCATGCAGAGTCCATATCAATGGATATTATTCATCATTTAAATTTAAAACATTGTCCTGAACCGTATTCACTGCAAGTATCTACAAATCCCACCGATGAGAGTGGAAGTTGAAAACCAGCAGAAACAATCTCTATGCAGAAGGGAGGATAGACTGATTTTTTTCTCATGTCACTTCAGATTTGAAAAATTATGCCCAAAAAATTTACAAGATTTAAACACGTGTATTTGAGGCTGTAAAAACCAGGAAATACCATAGCACTGCTTCCAACCACCCCTACTACTTCCTTGCACAACACTAATATTCCCTGGTTCTGAGTTCTCAAGTGGTACACATAGGCAAAACTATAAGATTTAAATGCGCAAAGCACTCAAAAAAATGGAAAATTAACTGGAAGTTTGCTCCTCTTTCATTTTATGTGATTTTTTTTCCTTTTGTTCACAAACAGAAATTCAAGATAGATGCAAAATGATTTCCACTATCTGCCAGAAGTGTTTATTGGCTCCAACCACACGACTGAAATTAGGTGGTACTGTTCCATGTGTGAAGGAAAGCTTAAAGACTGCTCCACAGAAACAGCATATCCCGAGGCAGTGGCTCATCACTGGCTTGGCTCAAATATCCAGTGACACTACTAATCATCAGTTAAGATATCCTCACCACCTACGACACAGTCATCTGCAACTTACAACCTTGATTTGTCCAAAGCACTACAGTATAGTCATCCTCAATTACAGGCAACACAACAGCAGCTGCTCCTGCCTCACATGCTTACCACAAAAGCAAAAAAATAGTTGGCAGTTTTCTCAAGACAAAGTCTATACAGACTTTCCTTCATTTTTGCTGCAAAGTATACTTTGCTTTTTAAGAAAAAATTAGAAAATTGACAAAAAAATTGTACTGCTTTTACTTGCATCTACTATCACTACCTGATTCATCTATTTTGACTATTACAACTTTTTTAAAGAACACATACGGCTGAATTGCAAAGGAAGGTAGAAACCTATGCTTCTCCAAGCTGTTGCTTTGCTTAATCTCCTACTATTTTAAGCAGCCAGGAGACTGAATTTTCCTTGTATTCAGTACCATTTGCTAGTTCCTGTTCTATCACAATCCCCAGGGGCTACTTGCACTCAGGCATCTCCTGTGTTATGCCTGTGTCATTATTATGGGCTGACTGTTCTGCGACTGAAGGTCTGCCCAGCACAAATGCTTGCCAAGGTGGCTTAACTGGGAAAGACCACAGCGAAGTACAGAAGAACAATGGCAGCATTGCAAAGCGTGGCAAAGAGGGTTTCTGTGAGGACAAGTTATACTGTGTTGAAAATGAATGAAGATGCTTGTGTTACATCCATGATTGCTACTGAGCAGGAACAGTGTCAGAAGCTTGCCAATACAGTACAGCCCGACAAGAACTAAAGACCTTGTAGCTTCATAAACTGCATAAGGTATGTTTGTAAAGTTAGCAAAACTAAATTTCTCCAAGTCCTGGCATGCACGCTATCTAGATATAACAAAGACCACTAAGAACAGAAAAATAGGAAGCACTAGCAGCATGTCTTCTCTCAAGCACCACTAAGATAACCTGCTTAGCTAAGCACTAACTCTTGACCATGAAATACCAAACCATGCATTTTTGGAGATCCCCCTCTTTTTAACAGGCTGTCCAGAAGGTAATATACTGCAAATAGCAGTGTTACAGAGTGTAAGATGAAACACCTGCAGAATTAAGTTGGATCTCTCAGTCTCGTAAATTACACTAAGAAGTGATGCCCATTTTTATGTGAGTATTGCAGAAGAACAAAATCAAATGTTAACTGCAGGATTTAGTCTGAAGGATATTTCTTGTCCAGGGCACAGTATAAAAAAGCCTTATTAAATTAGAAGACTGAGGAAGTCCCGAAAATAGAACTTCCCCAGCTCTGAAAGAGACATGTTGCAGTCCAATGCATGATTCAATTGACCTTGAAAACAGCTTCCAGAAGGGCATTGCAGGCCTTTTACCAAGGTCAGTCACTTAATCAACAACAATTAGAGCACTGACAACAGACTTATTTCCGCCTCAGAAGAAAAAAAATCTTTCAAGATCTGCTGCAAGTTGCAGCTCCCAAAGTACCAATCTAGTCGCATCCACAAAACCAGTATTTTTCTGGAGCAGTAAAGGCAATACATTTATTGGTCCATTATAAAACAGGATTATCTACTGCAACAGAGCCTGGGGCTTCCAGCTGATTACTTATGAAGTATTTACAGATAAGCAGACTTTAGGCCAAAAATGACAGAAAGCATTACACACACTTCCTGCCTGTCTCCCTGTCACACACATGCAGGTAAATCACAGCTCATCAGCTGAGCACAATACAGAAAGTTTCTTTCCAAACAGCACGCAGCTGTACACTTTCAGTGTACAGTGTAGCTGTACATCTAGAGAAGCTACAAGGATGGCAGATGGCAGCAGACTAACCGATAAAGTTCTGTCACGTGTCTGCTTCCGGAGGCACTGAAAGCCACCAAATTATGAAGATAGCAGTGTGTTGCAGCAAGCATTTGCATCTTCAGTTTTCAAGGAGCATTCATGACCAGATTAGCCAGTTCTGTTATCTTAAGGAGCTTCACATGCTGGCAATGACAAGGGTTGCAGTCCCAACATACACACACTGGGACAGCTGCACACAGGACACATTTTGTAGCTTACTTCAGAGGTTCCCATTTAAGAGCCTGACACTCAGATCTTACTAGACAGTAACTACTGGCTCTTGCACAGTTTTATTCACAACTTCAAAAGCTTCAAGCCCCCAACTTGGAGAAGAATGCAACACTTTTTGCACAGCGTGTGGTTACACCTATTCCTGAACACCATCACAGTGAAACAAGGAGAGAATGTCACCTTATTCCAGCCAAGACCCATAATCAAGCCATGATTTTAAAAAAGTCAAAATATGCTATTTGCACATCTTCACTGTTTTCAGCCAAACACTGATAACTGACATAGCCACTGGTCACATTATCAACAGGCTTGAAGTCATTCGGAGGCAATGGCCCCTGGGAAGGGAGGAAGCAAGTGAAAGCATAACACTCTCCAAGATCAGGCTTGAAGAGAATTACACGTATATGGACCGTTATCAGGAGGTCTGTACAGACTTTGAAATCACAGCGTTACTCTTCTTGACCCACTGAGATAGAACTCACCCTGCTCAGGAGGAACATGGCTGCTCCACATTTTCAAGGGTCTGATCGCATCTGAACTTCCTGACATGAAGCCCATAACCTAGGCTGGTATTTACTCAAGTAAGCACTAACATAAGCAACAAACAAAACTTTCTGAATGCAAGGAAGAGCAGCGGAAAGGGGAGATCATTGTTCCCATGCCCACACCAGTGGATTAGCACCTATTGCCAGGGGAACTTTTCACAAGAAAACTCAGCCCTGTGGGTCATGCTATGACACTTAGAAAAGGCAGTGGCAAAACTTTCACTAAGCTGAACAGAAAAAGATTCAAACTCTGACAGAGGAAAAGATATGGGAGATTTCACTACAACAAGCAGCTGATAACAGATTTGTATTTAGCTGTTAGATACACATTCAAACAGAACCAGGTAGGGAGCAGAAAGAGGTTATACATGCTCATTCCTCCAAAGTCTGACGTAACTGCAATACATTTAACTACCCACCCATCACACATCCTATTTCTTAACATGCAGTTCTGGTAGACTCAGAGGTTTTTTGCTTATTTATTTGGTTTTAACCAAACCAGTGCACTCATCTGGTTTGCAAAATGAAGAGGACTCCAAATGAACTGGCCAATTTTTCATTTAAGTTCCACATCTTTAATTTTATATACATTATGGAAAACAGATTTAAATCTTTGCAACATCTGTGGTGCAAGTCATCTGGTATACTGGCAAGTATTATTTAATTATATATTCGCACACTTCAGCACCATAGAGATTTCACTTAACTGCTTTGGTGCACTCTCCTGCGTCCAGGCCTCAGCTAGACAAATTAATTACAGACTTTTTTATATTTCAGAGAAAAGATCAAGAAGTTGCTATTTTCTTCCCCATGACTTCTCACACCACAACAGACTCAACAGATCCTTTATCCTATATGCCTAAGGTAAAAAAAAAAAGAAAAAAGAAAAAGGAAAAAGAGGAAAACAAAACAAGAAAAAAAACACACTTTCTAGGTAAGGGTGATCTGAGACAACATTATTAAAAGGGCAACAAAATCTAAAGAATGGGAAATTATTTCTAGCAATGAATGCTTAAAATCAAATTTAGATATGCCTTGAGAACGTACAAAGTTAAAAGCAGCACCACATTACATATGCAATTAGTGCTGTTCCACTGACAAGCTCAAAGACAATGTGTAGTTCCATGCCTGAGGTCCACAACAAAAACACATGGGAAAAAAAAACAATGAAAAGTAGGAAGAAGCAATCTAACATGGAATTTAAAATTTGAGCAAAGTGGGCAGACACATTTAAATCTCCCAGGTGAGACCCTGATCTTCCTAGAGAGGAACTGCAACCCAACAGACTAGTTCCCTCCAAAGATAAGGGTGGGCTTTCATTCACAAAGAAAGTATCTGAGGACTGAAAAATGAAACACTTGGCTCCAGCAACAAGCCTACCACCACTACGTGACAAATAACTGACACAGCATGAAGGTATAGCCTCATGTGTAATTTGGGTACCACCTAAATGTCTACTTCAACTATAAACAGCTGTTCCTGAATAATACATCTAATTGGGACACAGCAGGCAAGGAGCAAAGAAAGCAAGGGAAAAGAGCAGACGAAGCCTAAGGGGACAAACACACCAGTGAGTTAAGGTGCAAAATAGGAACTGTTGAGGACAGCTCAAATTAGGAATCATGGAAACCAGAGGAAAGCACCAAACAAACGAACATGATGTTTTCAACCATGTAAATGTCCATTCACTCAACTCTCACAGTGTATGTGTAAAAATCCAAAGCTGAACTCAGGTCAACCCTCATCTTAAAAGAAAATATAGGGTTGTAGATTTTGTACGTAATCCAATGAAAACTATGATGATGCTAGACAAAATTACACATCTTTTTAAAGAAAGCTTTCCTTATCTCCTATTAAAAGGCTTTATTGCTACATACACTGATTTATTTTTCCTCTCTATTAAACACAATATACAAAGCTACATACTTTCAAGAGATTTTTAGATCACTTTCATTATATAAAAAGTACCATTCTGTTTAAAATGCTACTTGACAGTTTTCTCTCGTATTCTGATCCACATTTAATTTTCAGTAATCATGGGACTTCATCTCAGTACCAACCTCCCTGCCATAGGCAGGGACACCTTTTACTAGAACAGGTTGCTCAAAGCCCCATCCAGCCTGGCCTTGAACACTTCCAGAGATGGAGAGTTCACAGCTTTTTCGGGCAACCTGTTCAAGTGCCTCACTACCATCACAGCAAAGAATTTCTTCCTAATACCTAATCTAAACCTACTCTCAGTTTGAAGCCATGGCCCCTTAGTCCCTCTCCATCTTCCTTTTAGGTTCCCTTCAGGTACCAGAAGGCTGCAATTAGGTGACCCCAAAGCCTTCTCTTTTCCAGGCTGAAAAATCTCCATTTTCTCAGCCTTTCCTCACTGGAGAGGTGCACCATCCCTCTAATCAACCAGGTGGGACTCACCCAAACAGGCCAATGTCCTTCCTGTGTTAGGGACCCCAGACCTGGATGCAGGTTGAAAAAAGTTCAGACATAAACTAGGCTTAGTTCCAGCCCATGTATCCCTGCATCATTAAAATCTACATCACCTCAGCAGTAAGCCATTGTGAACAGGTATGGGATGTCATGCCTGTTGCCCTTTTGTTCTCTTATCCTTATCCTGCACAAATCTCAACTATTCAGGTGAAAGACTGCATTTGGTGCGAGTGAGGACCCTGAGCAATATCCATCTTGCTGATTCTTCTGAGCTCTGAAAGTTTAAGGAACAAGTGTTGATCACACCCACTTATGCTGGAGAGGAAGAAACCCTGCTTCTATAAACACAGCTTTGACTGAAATCCTCAAAACAAAAGAAATGAACGTGAGCCAGAAGTGCGTCCAGGTGGCCAAGAAGGCCAAAGTCATCCTGGTCTGTATCAAGAATAGTGTGCCCAGCAGGATGAGGAAGGTGATTCTTCCCCTGTACTCAGCGCTGGTGAGGCCACACCTTGAAGTACTGTGTTCAGTTCTGGGGCCCTCAAGTTAGGAAAGACATTGAGGTGCTGGAACAGATCCAGAGAAGAGCAACGAGACTGGTGAAGGGAATTGAACACAAGTCCTATGAGGAGAGGCTGAGGGAGCTGGGGTTGTTTAGTCTGAAGAAGAGGAAGCTCAGGGGTGACCTCATCACTCTCTACAACTACCTGAAAGAAGGTTGTAGCCAGGTGGGGGTTGGTCTCTTCTCCCACACAATCAGCAACAGGACAAGAAGGCACGGGCTTCTTCCCCTCTGCCAGGGGAGGTTTAGGTTAGAGATTAGGAAGAATTTTTTTACAGACAGAGTAATCAGGCACTGGAATGGTCTCCCTAGAGAAGTGGTGGATTCACCATCCCTGGAGGTTTTTAAGATGAGACGGGATGTGGCACTTAGTGCCATGATCTAGTAATCACAGTGGTGTTGGATCAAGAGTTGGACTTTATGATCTTGGAGGTCTCTTCCAACCCAGCTAATTCTATGATTGTGTGGAATAGGCCTTGCCTGCCAGCTAGGATCTGGCCACGGAATGCACAAAAAAGACTCTGGGCAAGGCCTTGGCAGAGCAGACTGCTCAGGTACCTGTGAGAGCTTGGAGTTCATCTCAGGTCACAGGATGCTCCTAAACTCACCGAGTCAGGAAGCCACAGGACCCATGAATACCTTCCTCTTTGCATATTAGAAGTGTACAAACTCACAAGTGTAACACTAATCCAATTTTACTTCCAGGCAGTTTCCAAAGGCATTTGTTTGCCCCGCGCCCCCGTGATCAGTGCTCCCTTTCGAGAGCTGCCCGGGCCAGCCGAGGGCACCAAGGCGGCACTTCCTGCCGGCCATCCCTCCCTGCGCCCCGGGACGGCACCTGCCCTGCCCTGCCCTGCCCTGCTCTGTTCTGCCCGGCCCTGCCCGCGCCGCTGCACTCACCCAGAAGAGCAGGTTGAGGGCGTAGAGCAGGCAGCGCAGGCACTTCACCGAGTCCTCCCTGGCCATGACGAGCCCCCGCGGGACACAGCCCCATCCTCTCACCACATGCTCCCTCCCGAGGCCGGGCCGCCGGCGCCCTGCAGGGGAAGAGGGAGAGGGGCCGGCCAGTCCGCCTTGCCGACGGGCCGGAGCGCAGGTGGAGGCGGCGGCGCCGAGCCCGGCCCGGCCGCGCCCCGCGGGGACCCCCGGCAGCCTCCCCTGCCCTGCCCTGCCCTGCCCTTCGCTTCCCCTCCCCTCCCGCCCCGCCCGCAGACAGCGACGGGCGAGCTTCCCTCCTAAGAGTAACAAAACCGCGGGCAGGGGAGAAGCAGCGGGCTGCTCCAGCGGCACACGGGGCTGAGCGCAGGGCCGGCAAGGCCGGGGGCGCCGCTCCCTCCGCCCCGGCCCGGCAGGGACGCGCTGCGCGGGAGGGCGGCCGGGGGGCAGCGGGCACTT
The DNA here is from genome assembly GCA_035221455.1 of Xenops minutus. Classification (NCBI taxonomy): domain Eukaryota; kingdom Metazoa; phylum Chordata; class Aves; order Passeriformes; family Furnariidae; genus Xenops; species Xenops minutus. The sequence goes on along the minus strand of JAWWEE010000040.1, from coordinate 22,342,122 downwards.
ACCGCCCGGGCGCGCCCCGCACTCACTTGCTGCGGCGAGCGGTCATGGGGCTGGGGCGCGGCGGCGCAGCGCGGCCCCGCGGCGCCCATGCCCTGCGGCGGGCGCGGAGAACCTCCGGCCCGGCCCGGTTCGGTGCCGTGCGGGGCAGCTCCGCCCCGGCCCC
>JAWWEE010000040.1:22318515-22341462 GCA_035221455.1 Xenops minutus | reverse complement strand
GCACTGCCCCAACACCCGCACTGCCGGCACTGCCCCAACACCGCACTGCCGGCACTGCCCCAACACCGCACTGCCGGAACATCCGCACTGCCCCAACACCGCACTGCCGGCACTGCCCCAACACCCGCACTGCCCCAACACCCGCACTGTCAGCAGTGCCCGAACACCTGCACTGTCGGCAGTGCCCGAACACCGCACTGTCCGAACATCCGTACTGCCAGAACCGCACTGCTCGAACACCGCACACCGCGCTGCCCGCACTGCCCGCACAGCCTGAACACCTGCAGTGCCCGCACACTGCACCAGCCACACCACTCGCACCGTCCGCACACCGCAGTGCCCACACATCCGCACCGCCCGCACACCGCACTGCCCGTACCCCGCACCGCCTGCACCCAGCTCCGCCTGCACCGCCTGCACACCCGCACCTCCAGCACCGCCTGCACCCTGCACCGTCCACACGTCTGCACCCTCCACATCCCGCACTGCCCGCACACCGCACCGCCCACACTGCCGTGGCCCCGCTTCGGGGCTGGTGGCCTGTTTCCATCCAGAGAGATGTTCAGCAATGGGCTGAGCAGAGCTGAGCGACACGAAAACCTCTCTCTTGCGGCACGTTGGCCCAGGGTGTCAAATGCCACATGAAAGGTGTTCACAAGGGTTCACGGGCATCTCTGAAGGTTTCAGCACCTGAAGGTTTCATCGAGCAAAATCTGATCATTAACAGCCCGGCACCCACTCCCACTTTTTTAAACAGCAAATACAAAAGCACAACCATATTGGAGATAAATTATTCCAGAAATGGCCCAAATATGCAGTTATTATTTAGGCAGAATGGCTGTTTATTTGCTCCGTAATGTGTATGGTACTTACAGATGCCACAACTGACCTGGCAAAAAGTCATCCTTTCTCTGAAATCCATTAAAGTGTGTGTGCATTTGGTGATCAGTGTAGGAGTTTCATGGAATCATAGAATGGGTTGGGTTGGAAGGCACCTTGCCGATCATCTAGTTCTAACCCCCTGCCATGGGCAGGGAAACTTTCCACCAGACCAGCTTGTTCAGAGCCCCATGCAACCCTGCCTTGAGCATTTCAGGGATGGGGCATCCATAGCTTCGCTTTAATGTCACTGTTTCTTGCTATTAACAGTGAACTCGGGCAGAGGGACTCTTCAGGTGTATTTACCCCTTCATAAAAAGAAAGTAAAATGAACGTGGACAGACATAAAATCCCATGCAACAGGAAATTTATGTCAAATTTATAGCAGTGAAAATGGTAGTAAAGTTGAAAATACTCAAGAATATTGCAGAAATGTGGTATGTGAAGATTTTCCTTCCTTGAAATTTGCTAAGCTTTAACTGCTATTTTGATCCTCTTTTGTGAAACCAAGAGCCTCTCCAGAAGTGTAGTGTTCTCATTTAAAATCTTCAGTGAATATTGATAATTCCATAACTAAACAAGGCAAACTGAGCAACAACCTGTTAAAAGGTGACATTGTACATTCACTGTGCTGTTTACATACCATTCATTCCTTGTATTACTGAAGACTTCACATGAACACAGTCAGTGAGACAGATCTTGAACAGGCATTTTCAGTGAACCCATTGCCAGTTTACAAAAACAGTATCAGTTTACAACTGAGCTCCAGTCCTAGCTGAGGACAATCCAGTCTGTTCTAACCAACATAAAAAAACCCTGTGGTTGTGTTTGTGTTCTTGATTGTTCCTTGGAAAACAGCAAATCACCTAAGCAAACTTTAACAAAAAATGCACTACAAAAATATTCAGTTATCTTACACTTTTCTTTGAACATGCCTAAAATAGCAAATGAGAAGTTTTCTTACTTTTTTCAGATACTTTTTTGCTTAGAGTAAAACTATTCTTAAAGTGCAGTAAGGAAAAAAAAGGAAAGGAAAGAGAAATCCAGTCTCTTAAACATCCTACATATTAAAAATCTTGTTAAAAAATGGCACCACAAGATTTTATGTCTCTGAGTTTTCATTCTTTGCGGTCTTTGATCATAATATGCTCTCAGACTAGTTTTTAAAAATTCTTTTGCAAGAACTCCACCACAAATGTAAAGAAAGTCCCCTAGTTGGTTAAAAAAATTTGCTCTCATTTTGTTAGCTAAATCATTAGCTGTCCAGAAGAGATTTTGCTCAAAACCTAAAGTAAACAGGTCCTATTTATGAATATCTGCCAAATGCTATAGGGCCCAGAGGAGGTCCCTTTGGAATACTGCTTTCTATGAGGCTGTCAAACTTTATGAAATTTCAGCGACGTCAGCACTGGGAAAGAAATACACAGGCAGTTCCCATGCATTCAAAACAGTAACTAAACTGAAAGTACTAGTAAATGACCCAAAATAATAATAATTTAAAAAAAAATCAGGGAAGCTGCTATGCTTCTTCAGTACATACTCTTTCATTTTCCTTTAAATTCTTCAGACTTTATTTAGGGCAAGACAAGAATATCTTTTACAAACAGAAGTCTAATGGCAAAGCTCTTTATAAGTTTTTGAAATATGTGTTTGCTGTTAACAAGTAATGCTTCTTTAATGCACAGGGAATTAGTAGCATGGAAAGGCTTGTGGATTGGTATTTTCTGCTTGGATTCTCTGATGCCTAATAAACTACAATTTGAGAAGCTTTTTTTCTGTGACAGGACAGCCACAATAACTTTCTAATATGAATTCTGTAGATTTTAAATAAAGTGTTCATGATAATGTTTTTCCATCAATGACAGAGAAGGAGGATGGAAATACAATTAACTCAAATAATCTCTTTTTCCTCTGCTTATCTGCCTATTTTAATTTGATGTATGGAAACTTAATATCTGTAAGTTAGCTCTTCTTTGTCAAATGTGCTTGAAATTGGCCAACAGGTTCAAAAGCTATTAGAAGAGTGCAGATTAACAGACATTTCTTGCATGAATACTACAGCATGATCTTATAAGCCCTTCCTCAATAGGAAACCTGATTAAAAGAGGAGTGGATATTAAAGACACCCATCCAGCACGTAGCTGTAAGTGTCTTCAATTTAAACTAAGTGATCCAGTGGAATAGCATCAGGCATGCATGTACATTTATAGGTGATTATTGCCTGATAATAATTGGCAGGAAACCTTATCCCAGAAAAAGTGATGAGTGAAAGTAATGTCCTTTCATATGCTGTCATAACATTTAAAATTACTCAGATGAGCACTGAACAGAGGAACATACACATGGATGTGCTTTGGCACATATTCATTTTAATTCTCTGTGGTATCTACTCAACTTGGTCTACTCCTATGAGGAAATTGTTCATGGACAGATTTTTTTCCAGGATTTTAGTATCAGCTAGAAATATCTTTGGTAGCACCATTGCAATTCTTAATGAGTTAATATTGTTTTCCAGCCACATTAACTGTTAGATGTGAAATTTTCTGTGATCCCTTTAATATTCATGGTATTTGAAAAGTTTCAAGGATACTTAAGTAATTGCATTTTATACATAGCTTTTTAATTGCCAGTCCCTGCTGGATATGGCCTGGGCAGGCAAGTTCTGTAACTGGCCTCTGTCTGCAATGAGTAATTTTTGTGACCAATTGTGCCAACATTGAACTCCGGATGGATTTCTAAAGCTAGCTGGTGGCTTGCCACTGTCTCACATAGGCATCTCATCACTTGGTCTTGCTTTCTCAGTCCGTTACTTGATTTTAATGGTATTCCGTACTTTGGTCCTATATGACTAGCTTAGTTCTTTCTCACCTTTGCTCCAGATCTGTATGCTCCTTAGCCTAGACTCAGACGTACTTAATTTCCTCCTTTTTGCTTGAACTGTTTTCTCTAGAGCCCTTCTCTCCATGTTTCCATTTTTCTGTTCTTTGATTTGTACCCTTCTTCTCTGGGATCTGGTTTGCTTTGTTTTTAAGCTTGGTTCTTGCCTGGTGTACTGGTTTCATGGTAAACCGGCAGAAGAAATGAACCTGACTCAAGTCAGAGTTACAATTTACTAAAAAAATTACAATAAATACAACAATACAGAGAAGAAATTTGGTTTAACCCACAAAATCCAGATATATAACCCAGCACCCTGGGGCATGAACAGAATGGAGTTCGTTAGCCCCTATGCTGAGCACCACATGGTCCCCCTGAGTACAAAGTAAAAGGAAAGAAAAACTTGGTGAGGATGATGGTAGCAGTCTTGTTGAGAGTGGCAATCACAGTCCTGTTGAGTTCCTGGTCCTCCTCTGGACCCAGAGTGGTACCAGAAGTCCCAAAGCCCAAAGATTATATATGCTCATGTTCATGTGGGAATGCCCAGTACATCCCCCAGGGCAGGGAATTTCACAATGGGTGATTTACTCTGTGAGTCATAGTATATTTTTGGTATTTTTGATGGCCCATTAGCAGACATGACCCTTGAGGCTGCGTGTGAAGGTGCTAATGACTCCCCTATCTCACAAGGTTCTTTAACACCCACCTTGTAGCCTGAGGTGTCAGGTGTGCCCTGGGCAGCTGCTCCAAACGGTCCATTATTAACAGTTCATCAGAAATTACACAGAGGGTGTAGAACACACAGTTTTGGTTACACCCACATAGTGATAAGCTGGTCCCCAGCCACTGTAACTAGGACACCTGGTCCTGAGCACTGGTTACAACTGTCTGCCCAATGAATATCCCTCTCTAATGACAGGCTTAATGTCAAGGGCAGAATGGAGGTTCGTTTAAGAACAAAATTATGGGATACACAAATATCCATCTTTAAAATGGAAGGTGTTTTGGTTGGCTCAGGAATAACCTGCCCTGTAAATGCATGATTGTAACAGGACCCAGCATTGCTACCATGAGGTAAAAGTGCCCCTCATTCTTTTGAAATAAAGACATCAAAAGGCACCAACTTCTTCCTGCCCCTAAAACTTGGTTTTACTTGAACATGAAAACAACAGTCTGGAAGAAGGTAGCACTTGAAATAAATAAAATACAAAGGAATAGCAAGATTAAGAGACTGAAACCATAGTCTTGAAAACACTGGCTTAATGGACTCTTGCAAAAGGTCTTCCCTGTTTCCTAGTTTAGCAACGTTCCTGGGCTCCCTGAATTGAAGTAACACCTCAGCAGATGTTTTTCTTTTGCTGGGATCTAGGACAATTTTCCTTCTCTCTGTCATTTCAGAGGCTTTGTTGCAGAGCCCAGGATGAATAAATCCATGAGCAACATGGCCTGACTTCATAGCTGGTCCACTCCAATCTGAGTTACTCTCTAAACCCGTATTTTTGCCTATTTCCTTTCTTTCTCCTGACTTTGCCATTGGTATACCTCTAGAAGCTCCTTGGGGTCACAGACTTGGGAGCAATATCCTCCTTTTTCCATAACTAGACAACAGCAGCAGCAGTGACAAGGCAAACGAGTGTCCTTCTTATGTTTGGTACCCCAGAGCTCTATGCAGTACCATGAATGGGGTCTCACCCGAGCAGAGTAGAGGGATAGAATCACCACCCTCAACCTGCTGGTCATGCTCCTTTTGAAGCAGTCCAGGATACATTTGGCTTTCCAGGCTGCAAGCATACACGGCCAGCTCATGTTGAGATTCTTGTCCACCAATACCCACAAGTCCTTCTTCTCAGGGCTGCTCTAGATTCATTCTCTGCCCAGCCTGCATTTATGCTTGGGGATTTCCCCTACCCAGGTGTATGTCCTTGCACTTGGTCTTATTGAACTTCATGAGGTTTGCACAGGCCCACCTCTCAAGTCTCCTAAGTTTCAGTCCCTTATCAGTGATCTTCAGACTCCTGTTTACTATAGTCCACACTTCCTTTTCAGGCACAAAAGGGGATTTTATGTGAACAAAGAGCACATTTTATTATCTGTTATGTGCCAGCACTGCTAGTTATCAAGGTTGTGTCACACTTCTTATCATAAAGCCCTGGTGCTGTAGGGAAATACAAAGGAGATTCCATCTGCTTTGGTGATCTGAGATCACCAACTGCTTTGCTGAACTGCAGTCAATCTCCACTGCAAAGTTCCTGTGTGGCAAGTTTCTTTAATCACATATTTCCCGGATGGTTATTTTGTTTTCTTTTTTCATTGTCCAGCTTGAGATCTCACAAACTGATTTGCAGAAACACTGAAACATTCACAACTCTATCTGAAGCTACTGGGAACTGTCCTTTAAAAATATGAAATGTAAACCATTGTGAACTACTCAGATGGATCAGCTTGAATTTTCAGATACTTGTGTTGTACAGCCTGAGTTTCCCAGCTGTAGGGTGGAGATGATAAAACTCTATTCTTTCTGGGAAATGCTGTGTAGAGGAATGTTTGTGAAACATATGTGTGCTATGAGAGTCACAGAACAGGCCAGCAGGAAATGTATGGTTGCCCTCACAGCTGAGATGGAATAGTGGAAAGTAAATAGACCACATGCTGAATGAAGCTAAAGGAATATACTAAAAAGCTCATTCTTTGCACATAATGAAGCAGGGGTCAAGGAGAAAAATGTGTATGATTGTATAACTAAAGCCAGCATCATAATTTTGATAAGATAATAAAGATTCACAGATATCTTTAACTCTGACGTTTCCTTGTTTTTCAATGTTTAATAAATTACTTCTTAGGGCAATTATACTTTGGGAAGGTCAGAGTGCATATAAAATAGATTTTAATAGAAGATTCTCTTGCTAGCTAAGGTAAATATGCTGCTCTGCATTTGGTTGCCCTTCAGTACAGAGTTACGGTTACACCCTGTTATTTCATCTAATTACACATACCCTTACAGGATTCAGAGCTCAAGTCTGATTAAGCATTAACAGAGAACTTACTAGATGCAATTAATTAAAATCTGGTGTCACTTAAGTAATCATCAGTTTCCTTGTGGCCTTACAGGATTTTTTGTATTAGATATTAGGCTAATATAATGACAGTCAGCAAGTAACTAACTTTCATTAAAGTTGGAATCAGAAATGACCTTTCATGGAACAGTGGATGACTGTGACTTCCTCGCCATTTTTTTTTCTGCTTCGTGCATGTTATCTGCTTGAGCCATCTCTATGCTAGTATTTTATAAGTAATATTCTGCATAGGCTGGTTTTCCCTTGAAGCCTCTATATATTTGCTGCAGGACAAACAAAAATACTTCATAAATATATACAGCTCGTTGTCTTCACAAGAACTTGTAATTCTCAAGTATTTTGAATTTTAAGTTGGTAGCTGAGAATGTATGGCATTTATTTGTTAAAATTCCACCACAAAGAGGCTCTTTATAATACCTTTCCTAAATGTATCCTATTTTTTCAAGGGGGTGAATTGACTTCTTGTCATGTAAACAATGTGTTATTGAAACATTGGTGCATTACTCCCATGGACCAAACACCCTGGTGAGGGAGGGTGCTGGATTTGCAATGCAGACATAAGCATGTAGGATTGGACTGCCACTTAGTGGTGCAGGACATCATCAGTTCTTGTGCCACTACCATTGGCACTGACATGGCTGAACACAGCTACATCATCCACCAGATAAGATAAACTGTACACAAACAGGGGCTCACAACTGCTGTATGACTCTAATATAACATCCTAGCAATGCTAGAGTTAGTATAAATAGATTTTGTAGGAAATTCTGAAAAATACAGTTAGAAAGTGAAATGCTTTATAGCTCAATTTTGTCCAACACCAAAACACCATTATTAAAGAGAATTATCTGGTCTGAGCTGCCACATAAGTGACTTGGGTGCTTACTTACTGTCATTTATCCATGATTTGCCATGGAAGATGTTAAAATGGCATTACAATCCCAGGGGATTGCTTATCAAAGAACTCTTGCTTCAGTACGACAGCACTGGGATGCTTCTGATAGTTATGATGTGCCTTAATTTAAATTGTGTTCTCTGTTTGCATCACACTAGTAGGTATCAGCTTTTCTTTTTCAGGATCAAAGGATATCTTACTGCATGTCAGAAACTCATTAAATCTATATTTATAAATAAAGCATTTGTTCCACAGGACCAGGTGTCCTTGAACCACTCCAATGAACAGCTCTGCAGGACGTGTCCTAAATGTACTTAAAGCTCCAGTGAATGATGAAAATGTGACTTGTCTGTTAAGTGTCCTGGCAACAACTTGTTATGGCCTATAAAGCACTAGAAAAAGTGCACACAATGGTATTCCCAGAGCTGAATCACAGATCTAATTAGACTCCCATAAAACGGCTTATTCAAGACTGAAAAATTGCTGGACTGATTACAAAGTTTGCTTTATAGATTAATAGGCTAGTTTAAAAGCCATAGTTCTTATTGTGTATGAACTACTTCTTTACGCACTTTGTTGTACAGGTATTAATTGCTTTGACTCTTATGTAAAATATGTCTATATTGCTGCTACTTTTGCAAATGAGACCTGCCTCAGGTAACCTTTTTAGCCTGTGATTTTATTTTTTTTTTTAAATGAATGAAAAAGAAATCAATCTGCTTTCCAAGTTAGAATTAATTTTCAGGTTTATCAGCAGCTGAATACCCAGACTGCTGTTCACACTTCCTAATTATTGAAAAATAGGTAATTCAATCCAGAAAGACTTTAAAAGTAGAAGCTGCACATGATACATGCAGGAATATTTTGGACACAATTTAAAATACTAATAGACCTTCTGGGGATGCTTCTGTGGACATCTTACATTTGAAGGAGCTACTGGATCTGGGAGACAAGCAAAAAGAACTGCACCTATGTGTCATCATGGCAACAGCTTCTTGGTACTGGTGCTACAACGACTAGGGCTAGCCACAGGCACACGCTGACTAGCAAGGGTATGCTTTCCAGCAGTTTTCATTGCAGAATGTTCAACTCTGTTTTCATAAAAAATCCTCTATAGTCTATAAAATCCCTGTCCTAAATAGTAACTAGCTACAAGGACAGTGAGATTTTTTTGTGTATTACATCCTTTTTATTTATATGGCTCTATAAACTAATGAGTCTACACCATGTCAAGATCAAATGCCAGATGTTATGTTTGACTATTAAACAAGTCAAGAGAAGCACAGAACATTTTCTTTAGAGGGAAAAGCTGCACTGGCAGCAAGTTTTGAGAAGACTAGAGGTAAAGGGAGGTGACTGGGTGGAAGTACAATTTCAATAGTAGAATAAGGGATTTTAATTTTTTAAGTATGAAGGAAGAGAGCAATTACTTCAGAAGAGAAAATCTGACAAAAGCTGTTAAAGGTAGAGTGATTGCTCTTATTACCAAAATATCCATTCAATTTAACTTTCGCTTCATTAAACACTGATCAGTCTAGCAAATGACAAACCAAACTATTTTTGACCAGCCACCATTGTTTCCAACGTGCTTACTGGCTATATGCTGGCCTTTCTAGAGTGACCATGGCTTTGCAGTACTCTCTTTCACAGTTCTCTCTTATTTCTACTTGCATTATTCTTCTGCCATGTTTCCCTCTTTCATACCCATAAATCTTTTTTTTTATTTTTCCCACAACACTATCATCAACAATTTCTTTTCATTTTCTGTATCCTGAATTCTGCTAGAAAAATCCTATGGCTACTTAGAGGTCCTCACTGTAAGCTTTTCCACTCTTCTTTTATTTCTCATATTGACATTTCTCATGTGCTCCATCTTTACTATTTCAGAAGGTGAGAAAATTCTTTCATTTTCTTGTAAGTATTCATCAGTAAAACTTTGCTTCTACCAGCTGATGTAAGGCAAATCCATCTCCTAGAAATTCCTCTCTTTCTGTAACTGTCCATTTGCATTCCACACTGGTTCCTTCTTTCTCTGAAATCATGAGATGATTCACTTGCAGCTGTAACTAAGCAAGATTTCTCATACCTTTACACATAAGGTGTTAAGGACATACTTAGCTACACAGGAAAAAAGAAACCTTCCCTGCTGCCCAAATAAGAAAATAAAAGCTTAGGTGGCTGGACAACAAAGATGGGAGTTATGTTTGACATGATCCTAGTTTAAATATGTATCTGATAATTTACAGTTGTGTTGGTGTTTTTTCATGCTGCTGTAAGTCTTAAACATAAGCTATATACTTACCAACTGCATGTTGTACTCTTAAACATTGACACTTTTTTATCGTTTGTTATTCTTTTCTAAATCCGAAAGCATAAAGGTTTAAGAATGTTTTGGGTTTTTTTTTAGTTGTGTTATCTGATCATTAAGCTTGAATTATAAAATTTTTAAAAAAGTATTGATCAGAATTATTAGTAAAGGTTTACATTCTTTATGTGGAGCATATTATGTACATTTTCTGTTTTCTTTCAAGAGTATCTTATAATACAAATAATCAAATAAAAGCTCTTTTTAGAGAAGAAAGAGTAATTTGATAGTAGTCTTAATGCAATAGAGTAGTGGCTGTGCTCAGCTGACAAGTATCCACAGGTTCTGTGGTGCCTTGGGTCCCCTCTCAAACTAACCACTTTCTTCCATGACCTTCTTCCATAAAACACAGTGTGACACCAGTGATGGACCTTTTATGGAATCACCATTATTTATTCAGAGCTTAAAGTAGTAAAGTCTCCACTGGGAGATGTCTGCCTCACAGTATCTTCTGAAGATATGTAGATTAAGCATATATATGCTTTGTCTATTACTTGTCTTTTTTTTAATACAAGTAATGATAGGAACAAAGAGGATTTATTACTAAAACAGGATAACAATGACTGAAAAGTTGTGTAAGTGAAGCTTTATCATCCTTCAGTCCACAGATCTGTTATGTTTCATGTTCACTACATGCTGAACAGAGTAAAATAGTTGGAACACAGGGAAAAATTGAAGGTGATTAAGATAAAGCTATCATGAAGCCTGATTTTGCCATTCAATAGTGTTGTTTCCATGGTAACTCCTGCATCACATGGCACCTGTGGATATGATGCAAAGAAATCTCTTATAGTTGCACAAATACTGATCAACATGAAGAGCAAACTTGGGTGTTTCTATTATCAGTGTGAAGTGAGTATTTTATTTCCATTAGAAACACAGAATTTTCCATAACTCACTGGGTACTTAAAATGTGACAATGTAAACAGACTATTATTCATAAGGGAAAAGCATGTAATATTTAAGGATGGAAAAAGAAAAAGTTTTATGAGAAAGGGGGAGAGCAGTAGGTCAAAGGGACAGCTGGTGTGTGTGTGTTACCTGATATGGGAGTTCTGCTCTCTGTTACTATTTTGTCACTGCTGTAGCAAAGCAGTAAATGATAGCTACTAGTAATTCACTGAATAAGGCACGTGTCTTGTCCAGCTGTATCCATGCCTTCAGTCTTCCTGTGAACAGATTGAAGATCACAGTCTCTACAAAAAATCCCTTAGAACTTGCCAGGGGCGAGGAACTAACAGGGTTCTACAGAAATTACTTTAAAACTTACAGAACTTACATGAGTATGTGTCTTTTTTACTTTTTGACACTATCTTAAAAGATTATATAATGTGATTATTACTCCCTTATGAAAACTCTAAGATAAAAAAATACCAGAAAGTTATAACATTTCATTAAATTCTATAGCCTTACCTTTATGATGTTTTCTTTGCTCTTTCTCAATTCATATAAAAATTTTGCATAAAACCACACAGATTTCTTCACTGAAAATATTCATTCTTTTATTTTCCTATCATTTTCAAACTCTGAATATATAGGTCTATATTATGACCAACTGAAATGAGTTATGCAGGGATTGATAACGGAAAAGAGAACCATGAACAAAAGCTGAGTACCACTGCCAAAATTCCACATGTATATAAACGTGCATTCATGCACACATGTATGCACATATATGGAGTGGATATGTGTTTGAAAGGGGGTGATTAAAATTCAAATCTGAGTATGATTAAAGCTGAAATCATCACCAGATGACCATATTTGTCCTTGATTCATATATGTCGGTTCTGAACTAAAAGTCCATATAATATATTGATTCCTAATAGTGAATAAATTCCCACATCTCTGAGACAGGCGGCAGACACAGAGTACCTCCAGACTATAATTTAATTGCATGTGGCACTACATAAAAAGGCATTTAGCTCTGGCTGCTATGAATTTTTGCAGGGCCCTGTCAAGTCCTTGAAGACTGATTTAACATGCATTTGTCCTCTTTTAAAAAAACCAGCTTGATGTGCCCATATCACTTGCTGTGTATTTCACAAAATGTGCATATATTTTGAAAGGAAGTACCAAGGAATGATTACACATTAGTTTTATGCAGTTAATACTGATTGAAATTAGAAAAGGAAGAGCATTCCCAGCAGACAAATACCTGTGTAGGTATACTTTGGTTTTAGGTATCTATATAATGCATTTCAGTCCTAACATGATAATTTAATCTTCTTTCCTTTCCATTCCATTCTAGCTTGTTCCAAACAATGTCCTATTTGGCACACAAACTTCTAGTTCTCTGTTGGAAACCAAATATTTTTCTTTCCAGGGGCAGACATTCCTCAGTCAAGTTCAACAAAATGGCCCACAAGGGACCTGTCTCTGTTGTCCAAGCTAGCAAGATACATTTTGAGCCAGCATCAGTAAATAAAGAAGGCAAACTACAGCTGTCCTCCAGCATTTGAGGTCACTGAACAATTCCAGAACCACAAATCAGCAATTTAATGGAATTTCCCATTCAAACGATTAGGGCACATTAGACCATATCACAGGCCAAAATGTTGGATTCCCACAACAACAACAAAAACCCCAACCAACCAAACTGCTGTGAATCAGGTTTTTCTGTCTGGCATCTCTTACACAGTATTTTTTGTAATTCTGTAGATGAGTATAGAGAAGTTCAGAGAGAAATTCTTTGAATATGAATTATCATATGCCTTTTAATGAACTCCGCAGCCTACAAAGGACCATGTGTCTGGTATGAGCCAAGGCCACTGTTTAAAACAGGGGCACGCAGCAGGGGCAATGAGAGGTGGCAGAGAGGGGCCATGAGAAAGCAGCCCCCCCGTAAGGGCTTGCTGACAAGAGACCAGAAGGTAATTCCCATGAGCAGGCAGAATGTGCTCTACCCCCAAGGGTTGCCTACTAACCTTGCCAGTCACATGGACGAGTAGAGATGAGGAAATAAAAGAAGAAAATGAGTGCTTCTTGGTGGGAGGAGTGAGGTTTAATTCTGGTGCTAATTATAGGGTACCACACCATATATGAAATATGATAGAAGACACTTTAGCTAAAAAAAAATGTGTAATTGATTATCCAGCCACTGCACATAACTACACAGCAAATTAATGCATTGCTCTGAGATGTAATATTTATTCAAATATAAGACCATGTGAATTAAAAAATGCAATTATAAAACACTAGAATCTATTCTTGTAAATTACGTGTTCAAATTTTAGCTCTAGACAACAATGACAAATTACAGTCCTCATTTCAAGGATATGAGATGCATTACATAATGCAGATCTATAGTGTTTGGAACCATTAATCATCATCATCAGGCAGCACTGGTTGTGTTAATCCTGTTTACAAAAGAAGAGAACTGCTAAAACATACTATTTTAGGCTTTTCCTCCTCCAGTAAATATTCTTTAGAAGGAACCATTTGTTATCTGAATTTGCGTTTAGCCTCTAAATAGAAAAATAGCTCAGAAATAATTGCAGCAATGTTGACATTCATGATTTAAAAAAGAATTAAGACCTGTTTCTATTTTCACCAAACACTTATCTCTTACTATGTTAATTAGCAGCTAAATGATGATTTAAATTACACAACTGCGTTACCTGATGGTTTTAAAATTATACCTTATGCACATAATCTAGAGGCCATTGGACTTTTCTCAAAAATTTGTAAAACACTGTCTTGAAAGGCATATGAGGTTCTTTATGTTTTCTGTCAATTTTTTCAAGAGAGATTCTCCCTTTATATGTAAAGATCATTGTCAAACATAGAATAACAGGTTTTACTGCTAACAAAAGTAATTAGTAATGTTAGTGGTATCAAGATATAAATATAATCACATTCAAACTGCAATAATATGAATTTTTAATCACATGCATGATTTTTTTTTATTAAATCTGTTCCCTGTGGTTGAAAGATGCTCAATATCAGGTTAGACTAGGAGATGGGTTTTTTTGATCCTGTAAAACTTTTTAAGGTTTCTTAAATATTCCTTTTCTTTATTAAATATCAGTAAACACTTTCAATTTAATGAATGCACAGATAGCAGCCTGGCAATGAGGAGTTTACTTAAGACATGAAAGGCTCAGGGTCAGCCTGTAGGTCTACTACTCCTCCCTTTCCCAAAAATCTGCTCCAGCCGCTAGGAAATCAACTCTGCAGTGGTTTTCTTAAGGTAGAGATATACTATGCCTTTCTGTATATTTTGTTTAAATTCTCTGCAACAAATGTGTGAAGCTGAGTCTCCAGCATCACAGACAAAACAATCATTGGACTAGCTCCATAGTTATTTCTCTCGCATCTGGCAGTCACATCCAGGCAGAAAAAGGAGAAAAAATCTCAGCGACAACACCTAAATAAGACAGAAGTGACTTCTGAGTCTGCTGCTTAGCTCCCAAGGGTTTTATGAGCACAAGGCTATTGCCTATTATACCTCTCTCTCTGAGTATTGCAGTTCAGCAAAAGCCCTATTCAAGCACTTAGGTTCTTGCAAGCACTTTAGCATATAGGGAATGAGTATTTTCCAGCTAAAAAATTGTTTTGTTGAAGAATTCCCAGTCAGCTGCATTTCCAATTGTCTTGCATTAGTCTTTAAGAGCAGAGACACAGAGAAGAGCTGAGAAGATCTGAGATTGTAAGTAAGTGGAATACAGGATTTCTCATTAAAAGGGAAAAAACACTATTTGTTTTCAAATTGAATTGGGGTAAAAAAATGAAGTGATTTTTTTTTACTTTCCTTATAAATTACTGACAGTTAATTAGCAATAAGGAGTTCTTTCCTTTAAAAAAATATGTTCCCATGCCACATGAGCTTAGAGTTTCTGTAAAATCAACTGCTTCCCATAATGTAGCTTTCTCTTCTGGTAAGGCCCTTATTTCCTATAACTTCTGTGATACCAACAAATTTAATAGATATAACACATGCAAATATAAAAGACCAGACAGTTCTGCAACAACAGATATGAAAATAAGAGATGGAAAATTTCTTGATTGGAACCTCTTCACCAAAATGAACTCTTTTGTAAGATATTCTGTTCATATTAGAAAAGCTGTGGCATTCCTATCACTTGTTACCCTGAAAGTAGGCTGTTCGTTGCAATGAATGCCAACTATTACGCCAGTGAAGTCCAAAGGAACTAGGTAACTGTCTTCATATTTTGTTGAAATACTGACACCAGGTAGATGTCTAATAGGCAAACTCTCCATGTGCACTAAAATAAAAGAATATTGAAGGCTTAAGATTTAAACATCCTGTTTTGAAAGAACTGGCCTTGAAATACATGAGACTTGTGGAGATGTCTGAAAACTTGAAACAAGATAAACCCTTCTAAAATGGACTGCAATGGCACTTACTGCCTCTTCTGCTTTAACAGTGCAATTTCAAACAACCTTGTGCATGCTCACATGAAGGATTTTTGCATAAATGCAAACATGAAGCAATTTGTCACATCATTACAGTATGTGCTGATTGCAAACCTTTAGAAATGTAAAAATATGGTAAGGTTACTCCCCCAATGCATGAGATGCAAAACAAATCAGGTATTGACTTAGCCTGTGGCCACTTTTTAGTCTTTATTTCTGTAGTAACTAACATGACAGGGTTCACCACATGGTGAGACAATGAATCTGCAGAACAAAAATGATAATAACTATCTTAGAGTATCCTGATGCAAGTTAGTAGAGAATAATCTCAGTTCATTTGTAAGACACACTATACATTTAATTGTGATGTAAATTTGACCCAAGATATACAAAATAGGTACACTTGGATCACGTGAAATATTTGTAAAACTTGAAAAAAAAAAATCACACAAAAATGTCAATAGAACAGTTGGAGAAGAGCTTCTGTGCTGTCCAAATTGTATTTATTAATTGTATACATCTCTATTGAAATAATTATCATGTAAATTAGCTTCCCCAGAAAGAGCATGACTGTACTTTGAGAACATCACAGCTACAATATTATTACTGCCTTGAATACATGTGGTAATAAAATTTCAAGTAAGTCAGTTGTTCTCCCTTTGTTTCCCCCAGTTTTGCCTAACAGTATCAAAGCAAAGATGCAGACTGATATCTTATGCTAAATTGCAGTACATCTTCTCTCCTTTGGTAAGAAGTTACAGTATGAAGCTGTATGAGGAGTGGCTGAGGTCACTTGGTCTGTTTAGCATGGAGGAGACTGAGGGAAGACCTCACTGCAGTCTCCAATTTCCTCATGAGGGGAAGAGGAGGGGCAGACGCTGATCTCTTCTCCCTGGTGACAAGTGACAGGACCTGAGGGAATGGCCTGAAGTTGTGCCAGGGGAGGTATAGGTTGGATATTAGAAAGAGGTTCTTCATCCAGAGGGTGGTTGGGCACTGGAACAGGCTCCCCAGGGAAGTGATCACAGTTCCAGGCGTGACAGAGTTCAAGGAGTGTTTGGATGATACTCTCAGGCATGTGGTGTGACTCTTGGGAATAGTCCTGTGGAGGGCCTGGAGTTCAACTTGATCCTTGTGGACCCCTTCCAGCTCAGCATATTCTGGGATTCTATGAGTGTCCTGTCCTGCAACTCCTCTGAGTCCAAACTCCAGTTTCTCATGTGCCCTAATCTCTGCACAGCTCTTGCTTAATGATCATGAAGAAGGTGATTTCTGGGTTATACTCATGAATCTAACAGTGTATGCCCAAAGTCAGCAAGGATTCCTGCCTGCCCTCAAAGTCTGCATCCTCTCCTGTGACAAATGTGCTCCTTCAATCATAATGTCACTATTTTGGCAAATTTCTGAGTATTTCCTTCCCCTGCTGCCGCTTTCAACCTCTGTGAGTTTGCTCAAGGGACAAAGAAAGCTACAAGAGCATGAATTTGAGTCAAGGGTAATACAACTTCATTGTCATCACCTAGTGATCAGCTCTTTTATTTTTTTACTTGCTCCATCTGTAGACCTCAAATCTCAGAGGACTCATCTGAACAGCAGAGGGGATAGATGGTGTCGTATCCCACATTCTTCTGTGCCACTCATGGCGTAGCAGACATTTAGAGCATTTCTTGGTGGAAAGCTAGCAGATATGGACTGTTTCCAGGCACAAGAATGTGCTGACCTCATGGAAAATAGTATGTGCATAAATCTGACAGAAAAAGGCAGAAAATGTCTTTCATTACAGATATACAGCTAAAGGCATTTGAAACTTCTTAATAGAATTCTTTAAATAATCACTAAAATAATTACTCTGAGACTTTATTGCTGTGGATGCCATGTGACCCAGCATTCAAGACTTTAAGAAAATCAAGCAAACAAAAGTGGACGCTCTGTGAGAAGCAAAATTGCTTACGTTGGTTCCTTGTGCATGAGTTATATTCACCAGCTGAAGCTTTTTCCATGGTTGGGGCACTCATTGCTTTTTAGTGTGGAATTTCTTGAGTCTAATAGGGGGAAAGTTCATATTGCAACCTTTTCCTCAGTGAAAAGGAGAAAACCCCCAAAACTATTAGAGGCAATGCAGCATCTAATGAGTACACAATTCCTCTCTAAAAGAATGACTTTTTCTTCAGTTATGTTGAAATTAGCCAATTAATTCAATAGAGACAGGGCAGAGTGAATGGACAGATAAAGAAATGTGCACAGATACATATGGATTGCTCATATAAGCTTTATTTCCTTAGAAAGCCAGGATAAAACATTTTGGTGATTAATATATAAACAGCAAATGCTCATATCCTGCAGACTTTCAGGAAATAACTGAAATCCGCAAGAAAATTTAACTGAGTCTGTAGCAGATAAAATTAACTAAAAGATGGAGATATAATTGCCTGAGTCTGTACACAAAGTCAAGCTGAAAGATAAATGGCAGTTCCATTTTCCTGTTGACTGTTAAAGCAAATTAATTATCTGGGGTCATGGATTTGCTTCCAGAAATAGGTATGTGAATCTCACAATCGAAAGGGTTTGTAATAAGCAGAAAAAGAAAGTGATTTCTCAGATAGATTATTATCCAGACACAGTATTTTTGGGCCAAATTTGCCCTTTTAAGGATCATGTCATGGAAATGTGAAATTTCCACATAGTGCTGCACTGGACAAGGGTAACATTATGTACTTGATACTCTGACCCAGCTTCTTCCTAGGATCCAGCTTTGGATGGAGTTTCCCATTACCTAAAGTTGATTGCCCAGAAAAAATACGATCATGCCGTAACCCTTACATGGTGCTCAGTCTCAAGACACTTCAGTAATTTAACTAATGTCCTCCAATAGCCATGGTGTGTAGTACAGCAAGAATGATAGTTATTTCCTGCAGAGGGAGAGTGAGGCTGTGGGTGATGGCCCTGCAGCAGCAGAAGGGCTGGAATTCGGGAGATGGTGGGGTCCATGGCAGCTGGGAGGGACAGCTGGACTGAGAAACTGGGAGGACCAAAACAAACGGAAAAACAGCTGCCACAGCAGAAAAATAGCAGGCAACAAACAGGAAGTGAGGAGGAATTACAATAAAATCGTTGAAAGCACATGAGGAGACCAACAAGCCTGACACTGGCAGACAAAACTTCTAGGAATGTTGTGATCCACAACACATGCTCACAGCAGTGCACCGTGGTGAATGGATTCTGGCCCACCAAACAGGACTGCTGTAGTGCAGCAGGAGCAGGTGCCAAAGAAAAGCAAACTGCTCATTTCTAGTAGTTTAAGAGCTACCCAGGCTTGCAGTTTTATGTAGGTTCTGCTGCACCCGTGGCGGATGCCTCTTAGCTGTCACTCTGTCTTAAAGTTCTTCTCTGAGAGCAGTTTAGCCCTCAGAAACAGACATGTACCTCTGCAATCCACGGGTACAACGGGCAGTGAGGCTCCCTCATGAGAAACCAAAGCACAGGAGCCTACCAGCAGTAGCTGAGACCTGGAATATCAGTCTAGGGATGGACTAGGTAAGTCTTTCCTGATCTCTTCAAAACAAAGCATTAGAAATGTGTCCTGGAAAACAAAGAAACAAAACATAAGGACTGTAGGTCCAGTAACACTGTATTAGACAAGAGTCAAAAATCAGAATACTGAAGTAAATACATTAATACATAGTCCTAAATGGGTACAGAAAGCCCTGGCAAACACAGTTTAGAAGACAGATTACGAAGGAACAAGGAAAGAGAGGGTCCCAGAGATAGATAGCAGGTGAAATGCAAAGATGGAAATGATGGAGTTAGATGGGTCAAAAAACCCCACACGTGGGAAGAGATTGAAGAAATTAGAATAATGAAAAAAGGACAGTCCAGCAATCTGGAATGGATAAGGGCAGAAGCAAGGGAGAAGATTTGAAAGTCTTAACCCCATCTGAGAAGGGAACCTCAGAACATAAATCCGTGTTTTTAATGTTTTTTTCCTGTCAGTTGAAAACTAATGAAACCTATGCAAGCAATTAGCTTTAGGTAGATCACAGGGCAACTGTAATATTCCTTTATGCCATCACTCTGTCACAGTGATGAAACATGATTTATGTGAAACATTTGCTGGAGAAATGCCATCAACATTAATAACGTTTTATAAACAGGAGAAAACAGCAGCTCCTGTGGCCTCCCTTCCTTTCCTGTGCTAAGCAGCTCTGTTGATGCATGGTTGTTTTTTGAGCAATGCTGACAGTAATTCACAAATTGAATTTTTTCCTTGAGTTCACAGTTGGTGTTTAGTTCTTTTTCACTGTATTTGCATTCCAATAAACAGTCATTAATCCATGTTTCCTTATCAGGAGCTGTTTTAATTAGGCTGTTCTAAAAGTTGAGTGAATCAATAGAGTTAATTCTTTGCATTTATATACAACAAGAAGTTTTCCATTGTAAAAACAGGGGTCTTTTATGGTCTGAGTGGCTTATCACGTCTTAAATGTCCGTTTAAATTCAGTGCTATTGGTATGTCATGATAAGCACTGAAGTTGGGGTGAGTTGAGGCTACTCATTTGACTATACAATATGAATTAAGATTGGCAGAAATGAAAAGTGTGAGTTTCTTCATTTGTCTAAAAAATACTGAAGAGGACTACAGACAGATAAAGAAGTTCCTGTTTTCTTTTAAACAGATTCTCAACAAAGTTGAAATGTATTTTCATTTCTATTCAACTACATAATCCCCTCCCATCCCCTGTTGCAAAGTACTACAATGAGCAGTCTCTGCAGCAGGTCTCTATTTTTAGAAAAGCCCCTCAGATGTCCCAGTAAAACATAAAACATAAAGGGGGGCACTCATACAATGAAGACAGCAGCCAGTCGCACTAGTACTTTTTCATTCTGTTGGCAAACCTGAGTTTCATTTTGCCTTTTCACTAATATAGACAGGGCACATGCCATTGCTGAATGGAAATGACTGAGACACAGCTCCAAGAGCTGTGTTTCTTGGGTTGCTTGGTCTAGGCACAACATACAGAAACCAGATGAAAATCTGGTGCCCAGTACCTCCCAATGAGAATTTTGCTGACTATTCCCAAGCTTGCAAAGACGAGAATGTGGCAAACTCAGGCTTGCAAACTGGAGCATAGGAGAAGTCACAAGGTCCCAATGTCTGTGTTGTCTTGGGATTTTGGTCATGAAGCAAATAGTAAGGACTGTATTACAGTTGTAGTTCTAATAGTGGTACCTGTGTGTACAAAACTGTTCTTTTAAACTTCTGATCCATTAAACGTGCTCCCCAAAGTGTGTATGACATTTGTCTTCCTTAAAAAGCATTAAAGCCACAACTAAGCATAAAGGAAAGTGACCCCATCAATTCAGATTTCCCATAAATTCACCTAGCTTTTCTCCTAATGAATATAGGATGTCATTACTTTGCTGTGCTTTTTCATGGGCTAAGCTCTCTTTGCCGCATCAAACCCTTTCACTTCAATAAAAGTGCAGACACGTATCTTCCCAGGCATGGTCAATATTGTCTTCCGTATACCAAAATGGGGCCAAACAGTTTCTCACATAAAACTTCAAAAATACTGTCATTCCTACACCAAAGTGACCTGTATAAGCAATCATATACAGATTATTTCAACTAAGGCTAACTCAGCTCAATGACCATATAAAATCTGTTCATTTGTACATATGAAACTGGACAGTATTTCTAGTTTGGCAGTGCAGACTACGGGGCCAGTGATGGAGTGAGCATGGAAAGAGAACTTTTTTCGCAAAGTATAAGTTATTATCAAACCTTTTCTTTCCCCCATCTTTAATGACAGAGTAATTAAAAAGAAAAAAATAAAACCTTAGCTGTACCCCATGTATTCCACACATTATTACCATCAGTCTTCATAAAGGCCACACACAAAATTTATGCTTCGTTTCCCCAAATTCAGTCCCCTTAGCTAACTATTCACCATGTATGAACTTAACACATGATAAAAGAATGCCATTTTTCATGGGTCTTGACTCTCAAACACATCTCATGAAAGTTTTACTCAGACGTGGCCGAAGTGTTGTTTCTGTCCTTGCTTGGATGAGAAGGGTGCAGGTGAGAACACGTAGAGGAGGCAAAAAGCGTGGTGGAAAGCAAGCCTGACCTGCTACAGCAGTTCTTATGCTCCTGCACCCACACCTGACATCAGTCAAGCCCCAACAATTCCTTTCCCCAGTCAAAACCGCGATCTGGATAAATGCATTAGTCCGTGATTAGAGCAATAAATATCATCAACAAAAGACCATGAAATAAAGTACTGGGCGGATTGAAACCTGTATGAAAAGCCTCCGCTCCAAACACTTAAATTACTGCAGTAAGTGCTGTGACTGGACTGCGATGAGTGCCATCAGCTAAGTGTGTTCTGCACGCCGAGCAGCAGTCCTGAAGCCGCGCTGAGGTTCCGCCGCAGTCCGCCTGTCGGGGCTCTGTCGCCCCGGCCCGCCCGCCACAAGGCGCGCTCTGCAGCGGCTCCACGGCGTCTGCCCTTTCTCCTGCTTTGTATGCCCTACTGCCGGCTGTGAGCGTTCAGAACTGCGCCGGATAAACACACAAAAGCCCCAAGTCTCGTCGAAGAAGCTGCAAGGTCTCCCTGTCCATTCTCCTGACTGGTGGGGCTCCGGGAGCCCGGCGGCCGAGCTGGGGCCGGGAGCTGCTCCCGGCGGAGAATGCCGTGCCCCTGCGAGGCGCGGATGCCGCGGTGGAGCGGCCGGGAACGCGCGGCATGGCGGCACGAGCCGGCTCCCCGCACAGACTACACTTCCCGTGATGCCGCGCGGGGGCGCGCGGGCCGCGCCGTGCGTCAGCGGCGCGGGCAGCCAATCGCGGGGCGGGCGCAGCGAGCGCCGTCCGCCGCCAATCTTGTTTTCGCTGAGTCGAGGCGCTGGTGTTGTTGGCGGCGGCGCCATATTGGAAGGGACGAGCCCCCGCTCTCGATCAGCCCCTGGGCGCGGGCCCGGCCGCCGCCATGCTGTACCTGGAGGACTATCTGGAGAGTGAGTGTGTGCGCGGCGGGGAAGCCGGGCGGCCGGGCACGGCCGGTGCGGGGGAGCCGGAGGGAGCCGCGGCGAGGAGGCGGCGCCCCCCCTCCCCCACGGCAGCGAGTGACTGAGTGGCTCCCCCTCCCCCTCTCTCCCGCTCCCCGTGTCCCCGCAGTGATCGAGCAGCTTCCCATGGATCTGCGCGACAGGTTCACCGAGATGCGCGAGATGGACCTGCAGGTGCAGAGTACGTGAGTCCCGCCCCCGCCGCCTCCGCCCGCCCCGCTCCGCCCCGCCCCGCCCCACGGGCTCCGGCCCCCGCCGCGGGGCGGGAGGGGCGGCACAGCCGAGCGGCCGAGGGAGGAGGCGAAGCGGCGCCGCGCCGGCAGCCCCGCTCTCTCCCCGCCGCCGCTCCCGCGCTGCCCCGGGGCGGTGGCGCCTCCCCGCGCCGCGCCCCGGCTCTGCGGCAGCGGACG
>JAWWEE010000040.1:22286982-22318481 GCA_035221455.1 Xenops minutus | reverse complement strand
GTCCCGGCGCGCGGGCGCTGCGGCGCCGCCGGCACGCGGCGAGGGGCGGGGCGCGCGCCCCCGGCTCTGTCGCGACAGCGCCGGCCCCGCCCCGAGCGCAGCCCGCGGCACAGCGGCGGGAGTGCCGGGACGGGCGGCAGGGCTTGTGCTGCTCCCAAAGGCTTTCTCGGTGGCATGTCCCAAACTCTTTAGATTTTTGATCCCTAAGAGCAGTGATGGTGGTTTGGAACATGAGTTATGTCCCACTCCTTCAGCAGGCAGCGGCATGCTGTCCCTGAAACCTTCCAGCCAGCTCCCTCAAAATAGCACATAGGAAGGTGCTTTTTGCTCTGCCTCTCATGCCCTAGCTGACACGTAACCAAATATACTTTATAAATACACTTCAGGTTTTATACAAGTTATATTTTAGATAAATACATACATAAATATATATTATATACTGTATATAGTTAACAAATACACATACAAAGTATATTTATAAATACACTAACATACAAAGTATATTTATAAATACACTAAGTTCCTTTCAGATCAATTTATATCTCTCTTTTTATATCCTGATACAACACTGGGTATATCCACTGCCTCATGCTGTTTTCAGGATGCACTGCCTTTGCATCCTTTCTACTGCAATCTCGTCTGCCACTTGGGTGTCCTGTAACAGCTAATTAGCTGTTGTGGTCATTTAACACAATTAATGTGGTTATTTATAACTGTGATCCAAACTTAATGAAACTGTTATTGCACAAAAGATGAGAGAAACCAATACAAAAAGGTTAGGCTAATTTAAAGAGGAGTGAGAGAAAGAGCAAAGGTTGGAATAAAAAGGGAATGTTCTCTAGGAATACACAAAGCAGCACTAAGTGGGAACAGTTCTTGAAAACTAGTTTAACCTGTAATACTTCAGAGTGCAGTCTCAGGCTTTCCATTGGATATTTGCTTTAGTAGACCCAGCAGGTCTATTTAACAGACCCTATTGACACATACAGAACTGGCTGTAGGATTTTTTTTTGTATACTGTAACCCAAGTGCTATCTTGGGTTCAGTGCTTAAAGTTGTGGGAACAGAGTCACGGCTCCTTATAGGAGATAACACCTCTGAAGTCACTATCACCAGGGAGCACTGGGATAGGGACTGAGCAGTACTCTGACTTAGGTAGTTTGCAGTAAGTTCCCAAATTTTTTTTGTGTTCCATAGGGGGGGCAAAGAAGCTCATAGGGGTTTTTTTTGAAGCATGTTTCAGAATTGAACCAGGTAGCATTGCCAAGGTTGCAGGAGTGTCATCTCCTCTGCTTTAACTGGAAATTACAAATAACACTCCATATTGTATTACTGGAAGTAGCAAATGACACTGAATATTGTGTACTAAGACAAACCTTGGGCACAGAGAAAAAAATCTCTCTCACTTTTGTATTTCTGTAATTTTTACAGTGAGTGACAGCATCCAAAGACATTTACAAAATTTCTGAACTAGCATCTCCTTAACATCAGTTGCCAAACTGCCTGATGAACACTGCATGCAAATCCAGAGGTTGTTCTCTGCTGACATAGTGACTTGCTGTGAAGAGTCAGTGTTGTGAGAGTACATAAAAACAGTAGTTTGATGAGTGATGCTGTCCCTGAAATCTACATGAGTTGTGATTCAGAGATATCTGTGCTGCTCTGTTTTAGAGTCAATGTTGACTTTATATTCTGTCCTGTTTGGTCCACATGGACTCCTAATGGGGCAGGTGCTGCTGTTTGTTGTTGGAAGAAATAATAAACAAGATGCATCTGATGTATATTCTGTTAAGACTGCTGTGGGAAAAGCAAAGATCATCGGAGTTGTGACTTGACTCTTGAGCTTTAACTGAGCTCCAGGTGAAGCATAAAATACATTTCTCTGTTTCAGTTTAAATCATGGATTATCAGGCCTTTACGGTAAAGTGTAAAGCTCTGGAAAAAGGCCTCTCTTCTAATAGATTTTCTGGCAACTCTCTTGAGAAATCTGAACTAAGAAATTAATATCTCAGAATATAGTATCACAGTTGGACTAAAAAGGTTGGGGGGAAAAAAAGGAGGATGAGCTTGAGTGTACCAGAGAGAACTTTTCATATAATTTGATAGATCTGACCTGCACTTCCCTTTGCCTTTTCTGCCCTTTCAGAAGAGACCAAGTTTCTGTGGAAGTTTTCCCTTATATACGGTTTCACACAGACTGATAATGTGTTCTCAATAAAAAGTGAAGAGGAAATACATTTTTTTGTCATTTCTTGTCTATGGAGCTCTTAGAATAACTATTACCTAAGATGTGTGAACGCTGAGGATAGGAGATACAACATTTGGTTTGTTGGCTTTTATGGACCAAATTGTAGTTATTTGGTCAAAGAAAAAGATTTTAGAAGCCTTCACATAAAGTGTGTGCTTCTTGCTTGCCTCTTAGGCTTCTCAATTTTCTCCCTGGATAACACAGTGCAGGTGGAGAATGCTCATTGTATGGACTCTCCCATCTTTAGCCTGTTTTACACCAAAACTGTTTGACCACTCTGTTTGTCTGGGTCTAAATAAAGTTGATGTGAGCCTGTATTGGCTTGGGATTAATGGTTAGTGAGTTGTTAGGTTCCTGTTGGGTTTGATGCTGGATGTTCCCAGCACAGGGAAAATTGATGAATGTTTTTGATCATTTACTATGAATGATTTTTGGTTATTTACATAAATAGTTCTAGCTGTGAATTTTCAGAGAGTGAAAAGACCTTTGGCATCTTCTAGATTTTAAGATTTAATCATGCTTGGAGATTCATGAGCTTCTTTAACTAGATAATTCACTTTCATTTTTTTTTTTGTCAAGAGATGATATGCATCATGTGATCCAGTTTTGATAGTACTTTCTGGAAAGTTTTTTAACTCTTCTACACCCAGAGTCTGAAGTCTGTAGGTAGTTGGTGGATTGTCTCACATTGAAACTGCTATCTGGGCAGTATCTGGGAGTGCTGTGAAAAAAATTCAGTATTGTCATCTATCTTGACACTAGCAAGGCTGTCAGAGCCGGTTTGACTGAGGCAGCTGCATGTTTTTGGAAATATACAAGCTGTTGTATGCACAAGTGTCCAGCTGTTGAAGCAGTAAACTCAGTGGGAGAAGGGTGAAGGGAAAGGGAAGGGAATCCCTGTTTCTGTCTCCATAAAGAATGAAAAAAATAACCTGTAGTTGACATTTTACTTTATAGAGATAATGTTAGAAAATTGGTGGTTTAATTTTTTTCCCCTTACGATATTTCTCAACTTTATGTAAGTGAGAGTCCTGTCCAAATAGTATTTTGCCAGGGCATTTACCCCTGTGGGTATGGGGGGGATAACTTATGAGTGCTTTCCATTTGCCATGGCTCTTCCTAGCATAAATGGAGAGGACCTTGACTTAAAGGCAGGACTTTACTCTTCAGTTGCTCTACCGTTTGAGGCACTAATTTTTTCCAATTATTTGGTTTTGTATTTGACTGTTTCTCTTAGGAGAATATTTTGTTTCCTGCTCAGTTTGTAACTGGCTAGAATGTTCCAAAGTCAGCAGTCTAGAGCCCTGGGTGAGGAGTTTGGGTCATGCTTTAAGTCACTACCACTGCTCTTAGGGACAAAAAACCTTTAGAACTTGGAGTCCTGCCTGTCCCATGCTGGAGAGCACAAGAACCTTGATGAGAATCCTACCAGAATGCAATTCTGCTTCTTGGAAATTAAGGTAAATATTTCCCTCCGCTGTCCACTGTCGCTTGGTTGTTTTGGTTTTATCTTTTTTTTCTCTTTAATAGTTTGCACCTCAGTACAAAGTCCTGTCAACTTTGTTTCAGAAAAGAATTTCCCCTTATTTCCTAATATTTATGTACGTGAGAAGATAACATTTGTCTTCATCTTTTCCTGTGCTACAGATGCAATGGATCAGCTTGAGCAGAGGGTAAATGAATTTTTTATGAATGCTAAGAAAAACAAACCTGAATGGAGAGAAGAACAAATGACATCAATCAAAAAAGTAAGGATATTATAGGAGTGGGTCACAATTTTCTTTTGCAAACTAAGATAACCTTAGGAAAAAATAGCTTATTCTTGATGGAGACTTAAGTGTTCAGAACTATGTCTTCCGTTGGGCAGAGATGGATAGAATTACCTCAGAGGAGAAAAGTGACTGAAAGGTTTTTCTTTGATCAAACATTTTACTCAAGTTTTACCCAGTATTTGCTAGCATTTAAAGAAAAATATGATCCTGAAATGGTGAAAAACACGGTAGTAGATTTTCAGCTCAGATTTTTTGTATCTGCCTGTGTGACATGAAGTTGTGTAAGTTAATTTGCTTTCTTTTTCTTAGAGGATAATTTTCAAGCTAGATTTAGCATTTCCTGTGATTCTGTCTCTTTCCTTGTATATGTTATATATATGGTGTATGTAGTTTGAGGGAGGGAGGAGTAACAATATGGATGTGTTCTGTTCTGTCTTTCAGTACTTGGGTATTGGTGGTGGTATTGTTAGCAATGTAGTCCATGATTTTTTCAGGAGCAAATTCGCTGTAGTCTCCTACACTGGCTACTTCAGCCTCTTACTGGATTATTTACTTCTTTAATTAATGCAAATAGATTCCTGTATTTTAGAAAAGAGAAAGACAAAGCTCTGACTTCACTAGAGTAAATGAAAAATTTGCTTTTGACTTTAATTGAACCAAAATTTCAAGTAGTTTTCACCTAAGCAAGATATTATTCAGTGCAAATTGAAAACTAAAAGGCCATAAAAACTGTTCAAATCTAAACATGTGGTAACATACTTTAAAAAAATGTTTTGTCTGTGATTTTTCGTTGGTTAGAGCAGACTTTTAAATTGGATTGCTTTAGTTGAATTATTTATAATACACTTAGGAGTTACAGAAATTTATTTTAAAATAATTCAAATTGTATACAACATTGTTTCTGTTTAACTGCAGTGCTGGAAAGGTCTCCCTGCACAGTACTGTTCAGCATCTTTTTGAAGAGCAGTAGGATCTGTGTGGTCCCACAGATCCTTAGGAAGTAAAAGACATAATCTCATTTTCAGTCTGTAACATTATGCCATGTAATATAAAATAAATTCAAGACTGTTTCTTTTCTTGTAACATTTCTTGCAGAAATATAAATACCACTGTAGGAGAAGGTGGCCCCGTCTTGTAGCTTGTTTTTTCTAAGGCACAGAGAATGAATTGTATATATTATATCTCATTTAAAACTTAGCTGATTGTTGTTTACAGTAAAGTTTCACAGTCTGTCAAAACCGACTTGAATTTCTCCTTTTAGCATGTATTTTATACTGGATAACAGTAGCGTAAAATTACTGAAATTAATTCAGTTATGTTCATAATTTTAAAAAATTCTCTTCATAACAGGATTATTATAAGGCTTTGGAAGATGCAGATGAAAAAGTGCAACTGGCTAATCAAATTTATGATCTGGTAAGTGGACACAAGACTTGTGGTGAATTACCTAAATCTATACCCTAAGGAGTTGTAAACATTTTGATAAGGACTACAGCTGTGCTACCTGTACTTCTATGTCATCTACATACAGGTATTTTGCTAGTGAAAGAAACATTTATTATTTTATTGACTTTTAAGTATTCTGTTAGTTTGGGTGGTGTCACTTAAATACAAAAGAAATAAATAAGATTAGAACTCATAAGGTTTTGGTGCATGGCTTTGACTATTTAGGAAACTGGTTGAAAGAGTCCTTCAGGATGCAGTCTTGAGGAGCACAGGAGACCAGGAAGTCTGGACATTGTTCAGTAAGGAAATCTTAGGCTGTTCCCATGTGCCAAAAGAGAAGCCAGCAGGGAAGAAGACTTGCTGGGCTAAACAGAGAGCTTTGGCTTCAACTCAGGGAAAAAAGGGGGTGTATCACCTTTGGAAGAAGGGCTAGGCAACATGGGAGGGCTACAGGGATGTGGTGAGTTTAGGCAGGGAGAAAATTAGAAGGGCCAAAGCCTGAGTGGAACTTAATCTCGTTGCTGTCACAAAAGACAACAAAAATTTTTTTACAAATGTATCAGCAACAAAAGGAGGGCTGAGGAAAATCTTCATCCTTTACTGGATGCAGAGGTAAACATAGTGATGAAGGATGAAGAAAAAGCCGGGGTACTTAATGCCTTCTTTGTCTCAGTCTTTAATAACAAGACCAGTTATTCTTGGGGTACCCAGCACCCTGAACTGGAAGAAATGGTGGGGAGCAGAATGAAGCCCCCATTATCCAGTAGAAATGGTTAGCGACCTGCTGCGCCACTTAGACACACAAAAGTCTACAGCCCTGATGGAATCCACCCAAGGGCACTGAGGGAGCTGGCAGAAGAGCTTACTGAGCCGCTTCTCTTACCAGAGGTCCCACCTGACTGGAAATCAGCAAATGTAATGCACATCTAAAGGAAGGATCAGAAAGAGGATCCGTGAAAATACAGGCCTGTCAGCCTGACTTCCATGCTGGGGAAGATCATAGAGGAGATCATCTTGGAAGCCATCACACAGCACGAGCAGGACAACCAGGGGATCAGGTCCTGACAGTATGGATTTAGGAAAGGCAGGTCCTGCTTGACTGACCTGATCTTCTTCTGTGATAAAGTGACCTGCTTAGTAGATGAGTGAAAGTCTGTGAATGTTGTCTACCTGGAC
Source organism: Xenops minutus (assembly GCA_035221455.1). Taxonomy (NCBI): domain Eukaryota; kingdom Metazoa; phylum Chordata; class Aves; order Passeriformes; family Furnariidae; genus Xenops; species Xenops minutus. The sequence continues at coordinate 22,311,839 of JAWWEE010000040.1, read as the reverse complement.
TTTAGTAAACCCTTTAACACCGTTTCCTACAGCATTCTCCTGGAGAAACTGATTGCTCATGGCTTGAACAGGTGCACTATTGGCTGGGTAAAAAACTGGCTGGACAGCCAGCCCAGAGAGTGGTGGCATATGGGTTTGGAAGTTTAAGTACATTTACTTTATTTTTTCTCAGAACCTTCAAGTCTGACTGCACTCAGATACAGCAGATGTAAAACAACTGCTTTAGTTTCACCACAGCTAACCAAAAGTTTGTTCCAGAAGTTGGAACTTGCCCCCTCTCTTTTGGTTAGCTAGTAAGTGGAAAAAACTGTTCACGTTTTATTAGACAAAAGTACATTTTGCTATATGACTACAGAAATTGAAAGCATTTGGAATATAGTGTTCCTTTTCATGATAGTAAGCTCAGAATTTTTTTGTTAATTTTTTTGTACCCAAGAGCACATCATGGTTTACTCAAATGCACAGGAGTCTCTACACTTCCAGTTAAAACTCAATAGTTAAGTTTGCTGATGTGTATAGTGGCACAGATTGCACAAAAATTTCAATTCCATAAACTAGCAATTTCCCCAAAGCAGCCCAACCTCTTCTGAAGTCCATGTTATGTATTATTCTTTCTCTTCCCCTTTCTAGTCACGTATCCTATCCACAGTGCCTCCGAGTCCTCTTCATCTTTTTTTCTCAAAAGAGACATTATCACAGGGTCTTGGAGCACTGCCTGCGCTATTTTGGTGTAAACACCAGTGTCTCTGCTGAGTGAGGGAAATGGAGGTGACCAAGAAGATATGCATCTGTGTGTTATTGTACGTGCTTAGTGCTGCATGGCATAAAATTGCTGGCAGGGAAGTACTTAGCAAGCCTGAGATCAAGGATGTGGATGTCCATGTTCCAGAAGTGGATGCTATTTATTTTTGCTTTGCCTTCAAAACAGGTAGACCGTCATTTGAGAAAATTGGACCAGGAACTCGCTAAATTTAAAATGGAACTTGAAGCAGATAATGCTGGAATTACAGAAATATTAGAGAGACGTAAGTATGCATGATTTTCTTTAAGAACTTGATAGTCTGTCAGTTGGTAAAATTAAAATATCATACACTTGTTAGTGGCCAGCAGTATTCCCACCTGCTTTAAAACTGTGTTTTAACGTACTTTTCATCAGTGATTCTTAAATTTTAGTTTCAGCCTCAGATTTTGCCAATTAAGTCAAAATACAACTGAGTAATTAGAATAATTTTTTTACACAACTGTTGCCCTTGTGAATTGCTACAGTAAGATACAGAATTCTTTAAACTGTTTTCAATGATTGTAGGTATTCAGGCAAGTACTTCAGCCTATGCTGGCCACCTACCCTATTTCTTTCTTGAATTGATTGCCACCACATTGAGGAGGCTCATTATTTTAGTTCTAGGTGTGGAATGTCAAATAAAGTTAGGTACTCAGTGGTTTTCTTTTTTTTTAAGGGTTAAGAGGGGTTGTTTTATAATGGGGTAGTGAAGGAAAAGCATTTTAGGTAAGAAACCTGCATGTTGAACAAATACAGCAATGCTGTTATTCAGAACATGAGCAGAAATGTAATGTGACAGCTTTTGGCCAGCTTGGTGTAGAAAAATCTGGTACACATCAGCATTTAGACATCAAATTCGAATGCAATTATGATAAATATCTGAGTTGATTTAACTACTATGATTATGGAGGCAGTGGCTGTCCTAGTAGCCAAAGGTAGTGAAAAGTAATTTAAATCACTTGAGGATATTGGAAATAAATATTCTTTCTTTTTGTGGCTTTGTCATAAAAATTGGGAGTTCTGGGATATTTTATTTGTAAGTGCTATTACAAATAACAGGCACAAAGAGAAAACTGAAATGCTTTTAATGAACTAGCAACTACAGAAAAGTCACTTTTAGTTGAAATCCCAGTTTTAGGATGTGATACTATCTTTTGTTGAGCTGTGTGTTTGGAGAAGTTGTTAGGTAGGATTTCAAGAACCCAAAATAGAAAAGTATCAAACTGTGTGTCGCATCTTTAAGGTTTATTTGGTTTGGTGGTGTTTTGTTTTTTTTTTTCTTTTGGGTTTTTTGTTTATTTGCTTGTTTAAATAAAGCTAAAAATAGAAGCCTCTTAACATTTTTCACTTTCAGAGTAAATGCATATATTGAGGTCCCACCAGAGGGCAGCCTTTGGGTGATTTCATAATGTGATTCAAGTTTGCTCAGCCAAAATAGCTCCATGTGCTTTGAACTTATTCTAGAATAATGTTATTTAAACTTTTATAACACACTTACGTATTACTCATATACTCATGTATTTCAGTGCTCTCTGAAAGCACTGAAAGAAGTAAAGAAATGTTGAAACTGCAGATTTTGAAAAATTAGTGTCAATTGCTTTCTTGAATGGTCTTCTGTATAAGTGTTAGTAGGTATTGCAGCTACTTCAAAAGCACAAAGTATTGAGTATTGTGCTAATGGAAATTTATAACCAAAAGTCTCTTGTATGCTGCAATTATTTAGCCTTATCTTACAAGAAGTGTTCTTAGATGTAAACTTACATTTGTGCCCCCCAACTTTGTCCTTTCTTTTTCTTTGTATTATTGCTCTTTGTATTTTAAATGTTAGGAAAATTTGGATAATGATAGTGAAGCCCTTCCTGTTGAGTGTAGATAATATTGAGACACATGGCTATTGCTTGCATTTTGACAAAACGGACTCAATGGGACAAAACATCTTGTTTACACAGTTTACCTGTTACGGTTTTCAATTCATATTGGTGTAGATTATCAGTAGTTTTGGTGCAGCCATCCTCCAACCATCACCAGCTTGTGTGCAACTCATTTGAAGAAGTGGCATGTTGAGGGCAATGTTGTTATTTGTTCTCCTTACTGACCTTAATTTTAGCTTCTTGATTTCAACAGTTGAACAGTAGCAGCTACCAATTTTCATTTTAAAACGAATCTTACTGGTTCTTGGTTGTACTGTAGGAAGGGTTTCTACTGTAGCAAAAATTCTTCTGATAAAGATAACTGCATAGTGATTTGATTAATATTGTAAAGATTCACTTAGTATCTAAAAGTCAAAACCATGGCAATGAGAACTCTGAAATTTTCCTAACTTTTTTACCTCCCTCTTAGGGTCTCTGGAGCTGGATACACCATCACAGCCTGTGAATAACCATCATGCCCATTCTCACACTCCAGTAGAGAGTAAGTATTTGAGACTTCAAAAAATGCCCACTTCTTACGTTTTCTTATTATTTTTGAGTAGTATTAGGAAAAAAAAGTTCAGAATTTTTTTCCTTCCAAACATTGCAGGGGAAAAAAAAATGGCATAATAAATGATAATAATGTCTGTTAATAAGACGTGCAAGAATAAAATAGTAAGGTTTTGTTAGTGGGAGTTTGTTGAGAGTGCGTTTTTTTTAGTTTGACTTTCAAGCTGAATAGGTTTTACATTTTAAGTTCCCTCCATTTGTTTCATTTAGAAAGGAAGCACAATCCATCTTCTCATCATAGTACAACAGATCATGTTCCTGAAAAGAAGTTTAAATCTGAAGCTCTTCTATCTACCCTGACTTCAGACGCTTCTAAAGAAAATACACCAGGTATTGTTTTTCCTTTCATTACTTTTTAATTAGAGGAAAAGAAACTTGTGAGTTAGTCTTCTGAAATCACAGAATGGGTAAGGTTGGAAGGGACCCCAGTGGGTCATCTGGTTCAACCTCCCTGCTCAAACAGTGTCATCCCAGATCACATTGCATAAGATTGTGTCCAGACAGTTCTGGGATATCTCCAGTGAGGAAACTCCACAACCTCTCTGGGCAGTCTATTCCAGTGTTTGTCACTTGTACACTAACAACGTTCTTATATTCAGGTGGAACTTCCTGTGCATCAGCTTCTGCCTGTTGCCTCTTGTCCTATTGCTTGGCACCACCAAGAAGAGCCTGGCTTCATCCTTTTGACACTCCTGCTTTAGATACTGATAAACACTGATGAGGTTCCCTCTCAGTTGTCTCTTCCTGAGGCTGAACAGGCCAAATTCTCTTAGCCTTTCTTCATAAGAGAGGTGCTCCAGTCCCTTAATCATCTTTGTAGCCCTCTGGTGTACTTGCTTCAGGAACTCCATGTTTCCTGTAATGAGGAGTCCAAAACCGGACATGTTACTCCAGGTGAGGCCTCAGTAGGGCTGAGCAGATGGGCAGGATCACCTCCCTTGACCTGCTAGCAATACTCTTCCTAGTGCACTCCAGGCTCTTGGCCACCAGGACACACAGCCAGCTCATGGACAGCTTGTTGTCCGCCAGGACCCCCAGGTCCTTCTCTGTGGATCTGCTTTCCAGCATGTGAGCCCCGAGCCTGTACTGGTGCCTGGGGTTATTCCCCTGGTGCAGGACCTTGCACTTCCCTTTGTTGAATTTCAGACAGTTTCTCTTTGCCCATTTCTCCAGCCTGTTGAGGTCCTTCTGAAGGGCTGCACAGCCCTCTGGGGTATTGGCCCCTCTGCCCAGCTTTGTGTCATCAGTGAACTTGCTGAGGAGGCATCTTCTTCATCCAAGTCATGGATAAATAAGTTAAACAATACTGGGCCCGGTATTGAACCTTGGGGAACGCCACTAGTGACAGGCCCCTTCTGCCATTCATAACGACCCTCTGGGATCTGTCATTCAACCCGTCTTCAATCAGAGGCTCAGACCCTTTCCTCTGGGATTTTCCGTCACTTGAAACATGAGATACTGCAGGCATTGTTACTCAGGTTTGTTGTCGATGGAGCTGGTCAGCTTTGTTGTCATTTAACAGCTGCATGTTGGCTGTTTCTTTTTATTTACACTGCTTCAAAGAAGATAGCAGTATAGTTTCATCCAGCCAGTAGTAGAAAGATCAGAGAGATCAATGCATTATTTTGGGACAAAGAAATGAATGCAACAATTTCCAAAGGAAGGAAAAAAAAAAGGATTTTCACATATCTTTTTTTTTTTTTTTTAAACGATTAGTCTGATGTAGCATTTGGCTACAACAAAATAAAATTCTTTCATTTGTCATTTATGTCAAGAGACAAGAAGCCTGTTTGAATAGTGACTTAAAAAAACCCCCACAACTTTCTGCCCATTTTCAAAATTAAGGTGTTTCATAGTTTCCTTTCTGAAAATAAAAGATTGTGAGGGGTTATGGAATTTAGTAGTGCTCATCTCTTTTAAGTAGTCTCCCTCATACCTGTTTCACTTTTCTTTTGAAGGAACATCACATGAAGTTGCAAATAAAATATAACTGTTTGAGCAGCTGTCATTCTGTAGATGGCCATGGAAATCTGTGGTGCATTAAAAGTGTGATTTGTAGTTTTTAGAATTAAGATAGTTAAAGTTTTACTTCAGAAACAGTAGAGTTGTACAGTCAAATTCTTACTCTCTTCTTGATGATTAGCCAGCATAGTTTCTATATAGAAAGATAGAGCAGCTGCATCTGTTCTTTGATAGCTGAGCATATGATAGAGCTGTATTTCTAAAAGGACGTCTTGCACATGAGGACAGATAGGGAACAAACTTCTCTTTTTTCCCCCTTAAACAAATACTGGCTATGTCAGATTAAAAATTTTTTTCCCAATGATTAGACTGCTCTGATGTGTAAACAGAGTTCCTACTCTTTCACTGGTAGTCATATATAACTCTTCTTAAAATGCAAAGGAATTTAGTTTCATTTTAAATTTCATAAATGTGTTCTATTCATCAAGGGTGTCGAAACAGTAATTCATCATCCTCTTCAAACAATGCATACAATACAAACTCTTCTCAACCATTGGCATCATATAACCTGGGCTCATTATCTTCAGGATCCGGGGCCGGTGCAATTACCATGGCAGCAGCTCAAGCAGTGCAAGCCACGGCGCAGGTAATGTCAAAATATTCTTGTCATTCTGCCATCTGCTATTAAGAAGAAAGACTAGTGACTGATTTTTTAAAAAATCTGAATTCCCGTGATCACTTTCAGCTGATGTGAGTCAGTTCTCATAATTTTGTTTATATGTCATGGTTTCATCCTATATAACTTAAGGGACAGTTTGTGTTTCTGGCTTTTTGGGGGGAATATTCTTACACTTTTTACTGCTTGCTCTACATCATTTTCTTAACAAGGTAACTAATGAACTTGTAGAAATAATTAGCAGTTAGCAGCCTGATATGTCTTACGTAAGAGCTTTACCATGTAATCTGATACAATATCAGTATTCCTTTTAGATGAAGGAGGGAAGACGAACATCTAGTCTAAAAGCCAGCTATGAAGCATTTAAAAACAATGATTTTCAACTTGGAAGAGAATTTTCATTGTCTAGAGATTCAACGGGATATTCGTCATCAGCTCTGGCATCTACATTAACACAGACATTAAGTTCATCAACCACAGATTCACGAAGTGGCAGAAAAAGCAAGTAGGTTTTCTTGCTTGTTGACTGCAATTATAGTTTTTAAGACCGTGCGCTTTCTTTTAATGGTCATGGGCCATATTAGAAATACTTCATATTTAATACCTGTGAGGGAGGATCAGCAGAAGGTAGTTATTGCCTGCTGGCCATTTTTTGTTCAGGGCTGTGTTCTTTAGTCCTGTTGCTTCTTTTTGTTTAAGCAAACTCACTCCAAGTTTTTAAATAAATGTCTTGATTTGTTTTTTCATCTGTGATACACTCAAGTTTCTTCCCTTGTTTTTCTGTGTTCTGAAGAGATTAGACCTGACAACAAATGTTGGGAGTTACCACGCCATGGTTTGTAGATGGCTTTGGCATAACCTGGAGATCTGCTTCATGCCGGATCATAAATAAACACAACACTTCCTGGTGGCTGACCATCCAGGGCAGGAGATGGAATGAACTTTATTTCTGATTAAAATGAAGTTTTAAAACATTATAAATAACACAGTGTCACAACACATGGTGACTACAATCACAATTTATACTTGAAATAATTTGTTTCAAAATGTCCATCCTTTTAAACTGACTTGAGTTTCTTTCTTCGTACAAATTTATGTGTGTTCACAGCTCAGTTAATAATACTGTTTTAGAAGGATTTTTCATCTGTGGATATCTTCAGTCTCAGATCTGATCTATAAGCCCAAACATTAAATTTTTATTCTGGCACCATTCCTATGGAGTGATTGGTGATGCTTGAGTGGAGATTAACAGAATCAGTCATCTTGAAAACACTTATCTATTGTATATGACATATGACATTATTTATATGTAAATTCCTGTTTTATTTGTAATATAATTTTTATGGAGACTTGACACCAAGACTGTTAATGGAAAATTTTGCAAAGAAAAACATTCATTAAACCATTTGACAGTTTAGAGCTGTTAAAATCCATTGATTAGAACAGCATGCTTTGTACTTGTAAACTGGTACGACTTGTTTCCGTTTCCGAAGAACATTCACTGGGTTCATTCCAGTGCTTGCAGTAGCTGAATGAAATCTGTTAGCAAAGGATGCTTTGGGATTTACATCCTGCAGTATTTCAGAGTCAACAAAGTACTTGTTTAGTGATTCTTTCACTTGGCAGGAAATAAATTTAAATCATATATGTGTGTGCCAATTTTTCCTTTTTTTTTTTTTTTTTTCATTTCTCAGAAACAACAACAAATCCTCAAGTCAGCAGTCCTCGTCATCTTCTTCTTCTTCCTCTCTATCATCATGTTCTTCTTCATCTGCACTAGCACAAGAACTGTCTCAGCAAACAGCAGTAATACCAGAGTCTGATTCTAATAGCCAGGTTGACTGGACCTATGATCCAAATGAGCCACGTTACTGCATTTGTAATCAGGTAAGGATAGCTTCCAACCTGAAATACAACTAGAGCTGCTGGTTTGATGTAGTTGAACTTCTTTCTCTGATTGCTAATTTTAAAACATTGTGGTTTTACTCTTGAAATTGTGATCTGTTTTTATTTACTTACTGGCACTATAGATAGTGAACTCAACTGCCAACTTTCTAGTGATGTGACGTATCTGGAGTGGTTTAAATCTGTTAGTGGAGACTTCAGGAACAATTACATTAAAAATGGAATGGGTTCACAGTAAATTTAGTTAAAATGTTAAGTTAGTAAGGAACTTGCCTGTTTTCACCTACTTCCCCACCAAACAAACTAAACAAAAAAAACGCCTCCAAACTCCAAAAAATCCCACAAACTTAAAAAAACCCAAACAATCAAACCAAGAACCAAACAAAAGTCTAATTTTAGATATGCTATCTGGAATGAATGACAACATGAGAAACTTAGTTGAAAATACCTATTCTTACTTCAAACACGTTTAAGAGAGTTGACTTTTTTTGGAATTTATAGATTTCTGTAATTCTCTATGAAATATTTGATTGTTTTAAAGAAAGTGCTTGAAATTGTCATGTCTGTCAAGGGAAATGGCAGACATCAATATAATCTTGAAAACTGGGCTGATGACGTACTGACCACTGTTGTTTTGATCAAAATGTGCTTCATTCAGGTTTGGAATGGTGACCTTTTTTATCCAACCTGAAATATGTGGATGCATCTTTTGCATAAAGGATTTTTGAAAATTAATTCCCTATGAACATGATCGTATTTGGGTTGTATAACAAAAACCCTGTACAGGTCGTTCATTTAGGACTGAAGATGATCCTTAAGAGAGATGATCCTTGTGGGTCCTTTCTAGTATATTTCCAGAATATTATGTGATATCTGTAATACTTGTGAAAAGAAAAATCAAAATGTTGTTGCTTCTGTTAATGGAAAGACTCCTTAGACGGAGAAGCTTGAATGTTAGTCCTTTGAAAATGCTGATTGCTTTTAATTAGTAATATAATTATTAATAATGGATTTTTTTTCTTACTAGGTGTCTTACGGTGAAATGGTAGGCTGTGATAACCAAGATGTAAGTAACAAAGTTCAAAAGGTTCAAGAGAGGCTTGTGCATGTAACTGTTGTTTGCATGAGTTACCTTTTATTAGAGTTGGGTTTTGAGTAGATTTTTTTTTAGGGTAAAGTGCATATGACTGGAACCATTCTTCAGGAAACTTGTAATTTCTCCTCACAGTTCAGGTTTTTTTAGAAACCTTCAGCCTTTACTGGGTTCAAAAATGCCCTACTTCAAAATGCCATTTATTTCTCTGAATGTTTAGCTACGTTAGTACTAATAACAGTTGTTCTCTTCAAATAAAAAAGTTTTAAAAGAACAGTTGAATGTAATCATGTATTTACTGAGACACTAGATTTAAACAGGAGTGATAAGATTACTTTTGCATTACTTAGTATTGTCAAACTAAGTATTTCAAAGAACAGCATAATTATTTTGCTCTATTATGTGAGCCTGTGTATGACTCCTAGAATTTTTATCACTCTCCTTAGTCTACTGAGTGTATGTTAGAGACTGAGATCTTCCTTTCTTCTTGTTTTGTCCTGTGATTTGTATGAAAAGCAGAACCTATGCTTTTTACTAGTGTTTTGTTTTCATAGAATTGTATTTGTGATAGGCATAGTGAAAAAAAACCCAAATCCCAAACCCTCTCTTTAACTCTGTTTTTATAGTGCCCTATTGAGTGGTTCCACTATGGATGTGTTGGACTGACAGAAGCACCGAAAGGGAAATGGTACTGTCCACAGTGTACAGCTGCAATGAAGAGAAGAGGCAGTAGACATAAATAAGTTTCTGCATCTGGAAAACAAATTACATACTAAAGGTTTTATAGAGAACTTAGGAGGGGAGAGGGAACTCTCATGCTTCCTTGCAACCACTGAAGAGTTAACACAGCAGTCATAGAATGGTGGAACTTAATGGAAAGGACCTTAAATATCATCTAGTTCCAACCCCCAGTCGTAAGATTTTGAACTATTGGTTTTGCTAGTTGTGTTTTAACATCCTAAGTAAATTATTTACGCACCTTGATGTGCTACAGATACTATTCCAGTGAGCCTTGGATTGTTCCAGTGGCCAACATATGCAGATATTTGTACTATCAAACCATTTTCTCTAAGCAGTGGGCATTCTATAATTATTTAACCTTCCAAAAATTCCGATAAGTCAAGATTTTAAATGTATGTTTTATATACAAGAGATATATTCTGCTGCATGTACTGTACTCAAGAGCTGTTATGTAACACTATGTATATAAATGGTGCAAAAAGTCAGTGCTTCTGAAAAGAAAAAAAGAGAGACAATGTTTTTAAAATGCCTTTATAGCTTTGGTTCTTTATGAAACTTAATTCAGCAGGCTGAAGAAAATGGTTCTTGTATACAGCGGGCTGTTGTCCTTTAGGGTACTTGAGTATGTAAAAACAACAAAAAAAATGCTGTAGAATAAAACAAACTTGTGCCATTAGTCTTTATATGTTTCTGCTCCAGAGAAGGTGGAGGCCATAAAAGGAAAAAAAGGTGTTAAAAGTGACAATAAATTTTTATACCAAATGTGTTTATTTTTTTGTGCAAGTAATCCTTTAAATTTGAATTGTATTAGGTGTAAAATAAAACAACTTCAACTCCTCAAATTAATGTTTTCTGTACATTTCTCAAAAAAAATGTCCTTGAAATGATTTCACTAACAAATTTCCTTTTGTTGTTTTCCTATGGCTCTTTCATGAAGCAACACTGAAGACAAACAAGGTTTTTACTCCTATTTTCTACTTCCTCCTTCTTTCCGCTATTAAAAAAAATTCATTTTCCCTTTGGAATAAAGATTAGGTCAGACTGGACGACCGTGGCCTTCATGTGGTAGCTTTCCAGAATCATGAAGAGGAGGAGAAGAGCAGGAGAGAGGCAGTGTTCTGTTGTATTACCATGCAAATCGTGTCAAAGGAATAAAAACAGATGGGCCCATTAGTAATAGGAGTATGTGCAGAGAATGAAACCAAGATTCTGGTTCTTTAAAGATAAAAGAAGTACGCATTTAAAGTCCATGAACTGGGGAAACATAGATGTGTAAGAAGGGAAATGTGATTATGAATGATAAATAGACTTTGGTAAAAGAACAGGGTAGAAGCTGGTGAAAATAAACAGCAAAGATCAATTTAACTAAGGTTCCATTAAAAGTGGGAACTGAACCTACTGTATGTATTTCTGTGGAAATCTCAGTCTTAAAAAAGCCCAAACACTTGAGGACTAGAGTATCTGGGTTTAAGTGAGGCTATTGAGACAATAGAGATAACGAACTGTTTGTTCTCTGGGAAACTGGTGCCATGCTATGAATTTAAATTAAATAAGCAACCACTAATCTAGACTACCCTTAGACTGAATGTCTTTAGAGCTGTGAAGTAAGTCCATTGAAAATTAAGCCCACATACAGCAAATTCTCTGGTTGTAACCATAAAAAATTTCAGGTTTTAGTGTGAGCATTGGATCACTGTTTCATTGGAAAATACAAATTATTTTTCATTGAGAAACTAGTTAGAGAACTCACAAGAAGAAAAAAAAATATTAGTACATTAGTATTTTGTGTCAGTTAAGAAAATAGAAATGGACAAATGTGAAAAATGCAATACCTAAGTCAAAGATGTAGAACAATAAAACCTGTATATGCTTATGATTGTTTTTTTCTAAACAAGAAGCTTACAGGTCAGCAGGTGATTAGAGTGGAAAAGCACTGAGTAGTGTGAGTAGTTACATACTGAGAGAGTTCGTGCCTCATGATCAGTACTGTTGCCAAACGCTTCTCTGAGCAGACAAGTACGGGTGTTTAGGCAAGGTCTCCCATTAAAAAGTGGTGATACCCTGGCTTCCTTAATTGGGATATTGGGCCATCCACATGGCTATTTGCAAAATAGAATAATAAAGAGTAGAAGAATAAATTAGTAATATTCCCAACACATGCTGGTAAAGGAGAACAGGACTGCTGCTCAACAGATATATAACAGATGAGTTAAAGAGGTCTAAATAGTAACATAATGTCTACACTTAGGTTATATTCTCAAAAATTATAAAAATCAAAACTGCTAGAAGCAGAGGACCAATCTCATGATACTGAGTGATAAAGTGAAAGATGTATTTCAACATTTTACTAAAATAACATAAAGTAATATCTACAATAATAGTTCTCACTTTACCTGCAGCTTGGTCCTCTGAAGTAGCTATTGCTTTGTAGCAAAGTGATTTTGGAGTTATCTAGGCAATTTTTATGGAAACCTTAGCTCACTGCTCAGCTGCAGGTCAGACAAGTGCTAACAATGACTCAGTAGGGGATAAAGAATAAAACAGAAAACAGTTTTATGCTGTGTAAATTGATAGTGCAGTTAGGTCTTAATGTAGTGTAAAATTCTGGTCTGCTCTGTTACAAAAAGGCAGCAGAGCTAGGAAAAGGCTCAAATAGGAAGATCAAAGCAGCCAAAGCTGTGTAGTGACAACACATCTGAGAAGCAGATAATTTGGGACTCTTCTGGATGAGAAAGCGGCAGCTCAGTGAGGATGTAACAGGGATCTGTAACTTCAGAAGTGTGAGAAAGGCATGCCTTTTGATAGAATAGTAGTATGGAGGTAGTCAGTCCAAATTAAAAAAAAGAAGCAGCATTTTTTCACTCATGGCTTGCTTACATTATGGAACATGACATATAGCTAAGATACATGGATCAGAAATTCACTGAAGACATCACTGAAGTCAAGCGAGTTTGTAACCATGGAAGTGTTCCATGGTGACTGACAGTCCTACAATCCTCACAGCCTCACAGCTATGAACTATGACCACTGAGTGGTCTGATATTGGACACTAGGCTAGGTGACCCTCCAGCATTATGCAGTACAGCTGCTTTTAGTTTCACCTCAAAGCTCCAGCATTTGGGCGAACTATTAGGATGAGGAGGTATTTGTAGTACCACAAACTGAGAACCAATGTGCCAAATGCTGTAATAAAACAAAACATAGTCTATTCCTTGTAACCAGTATTGTCTGTTTGCATTGGGGAGCTATATGTTTCATTTATTCTAGATCTGAAACGAAAAAGGAAGAGGAAATACATTTCCTAATCTGAAAATTCTGCTAAATTGTCTCTCTGAATAGCACAGGATAATTTGCATTCTTGTTTTCTTTACTGAATTTTGCAAAACATTGTTCAACTGTGCACAGTAAAGATCAGAGATTCTGAGGTTTGTTCCCCTTTTCCCCATCACCAGGGAGGTACTTTCCACTGCGAGCTGGCTTTTCTTGGCAAGTTTTTGCATCTCCCTTCTCATCCGGCTGAAATGTCTGGACCATACACTTTTCTTCTTCAATAGAGGTGGCTTTCACCTTGACAACAGAGAGTTCAGTATTGCACTTAGACTAAAAATCTCTGAAAAGCGGAACTGGAAGAGGAATAAGGGTCTGAGTTTATATACTCTCCTCAGGGTTTACATGAAAAAAGTTATGCCACAGTGTATGAACACAGTCTCTGCAGTTTGGTTACTCCTCCCAGGACTGACTAAAATGCTCTGAGAACAATATAACTAAAACAAGAAAAATTCCCTACTTTAGTTTATCTATACCAATTTACAGTAATATTCCTCTTAGCACTTTCAAATCCATATCTTGTTTTTATATTCATATAATATTCTCTAAAGAAAAACAGTAGCTTTTTCTTCTAGATAAATCTTGTATTTTGGAGCTATTTCAGCATACAGAAGTTGTCAACAAGTTGCATGATTACTCACAGGCCTGTGCTTGCATACACCTTGTATTTCAGAAAAACCTACATTAGTTCATAATAGATTTAAAATCTTTATTATAGAATCACACAATTGTAGCTAAGGGATTGGAAGGGACCTGAAAGATCACCAACTCCACTGCCTTACCACCCTCACAGAAAAGAATTTCTTCCTGATATCTAATTGAATTTCCACATTTTCAGTTTTTACCCATCACTCCTAACACTGCAGTTCCTGATGAAGAGTCCCTCTCTGGCTTCCTTGTAGGCCCCCATCACATACTGGATACTACGGGGTCTCCACTCAACCTTCTCTTCTCCAAGCTGAGTACCCCCAGCTTTCTCCGCCTGTCTTCACAGCGGGATGCTTCAGTCCACTTACCAATTTTGTGGCCTCCTCTGGACTTGCTCCAACAGCTCCGTGTCCTCCCCATGCCAGGCACCAAACCTGCACACAGTGCCCCCGGGGGTTGTCACAGCAGCAGAGCAGAGGGGCAGACACACTGGCACATTGAGTACATGACCTAAACTGTTTGATAACTGTATTCCCTTTTTATAAAGATAGCAATAATTCCCTTATTCCTATTCCATCTACTGAAAGGAAAAAAAACCCTCCTAAACGTATTGAAAACCAAAAATCCTAGAAGTATTTAAAACCCCCCAAAGCCTAGCTATTATTCTAGAGCTTGAGTAGAGAAATACTTGCCTCAAGACTGTACAGGAAAATGATGAACAATGTTAGGATCCAAAAGCCCTACCTATTTGTACTATAGACCTTATATTATGAAAGCCTCTGAGCATTATGACAGCGCTGTTCCTTTCTAAATATTCAGCAATGAATAGATTAAATCAAATGTGTATGCCCACATTTATAAAACTGGCTGCTGCCATGAAAAAAAAAAAAAAGAGAAGTTACATAGTACAATGACAGGATTCTTAAACTAAATAAATTAGATGCAGTTATTGGCTACAATTTATATACTTTTCTTAAAAATATCAAAATTTTGAGGAATCTTACGTCTACTTTTGTTGCTGAGCACAGATTTATTTATTAGGTTGACAGTTAACTTGTTTTCCTAGTTAAGGTTGTATTAAGGCTTTCTTTTTAGAAGAATAAATAATAGTTTTACTAGTTACAATTTCAAAGCAAGTTCTACAATTTATTTTCAGAAAAACATGTGGGATAGATGTTTGGATAAACTTTCCAAGCTTGACTGTAGTTAAGTGCTGGAAGGGATCAGTCAGGGAAGTAGTATGGAATTAGGGGAATCCTTTCCTGACAGATATGGAGGAATATTTTTCCCTGTGTTGACAAAGGAAATTTTGTTTACAGCTGTGTTATCTTTTATTTTAGTGAGATTAAAATTACATTGTTACTGAGGTGGGGTGGTGGTGGTAGTATAAAAATAAGTGCTTATCATATTTAATAATTATTTTAATAAATGTTCAGTTACGTAGTATTCCTGAAAAGATGACAAGCTGGAGTGTTTCTTCTGTGAGAAATTCATTTGGATATGGTATTCTTGACATAAAATGATTAAAAATGTGTTTAATCTGTCTGTCATGTTATTTGGGGCCAGATTAATCCCAGGTTTTAAAGAAAGCACATTCTCTAGATGGATGGATTAGTCAGTAGCTGAACGAACTGACAATAAAAACATGTGCTCCTTGGTCAGGTCTGGAAAATGAAACAGTTCTACAGCCAGTAATATTGACCAACCCCTTATTTCAACTTAGGAAGGTATCCCATACATTTCCCAGGGATCTTGCTGATAGCCTAATACATTTTGGATGGCCAAGGAACTGAGGAATAAGCAAAAGTTAAGCGAGGATCTATTTTAAAATTAGCCTCAAAAATTAAAATTTTGTACTAATCATTTTAATCCAGAGCAGAAATTTTCTTAGACACTGACTTAAAGCATGCTTTTGCACACAAAATGCTGATTTCAGAAGTGATGATTACCTTTGAGAGCTTCACTTACACCAGAGCTGTTCTGCCTATCTCTTCTATAACAATGTTGCTTACTTTTGTAAGGAATAAATAAGTCTAAAATACAGACTGGGCAAACATCTCGGTGAAGTTTTAGCCCAGAAAACTGAATGATTCTCAAAAACAGAAAAGAGAAGAAAATCCAACTTTAAGGTGTTGTGGTTAGTATCTGCATTACTGTTCAAGATTTACTAATGCTGAAGTACTTTTCACTTTGAAAATGCTTTCCAAACACTCACCGACAGCTATTTACTTAAAGACTTCTGTTAAGAGGGTGAAAGGAATGTTCTGGGAATGTCTTTCTTTGGTGGCTGACAAGCCCTATAATTGAAAAGATTCTAAGTTATCTTCGTTTTCTTCTTCCCTATTGTTTGAATCTTAAGCAGTCATATTTAAACTCGTGAGGAAAGGAATTATCTAAACATACTGTTCATAATTACATCAGCACATTATAAAACTAACCTGATTTTGTATTTGGCTAATGAAGGTATGATTTTAAAGCAATCCTAAAAATTCTCTGTAATTCTTTTCCTATAAACTGTTTTTAACCAAGCAAATTAGCTATCAGCCTTCCACACATTTTATAAATTTTCTGTGTCGGCACTACCTGGTTTTACATGATTTTCCAGAGCAAAGAGTCTCTTTAATACACTTTAATTTTAAAATTACATCAAAATGTAGTTATACATAAATAATGATTGATCTAAACAATTGATTAGGAGGTTATTCAGCTACTTCATACTGTAGTTCAGAGCAATTTCTATTTGGCTATATTTTTTTTCAAAATCACATCCTAAGTATGTCTACATCTGCCTCTAGTCACAGAACATACATTTAAAAATATAACAAAACAATGCACAAAAGAGACAGACCTCAACAACCCAGTGATCAGCCAGTGAACAAAAATCCTTCAATTCACTTTTCAGCTGCTCTGAACAATTCAAAGTATGTATAAAGTATAGAAAAATGACAGCAAAACATTTTAGATCTCTCAGACTTGAAAAATATCTTCCTTAATCCTTGCTCTGTTAACAGACCCTTGCCTGGCATGCTAGTTTTACACATGACCTGTTTAATCAAAGTGGTCAAGATCACCCACTGACAGTGTGATGCTCAGCTTCCTCCCAGCCATATCACAGTGGTTCAGCATGACGTCCCTCCCCAGTTTCAGCTTTCCAGCCCAGTGCAATAGCCATCAGGCATGTTTTGAGCAAGCTGTGCAGCTCAACAGACCAGAGCTAAGAGGCAGTGTAGTGACTGCATGGGGCAGTACACAAAGAACTCATCAGACCTCATGCCAGCTGCAATGGAGACATTCTGTATGGCCTCTTTCATTCTATTTATTCCAGTCGTGTTGTTTTTGTAAGATATAAAAATGGTTAAATCTAATTTTCAGCTTTCTTTTTAGAAATATCACACGGAGTAGTTTGCAAAAAGCCAGTGCTAAAAAGATGTAATGTACTTGAGGGAATTTCTGAAGTAACTTCTGTGCCACAGTGGTTGCTGCTATCTTGTTCTGCAACATTCATGCTGCAGCAGCTGGACTTGTGAGAGAAGCTGTACAGTTACAACCAGATCGATAAGTTCAGAAGTATACTATTATCTTTTTCTGCCTACCCACAAGAACAACAAAATAGCGTGTCTTGCATCTTCACATGCTCTATTAACTTGAACAGTAATTTCTCATATATGTGTACCAGTATGTGAAGTGCCTCAGGTGACACATTTCTGTATTGGCTTATTGTATATTCTGGCAGCACCATGAGAATGCAACAAACTGGAATATAGAGTTGTACAGTATATATAATGTCTAGTTTTGATGGGCCTGGTTAAATCTATGGCTGCCTTGAGAGGCACAGGTGAGCATTTAGACAACATTTATGTGTAATGTGGTTGTCTTAAAACTCTCCTTGCTAATAGAAGAGCTCTGCTAAACAAATATCCATCAGTACAAAGCCTTTTAATAGGAAGAAATCAAGTTCTTGTTCCCTTGTGCCTAAAACATCCCCATGTTGGCTCTAATCCTCTGAAGTCTGTGGAGGCCAGGATGAGGTTTAACTTTTATGTTTGCATGGATATTGACTGTATTGGGGCTAAAAAACATGTAATGACCAAAATGTCTGAAATGATTGGCACCTGGAAAACTTGTTCCAAAACTACAGTTTGTTTGTCAAGCCTGCTGGTGGCAAGCACACAATCTGCACCAGCACATACTAAATGATCTAGAGAACAGCACGGACAGCTGTAGGTACCTGAGAGCTTTACACCCTTGTTTTATATACACACAATAGAGGTGACAATATTTGCTTTTTTGTAGGAGACTGTCATTTGTTTCCTTGTTGCTAAGGAGCATCGGAGGACTGCTAAACCTAGAAGACATTGGGATAGTAATTTAAAAGTCTATGAGTGGTCTCAGCAAAGCAACCACTTTGCTAAAGAAAGAGTATGTTCCTGTTCACATAAGCAGTGAAGAGGAAGAAAGGAAGCCAAAGGTAAGGGGACAGAATAAAATACAGTTTAAGAAATTTAGAGGGTGAATTGGAAGATGCGTGCTTATGGAATGAGGAGTCTAATTCTGTTTTTCTATTGCAGCTTCTGAAAGCTGGTTTATTTGAAACAGATACTGTTTCTGAACTTGATACCAGCTGGTGCTTGGGGATGACTGTCATGAATTTTCTGGTTACCTTGGCTTTTCTCATTTTCTGGACTGTTGTGGGTCCATTTAAGTTGGAAAAAAGGTGAAAAACATAAACACACCACTAGTTTTGGCTACTTATATAATGAGGCCAGACCAAAGTGAAAAGGGAACATGGCAATGAAGTAATTCAGTTTACACAGACAAAGAGGAAAGATTTGTGACAAGACTTGGTGGACTATGACACTTCAGGTCTATATTTGGTGTTCAATGGAACAGAAGCTAGAAAAAATAATTTTAAAAACAAACAAAATGCAGAATGCTAAACATTAAAATTTAAAAGGTTTTTTAATGCTTCTCTTCCCTCTGCAAAATGCCCTTACAGACTGATCCTTTCCTTCATATTTCTTGCTCTCATTCAAACAACTCCATGGTTGCAAGTATCATACATTCCCACTGCAGCCCCAGCACATGGAACAGTTCATGAGGCATAGAGATACTCTTATTGAAGACATCATTCAAGCAGGCATGGAGTGGCTAGGACAGAGTCAGTGATACGGGTATTCTCATTTTGATACACTTTCATCTGAATATATGCAGCTAAGAAGAACTGCAAGGAAAATACTACTATGCTGCACAGAAAGTGCATTCAGAACCCTTCTGTGGGTACAAGAAGACAGTGAAGAGCTCTGCTTTTAAGAGAAGTGCATGCGAAAGTAGAAATTCCTTTCATATAATAAACACAGAAAATATAACTGAAAGACAGTAAGAAAGCTCTAGATCTCATAAACCAAGAGATTATTCACTGTGTTAAAAGAGGAGAATGATCTTGAGAGAAGACAGAGATAAGATTAGAAAAAGTTTTCAGGAAGAGGAAGACCTGAGAATGGAAGTTTAAATGCTATTTAACTGAGCTGTGAAGAAGAGAAGGATCAGCAAGATGCTAGTGAAAAGATGTGGCCAGTCACAAAATAAAATGATGACTTAAAATAAAAAGAAACACAGGTACTGTCATGAGGTATTTCCTTTTGTTCCTGTTCTGCATACCTGAAGACAAATATCCATGTTCTTGGAGCCTATCTGGGCATTTTGTGATTATCACTGTTTCTTATTCATCTCTCAGCACTAACCTATGAGTCTGAGCCATCAAACTGGCTACAAAATCCATAAATCTATGTTATCTCTGAGTAACTGCTGCAAGGGAATTATGTCAAGAGTCAGTAAATAAGTGTAGACAGGAGGAAGCAGAGAATTTGCTGATCTATTTCTTTGTCATGACATTCAAATTTGCCTTTTAAGCAGGAATCAGTAAATTCATAACACTTATGAACAGTATATTCATAACTGCATTCCTGTACCTTCCTGTCAAGTAACTTGCCATATTATTACCATACATAAATAGATAACTCTGTTTCATTGTCACCTTTCTGCCAAAACAGTAGTGAGGTGAATTTCAAAGACATACCACTGGACAAATAACTCAGTTGGCCCAGATTCTGCCTAAAACTTTAGGGAAGCTGGTAGGTTTGGTAGTCTGGTGAGCTGAGGGTTAGCTTTGCCACTGCCTAAAAGGTTCTGTTCCCTTCCTCTGTTTACATCCTCTCTCACTTGTGTTCTCCTGCTACTCCTCATCTGTACCAGCACTAGGGCCCACTGGACCTCTCCAAGAGCCAATTAAACTCTCTCATCTGGTGAAAAACAACCCAGTTGTGCACTTCCTTGTGAAGGGATCTAATAAGCACCACTACAAGGCAGGAAAAGAGAAAGAGCAGAGGCAGAGGTAAGGAGGAGATGCCAAAGGGAGGGGAGAAGGGAGCAAGCAAGACCTTTCCTTTTCCATGGCAAGGGATTACTAGACTGGCTGATCTGCTCATTGAACTGCGGACCTAACAGCATCTTTCCTGGGGCAAAATATCCAGCTATCACAGCTTTTAAAACACTGATAAAATTTACAGACTTAAATTGGGACTATTTAAGGCCTTAGAAAGGACCATATGTCAACTATACATATATAGGGACTATAAACCCTATGATGAGAGAAGTAAACATACTGCTTGTGTAGTCCAGATGATTTATTGCCTCTTACATAAAGAAAAAATATTAAAAATATTAAATAAATTGAACAATAATGAGGAGAAAAGGGGAGTCTTCCTTAAAACTCTTCTCTCATTAACATCAACTGTTTTCCTTTCCAAGGATTTGCAGTACCTTCAGAGAGACCTTGATAAATTAGAGGACTGGGCAATCACCAACCATGTGACATTTAACAAGAGGAAGTGCTTGATTCTGTGCCTGGGATGGGGCAACCCTGGACATACATACAGACTGGGGAATAAAACGCTGGAAAGCAGTGCCAGAGAAAGGGACCTGGGGGTCCTCACTGACAGCAAGTTGAATATGAATCAGCAGTGCCCTGGCAGCCAGGAGGGCCAACCCTGTCCTGGGGGGCATCAGGCAAAGCAACACCAGCCAGGCGAGGGAGGGGATTGTCCCGCTCTGCTCTGCACTGGGATGGCCTCACATTGAATGTTGTGTGCAGTTTTGGGCACCACAGTATATGAAAGATATTAAGCTATTAGAGAGTGTCCAAAGGAGGTCAATGAAGATGGTGAAGGGCCTTGAGGGGAAGCTGTATAAGGAGCAACTGAGGTCACGTGGTCTATTCAGCTTGGAGAAGAGGAGACTGAGGGGAGACCTCATTGCAGTTACAATTTCCTCATGAGGGGAAGAGGAGGGGCAGGCACTGATCTCCTCTCTGGTGTCCAGTGACAGAATCCAAGGGAAATGGCCTGAAGCTGTGTCAGGGGAGATTCAGGTTGGATATTAGGGAAAGGTTCTTCCCCTAGAGGGTGGCTGGACACCGGAACAGGCTCCCCAGGGAAGTGGTCATAGCACCAATCCTGATAAAGTTCAAGAAGTGTTCGGATGATACTCTCAGGCACATGGTGTGACTCTTGGGAATGGTCCTGTGCAGGCCTAAGGGTTGGATTCATTGATCCTTGTGGGTCCCTTCCAACTCAGAATATTCTGTGATCCTATGCTTCTCTACTTGCCTCCCTTTACTGTGAGCCAAAATCAGAGATCTGAGACAAAGTGGGATTAAGACATGAATCTCTATTCTCTAGAGTGGAGAAAAATCACAATATCTCTAAGACTTACAGGGTTCTATGAACGGGACAAGGGGAGAAAGGCTGGGTTTTTACTATGCTGGGATTGATTTTAACTTCAGCAGTATCAAATCTTCTAATGTGCAAGCAGTAATATATTTTTCCTATTTTCTGCACTTTGTGCCCCTCTTCCCCATTCACTGCTTATAATGGGACCACACACAGGATTGAAGACACTGCAAATCTAACTGCAATCTGGATTTAATTTAGGGTGAAGGGAAAAATCATGGAGGATGCAGCTGAACAGGCTTTCTCCAGCACTGCTTAACAAGATGCTTTGCTGGAATATTTACAGTACTATTCATGCCTATTCTTCCTGAAACTTTTTTTTAAGTTTTGAAGTCAGTGAGAATTTATGGCCCTTGGCACAATTTTTAGTATGCTATAAAATAAAAAAAGAAATTAAAGAGTTGACCGTAAACAATGAAAAGAGTATATAGGTTTGCATTGTGAAGATAATAGGCATGATTACAAGCACTTGACTATCAGTTAATTTAGAAATGATCAGTTTGAGCTTATTTTTCATGAGATGTCATTTATCACTGAAATGGTTGCTATGCTTTGAAATTTGAAACTTTCTCCAGAAAAAGAGCAATTGTGAAAAGGTTTTTTAAACATATTTTCTTTTTGGCAGCTTCTCTATAGTGAAATTATTGATGCTCAATGGTTTTCTTATATCAAGACCTGATCTTGCAAGCACTTATACCTAGACTTAATTTTATTCAAAGTTGTGGAATAATCTATGTTAGATCTCTAAGTAAAGTTAAGCATGCGTAAAACAGATCTATTCAGCTAGCCTTAAATTCCTGTTAACTTTCTTCACCTAATGTTTTCTCCTTGCTCCTGGCAATTGTATGTCCAGGTCACCCCTAGACCAAGGAAATAATTTTTCAGTGGTCACTAGCTTTCACCACTGAACAAACATGCAGACTCATGTAAAATGGAAGCTCTGTGTGTATGAGCCAGGTTGCTTAAAACCCCAGTGAGATGATGAATGATGAAGATTACATGCTTCATGGCACCTTCGCTAAGTCCTTTGAAATCCCAGTCCCTGGCATTTTTAGCAAGTCTTATGACTTTCTCCTCACCTTTTCTGTGTCAGGGTAGATTTAAACACTTATAGTCTATCCCAGGTGGTGTAAATGGAACTGGGATTTTGGCTGCAAGCACTGAGACAATCATGGCTTTCTGGTTTTGGCAGAAGCAATCCCTGCCTAACCTTGCCTCAGGCCAGGCAGAACAGCAGCTGGCTGCTGTAGAGAACAGCCAGGCAGGCAGTCTCAAATGAGTGGGAGTAGGAAGAGGTAAGCAGACTAGAGGGCTCCGTGCACTGGGATCAACCACTGAAAAGAGCAGGTATGAGAATCCCAAATAGGAAATGAATACTAAGTTTGTTTTATATGTCTGAAGGAGGAGATTTATACCTTTCTGCTAAGAATTCTGAAATATGCACATATACAGGTGAGTACAAATACTTAGCTGGATATTTCTGATCTTACCAATAGTTATTTGAATATTACGCACTGAAGACCCTTTCTTGTGAATTTGACACTCAGGAGGCCTGTCTCTCTATCCACTTATATCTTTTTCCTAAATGACTAGTCAATGCCAGAAGAATTAGTCCCCATATGCAATGGTCCTGACTTAATTTCCTGATGTGTCAGATGGTGACTAGGTAAGTCATTAGACATTTAAGCCCAGAGGTGTTCAAAAGATAAGAGGAATCACATTTGTTGCACTCTAGCTGTGATTGAGAAAAGTATTTACAGCTTAAGAAATGTGCATTACATGCTGTCATCATGAGACGAAACCACAAAACAGAGAGAAAAATCCAGCTCATTCCTGAGAATATCTGGGAAAAGTAGGTGGACAGAAGGCTGATACTGGAGGCAGAGTGATCCATCTGCCCTCTGCTGATATGCCTGTCCTCTGCTGATATCCCTTCAACTGTTTCCCACTTGTTCTGAAGACTTGGGACCCATGAGTGATTTTGCAATTGCAGGAAGGATGAATTCACTATGAGTCATTGGGGAAAATGTGAATATGAAGACCCTACTTAAGTGCTTGAAAGGGAAAATGATGTTGGGCTGGAGGGAGAGCAGGATTACTTGCTGTGCTGAAGGTACCTAAGGGAGCAGAGGGTGAGGACAGAGAGGATTACTTTGTTCTAGTGTGGGATTCTCCAAAGGGTAAGATCTCCACATCATGAACTGGCCATTAATCCAGATCTTTATAAACCAACTTTAATCAAGTCCTTTAGCAATAGCACATAAAGCTCTGACTAAAATACCCTCACTAACAATTTGGGAGAAGTTGACAATCATGCAAATGCCACCCACACAGCTGGTGGTTGTGGGCCCAGAAATCAGGGCATGCCAAAATCCACATCTTATAACAATAAAGCAACTCTCTATGCTCTGCTCTTCTGCTGATGTAACTGTGGCTCCCAGGCTGGCTGGCGGGACTGTCTCTGCAATTCTTTGAGTGCATGAGTTCCCTGAGTATCCCTCTCCATTGGATGGCAGACACCTACCCCACAGAAAGCTGCAGGGAGTACCCATGGTTTTCTGATGCCTGCTAGACAGATCTGTTGGCTTGCTACAGGCTTTGCAGCACAGGCTGTGCTGGGAAGCAGGGACCATGTCTCCAGAGAGCAGAGATGTGAGTTCCTCTGTGGCTGACAAGCATCTATCACAGGAGGGTACAGAAAACTGGAGTTACTCTTTTCTGGCTCAGAATAACCCAGGAGTCTAGTTTAGACAACTACAGCCCCAGACAGAAACAAACTGGAAGCCTGGGCAATCACCAACCATGTGATGTTTAACAAGAGGAAGTGCTGGATTCTGCACCTGGGATGGGGCAACCCTGGATGTTCATACAGACTGGGGAATGAAATGCTGAAAAGCAGTGCCACAGAAAGGGACCTGGGTGTCCTGGTGGATGGCAAGTTGAATATGAGTCAGTAGTGCCCTGGCAGCCAGGAGGGCCAACCCTGTCCTGGGGGGCATCAGGCAAAGCATCGCCAGCCGGTCAAGGGAGGGGATTGTCCCTCTCTGCTCTGCACTGGGGTGGCCTCACCTTGGATATTGTGGGCAGTTTGGGGCATTGTAATATGAGAAAGATATTCAGCTCTTAGAAATTATCTGAAGGAGAGTAGCAAAGATGTTAACGGCCTTGAGGAGAAGCTGTATGTGCTGAGGGCACATGGTCTGTTCAGCCTGGAGAAGGAGACTGAGGGGAGACCTCATTGCAGTTACAACTTCCTTGTGAGGGCAAAAGGAAAGGGAAGCTCTGATCTCTTCCCTGTGATGACCAGTGACAGGACCCAAGGGAACAGCCTGAAATTGTGTCAGGGAGGTTTAGGTTGGATATTAGAAAAACGTTCTTCTCCCAGAGGGTGGTTGGGCACTGGCACAGGCTCCCCAGGGAAGTGGTCACAGCACCAAGCCTGACAGAGTTCAAGAAG
>JAWWEE010000040.1:22275972-22286882 GCA_035221455.1 Xenops minutus | reverse complement strand
AAGAGGAGACTGAGGGGAGACCTCATTGCAGTTACAATTTCCTCATGAGGGGAAGAGGAGGGGCAGGCACTGATCTCTTCTCTGTGGTGACCAGTGATATGACCCAAGGGAATGGCCTGAAGTTGAGTCAGGGGAGTTTTAGGTTGGATATTAGGGAAATGTTCTTTACCCAGATGGTGGTTGAACACTGGAACAGGCTCCCAAGAGCCTGACAGAGTTCCAGGAGTGTTTGAATGATACTCTCAGGCACATGGTGTGACTTGGGGATGGTCCTGTGCACACCTAAGGGTTGTATTCAATAATCCTTGTGAGTCTCTTCCAACTCAGAATATTCTGTGATTGGGTGATTCTGTGATTCTGTAAAATGCACTGCATGTGTCAGCTGAGGTCCTGCACAATGTGTTCTCTTTGTGTGCAAATTGATAGGTTTAGTTTGGGAAAAAAGAGCAGGATTTAAAAGTTGAATAAACACCAGCACTTCAAACAATACCTCTACCCTTCCTTGCTGTATATAGGCCTCTAACTTGCTAATGCTGCTGCAGCTGTTAAACTGTGTAGATTGGCTCAAGGTTACTGTTACAATGCTCATTTCTTATGTATGAGGCAGTGTAGGAAGAACTTTCTTTTCAAAAATAGTTAACTAAGGATGGAAAATAAAACAGATGACTTGTAAATAGATATTTTTAGGTAAAATAACTTGATTATATTAGAAGTTTTGGTCTATAAAGATAACATAGTTTGTCAACTGTTCCCATCTGTCTGGTCCCTATCCTGTGTCAGCAGGGGGAAGTAGTAACTAAGACCGTCTGTGGCTTAGATACTAAGTGCTTTCATTGGAGTATTTTTGTCCGCCCTCCTTTCTTTCCCTCTTTGACATCAGTAAGAAGTTTTATTTATACACTGCTGTGAGATATTTTATCTACTATGGAAAATTACTGACAACTGCTTTGTCAGTGATGCTTCTGTCCACATAAATCTGCTTATTTTACAGCAAATCTGGATTAAAGTATTGCAGGTGCTGCTCCCTGAAAGTTATTAATTTTTTTTTTTCAATTAGGCTAATCACTGTAACAGCAGTTTTCTAAAAATTGCAGTGATGGTGGCTTCAAGGCATGCAGTATGAGTGAGGACACCTCTTGTTCCCCATCGAGACCTCAGGCTGCGTCTCCAAACCCCGTGCCTGCTCAGAGCAGAGCCAGTTTAGCTCCACCCTCTGAGCAGTCCAGCCTTTATTTATATGAAGTCTGTGGTCCAACTGGCTTCAGATGGCGTGTGTATGTGCGTGTGTCTGCCTCCTGAGTGTGTGAGACGAGCTGGGATCATGAGCCAGGGTTGTTCCAAGTGGTTTTAATCAGCAGCCCATTAGAGGAGAACGGAAAACTTCAAACAGAGTAAGAACCAAGTAAGTAAACCTAACTTTGAACTTGCATTTTGGACAAAACAAATGCAAATGAAATCTTCATAGTCTGTCAGTTTTCAGATAAATTATCACTGTTAGAGAGAAAGTTGTTCATGCTGACAGGAAGAAGGAAATTTAAAAGGACTGGAAAGAAGGAAATTATAAAAACAAAGTGGGAATTGAGAATGTAAGAGAACAAAAACAGCAAATGACTGTTCACAAAGTTGGTACACTCTCTTACATTTTTCAGCTGTGGACAGGACGTGCTAAGCTTTAACCTCTTGCTTTCTTGGTTATTATTGTCTGGCTGAGTAGTTCCTTCTGCAAAGGGGGTGAAGATTTCTGGTCCTCACCTGTCTGCTGGCTGGTCTGTTCTCCCAAGAGCACAGTGTGGAAGAGCTTGCCACGTCTCCTTGTAGGATGCCTCATGACATGCTGCTGTTTGCTGCTGCTCACTTGTTATTTTTTCACAGGTCGTTCCAGTACCCTCATGGGAAGGTGCTCCCCAAGGCTCTGCTCCTCTGGAACCTGTGACTTTTTGCCTGGCACCAGGAAAACACTCAGCAGCAGAAATGAGAAAACTCTTGCTCGTTTTGGGTAAAGTGTGCCTTTAACTTTTTTCACTGTGGCGAGACGTGGCTACTTGGACTGCATCTGGAATGTGGCAAAGGGCGAAGTGAGGACGGCAAAGAGGCCATGGTTTGTGGACAAGTCCCCAGGTGCCGCAGGTTTTGTCGCCCTCGTCCCTTCCTTCTGGCCGTAGTTGTGGCCATCTGTCTGTTCTGCCAGACCCTGACTCCGCTCATGAGCAGCAGCATCCTTTCAGCAGTTGTTAAAGGGATTACGCCCAACAAACTGACTAAAACACAGCAAGGAAGATACAAGGAGGTCTCCCCAAGCACCACTCACTGCTTCCTCCCTGGCAGTAATTCACAGACAGTGAAAAAGGTAAGTCAGCTGGAGCAGAGTGCTGAGCAATAATTAGCAAAGCGAGGGATAGCAAGTCTGGCAGGATCATCTGAGTCCAGCTAAAATTAGCCTAAGCTTGGAAGTCTGGGATCTGTATACAAACAAATGGGTGATCTAATGACAGCAGCATATGCGCAAGCACATTTCTGTTACCAGCTCTTCAGAGTGCTGTTCTTAACACAGGAATCCTGAAATCTTGAAGCAGGGCATTGCTCTGTGACTCCAGCGAGATTTCAGTTTGCTGCACAGACCATACTTTATTTTGGCTTTGGTAATTGGTTTAGAGGCTTTGCAGTACAGGCATGTAAATCAGGAGCCAGTGGACTTTCATGAAAGTGGCTGAGGTTGTTAATTGGCACGGGGACTGCAGCTGCCCTGTGTTAAAGTTATCTGCTCGTCAGCTTTGAACTTTACTGGGATTGAGCTGAGAAGCTGGATTTAACTGCATTTAAGAAATAAATGAAACACTTTTTGTATTTTCAAATCATACTATATACTTTGGAATCTTTGTCTCCCAAATTGTACTTTGTCCTTGGCTTACCTGAACTCATATTTATTTTGTATAGGGTTCCTAAGGATGGGTGTTAAAACCTACCAAATGCAGACACTGTTATTGTTGTTGGAAAATGTAGTTTGTTAAATGGTCCAGACTGAAGTAGTTATTTATACTCTGGAATCTGTGATCAGCATTAGCAAAAATGTTTCAGGTTTCCTTCAGTTGTACAGAGAAGCTGCTAATAGTGCAGCAGATATCACACTGTGACATTATCATTATGCTATCATTTTATATACAACTGTAGCAGGACTATAAACAATCTGTAACCTCACAGATTATGGACAGCATCCACTAAAGCAGTTCAAATTCGAGAAAAAAAAAAAGTACAAGGCTGCTTCTTTCATTAGACAGGGTTCACAGTCTAAAAGGTCAGCAATATTGATTTTAGGAGAGCAGTTGTAAAGTGCATCTTCTGCAACAATCTAAAACAGATATGTGAAATAACTGTGGCATGAACTCTTTAACCTTAACTCTTGAATTATTTTGTTTTCTGGTGAAGTTCAGAGTTTTATCTTATGAGTTGAAGAAATCTACTCAAGCTGCATTTGCCATAATTTTATATTTTAATGATCTTTTAGTACACTGGGTACCTAGGTTCAGATTTGTTCAGCAATAAGACATGAATAATTACAATTTAAAGGGAAATAAGCACAGCTGACATATGTAAATTGCATTGCACTACATCTTTTGACACTTACAGTCCATTCCTTTTTACTCATTGCTATTGTAATGACAAAGAACATTTCATATCTTGCCTTCAGCTACTTAAAGTCTGTAAGAACTGGTAAGATAATGGCAAAGTTTTGTAAGTATGTTGTTTGACTGAAAATATCTGTAATACCTTCTTTTGCAATTTGCCTGAGAAAAAAATGCAGATTGACATTGACTTTGGTGTGCTGGTTGTTTGAAGTGAGAAGGAAGCTTTTGTTTTTACAACATGCTGTACTTATTGCTCTCCAGTATACATGGTGGGATGTGACTATCACATGCACATAGTAAAGATGTAAATGCATATGTTAACCCTTATAGGTATGTTTTCCAGGGCTGTGCTACCCTAACACATTCCTCTTCAAGTTCTGAAGACCACCCATAGCTGGCTTCCTATTTGTCTTGTACATTTCCTCTAGAGTATGATGAACAAAATGTCTTGCACATGTTGGGAAGTTACTCTAAGCTGATGTTTCCAGAGAATGCTCTGCTGGCTGTGTGGGCTTGAATAATAATCTCAGAGAACAGAAAAGACAAACATCTCCAAAAATCACTACCATTTTGCTTTGAAAGTGTGCTCTTGAACTGTGTGTTTTTGCTCACTGCTTATTCAGATAGGTGAACTGTTATCTGGCTTGATTTTATTGGGTACTCAGTAACATCTAAGACAGATGTCATGGTTGAAACTTTACACTGTTTTATTTTACAGTCACGTGCCCACCAACCGTAACTAGTTTGGAAACAACTTTTCATTAAAGCTCTGGTTAAAATCTTCATGTATGAATCTGGAAAAATACTTTAGAATATGGTTATTCACATTTGTAATTAACTAGTCACACATGTATTCTTATTCTATAAATAGTCTAGCAAGCAAATTTAAATTCATTAAAAAGAATCTATTGTGCAGTTAAACAGTGACTTAAAGCAAACACTGCAACATGTCTTATGAAATCAAAGTTCATGGATAAATTTTAAGGAAAATAAGACCCTGCTAGAGATAATATTCTTTAGGTAATATGCAGTGTTTATGGGTTTTGAGCTATAGCATCTGTCACACTGCAGATTCTCCTCTGACTGGGTAGGGACTGGTTTCATTTCTTCTTCCTCAGAGAAACAATCAGTACTGTGTTGAGCTTGCTGTGAGAATTTGGTTCTGGTTGTTATTGCATGAGCAAAATCCCTTCCAAGTCTGGTAATTTCTTTATTGGGAGTATGTATAGCACTAAGTGGCTCAAAAAAACCCCAACCCAAACAAACCTGGCACTCTTTATGAGCCATCTGAGGAAAAGTACACTTTTGCCAGTGCAGCTTTGATATCAACATTAACCTTATATTGGAAGACAGAGTTGCAGACAAATCTGGAAGAAGCATGGGGATGAACATTGCCAACATTGCCAATTTGTTCTGTATATATGCCTTTAACTACATGAAAGTTGCTCTGGGATGGAGCCCTTCCTGTCAGGCACATAGTGCAAGCTGGTTTGTTTTTTTTCAAATTCCAAAAATGCAGATATCATTCATATCCTGGAAAGCCAGGCAGAACTCACAGTACTCCTCTCTCAGGTATCACACATTACAGGAGTTTTAAAAGCTGCTGTGGATCATGTCCTATACCTTTAAATTCACGGGAACAGAGGTCAACATTTTCTAGTAGAAAATTAAATGTTATTATTGGTAGCATGAAAAATAGAAGGCTTATTTCTGAATCTCCCGCATTAAAGGCCTTAGAGTGTGATACCACATTTAGCAGCAGGCTGTCTGCAGATTTAGCAGATTCACCTCTCCTGCATTATGAAATATTTGCCAATATATGTAGTAAGGGGAAGAGCTGGTGCTGTAGTATTGAAATTAGAATAGGTATCAACAAAGAAAAAGCCCACACAAGCCCCGTGAATAGGTTTGCCTGGCATGGTATTGTGCCAGAAATACTTTTGGTACCAGCCAGATGTAACACTGTTGCACTCATTTTGTGTAATTTAGCTCTGCTTCTCAGCCAGTTCTGAGAAATGCTAATTAGCTGGTTAAGCACTGTTTCCACCTTCTGAATTAATCCAGCCAGAGCCAATTTAGACGTCTCTGCCCAGAAGTGCATTTTCTCAGGTAGATGTAGTACCTCTGCTGGGAGGAAGGAAGAAGGACTATATTGCCTTCTAGGAGGGCAGATACCTGGGCTTCAATTGCTTTCCCAGTCAGAGAAGATCCAACAGCATTTTTCCTAGTTCCTTAGAAGACCCAGTTCCCAAACCATTAAGCTTTAGATTCATCTTGGAATTGGAAGCCTGGTACACCATATTGGCAGTGGGGATTTCTGTTTGGTCTTGGAAAGCAAAATTCATTTCTTTCCTTATTTCTTCCACAGCTGGAGAGAAAGGAGGAGGAAATGATTAATCACCTTTTACATTTATTGCTCCTGTGATAGGTACTTTTTTGGCATATTAGCTCTCCAGCCATGGCCAATGTATTAAAAAAAAAATCAGATTTTTAAAGTTTAAGATGGATCTTAAAGGAGATAATTTCATGGATACTCACAAACCCCTTATTTCACATCCCCTGGACACTTAAGGCCAGCTGAGAAAAAGAAAACAAACAAGATATGCATCTGATTATGTGAGAATTTGAGGAGTGGGTGAGGCTGGCATCCTAATAAATGAAATATAACAGGTACAGTGAAAACAGCTGCTTTTCTTTCAAGGCCCTCAACCTAATATCTATGTTTTGTGTAAAAGATGTATCTCAAAGGGGAGATATAACGAAGTGAGCAAACAGGATCGATGAGAAAAGGCTTTTTATGGCTTCATTCTGAATGGAATGGAATGGATAGGATATCATTTAATAGGAGTGGACAGTAGGAAAGATCCAAGATAATGACAGCTTATCTCAAAGATACGGAGAAAAAGAAAAAAAAAAAGAAAAAAAAAAAGGAAAGAAACAACATGGTTTAGTCTTAACCAAGATCTAGAGGAAGATCCAGTTGAATGTCTTGCATAGGTTACTGGCCCAGGAATCTATAATTGAAAATTGGGAGTGAAATTATTGAAAAGCTGAGAAATTGTTACTATAACTGCAGAATTCTGGACATCCAGAGTGGAATTATCCTCTCTTTATTTGAGCAGTCTATCTTGTCAGAGGTAAAAATCTGCATTTCATAGTCAATGGAAATGTCTGTCTCTAATGCAAAATTCATAACGAATTAATGCAGATATTTAAAACAAATCTAGTTAACTTCACCCTCTAAAGGTATATGTCTTTTCTGCTATTGATTTTTTTTCTTTTTTTTTTTGGTACCTGCTTCAGTCAGAATAAGCAGGGAGCAAAGGAGGTAGGAGAGAAGTGTGTCATGGAAGAAGGCATGGGGAAAGGAAGCAGATGTAGAAGGAGAATAAGGAACTAGAGCTGCAAAGTAATAGTAAACTCAGAAAGCACAGAAGAGATTGTGCACAGGGAGGGCTGGCTTCGTGTAAGGGAAGAAAAAGGGAGATGACAATGGAAATGGAAAGAAAAAATGACAAAGCTAATGGGAGCTTTTGAAATGTAAATATGTGAAAAAGGAGAATTGAAGGTGGATGATAGAATGAGAAGGGATGATTTTTGCTATTATGCAGAAATGGAGCATGGTGAGAGCTCTGGATAGAGAAGATTACATTATGCATAACAAGGTTTGATAATTTTTTAAAGTAAATTTAATCTTAAAAATTATTTTATTAAATAAGTAGGGGGATGGGAACTCTTCTCACGAAAGAACAAAGAACCTTGCTAGTATGAAACCTCTGTTACTAGAAAGCAATTAACACAGGGTATGGTATCTGCAACTGGTTTCCTTGGAATGATACCACATTCACATTGCACCCTACGAAAGCAGGACATTTGTTTTCCCCTTTTCAGTGTAAAATGCAAAAAGCTCTGAGGAAACAGCTATTTTTACTGAGCAGATAGCTAGAGATATTTTGGTGATAAAGGGCAAAGCTATTGTGGTAGCAATCAGGAAAGAGGGGCAGGGTGGAGACTTTGCAGGAAGGGAACTTGGAGAAGGATGCATCAGCAGCAAATGGCAAATGGAGGCAGAATCTCACTCGTAGACTTCACTGGAGCTCTTTCTTCAAGAGGAGCTGTTTTGGTAAGATGGTAGGACTGGCTCATTGTCTGTTGTCAAAACAGGACATTTGGCACCATGAACTACACAAAGCATAAAGCAAAAGCATTTTGATAAAATAACTCTGTACTTCCAGCTTAGAGTGCTGGGGATAACTGTGCAAGTAACTCCAGTTTTGTTCTTGTATTTATGAAGTCATCAGCAAACAGCCATCAAAGTAGTACAAATAATCCAATTGCTTGTTCTATATTTATCTAACAAACAACTGGAAGCAGAATTACATTCCAAACATTTCATTCTACAACCCAGTCCTTTCTGATTAGGAAACAGAACATAAACCCAACACATTTAAATATCCTCCAGAAAGTGAAATAGGAAATTAACTTCTCTCTTACTTCTTGATACAGGAGCTACGTGCACTTTAAATAGAATGGTAGTATGAAGAACTTAGTATTTCTGTGAACTTTTATGCAAACACAAAAAGGAATTTAAGTCACATTTGGAGTTAATGAAGATCTGCATAGTCCTGTAAATGAATGACTTGGGGCATTAGAACCACATGCTAAGTTTTTTTTATCACCCTTCTTATTGATGCTGTTTAATATTAGTGCGGTAGTTTCTATGAGTCCCACTCGTGGATTTTTTTTTTAATGTTGCTCAGCTAGGTGGTATTTAGCAGCAAAGATGCAAACTTCCTTTGCTGGTTAAATGGGAATTTAGGCTGTTCACTGCCTGTGGATATTGCTAAAAGTGCCAGTTTTGTTTTTATAAGGCTGGTTCTCTTTTGTGGTATTTTTGTTGCACTCCCCTTTCATGAAAAGGCCTCTCGGTTTGCATGGTGGCTCATATATCTCTTTTACATCAGCTCAGTACTTGCAGAAAGCAGTTGGGTTAAAGCAAGCTGCAGCCAGTTATTTGAAGCTACTGGACCAAGACTCTGACAGTGCTCACTGGCTTAGTGTGAAGCGTGGCTGCTTGTAATAAACACAGGGACTAATGCCACCAGAACTGGGTAGCTGAAGAGATGATTCACAGTTTTTGAGTTCTTTCCTGAGAGAAGCTTAAGCAGACATGAGCTGGGCCATTATGTTAGGAAGAAGAATTTTGTTACTGCAGTTGAAATGATGGTCAGTGAAATTCTATGGCAACAGTTCAAACTGTGTATTTGCTTCTTTGCCAGGCACAGACAATGCATCAATATTTATGGAATTATGCAGTCTTCTTGGAATCTGAGAAAACTGCCAAGGAACTGTTTTTCTCTCCTCAGCTTGAAATATCTTTGCTGTTTTCTTCTTGGCCAAAACAAAAACAGCAATTATACATCATAAGATCCAGTTACTGACCAAATTATAGATTTTTGGAACAACTCAGAAATTCTGTAAAATAGAGGAAAGCTTCAGAGACTAATAGAATCAATTATATCCTTATACATTCATAAACCAGAATTGGATATACTAGTTTCAAGGGAAATGTGAAAATATTTTAACAGTACTTCACAGCTATGTGGAACTTGTAGACAGACAACTAAGAATTGCAACTCAGATAGTAGATGTCTATTTGCAGCTGTACAACGATGGTCACATAATTCTTGAGCTTTCATATTATATAAACTGGGCCATTTATCTTGTTTGTTAAGACATCAAATCAATATACATTCGATGGGATAGTTTTGTAAAAAGCCATAATAAGTTTTAATGGAGCTCAATTTGTTTTCTTTTGTGTTTTTCATGTTATACTTTAAACTGAAAACAAAATTACAAAATTCATTTTATGCATTATTCACTTTACAGCCCATTGTGGTTTGTGTAGACCAGTTGTTAAGGCTGTGGATCATCTGTGTAACAGCCAATTGCACTAAAATGAGGTCAGTGACTCAGCTAAGTGCAGTGTTTTGTAACCTGTAAGAGCAGATATATCATGTCAAAGCTAACACAGGCCTCATCCTAGATCATATGGGAAATCTCAGCTTTGCTGTAAAGCCTCATTAATTTCTGTGGAGACAAACACACCATTCTCTAGGTTAGACATAGGCTGCAGATGTTCTTTACCAATCCCTTTCACATAAGGTATATTGAATCTGTAATAGATTGACCTGCTAACAAATAGCGTGAGTCTTTAAACTGAGGAAGAGCTAATAAATGGTTGGTACATGAAAACACTTGACCACTTACCAATTACTCTCAAATTTTCAAAATGTTATGGATCCATTTTTTTCTCTCTAAACCCACTGGACATTAAATTCATAGGAATGTCAAAAAGATCAGAACTATAAAATGTGGAAATATGTGAACAGCTTATTTTCATCTATTGTACTCAGCTTCTCTTATACTCTCTCCAACCCAAATTTTTATGATTGAGAAACATTTTATGAAAACCATCAGACTCTTTAAATATATAAACATGGCTGCTATTGCTATAATATTGGAAATTCTGAAAAACATCCAGTAGTAACTAGATCAGCATGTCCAGTGATGCAAAGCATTTTATATAGAGCTTTGGAAAAAAATATGGAATCACTTGCTACAGGCATGCAGTTGGCCAGAACTTTTTAAAAAATTCTGTTTAGCTAACAACTCACCCTGCATTGCACTGGCTTGGACAGAAAAGAGAGGACACATTGCGTCTTGTAACCCAGAATTCAAACAGCTCCAAAAGGAAAGGGCACAGGAAATAAATTTGGCAACACTACGTGTGGATCTCAAGCAAGCACCCTAAAAGGTGTGGAGATATTTCATATTGCTTAATAGTACCAGATTAGGTACCAGGTCAGGCTGTTAAATTTGGCACCCTGAGCTGTCTCTGTATCCCAGAGATGCCGCCACAGCTCTTTGGGAAGCTGGTGGATAAAGGTGCCCGGCGTGGGAGGGGGCCGGGGCTCGCAGGCGCTTCGGATGGTGGCAGCGGAGGGGCGAGTGTGTGTGTGTGTGAGAGAGAGAGGGGGTGTGTGTGTGAGTGTGTGTGTGTGTGAGAGTGTGTGTGTGTGTGTGTGAGAGAGAGAGGGTGTGTGTGTGTGAG
Source organism: Xenops minutus (assembly GCA_035221455.1). NCBI lineage: Eukaryota > Metazoa > Chordata > Aves > Passeriformes > Furnariidae > Xenops > Xenops minutus. The sequence goes on along the minus strand of JAWWEE010000040.1, from coordinate 22,276,145 downwards.
TGTGTGTGTGTGTGTGAGAGTGTGTGTGTGTGTGAGAGAGAGAGGGGGTGTGTGTGTGAGTGTGTGTGTGTGTGTGAGAGTGTGTGTGAGTGTGTGTGTGTGTGAGAGAGGGCGTGTGTGTGTGAGTGTGTGTGTGTGTGTGAGAGTGTGTGTGTGAGTGTGTGTGTGTGTGA
>JAWWEE010000040.1:22123447-22275622 GCA_035221455.1 Xenops minutus | reverse complement strand
GTGTGTGTGTGTGTGTGTGTGTGTGTGTGTGTGTGAGTGTGTGTGTGTGTGTGAGAGTGTGTGTGTGTGTGTGTGTGTGTGAGAGAGGGGGTGTGTGTGTGAGTGTGTGTGTGTGTGTGAGAGTGTGTGTGTGAGTGTGTGTGTGTGTGAGTGTGAGAGTGTGTGAGTGTGTGTGTGTCTGAGAGTGTGTGTGTGTGTGTGAGAGAGAGAGTGTGTGTGAGAGTGTGAGTGTGTGTGTGTGTGAGAGTGTGTGAGTGTGTGTGTGTCTGAGAGTGTGTGTGTCTGTCTGTGTGTGTGTAGGGAATGGGAGGCACTGTGCCCAGAGAAGTCTGTGCGCCAGGGCCCTGGGACTGCTCGGGGACGCTCTCCTGGTGTTTGTGGAAATGACCCAGGCCTCGCTACTGCCTCGACTTCCTTTTTATGTTTTTTCTTCCTTTTTTTTAAATGCTGTTATCAGTGTTGTGCTGAGTGTTCGCCACTGCCAAAGGAGCGCGTTGTCAACACTGCCGCTGTTCCCCCGGGCCGTGGCGGGGTGGGACACAGAGCCCCTTCCCCGGCACATCCCGCCCGGCTCCTCGGGCTCCTCGGCATGGCCGGTGCCTGTCCCCGGTGCCCGTCCCCGATCTCCGTCCCCGTTCCCTGTTCCCAGTCCCTGTCCCCAGCGCGCCGGGCCTGGCCGGGCCGGTCGTGCTGCCGGCGGGGACCGCGGGCATGCGGGGTGCCCGGGTCAGGGCCGCGTGGGGTCTGTGTCGTACAAAATACTCCGGAGGCGGCACTGCAGCAGGCCTTGCTTCCATGGAAAAGGTGTGTTTCGGCAGCGTAGCAGGAGCGTGGTAACTGTGAGTGAGGAGGGGCCACACGAAGGGCCGCCGCATCCAAGGCCGGGCCCAGGCCGCACCGGAGGGCTGGGAGCGGGGAAGGAAGCCCTAATTGGCAGCAGAAATGGAATAGGGATGTGTGCTGGGCTGCAGCCCCTCTGTGCCCCTCAGGTGTCCTCAGCTGACCCCGCAGCGATGGCCCCTGCGGCACACCTGGCAGGGAAAAGGGAGCTTCCCGCAAAATAAAGCCAGAGGTGTCTCTGCCTTCGGGGTCTCTGCCACGATGCAAAGGGGAAATGGAGAGTGGGAAGTTTCTGGCTGGACGGCCTGGAAGAGGGTGCGGGAACACAGGAGGGGACTGGGACAAGGGCTGGAATTAGGAACTGGGAGGGAGGGAAATGCAGAGGAAGGGCTGCCAGCAGCTGCTGGCGCTGCAGGAGAACAGGAAGGAGAGGAGATAAGTGGGGAGGAAGGAGGGGCGAAGTCAGAGGGGAACACGAGTGACGAGGGCTGTGGTGGGTGGGGAAGGGCCATCTGAGACTCTCTAACCCTGTGCTTGGCTCCCGGTTAATGTGTTTTTTAAATGCTGGGATGCCAGGAACGCTATCTGACAGGTGACCTAATGCAATTCCTATGACTTCACCCTTGTCCTATTTGTGCTTCTTCCGGCCAGCAAGTGATCAAACCTTTATTTGAATATCCGAGTGTCTAAACTAGTTTTGCATTCCACATTTAGCAAATATATGTGAAAGGTTCTGACAATGTTCTATTGAGATTTTTTTCAGGGTTCTTTCGTCAGTGATGCTAACCCTTTCCATGGGGAATGACTGGTGGTATTAGAAGCTCAGGGCTCTGAAATAGTTTGTGCTCCTCTCTGCTTCGGAGAAGCTTACACTTCAGCCAAGTGTGATATGAATCCGCATCCCATATTCAGCTAATAGACTGCTAAGGAAAGTGACTGTATTACTAGATTCCAGGCCTCCAAACAACTGGCCACGACTGATATTTATATCAAAACACCTCTTTCCAGTCTAGGCTACTGTGCACAGAATAGTGGTGACTTGTTTGTGTAGTGCTTCATATCTCCGGTGATAAGCTTACTAAAATTAGAAGTTATGGAATAACTGAGTTTTTAAACTGCTGACTACTGCTGGGTTGAAATTCACAAACTTGTGAAGAACTAATTTCATGTCCTGATTGTAATCCTTGGTGGTATATTTCAATCCTAAAGACACATACTTTTCACCGAAAGAAAGTCTTGTTTGTGAATGGTGTTTTTACTGCAAAAGAACAGCTAGACTGTTCCAGATATTAGTGTCCTGATTGCCACATGGAGCATCCTATTTGTATGTCTGTAGTAAGGACTTGCACCAAAGAAGTTCATGGAGAACTGTCTCCCCTGTGAGGCACCCTACAGGGTGGAGGCTGGCGTAGGGGAAGAGTGTGAGGAGTCCTTCCCCTGAGAAGGAAGGAGCATCAAAGAGAACATGTGATGAACTGACCACAGGTCTCATTCCCCGTCCCCCTACACCTCTGGGAAGGAGAAAGTGGTAGAGAATTCAGGAATGTAGTTGAGCTTGGGAAGAAGGGAGGGGTGGGGGCAAGGTTTTAAGGTCTGGTTTTATTTCTCACTATCTTACTCTAATTTCATTTTTTATCAAATTCTCCAAGTTGAGTCTGTTTTGCCCATGACAGTAATCAGTGAATGATCTCTCCATGTCTTGATTTCTACCAACAAGACTTTCATTTTATTTTCTCACCCTGTCCAGTTGAGGAGAGGAGTGATAGAGTGGTTTTGGTGGACACCTGGCATCCACCCAGGGTCAACCCACCACACGTATGTAAGACATAAAATATCTCCCTTTCCGAAAGATCTGATGACAAATGGCCCAGTAATTTGCCCATTTAAGAACTTTAATGTTAAGTTTACACTCTCTGTGTGTTTGGGATGTCTCTTTTTCATTTTTCCATGCAAGAAGCTCATAGTCCAGGATACTACACAGAGAAAGGGTTTTCTCTAGATGCCATTGGCCCTAGGCACTACATAGGAAGACAATGAGTGATAGATAACCCAGGTATTCTTGGGGTTCATTGAAGACATCAGACATCTTTCCACTTGCTCCTATATATAGTTTTCTCTGCCAGTCCTCCTATTGACTGCTGGGGTTAATAAGATAATGATCATGTTAGGTTAATAAGATAATAAGGTATGACAAGGTTACATTTAATTTTTGAGAGTACAGTAATCCCTAGTACTGTTTAGGATTCCTGTGCATGCTTTTACCTCAGTACACTTCCTACTTTTCTTAATAATGCTGCCCAGTGCAACTCAGACCTCTTCAATTACCATCTGCGTAGGACCCACATTCCTTGGAATCTACCAAGCCCTCTGTAAGGTGATTCAGGGGCCACAATCAAAGTCAGCTGGCAAGTACTGTTACCAGCTCACTAGAGCAGCCCAGATTTCAGGCAAACGTGTTTCCATGAAGGGAAGACCATGGTTTAAAGATCCTTGAGCGCTACCCTGAGCTTTCAAACCTTTGCAGTATCAGTCCAAAATGAAGATGGAAAAAATAGAAAGGCAGACAAAATGGAATATGTGGTCAGAAGTCCCTTATATGAAGAGAATTCTTAATTATACCACAACTATTTGCTGTGCTGTCACAGTAAGTTACTAGTTTATTTTTGTGAAAAATAGCAACTATATATATTTTATACTGCTGAGAGTGTCCTACTGTTGTCTTTGCACTGTGTTTGCTGTAGATCGATGACTTCGTTCTTCAGTACTTTGGAAGCCATATGAGAAGAGCAGTTCTATTTGCACCTCCTGCCCACCGTGAAACTGACCGTCGGCTCTATCAACGCATCCTGGCAAAACACGGATATACAGTCACCATCCTTCAAAATACAAGACTGGTGGAAGATCCCAGGCATGAGGGCCCTTATCACAGTAAGACTAATTGGACTTAGTTAATTCATTAATTACTAAACGTCATCACTAAATGCAGTATTTATCCAGCATTCTGCCACAAAAGTAAAGCTTATAAACTCCAATACAAGTAAGGATAGAATACAAATTTTAGCTCTTCTCAGTTACAAAGCCAGTTTCCCACAATTAGGTTATTCTTCTATTACTATTAGATATATCCTTCCTTAAAATAATGCAGCAGAGTAGTTCATCATAGTCTTGACAACTAAATCACATCAGTTTGGTTCATGATGACTTCTCATACCAACTTCATCAATATAACTGAGTGATTTTCCATAGTGCATTTTGTAAGAAAACACATACCTGGTACATTTAGTTCTTTTTCATTTTCTCTCAGAAAAACTGTATCCATGAAGGCATTTTTTTTTCTCTAGTAATGTTCTGATTGTTCTGTAAACTTGTTAAAGAACACAATACAGAGGAAGTACATTTTGAACTTGCTGCAGAGTCTGGGGTAGATTACTGTTGGTTCTTAGTTCCTGTTAAAATTTGATTCATAGTTAAAGCAGGCTACTGAAGAAGCTTGATCTCTTGCACAAGAGACTATAGCTTTATTGTGTACAGTTATATGTGCTTGATAAAGGAGCTTTGGGCATGAGTTCTATATATGCTGACCATGTTTAAGGGCTCTTGGACACCTTAGATGTATGAGCTGAAACTGTGTTCTCAATTTGGTCTTCTGTTGCAAGTCAATTTTGGACCTGGAAAACTTTGAAAAGAGTACACAGGCCACCATTCTGGCAGAGGAAAAACTGTGGTTGGATATTTCTCGTGCTAAAAGGAATGCTGTTTGCATCATTCAGGCTTGCAATACATTTTTGGGGTTACCAGAGAGCTCAATTTTTCTCTGAGCTTTAACCAAACAGAGTAGTTTCATAGATGAAAACTGTAATTACTTAGCATGCTTGATGCTGCTCAAAATTCCACCACTAATTTCAAGTTTCTTTAAGAAACTTTCTTGAAAATTAGATACATGCAGTTTTCTTTGGAAGGCTGTACCAAGAAATAGTAAATGATCTTCACCTCACTCTTATTTTAGTTTGGTTTCATAGGCACATTTAAGCCACTCCTTCCCTTGAGTAGTTTCTGTCTCAAGACATAGCATGTCTACAGGCTTTACTAATGTCAGATGGGCTGCAGAGAAAAGGTGGCATCTCTGGGGACTATGTGCACCATCTCTGTGAAATACTTTTGTTTCAAATGGCCAAGGAAATGGGTATGCCAAAATCAGTTGTAACCTATAAAAAAAAGACCACACGAGATTTTCTTACAGTGATGAGTTCAGATTGAAGTTCTCCAATACAGGTTTTTACACTCCAAACATTTCCACTGCAGAAATCAGCTTAACTATGAGTATTTATATTTTACATGCTAGAACCAGTATTTCCTGTAGTATTTTTCCAGTGTGAAAAAAAAAAAAAACACCCTGAAAAGATTTTAGGTATTTTCCAGGAACATCCTACAGCTTCCAGCAGATGTTGAATTATGTAAAAAAGTAAAATGCTTGCCAGTTTAAGGCAAAGAGAGAGACTACTGATTCTGTTTCATGGCAACATAAGTCTGTCTTTAACTATTCTCTGTTATGTAAGTGCCTAGCTTTAAAGCTATGTTTTAAAACCAAGAAGTACGTAAAAGAGCATGTCTGCATACCAAACCAATGATCTTTTGTTGCAGCTAAGCAAATTACATTCAAAGTTAATTTTCTTTGCCAATAGATGATGGGGTTTACTGTTCTGGATGGGATAATACTCCTTATTTTGAAGAAGGGTATTTTGAGCTATGCTTTGGTGTAATATTTTCCTAATAGGAGTGTTATAAGTTATTAAAAATATACTCCTTGAAGCCTCAATTAAAAATATATGGATAAGGAACTGAGAAACATAGAACCTGAATGTTGTGAAAAATCTATAAAAAGTCAATCCCTCTTATTTGGTATTATTTAGCAGCTCTAGCTGGTGCTTGTATTTTTGTGCAGTCTCTCTTACTCGTGTATCTTTCAAAGTACACTCTAAATTTGAAAGGATTTTTTGTTTTGAATGGCTGAGAGCCAAGACTCTAGCTGAAGTCATATATGGAAAAAAATTCACCACAAAACATTCCTAACTGTTTTTGTGCTGGCCCGTGAAGAATTTTGGGACCAGTTCTGCTTCTGTTTGAAACCCAAATGTGACAGCTCTGCATACTGATCTTCCAGGAAGATCTTGCACACCTGGGTTGCAGCACTATGTTGAGTTTCATTGCTGCCAAAGAGAAACAACAGGGGAATAGTTTTCTTCAGTGGAAATTCTTCACTTCTTACAGACCATCCAAAACATTCTGAGTTTTGGTAACTGGGAAATAGTTGGCTAAAAAGGAAAAGCATACCTTTGTTTTTTTCTTAATCATGTCAAAGAGGCTGTGGTTTACGGATTTACTATGAAAAATCCATAGAGATGTGTTCTGCAATAAAACATAAATTATTCAATCCCCCAATTTTTCATTGAAAAATAGCTTTGTCAGTAAATTCTCAAGCAGCTTTGCTTGAATAAAATGTAGCTGTACTTTCATCATTCCTTATTAATCGAACCCACATGAAAAGTCCATGGACTGATGGTATTTGTCCCTGCTCTGAGCTGTTTGAGACTTCCTCCTGCAGCAGCCCTAAACGAGCCAGTTTTGCTGCGTTTAACATGTATCTTAGTCTGCTGCTAAGATGGAGATAGAGAGGTGGCACTGTGTTTGTAGCAGATGATGGAATAGTCAGATTTTGCAGAGAACTGGGATTCTGGCCTTGGGCAATCTGTTTTAGCATGGTCAGTATCTCTGCTAACTATCTGTGGTAAGTCTGATTTGAAGTGAGCAGTTCAAAAGAAGTTGCATAACATCTGATGAGAAAGATAGCACATTGTATTGTCCAGTAGACCTACAAATGGTACACTTGTTTTTTTTGCCAGCTAGGAAGAAGAAGGTATGATTGGTGCCTTCCTTCCTTCCTTTCCTTCTTTCCTTCCTGCCTTCCTCCCTTACTTTCCTTCTTTCCTTCCTGCCTTCTTCCCCTCCCCTCCTTTTCCCTCCCCTCCCCTCCCCTTTCCAAAATGTGAACCTGTGCTCATAGAGGCATAGCCTCTGGGACACATTCTGCCTCTTCCACATCCTTGGAGGGTGTTGAAACCCCTGTCACAATCTCATGGAAAATAATTAAAGGATCAGGAGGAGTGAGAAAGCCCCTCCAGGCTTTCTCCTGGGAGATTTGCCATGGTGAGCTGTACAAGCTGCAGGGCTTCCTTCCCTCAGCCCGAGACAATGCTGTGCTGCTCTGATGAGAAGAGTGGGATGAGCCACCTGGCTTTGGAGCACCCTTAGAACCTCCCAGTGTGGCAAATAGTGGGAGAAGGACTTGCCAAATATTTTCCAGTGTCTTCTGCCGCTTTGTCCTTTGAGTCTGAGAATCTCTCATCACTGTTACCACAGTAAAGATTAACAGAATCTGTGGGTCCCTATGGCTCTGTGGTGCCCTGCCAACATTTTCACACTTTTTAAATGGAAAGGTTTATCTCAGAAATTTGTTTCACTAAAATACATTTCTGCCTTCCAAAAATAATGTTCCTCAGTTACTGCCTGCTGCCTGAAACTTTTCTGAATTCTGTACTTTGCCCAGATGATATCTTCAAAGATAAATAAACTCCTTATATCTTTCTTTCTGGAGCCATCAGTTTTTCTGTCCTTTGCTCAATGTGCCTGCCTCATTACTCATTGGTGACCCTCCCTTAATAGGCATTTCCTTAATTTCTTAATTCGTCACCTTTACTAATAGTTAAGTCAATCTCAGCAAACTGCAGACTCCAAAAAACATGTGCAGTTCTGTGTTACAAATCTGATCAGCCAGTTTTAATTAATTCTGTAATATCATACAAAGTTCTGTTGTTACTGCTGCCTCTTGGAAAGGAAAAAGGTTCTGCATAACCTCAATGATAGCCAGTCAGTTTGGCCATGGAAAAAAGCACATGTACTCTGGCTGCTGGTAAACTGCATGCAGCGTAACATTATATGCTCCCAGCTTCCTTAGAATGTAAGTAATTTGGTGGAAGTTTTTGCAGTTGCAGTGAGGGACTTTAAAAAAAAAAAAAATCATAAACCATTTTCATAGTATTGATTTTACATGATCATTTCCTATTTTTAGAATACCACAGTTACGTATTTAAACTTTACTGTGGCTTCTGTTTGCAGTTTGAGTGACATCCATTGAAGATGAAATTTTAGCTATGCCATTAGAAAGATCACTACAGTACATATATTGCTTTGGGTTGTGTTTTTTTGTGATTTATTGTTCCATAAGACAAATATTGAACCCATCTTAGCTTTGATTGATATTTAGCTCTTCCATCAATTTCCACTGAAATCAATACTGACTTCATGTCCCATTCATTCACCTGACATTGTTAAGTGGAGAATCATATACTATATTTATCTCCTTAAATTTATATATATTTAAAATAATATTAGACCTGAAGTTTCTTCATCTCTTCTGACATAAATATGCACTGAATTCTGTTGTGTTTTCTGTAATTTTAAGAGCTTGCTGTGTTTAAGTACTTGGCTGTGTTAACTAAGCCCTGGTTCCAGCAACTATGAGGATGATCTGACTTTTTGCAAATGTGGGAGTGGTGCTTGGGTGGAGCTGCACCAGAAGCAGGAAGGGCTGAGTGAGAGGACAGACCCATGGGAGCAAATCTGAGTTGAGCTTGGCCCTTCTCTTTGTGTGCTGGGGTCAAGAAATCTGTCTGGTATTTAAAGTTGCACTACTTAAGTATTACAGCAAACAATAAATAACCATTCACTGATAAAGCAAAATTAATATAGTCAGGCATAACTCATTTTGCTGTAAAATGGTGATTTGAGAATTGTATTGTTATGACGACAGGGCTTCTACTGCCTCCTTGGCCCTCTGTAGAGCGTTCTATTCTTTCTTTGTACCCAGTGGTCACTCCCTGTAAAAGCTGCTGCTTGGTGAATGTCAGGGATCAGGAGAGGGCAGGAGCAAGCACAGGTGTTCATAGATGTGGAGTGTTACTGGCTGCAGTTTTCTGTCTTGCTGTATGCTGCATGACTGAAGAAGCAGCTGGGGACAGATGAAAGAAAATTCTCCTTTGATTCTCCCAAAAAGCAATTTTCCAAGTCAGTCTTTGTTAATTTTTAATTTTGTTTGTTGAGTATCCTTTTGAAAAATTACTTTTTAAAGAAAACCTACATTTTCCATTGGAAGAAAATTACTCTGTTCACTTTTATTTATAGTAGGAGTTAGGAGGCAGGGAAATGTTGCCACATCAGAGTTAGAGATGGAGAAAGTTGGATAAAAACTGTACGAGTCACTCTCAGAACTAGGCTGAAATGCATGCTCTTTTCTGTACATCTTTATTTATTCCTTTAGCATATTGTACCACCTCTAGTACTCCTCACTGTACACACTTTTGACCAGAAGCTAAATAGCAAAAGTATCAGCTTAATTGCTGACATCTGGCCAGCAGCAAGGTAGGAACTCTCAGAAGTGCAACTTCGTAAGTGCAGCCAGTAATACTTTCCTTAGGGCTGCTAATTAGCCTAGAGAATAAACTATGGCAGTGGGTTTCGGAGGCCCCCAGGGCCAAGTCTGGTGACTGTCAGACATTCACTTTTCATTTTCCAAAACATATTATATCAGCAAAATAAGTGAATATGAGAGAAGGTGGTAGAGACAGGAGACAACAGTGTTGTCTTTCTTCAGTGAACGTGAAGGCCAATATGTCTGGGTGAACAGAGGTACTTGATAACACAAAATATTAACAAAGTCTGCTGCCAAGACAGAAAGAGCAATCTGTTCATCATGCCTGTAGTAAACAGGCATGATGTACTACAACAATAACAACAACAACAAAGTTGTTACTCGAAGTCTGTTTTGGGGATAAGGCTAGTGAAATAATCAAATGGCTCTCCTGGACCTGGGGAACATTCACTCTTAGACATCTTGATGTATTAGATAAAGAGATTTTATTGGGTGTAGTGAGTCCTCTTGTGGGGTAACAAGATGAGTTCGTAGACTTTTTGAAATCTATGACCAGCTTTGAGAGAATGAGGTAGACAAGAAACTGAAGACGGGGAAACAGTGATTTCTAAAGCAGGTAGAGTGATTTCAGTTATGAATCACCTGTGGTGACTCAGGGCTCAAAGGATATGTGTCCTCCAAATACATGCATATCTTCTTAAAATTCCAAATATTCTCAAAAAAATCAAAATCTATGAGAATGTATTCCCAACAGGAGCAGGGAAAAGGGAAGGGAGTATGAAATGAGTGAGTTTTAGGTAATAGCTAGCTGAAGTTTGAGCAGGTAGAAAGCAAATAACATATTTTGAAATAGAGATGGTTTTCATGGGATGGCATGTAAAAATCAGTAGTATTAGAACCAAATTTCCTCCCTTAATGAGTGGTTTTCTATAGAGCTAGAAATACATTAACAGGAGTAGGTAACATTAGTTCTAACTTTACTTTCTTTTTTTTTTTTAATTTTTGTAATTTTAATTGCTCAGAGTACAGTTAGGAGGAGCCCCTGCTTGCTGTTTGTTGCAGCCTCAGAGAAGTTTCTGTGAAATCCAACTAACTTTAGCAAACAATTATAAAGACTAAAGGCCTCAAGGAAAATTGCTTATGTGTTCTGTAAACATCTGGTTGCCATTTTCAATTACAAGGACCAACCCACTGAAGGAAGCAGTTTAGTTTTTTTGGAACAGAAATGGGACACTGGGGTTTTTGTTCTTTTTCATAGTGGAGAGTAAAGGAAATGTCAGGAATAGAGAGGTCACTAGATGCTCAGCTTTTATAAATACAAAAGTCTCTGAGAAAATTAAAGTAAATTGAAGTCAGGTTCTGAAAGTGTAAACAATCCTGTGGAGGTAAGGTTAAATAAGCAGGCCTGGAGATCCTAGCATGCCAGCAAAAGCACAAGATCTTTCTATCATAAGTAAGTAATTTAAAAGATTGCGGAAAATAATAATGGTGAGGCTAGCCACAGAAGTATTTTGTGGGTTACCATACAAATACATGTGTATCTTCAAATCTAGGAGATGTAACTTTTCTCCCAAAATCATTTTAGTTAACTGTTGGTACAAATATATAACTAGCAGCATACAAAACTGGTTGGTTTCCTAATGCAAAATATATGTCATGTGAGTCCTGAGCAAAGTTTTGACAAGTAAAATACACATTTTAGAGGTGTTCTCTTTGTATGTTGTTAAACAAGGAGCTTCCTAAACAAGCTAAATGGGTAGAAATGTGGTCCTTAGAATACAGTGAGTTACAAGCATGTTGGCTAAATTTGTTCTGCCTCCATAAAATGGAAATTCATTTAGTTTTAGGAAGAAAATGCATACCAGAAACATACACTGTCTTTATCACTTTTGAATTTTGATTTTAGCATTTAATTTCATGCCACAGACATAATTTCAGCATAAGACAGATCATTTTCTGACATACGAAGATGAATGCTGCTCTCTAATGTGATGCTGTGGTTTCTTATTAGAAAATCTAAATGCATCATATAGTTTTCTAAACAATATGTATTCTTCTTCCTAATTATTAGCAGAACACAGTCATGCTTTCTAGAAGAAGAGCACACAATTTCTTTATGTCACTAAAATAAACCTCTATAAGATGGTACTAAATACTCTGTTTCAAATGCACTCTTTTTCTTGAGAAAAGTCAAGTCTTTATTTGTTCATAACAAAATATAAGGACATTGAGCTCTGTCAGGTAAAACCAAAATATAGCACTTAGTCTTAAATTTACCAAACATATCTTCTTTGAATGTTCTTTTTAGTCTTATAAACAGAACATACAGTCCAGTGGAGAGTGGTGTTTATGGGGCTGACTTAGATATTACAATAATTAAGAATACTACACACTGATTACACAGTGAGCTAAAATTAAAACCTTACTGGAATAAATTATGTCATGTTAATAGAATCTGAAAAACACCAGTGTCCAGGCAGATCTGCACATTGGCCAAAGGAAAGCAGCAATGTGCAAGTCCACTGAAATTAAATAAGTACAAGGGATTTAGGTGTCAGTATTCAAGCTTTATAATATGCAAATTATAGAAAAAGTAACATGCAAATCTTGTAAAAGAGTTTGAGACAATGTTTCATAACAATAGCCTGTGGACTAAGAAGGTAACAGCATATAATTGCTCTTTTAAGTATTTTAAAAATGTTTCCCTTTAAAATGAATCCTGGCTCTCATAGGGTTCAAGCAGAGACTCTGGTTTATAAACATACGTGCCTGTTCCTAAATGTCAGATAATTGCTAATATAGGTGTTGGGAGAATGACAGTAAGTCTAGCCAGAATCCTGTCACAGTCCCGCCAGAGCACTCTCTCTAAGGGATTTTTGAGTAGGCTTGTCCAGTGTTTTGACTGCTGGAAGCTCTGCACCCTTTTTGATGCACTCACTGGCTCCCAGCCCTGGTCAGCTGTGAGAAGTGTGCTGCTGCCTTTCATCATTGTGCTCCCATTTTAGGTAGAGGCATTATATACCACTGAAACAAAAACATTTCTTTTCTTTAGTTACCATAACTTTTATTGGTTCAGGCAGCAAAAAGCTTATATGCTATGTGGGCATGCATTGTAATTTACAGCCAGCCCACGCCATTCCTAGGTTCAGATTCCAACTTTCTCCAGCTGCATCCACTTTGAGCTGACAGCTCTTTTAAATGCTGCATCCCAAAACCACCCCAGACATCAAAAGTGCAGTAGCCACCCACGGGTTAGAACATGGTTCTGAAAATTTCACACAACATATTGTTTTTATGCTGGCTTATCTTATATTAAATGGGAACCTTTTTTCATGAGAGGAATGATTATTCTACCCTTCTGACATTCATTGTACTCCCTCAAAGTTGATTTTTCAACATAATTTTGAATATTCTCTTATTCAGTCCCCAAGGTTGTACATTTGGAGGTAATCCTAGTTTGCACAGATGTCAAAAAGAATGGAAGCTTCTCTGACATACTCAGAAATTGGAACTATTTCTCAGTTTAAAGTTAGTCACAAGAGCATTCAGATTTCTGGAAAAAAATATTTAATACAGAAATATATTATTAAAAGTGACACCCACTCTTTGATTAGAAAGAAGAAAACCCCACATACCATTAATTTCTATTATTTTTGGCAGGCATGTTTCATTACAAAATGTCCATTTTTCACAACAGGTCAAAATACGGAGGGTATTTGGATTAAAAACTGACAAATAGGATTTGAGCAACCTAAACTGATAGCAAGAATAAAATATAGTATTAACATATTTCCTCAATGGTGCCTCATATAGGGAAGGACAAAAGAGCTTGGTGGTATGCATTTTGGAATGTTTGAACCAAATTCAAGTCATAAAGTGTTTGTATAACAAGCTTGTTGTTGTAATGACTTTGTTTCTGACATTTGTCATACTGCTTTCCAAAATAAATATTTAGCTATAAAATGGAGTTTCAGTTTTAATTTATAGCAACTACTAAAGAGTGTGTATGTATATAGAATATACTGAGTTTTCTTTTGCATTGTTTAAATGCAAGATGAATCTGGCAGAACCACAGTTATTTTAGATCTGACAGAATACAGCTCAGTTGATCAGTTTATTGAAAATGTCTTTCATTTTAAAGTGGTAAAATTAGACAAGACCATTTCTTCTTTATTTGGAAGAAAACCACTGTTTGCTACAATTATTTTTTTTTACAAGAAATAAAATAGAAAACCTATTAGCGTACTAAAGCACTGCTAAACAGGCTGATTAACAAAATAAGAACAAGATCTAGCTATTTTGGACCAAATCAAGAAGTAATGTTTTGTGTTTGGAGTAAGGCACTTAAATATTTTTCCCCATCTGGCTTCAGCAAGTCTCTCAAAAAACCTCACTTGCTCCAGTTTTCTCACTGGCCACCCCAGTGAGGCCAGGTGTCACTGGAGCCTGTCTTCAACTAAAAATAATTGTGGTCATTTTCTCTAAAGAGTAGGCCAAAGACAAGGACTTTAAATACAGAATTAGGCACGTGTTAGCCCTATTTCAACTTGAAATGTAGTGCTATGATTTTAGAAAAAGGGTTGGAGGACTATTTGGAGAAAATTCTAAGAACAGAGAGAAAGAAGTATTCCAGAAAGTACTAGCTAACTTATTGTAGACTAATTGTAGACTAGTTAGGTTGCCCTCTGTGTGAAGCAGGAGAAAGCATCAGGTTTTTTACTTCTCCACCCAGGTCCATGACACATCTGATTCACACCCCAGATGTTGCAATACACAGTTTTTGCAAATCTAATAATGTAAGGGTGTCTGTTGACCTTCAAAAGTGAGAGAGATCTGATGCTAGGTTTCTTTAAATGTTTGGAGACATAATTTTAAGGTCTACTTTAGAGTCCGTATTCCTGGATGTCACACTGGTATCTGTATCACTGACTTTCACTACCCCATGGCAGAGCTAAAAGACAGCATAGGGTGCTGCACAGAAAACAGTGTCTGTGGGGTGCAGTTGGAAATCTCCCTTACATTAGCCATGACTTAATTATTGCATCACTGTCTTCTGTGGTTTTGTCTAACTCATAAATAAAATGGGTCAATTCCCTAGTCCTGAGGACAAGTGATGCAGTATGGCTCATGTCCATGTATGTACACTCTTTTCCTGTGACTGAGGGTGGCCTACTTTTGCTTGAGTTTTAAGAACTGTCACTGACCTGGGCTGTCTCCTGGGGCATTGCATGGCCACCCAGGAGAAGAAAACAAACACAGCAGATGATTACAGGCCAGTATTTGAGCCTTTGCCCTGACACTGTTTCGCTTAGCCATTGCCTTTATTCCCAAGCTTCTCTTTTTCAGTATTCTGATTGTTTCCTGTTTCTTGGGTGTTACAGAATCTGACTCATTAATAAGGATTGGTATAGGCTTCCTGAGTGCTCTAATTACAATGATCAAGGGCTGCCATTTGGACCTTAAAATACGTGTCTCTTTTTGTTGCATGTATGATCAAGTATCATTCTTTTAACATTGTCATTTTTACCCTCATTCATTGTAATCAGTATGAAACAGGGCAAATAAACCCATCTACTCCTTATCCTTACCTCCTCTATATCCATAGAAGGGAAAAGGCTGTTTTCTCAGCTCTAGTACAGTTTCTGCCTTTTAAAACCAATGATGAATTCTCATTAGTGCCATCATTCAGAGGGCTTCTCAGCTCAGATTCTTCCTGTCCTGTTGCAAAGAGCAGGAATGGTGGAAAGGTTGGGGTGAAACACAGAATGGAACGTATACCAGAGCTGGCAGTTTGGTTTCCTTGGGCAGAACTCCTCCTCCTCAGGAACTACTTTCCAACTGAATCTTCTTTCCAGCCTCCAGCTCTTTTGTTGAATGTACCTTTCTAAAAGCTGAGACTCTTCCTTGTGAAAGTATCAGGATCAGCAGGTTTGGCCATAGTCTAGCAGGGAAGATGCCTCAGTACCTCTTGTTCTTGTTATAAACTCCTATGTATACACTCATCCAAGGTAGGATGCACTTCCACCCCCTCCTCAGGTCCACAAGGTGCTTTGGGGCTCCTGTTCACTCAACCTGATGGGCACTGGGACTGAGTGTCCCCTGGGACATCTTGGGGACACCAGGGCAGGTGCTTGTGTCTCTGGGACAGCATTATTGGGGTTGTCGCACCCAGCATCGTGCCTCTGTGCTCCTTCACGTGTGTGTGTATGTGTGTGTGTGTGTACATACGTGTGCATATGCATAAGAGAGAAGAGTATTTTGTGGGCAGATCCCCCTCCTGCGATGTCCTTGGGAGCAGCTGGAGCAGGTTGCTATTTGGATCCCCCCACCAGCTGCAGTTTCTCTGGGCTCCCTTGGACGCATCTGTAGATGAGTTTTTATCACAGAATCTGTCATCATAGCACTCTTAGTCAACAGCTAAGACATGGATCTGAAAACTGTAATCATGTTACTCTCACAGTAAAATAAGAAAGCTTCAGGCATAAATTTCCTTCCCCCCGCCCTTGAAAAAATGACTGGAGTTTTAGTAAATGTTTCTGTAATAGAATTTTGAGTCCTGGTGATTCTGCATTGATTAACTCTTGTTTTTTTATCTTGCATTTCTGTATCCAAACAAGAGTTTTTCCTATCCTCAGTTCTTTCCTGTCCATGTTCTTCATTGCTGCATGTGTTTGTTTTCCTTTTGTTACTCTACTCTGTGAGTGACAGGTATCTACCTAACATTTTTAAACTGCTACTTTTCTTTATGTTATCTGAAGTTTGAATAAAATAATTTTAGAAAAAACCGTGAGAGATCTTGAAGAATCATGTGAATATGAGACCATAGCAGGCATATATACACAGAAGCAGCACACAGTTAGGTAGTCAAAAGCTGTGACATCCACTCTTTCCAACTTTGATTTGATTCACTCGCTCATGATACATCCCTTCACTTCATGACTCTGTGCTGCTTTTTCACATGACTTTGCCTCAGGGTGCACAGGACAGGGATAAAAAGTTCTTTGCTGGATATAGTCCCAAGAGTTGTAAGTTAGAATAACTTGGAACACTTAGCAGTGAAAGCTGTCCAAATGCAATTGTGTCAAGCAGAGTCTTCTTCCTTGGCACTGAGCAGGGTGGAGCTATTCTTCCCTCTATGCTGATGCTTGGAGTTCTGAGTGCCCTCTCCCTCATTGCATGCAGCATTGTGGTTTTCCTTCCTTAGTGGGATGCACATGAGAAAATCTGGCAATATTTGATTTCTTTTCTTTGATTCCTATGTTGTGCACTACCACCTCTCATGCTTAGCCTCAAACTCTGCTACCAGGAGACTGCAAGTTTTTCAATGTCTATGACAGATGGAGCATATGGACAATAACTTTCCTATCTATAGAGTTGCCTTCCCTAGGATCTTCACCACAGCCTCATCCTCATGTCTCAACAGCATGACACTTCTCCTCCTCACTTGCACATTCTCTCCAGTTTTCATATGGTTCTTCATCCCAGCCCACTCTCAGTAGCCTGTCTCCAAGTAATCTGGCTTTTCTGTCAGACAATTTCCTTCTCCACCTTCACAGAAGGTCAGGAAATACCTTCACAGATGTATTAGCTGGGCTTTGGCAGATCTGTGACATCTGTACTTTAACTAGGTACCAAGTAATTCCATCCCAGAGAAGGTTAAGTCTCAGTCCCACAATGTTTTTTGTGCACGTGAGACATACCTAGTAGCTCTGACTATAGTAACTTACCTGGTGTATTAAACACTTATAAAGTAAGAATTCCAGCATTTGGGAGCAACTAGGGATGTAAATCTTTTTAGCTTGCATACAAGAAAAGCATACCATATTGGATGACTAGGTGCTTTTGATTTCACTGAGGTTTGCTGTGCAGAAAACACCTATGTGTGGAGAACATACCAGAGTAATCTGAATATTCATCCAAAGCATGGTGTGTAATCACAAAAGTGGAACAACAGGCTTGAGTGTTTGAATTAACCCAATGTGTTTGCCATTGGGTCAGGACTACAGATTTTTCTTTTATTTGCTATTGAACTCTACTGTATCTCAGAAAGTATTTTGACAGCATATTTTCATAGCTTGAGTTAACAGGTTATGCCATTATAAAACCTATAGGTTTTTAGATTTAGAATCTGTAATACAACTCAGTGGATAATTAGTTATTTTATTTCCAGTATTCTGCTCGTTCTTTGGGGGCACAGAAAAATATGTGGATATAGTTTAATAATGCTACATTTTATTTTTTCTAACTACTTTTTGTTGTCTTACAGACAGTTGTATGCAATTGAAAAACATACTTTAAAATATTTGCTGCAGGTCTGAAAATTCTTTTGTGGTTTTCTCTTAGAGTATGGTAATTTATTGATTGAAGAAAGGATTGGTAATAGATTGCATGACTGAAAGTGATATAAATGGAGAAAAGATTGTCCTGTCAGCTCTCCATTCTTGTACATATGCCTGCAATAGATCTCTTTTGCTTCTTTTAGAGAAAGTCATCTGTCTTGTATTATTAATTACTCCAATAATAAAGACAATAAATCTTTAACTTGGTAGGTAGATCTAAGGCAGTTTTAGTGTTTGAGACCAGGTGAAAAAATTAAATAATCTTTCCATATTTGAGAAGATTTCTGAGAGCAACAGGTAGGTCTTGGCTTGTTACACTCATTTATTTTTTCACTTTTAATATTTTTCTTTGGATTGATGAGAAAAGCAGGCTTGCAACCTGGCCCTTCCGCATATAAGGAAACAGTAACAAAGTAACTCTTTTTTTGAGACAAGAGTGGAAGCATTATGCATCCTCATTTGTAGTTAAACGTGACATCTCTCCGGAGCATTTTCAGAGGACATACAGGATAGTCAAGCATTATGCTGTTTTTATGAGCAATACTGTGGGCTAGAACTTCAAATGGCCCTTTCACTCCTGGACTCAGATATGACTGTGCATTAATTCTTTAGCACAGGGCAATGTTTTGTGCTAAGCTGTTCAGGGACAGATGAGCTGTCCTTGGAATTAGACTGATTCTACTTGGTTCAGCCTAATTTGTCCAACTAAGCGAGTGGTTACTGGGCTGTGCATTATGGCAGAGTACAGTCTCAAGAAGTTGCATGGAGCACATTGTGTTTGCATATGAACGGGTGAACAGCTGCTTTCCAGAATAGTTCAGAAAATATCAGAAACCTAACCATCTTGTCCTGTGCTATGTTCACTCAACAGAGTGAACATTTTTTCATTGTTGTCATAGTGAGTCCATATCAGTGATAGTTCATGACTATCAAGGGCTATGCCAAAAGAGAAATTAAAATGCTTCCAATAACTACTTCTTTAAGGGGAAAATTCCTGAACACCTAGGTGTGAGACATTCCTTTAGGGAAAGCACTACAAATGAAACAGTGATATCAAAAACTTGCAAAAGGACATATTGTTAACAAAGAGAAAGTATTCTGTCCAACAAGCAGCATTCATGTCTTTGCACAAGTGTGACAGCCAAGCTGCTGTAACCAGAAATAGGCTTCAAAGGATATTTTCCCCTGGAGTGTTATCAGTGAAGCTCAGATCTTCAGAGCTGCAGAATTCCCACATCTCCAGACCCCATCACACAGCCTGCCTGATGCTGCTGCCCTCTAAGATCCTGAAGGGGCATAAAATTCAGCCCAGAATCCAGGGCCAGTCAGTGAGGCAGAAGTTCTGTCTTTAAGACATCTGTTAGTGCTTCCACTCTAAACCCCTGGCTAGTGAACTGTTGACTCCTATCAACTGGCTACATAGCAGGGATTAATCCTAACTTGTAAAACATATTCATCTGTGTAGTTTGAAGTTGGATTTGTTCACAAGCAGCAACTTCCATAAATACGTGCCCCCTCACCAGACTTGGTACAATCTGTGCTCGCTCTTGTTGTCTTCTTTTCCTTTAGTGCTCATAAAGTGATTAATTTTAGGGTATGGTGTGAGCAAGTGCAAAATTGCAAATTGATTGGAAGTTAAAATAAAAGTAAATAAAAGTAAAAATAAAAATAAAGCCAAATGGCTTTTTAATTTTCCAGAATGAATGAAATACAGGAAGATATGCATAAAAGCTGAAAATTGTATTTGATTTTCAAAGTACTTTCATTTCAAAATTCAGAATAGGAACCTTAGCACTGCAAAATGGAAATTCACTCTATGAGATTGAGGTGAAACTTGCTCATTTGGTTAAATCATATAATACTTTTCTGTGTCTACACTGAGGAGACTAAAAGGTCCATAGAGCTGCATGCTTCTAACAGTTTTCCTGCAAAATCCAGCCTCCCATGCCATAGCTTATGGCGAAAATGTGATAACTTCAGAGGTTGAAATAAGATCACTTTATTTTAGAAATCACCTTCAGAAATTCTTGAAGTTTATCAATAAGCTTAAAGTGACACTAAATTCTACAGTTCTCATTTGGTTTCTGTTAACTTTAGTTTATGATATCAGAATACAAAAACTCTACAGAATATTTTTCCAGAAAAAGTTCATTGTTTTTATTGGTCCCTGCATTGCTATTTCCTCTGCTGCTAAAAAAAAACATGGTTGTTTTTCTCCCTAGACTATTATCTTTTAAATTATTTTTTTCATATGAACTATTTTAATTATTTCAAATTATTCCAAATCAGAGTCAAAGCCAAAGAAAACAGTGGTATGTTGTTGAAAATTATAATTTCTACATTATATCAATTTTCAGTTGAAACATTGCTCTCTGAATTGAATAGCATGGATTCATTCAGAATAGAAGTAATTAAAGGTGGTCATACATCAGGTTTGAATCAAAATATATTGTACTACTACTGGCTGAATTAGCAGCTTATGTTGATATTCTTAGGTAAACATCAGACACACAGCACAGGTACACAAACACTTTTTAAGATTGGACTGGAACATGGGGCTACGATGGCTGCAGGAGAGGAGGGGGAAAGAGCTGGCCAAAGACAGGTGAATAAAAGCATCATACTGCCATCATTTATCCATAAAGCTCACTTTGCCTGCATAATTAGGTTTAATTCTGCAGATGAGGATTCCTTTTGTAGGCAAGGCCTTAATTAATAAGCTGAACTAAACAATCTTAGTTTGAAAAGTTGCTCAGGGCATGAACATGTAATTGCGTATTCTCATCTTGTTACCACTCTTCTGCTTGTCTAAATGCAAAGCATTACAAAGCAGTAGAGGCTATCTCCATGAGGTGTGATTACATACTCTAACCAATCTATGGCTCCTGCATGCTGAGCTCCACTGATTTGTTGAATAAAGCGAAACAGATTTCCATAACTATAGACAAAGTGCTTTATATGGAAAAACCTTCATGCAAATTGCTAAAAAATAAATTGTTCAGATATGAAGTATTCATTTTAACCTTCCCCTTGAAATGTCCTGTCAAAGACTGCTTCTTGTTTGAAGTCTGCAGGTAACCAGCAAACAGTGTGTATATTGAAGATGGAATGTTATGGATGTTATTAATGCTTTTTCATGAAAGTCTCTAAAAACATTTTGAAACATGAATCTTTCCATGCAGATAGCTTTTATTATTAATGTCCTTTTTGTTCTTCCTCTCTCTTTTAATGTAAAATGTTTTAGCTCACAGGTGTCTTGCTTTACTTTAAAAATACTTTCTGTGAAAGGGATCTTCTGTGTTAAAACATCATGCCTGACATCTTGGGGTCCTTTGCATGGGCCACTGGTTTTATTACAATATTGATAATACTAGCACTTTTTTATTTTTCTTAGAAATAGTTCTATAATTATTAAATTTGCAGAAGGAAGACAGTCTGTTGCTGTCATGATCGTAGATGTTCATTTTCCACAGAAAGTTAAGCTGTAGGAGGAGTGATGTGGGCAATTTCTAGGTTATATCTATTTACAGCAGAGTATATTCTAGAACTAACTAGCTGTCTTAACACATGCCTCTTTCATTTTTGTTTTCCAAGAATGTTTTTCCAGGTATAGTTGATGAGGAATGTTTCAACACATTTAAACAGAAGCCATACTGTTCTGTCAGCCTAAATCTGAGAGACAGCACTAGGCGTATGCTGTTTTTATAATAGGAAGTCTCCTAATTTCTATAAATAGACGTGTTTTAGTTCTGATTGTTCTGCACTGAAATAACTGGCTGGATGTTTAATTACTGTAAATAGAAAGCACAAGTAATGGCAGGCATTCAAGCCCTCCTGAACTGTTTTGCTTCTTGGGCACTGGCTCAGAAACACATGAGACCTGAGGGTACTTTTTCCTTTTCTTCTCTTCAGTACATTCATATTGATCACTCTGTTGTATCCTAAAGGCAAATACACAGTCAGCATACCTTCTGGAGTCAGGGATCAAATTCATTCCTGGCCAGGATGTGTCACAATAAACAAGGGAAGGAAACGAGCTGCTTCTGAGAAATGGAGTTCCCTCCAGCTCTCTTTCAATTTGCACACAGCTAGGCATTGTGCTTTATATTTAATTATAATGATTTATTCAAAGGTGTTTACTAGTCAGAGGCATAACATCTTGCTTATCTGATAATTACATAGCTGGTGAGGTCATTGAGTAGGTTGTTAACACTGCCAATCTTTTGCACTAACATGAAGTATTTGCTTTTACATTTCTTTAATGCTTCGTTTGTTTTCTATTGGTGACATTTTTACTACCTGGAGTTTTTTTGTTGTTTCTTTCACAAAGTAGCTTGTAGAGAATCTGTCTTGCCTAAATTTCATAAACCTTAATTACTTTTATACCGTAATACTGGTTCTCATAATGTGAAATTGAAGAACTCGTTACAGTAATAAATGCAATGGAACTGAAAATTGATCTCTTCAGCTTTGTGACACTGCTTGTAAACATAAAAAAGTGATAGTTACTTTCATAGTCCTGGATTCATTCTATACAATCAATTCATTACTGTACTTAATGTAAATTGAGTGTTAAATCTCCTTAAGTGGAATCTTCACCCCGCTTGGCATTTGTAATCATGATTGGGATAGGAAAAGAATTGCATTTTAGAGAAGGAAATAACGGAAATAAATAAAATAAATGACTCTGTGGCCCATTGGTGGAACCAAATTTAGGGGGTAATCTAATAAAATTAGAAAGGTGTCACAGATGGGTAGCACAAAATGGAATAAAATATGTGTAATTTTTCCAACCTTGGGAAGAAAACCCAACCAGTCACATAAATAGCTGTCCTTCAGCAAGCTTTGAGACCTGATGCTATACTCTGTCTTGAATGCTGTACACTCCTGTGGCTGCCCTTTCTGTTTGGAAGTTCATTATTACTCATTGTCATCTTGTCAATGAAATTATTTACCCATTATTGAACATATTCATGGTGACCTCAACAGATGTAATAATTCTGTTGTGAGATGCCATTGTCTCTAACTAGTCCAGATAATGAAGGCTGTATACAGAAGAAAACAACTACATGAGGGAGCTGGCTGAGCTCATTTGAAGCAACATTGGCATTTCTACACCACAGCACATGCTGAGATATGGGCAAACTTCAAGACCTATTTGTATCTTCTAATCCACAATGGTGTTTTAATTGGTGCAATTTAGTTTTGTCTCTTCAAGCAGCCATGTCTGATTTTGGTGTTGCTCCTTTCCTGATACTAGAACCCCATGGTCTCACAGGTCAGTTTTGTCCCAGAAAGGAAGCGCCAGTATCACTTCCTGTGAAATTTACTTCCCAATAAAGAAAGACCTCAGAAGATCATACTGCTTGTACTGGGTGTGTGTCTTAAGTGTGCATGTTGAGGAGTTAAAAAAAATGGAACTTAAAGCAGCATCATGCTAGTGAACTTTCTGATTTCTGAATGTTAAACAGGTCAAACAGATGGATTTGAATATCAGTAGGCAGGTATAACAGGAAATGCCAACAGTGAAACACCTAAATATAGTTCCAAAGCTTGAACTGTGGTAGCAATTATGTCTTTTATCCTTTTGCTATCTGTAGCCATTCATGTACTCTCCATCAGTTCTTTAGGATTTGGTGCTAAGTATTGTTTGTGCAAATAGGAATTGCATGATGTTTTCTTTTTCAATATACTTCTTTTCTTTCTGTATAGGTGATATAAACCCTTGGGATCTTTTGATCTGCTTATCTTCCAGAAAAAATGGTGGTACTGGCTGCATTCAAACAGAAGACTTGCATAATCTAGAGTTATTCCAGAAGGTATGAGATTATTATGTTATTCTTTGTGGTAACAGAAGGACAACTAGCCCAAATTTTCAGACCTCGCTCATGAAAAATATCTAGTGCTTACTTTATACCTCAGCATTGTGGTTTAGCTGCAGTGAAAAAAGCTTTTTCACATTTTCTATTTACTGGGAAATACTTGTCAGATATCAGCTTTTATTCTTCTTTATATTGCACCCAGTGATTTGGAAATCATTTGGACATAGTATGTTAACTTGGATGTAAGTATTTCAGCATAAATACTGAAGATTGTTGCAACTCAGTGTCAAGCTTCCCATTTTTCTTCTTTAGCTTGAATTTTTGTGTTCTTGGCCACCCTCAACCAGCATGTCTGGCAGCAAAAGTGTCTACAGAAGTCAAGGGAAATTTAAGCAAGTTACTCCATTGGAAAAGAGAATTTAGAACTGGAGAGAAACAACTAGAAAATGCATGCAATATTTCAAAATAATAGCATAGGTAGAAGATAGAGCTGGTTGAATTTAGGATTCACATCTTCTATCACTATTGAGTTTCACCTATTTTAATTGCTGCCTTGTAAACATAATTTAGGAACCTCTCCAAGGAGTGACAGTGCTCCAATTGATAATGTGCAAGCTGGACCAGTGTTCTCCTCCAGGGCCTTCAAGGATGTTCCTTCCTCTGGCACTGCAAATTGCTTACTAATTGTTCAAAGCATCAGCAGTGCTGATATTTCTTGGTATTTTCAGGATTACCTTTTTTTTTTAATTTTTTTTTCTCACCTAAGCACTGTGAGCAACTAACATTTTAGGTTATTTAGATATATAATGTCTAAATAAGCACCTGGCCTGTTAATAAAAACATGTAAGTCTTTCAAAAAATGTGACCAAGCTATGGGTACAGTTTGACTTGTATTTTGAGTAAAATGGCACAGATAATAATGGCAAGACCCTAAATTATAGACTCCAACTTGAGGGTCTGAGAGAAATGGTGCTGCTTTTGAAAGGTGCCTCAGGTGTGAAGTTTGTGAAGATACAAAAAAACCATTGGTGTTCACAGAAGTCAGAGCTAGGAGCATGTACAGTGAGGTTCCATGGGACAGGATGCCTTATCTAAGTGTATTCATACTGAAATTTTGATAGCAGTTCCAGTTTGCTAGAAATAAACATGCTTTGAATTCAGGGCTCAGATGAGAAAACATCTTAAACTTCTGCAAACTGCTTTTTACTTGTTCTGCCTGTATTATCATATCTGAGCCTCTAATGCTGTGCAGTATAATAACCCTTACAGCATGCTGCAACATCCAGAAGTTTCACACATGAATAACTGAGACACAGGGTGATCAAAGGAATTGTCAAAATTCTCTCAGGAAGTCTGCAGCAGAGCGGGGACTTTAACCAGACGGCCCAGACCTCCAGATAACTTTAAATGTTGAGTAACATTCCTTGCTCCTGGCATGTTCATACCACAGTTTAACACAGTTCTTTGTTGCAGAGTCTGGATGTGGTTCAGCTACATTAGCTTGCCACTCATCCCAAGCACAGTAATTCAAGAGACATAGGGTATTTCCATGCAGGGAGAAACAGTGGTTGGTAACTGGCAGAGAACAGAGGAGCTGCAGAGACTGAACAGGGGACAGGGAACAGATGAAAACTCTGCAGCCAGGAGGAGAGATATGGGTCTAAAATTTCGTTTTGTGGTGCCCATGGAGGAAGATTTCACACCTTAACTTCGTTATCCCACACTGCAGGGATAGCAAGGTTGTAACTGCCTTTTGACACTGGCAGTTTTCCCCATGAGATGTCTCTGACAAACTGAACACAGACCCAATGAAGGCTTTTTCCATTGAAGGAAAAAGAACATTTTTCTGAATTAAATCATTAAAGCTTCTCTTCTTATGTACAGGTAAATCTACTTCCAGAAATCCAGCATTTCCTTTGCAGAAAAGAGGGATTATGCCAGATAATAAAAGTCTTTTCAGGTAATCTAATTTCTTCAAATCCGCATATGTAATGATGGTCTTTTAATAGTTGTCACAGGAAGTTTCTGAAATAAGACTGTCAGGCTTATAATTCTGATTTATTTTTAGTCATGAATAGAGGGGAAAAAATGAAACAAGAATGATAATTCATTTCAGACATCACTTAAATATAGATTACATTTAGGCAATGTCTTTTCAGGTAAAGATATTGCATTGTTTGGCTATTGCATATTGCAGAAAGAATTTGGATGTAAGTATCTAGTTTTTGGGCTGTTTTGTTAATACAGTATATTGGTGTTTATTCTTCAAAGCCCTGGTTTCAGTGTAATATGTTTGTTCAGCTTTACAAAATGTTGTGGCCTGGCAAAGGCGTAGGAGTCAGTGTTTGGTTCCCATCCAGACATAATTTACTGATATAAAGCCTTTGTGTATTAAGATCATCAACCAGAAAAGTTTCGAGGTTATGGGTGAGTTGACAGAAAGTTCTAATTTACCCTGGGTAAAATTCAGTTTTGAATAAAATCTGGAAAAAAACTGTTGTGCACTGTATTAGGTCTATTTAAACTACAGAGGGACACATTATGCTCTCAGTTACACTATTCAGTATACATCATCAGAGCTATTTTGGATTTGTGATCTATCTTCACAACATAAACTATGCTAATAAGAAATTTTGTCCTTTTTTTAGTCTGTTTTGTAATCCAATAGCAACCAACTCCTCGTTTATTCCATTAATATTTAGCCTTGTTTGCAATTATACAAATTGACAAGTCTGACTTTTAATTTTTTCCCTTTCC
Organism: Xenops minutus; assembly: GCA_035221455.1. Classification (NCBI taxonomy): domain Eukaryota; kingdom Metazoa; phylum Chordata; class Aves; order Passeriformes; family Furnariidae; genus Xenops; species Xenops minutus. Next base: position 22,249,379 of record JAWWEE010000040.1, on the reverse strand, counting down.
TCTCCCTTCCTTTCCCCTCCTCTCTCCTCTCTTTTCACCTTTTTTATATGTATGCTAAATCTGACACATAGGAAAGGATTCATTAAATCTCATTTAACCACTTAGAAATTAGGTATCTTCTGCAGCAGTGTTCTAGTCTTTCATTTAAGTCAGTGGAGAGAGAGGGAGACATACCTACAAACACTACTTCTTTTTATCCTAAACTACACATTTAAAATAGGGGCATTGAATTACCCTCTGCAGGTACTTACTATACAATTACCTCTCACCACTGACTGTAAATGGAGTGAAGAGAAGTAGCTTAGATTAAATACCTGACATTTGGATGCCTGACTAAATTTGAGGTTAGATGGTTCCTGACCTAAGCATACCGTATTTTCCCTTTTAATTTTTGTGCTGTTTCATTTAAAGATGGATCAATATTTAAAAGCTGTGAAGTGTTTTCCTTAAAGAACTGTACATTGAAGGTCAGTTTAAATCGGACATTTATATTTTTCTGATGCAGTACACTGTCAAAACTGATCATAAGGAACATGCAGTTCCTTATGATCATCCAGGTCTCATGAGAGTCCTTTATCATGAAGTCATATTACACCAGGTAAGTTACATTCTGTTTTGGCTGAGTTTTAGCATGTCTTCAGTGATGCCTAAGGCCTTGGTTCCCTGAAAAGTGAACTAGAAAGTTTCTAAGTTTCTGATACAGTACCAGTTTCAGAAAAAATGAAGCAGATTTCTAAAAAAGTCAAGGGCTTCAGAAACTGGAGCTCCTGCTCATGTTGTAACAGATTGCCTTTAGAAAACATTGTTTTGCCCTGCTACTTGGAGAAAGGCCAATTGCAGTGATTTTATTATTTTGCTACCACAAAACCACAAACACAAGAGGCACTAACCACACACAGAACTTTCCCCTTGAAGTATGCATATTTTCACTGCTGTCCATAAACTGTGGTTCAAGCCACTTTGTGTATGCCACTTCTGTTAAGCTGTTTAGTGTTTTCCCCTCTATTGGGTTTGCGTGGCAGGCTTTTGGTAGTAGGGGGCCACAGGGGTGGCTTCTGCGAGAAGTTTCCAGAACCTTCCCCCATGTCCAGCAGATCCAATTCCAGCCAGCTCCAGCTGGAGCTGCTGCTGGCTAAGGCTGACCCCATCAACAATGGTAGTAGCACCTCTGGGATAACATATTTAAGAAGGGGGAACAAACAACTGCACAACAGCAGCTGGAGAGAGGAGTTAGAATATGTGAGAGGAACAACTCTGCAGACACCCAGGTCAGTGAAGAAGGAGGGGGGAGAAGGTGCTCCAGGTGCCAGTCTGTGGTGCAGACCATGTTGAGGCAGCTGTACCCCTGCAGTTCATGAAGGTCCATGGTGGAACAGAGATCCATCTGCAGCCTGTGGTGGACTCCACACCAGGGGAGGTGGATGCCCAAAGAAATCTGTAACCCTCTGGGAAACACATGCTGGAGCAGGCTCCTGGCAGGACCTGTGGACCTGTGGAGAGGAGCCTGTGCTGGAGCAGTCAGTTCCTGAGTTACTGTACCCAGTGAGAGACACCCATGTTGGAGCAGGTCGTGAAGAACTGCAGTACAAGGGAAGGACTCACCTTGGAGAAGTTCATGGAGGACTGTCTCCTGTGGGAAGGGACTCCATTCTTGGAGCAGGGGAAGAGGAGTCCTCCCCCTGAGGAGGAGGGACCAACAGAGGCAAAGTGTGATGAACTGACCACAGCCCCCATTCCCCTCTCTCTGCAGGTAGAGTAGCAGGAGTGAAATTTAGTCTGGGAAGAAGGGAGGGATGGGGGAGAAGGTGTTTTAAGATATGGCTTTATTTCTCATTATCCTACTCTGATATGATTGGTAATAAATTCAAGTCAAGTCTGTTTTGCCCATGACAGTTATTAATGAATGCTCTCTGCCTGTCTTTATCCCAACTCACAAGCATCTCATTATAGTTTCTTTCACCTTTCCAGCTGAGTGATAGAGAGACTTTGGTAGACACCTGGCATCTAGCCAGGGTCAACCCACCACATTTTCTCTTCAGGGAAGGCCCATTTTTAGTGCTTTTCTGGCAAAGAGAAAAGGCCTTGTGACTGATGCTGAAATCCCATTGAAATCAAGGTAACGTGTATTTGGAAGCAGGGGTCTGAATCCTGCCTACCCAGCAACAGAGGATTATTCCAGCAGTCTGCTGAAGGACTATCATATAGAAAAAGACCACCTGTCACCTTTCAGTTGCCAATAAGAATGATTTTGAACCTAAATTAGCTGAAGTGTGTTAAAGTAAAAAAAAAGTTCATTTCTTAAATCTAGGTGTCTCCACATCAGCATGTGGCCTAGGGGCTGAGGTAGCTGTTTCAGCACAAGGTTCTCATGCCACTTGAGATGCCACAGAGAATCTAGCATGCCCAGTAGGGTGGGCAGATTTTACACAGGACTCATGTCCTTTTGGGCCAGCAGCTGGAGGTTCAGAGGGATATCCTATGGTGTCCTAGATGGCAATAGATGTCTGTTCGTGGGTATCTGAATTTAACACTTGGTATTTAGAGTGAGCAAGCCTAAAAGAGCCTTTATTTTCAGCATAATTTAGGATTAGCTGAATTGCTGCACACTGACTGTATAGACTACACTGATGTCCACTGACAGGAATGGAAACTTAGACTATCGTAACTGGGGTCATCTTTGTGTAGACCAGATCTCAAAGTGTTTCAACTCAGAAATTTAATCCTATTCAGTATCACTGGATATGTGAAATGTAATTTTATGTGAGTGAAATTCATCCATAGAAGGTGACATTAGAAGGGTAAGCAATTTGATTTCAGGTTAAATGGGCAAAAAGGTATAAGTTAAAGCAAACCTATAGAGGCAAGACTTCAGATACTTTCCTTCAATTCATCTGATAAAGCCAGCTCTTTCCACTTTTTCTTGCTTGCATTCTCCAACAGATCTTTCTTTCCAACAACTGTAAAGTTGTCGATTAGTAGGACTTTTTTAATTTTCAATTTTAAAGTTATTCACTAGAAGAACTGTTTTCATGAGTATTTCCTCCACAAAACAGTTTGTTTCCTTTCAAATCAGTCATGTACTTTCTTGTGTGTTTGAGTCAACAGGGCTTCTCTGCAATTCCTGTTGAAGAGGGTCAATGGGTTTGTTATTACTGTGTTTGTCATTTAGTTAGCCTCCAAGGAGACAAGCAATTTCCTGTAAAAGTGAAAACACAAAGAGTTATGTAATCTTATTAAAGACATAGTAAATTGTAGAAAGAAATATCAGGCAGCAAGGCTGAGAGGAAGGGATTACTGGATTTGCTGTATGCTATGACAGTGTTGATACTGATAAGCAGTGGTTAAGGTTTGGGTTTTTTTTTAATGTTATTCTGTTTGTTGTTGTGCAACTCTTAAACTGATAGGATTTGTGTTTAGGAGAGCATGCCCATTCTCATACCCCTGTATTATAGGAAAGAAAATGTTTTCTAGAAAATATTAGGCCAGTCCTTGTTTCTTTGCTTTGTCTCTTTAATGGAAAATGTTTTTGTCAGTCTGACATTTCATATTGCTTCTATCTCTAGGGGGGTGTTAAGGGGCGGGGGGAACTTATGCACATACCCATGATGACTGCTGTTTAGGAGAGAAGCAAAGAGGTTAAGGAGCCATGAGAATAGTAACAGATCCTGACATTCAACACTGATAAGTACTTGCTGCTCAATCTGAGAAGATTGGTTTCCCTTCTGCTTTTGCAGGGCTTTTGGCCCAGTTTTAAATCAAATGCCTGATGTCTGCTTACTGTATGGGACTTGGGCTATGAAGAGGTTCTGATATGGCTAATGGATGACTAAGGAAGGCTCCTGGCATTTATTGCTCAGGTCAGCAAAAGCTGCAGTGGTTGCAGTAATCTGGAAATTAAATCTTCTTGCAAACAACCCAAACCTAGAAGCTTTCTGAGGTTAGAAAATGACTGTCAGAGAGATTTCAGGTGTTCAGACTTGGTATCACACCACAGCTGGGTTAAAAACTACACTTGTCTGCCTCCTGAAACTGCTCTCAGTTGAGAGAGGGAGAAGAGTAAGGTCCACAGTGTGAGCAGGGTTGCTCAGATTCAGTTTAAGGCACAGGAAAGGCATTCTGATGCATGTATATCAAATACTCTCTTTAACAGATTTTGCCTGGGAAAGTAGTAGAACTGCTTATAGCATTGCCTCCCTCATGTTTCTGTTCCCTGAGGAATTCAAACTGGTCTGTCTTCCCATATAAGCATTCACCTTGCTTCATCACTTCTAGAGCCCAGCCTGTGCCATGCATGACTGTTTTCTCTGCTCACACAGATCACTGAACCTTTTTTTAAGAAATACTTCCACTGTACACCTTCTGCATTTCTTTTTATTAGTGTCACTAATGCAAAGACTTTATGAGTGTCTGCTAGACTTATGTGCTCCCCTGATCACCTGTCGGGCTGGTCAACAGTGTAAATCACACAGAATGTCTTGGGGTAGGCATGACCCTAATGAAATTGTGAGGAAAGGAGAGCCAAGATAGTCCAGCTGTGTGGCTATGCTCTCACTATGTGATATGTTTACGATCTGGTGCTAACCGCATGCCAGCTTTCCTCTTCTCCTGCCTAGCAAATCTCTCTTACCTATCCCCAGTCTTCCTGGGCTATTGTGGAGTCAGTGGAATGGTTATGAGCTGAGTGTAGGAAAAAAGACCCAGAGGAGCCACCTATGGAAGAGAGAAATTATAGATGAAATTTATTTTCTGTTGTAATAATCTCTGTGACAGGAACATGATTTTTTTTTTTTTGTAGGGGGATTTCTTTTTGCCAGCTGGCACTTATAAATGTTTGCACACCAGCTCTGAACAGGTTTGTGCTTATTACCTTTCTACTTCTGAAGTTGCTAAGAGTCTCAAGAATGGACAATAAAACCAACGTGATTCTTTTTAGTTAATTTGATTATAAACTATGTGGGGCAGGAATTTCTTTGGTTTTACAACAGTGTCACATCTCAGCTAGGACAAGAACATACTTCTGTATGAACAACAAATATGAGTAGTCTAAAAAGAAGTAAAGCAGCCAAATTAATCTAATTACTTGGCCTACAGTATTCTATATTCTACTCTGTTACTAGTACAGAACTGTGGCTCTAATCATGTAACAGTCAGCCAACATTTTAACTGGCTTGCTTTTTCCAGAGTTTTATAGTTTATCTTTGTAATTAAGTTCTAGTATGAACAGTGCACAAAGAAGAAGCAGCCTTTCTGGAAAATATTGGAAAAAAACTTGCAAACCTCCAACTTTTACCTGTGAGAATGCTTTAGGAATGAAAAAGCAAACACTGTATTCAATGAATACTGTAAATACTATTTTTCTATTTACTATTGTAAATACTATTCACCTGCAAAAACAGGGAGAAAATAAACATGGTAAATGATTAACCTAAACTGAAGCTGTATTTGCCAGTGTTTTTTAAGAGGAAAATAAACCACATCATACAAATTACCCTTATTTTATCATTTTAACTCTGAAACTTCACAGGTGTTTTAGCATGAATTTCAGTCCATTTCAACCCACAGTTTAAATTTCCCTCTAGATCTGCTTTACTATAAAATTGTTTGGGTTTTAATATTAAACATATTTAGGATAGTTTAAACTTCCAGAAATAACAAATAGTTTGACATTTCTTCGTTCTAAATATCCAGGGTGGGTTGCTTTGAGATTAACTGTATTACAGAGCCTGGGATTATTGCATTTTTTGAATATGAAAACCTTCTAAGGATAGCCAGATCTATAGTCAGTAGTGGGCGGGATATTGAACCTGCAGTAATGTGCACATCACAAAGGAAGCTTGGAACACATGTCAAGATCATCACAGGAGTTCTAAGTATCAAACAAGAAACCATATTACAGTGAAATCCATGGAAATTTTTCCAGGACTGCACTGGGGGCCAGGATTGCCCCTACTTTGTTTCACAGCCACCCTTTTCTAAATGCATAGGTTATTAAACTGAGTGTTAAAAGTTCTCTTTCTCTAGCAAACTCCTAATGTGTAAGCCATAGGAGACTGTTAGTCTTTGTTTCAGTCTTTTCATCCAATAGGTCAAATGGGTAACAGGAGGCAATTAAACAGGGTAGATTTGCTTTCTGTGACAAGTCTCAAGGCTTGTAGTGGCAGTAGTTCAACTGAAATCATCCATCCTCCAAAATCAACATCGAAAAATGGAAAAAAATTGTACATTCAATGTTCTTTACTTTCATAGTTACGTGGCTTAGACCAAGTTGCTATACCTGACTGAACTGGAGATACTGGATACCTGGCTATATTTTGATAAAAATCCCTTAGTCCTGGAGGTGCTCAAAAGTCTACCTAAGAGTCTATGAAAGCTTTTTAAGTATCTCCTGATGTGAAGCAATCTTTTCAGCTGTTAGGTGCACCTTTCCAGCCTACAAAGGCTGGAAAATTGCCCAGCCGAAAATACCAGAAGACCAGGTTGTAGCAGTGCAGCTTGCCTGGTCTGTATCACAAATAAGCTCTTTGTTTTTCAGCAGCCCACATCAGTCAGAAAGATGGATGGTCCCAGAACAGGATGCAATATGGAGTTCTTCTAATTCCCTGAGGTGCCCTGTCAGAAAGCAAACCTGCAAGGCTGACAGAGAGGACCTGTTATCAGTACTTCCTGAATATTGTGCAGTAGGATAAAGGGCGTGAGGTGACTATTGTTCTCCTTTTTCTCATGGGTGAGAGAATTCAGGCTCTTGCTAGAAATACACTACCTCTGTGAAAATCTAGGAAGAAGTTCACAAGACATCTATACAGATGGAAAGACTCCTGTATACCTCCAGGATCAATGTACTTTCATGTTCTAAAGTAATGTGTTTTCTGCTAAAAAGAAAAGCATTCAGATGAACACCCTACAACTACAAATGTGCTGAGCTTGCAATGTCACCTTAAGAAAGAAATTAACAATGTTCTGGGCTCAGGAAAAAGCACAGCACTTCAGTTCCATTGTATCCCATCTCTAGCTTTGTGCTTCATTCAACAACCAGGAGCTCCCAAGGTGACTCAGTTGCTCTTGATATTTTTGTAATGGTTCTGACAGTTGACAGGCACTTTAGAAACAAAATGACCTTTTTCTCACAGACAATAGTCTTAATTTTTCCTTGCTTCATGTTTGAAGTGTATAAAATATAGTCTATTTGATCTTGAACAAAGTTAAAAAAAACCCCCTAACAAAACCATATCACAACCCTCTTTGTAACATCAAAGGATACTAGAAAAGGAAGGATAAAGAAGAGGACGTATTCTCATTCATATTCTGTTTCCTTTTCTTTCAACTGAGTGCTACTCACTTAGTTCAGCTAGTAGGGTATTCTCCTGTTGAATTCCTTACCTTTGCAGATCACTAGAGGTTCATGTTAATCTAAGTGTTCCATTTACCACGAGTCCAGGTGACTGCAGCCTGGCTCTGCTCCAGGAAGTCTTAATTGTCCAAATGTACTTCTAGCTATTGGTAAATCTTTTGCTCAGCCACATGTTGTACTCTTAAATCGCTATTTTTTATTTTATATGGGTTAAATCTCATGTTACACTTCAGAACTGTGACCCAAAGACAAATAAATAACTTAGGAGCCAGAAGAGAGGGAACAACAAGGCATACTGTGTAAAATACTTGAAGGGCCTCATTAGATGTCAGTGAAGCTGCATTAGGTATCAGCTGTTGCTGCAACTGGTCTGTCTGACTGTTGTACTTTGAGAGATTGCAGTTGACAGGACAAGTATCTACCACCAGTTTGTGTGATAAAGAGGTGCTTAATTTTGTTGATCTAAAGGTGTTGACTTGCTTTGGTGGGTGTTATACCTCCTTTTCAGATGTGCCCCACAGCTGTTCTTAGGTCTTAGGTCTGTGTTCTACCTGCTGCTGTGGTTAGAGGGCTAATGTGTGAATTCAGCTGAGAACATATAGTGGCTTCCTTACCCATCAACATGGCCTCATGGCGAACACTCTAGGCACAGGTAAAGTGGTGCTGTTTGTTGGTGTTTTCAATGGTACCATTCGAGAGACGTCAGTATCAGAAACCCTCTCTGATCCAGAATTTCAAGGAAGTGAAGCTTTGTGCATTTTTTTTAAGTGAAAGCAGGCATCCAGCCCTAGGTCCTTTGCTTTACACTGGACCGTTACAAATGGCAGCACCAAAAAGTACTTGTGGCAAAGCCTGCAGCTGCTTCTCAGAAAAAACAGCAATTTGTGTAGCATTTCAATTTCTGTATAACCACTTTAAAAGGAAAAATGTCTGGTTTTTTTTTTTTAATCTTTAGAGTCTGCTACAAAAGTTACTGCTGTTAAGATTTGGAGTTTTGAAAGCGGGGATGTAATCTGGACATGACATTAGGGTACTGGAACTCTTTCTAACTTGGTTTCCCAAATTGCCTGACAAATATCAACTGCTAAGCCTGCCTCACCTCTTCCATTACAAAATGTTGATGTTGTTTACATACTTCAGAAGGACTGGTTAATTAACAACAGCTTGTAGAGTAATTTCAAGATGGAAAAACATGGCAATTACTGCAAACAGTAAAGGCACTACAGGCTAATTTTCATTGATGATAATGTTGATTAACAAATACACAGCTCTAATGAACACTGTTACTGCTTTTGAGTGCAGGAGCAGGTGAAGAGTTGCCATGAGAACTGATCCAGCTGAGTGTGCTCAGTTCAGCCTTACTGGTGTCTCTTTATTCTTATGATAATTGTGTTCATTGATTACTAGGAGTCGATTTACCAAAGTGAGAGACTGTCACTCCGTCTTAACTCTGCCTGATGATGTACATGCTCTATGTCACCTCAAAGGAGCAAGCACGTAGTGACAGTCTCACTTATTATTCTTCTTTTTACAGCCACCTTGTGATGGGCTCTCTTCCAGGGGAATGCCAACACAAAACCAATAGAGGGGTGTAAGGCACTATACGAACAGAATGCTCTATGGCATGAGGAATAATTTATTAAAATTGCACCTTTCTTAGTGCTAATCACCAGCACCTTCAATTTGTTTAACTTTTCTTTGACAGATAGCAGGTTTCCTTTTCTTAATTTATGTTGAGACACTTTGCAATGACTTAGGGCCATACAAAGGATCTTCTACCCAGTAGTTTGTTTGAGAATTCAAGAACACTTCTGTTTTTCTGTTCCTACCCATTTGCTTTGCTTTGTTTTGTTATATCAAATCAATTAATGTTATATTGAATGAATTAATTACTTTTCTATTTCCCTGAAACAGCTAAAACTCTCATTTAAGAAGGGTAAATATAGATACAAATCTCATTATTTTCAAACTCTGTCTTATGAGTTAATATGATGTTGGTTACTTGTTGCCTTAGCAACCCAATTAAAAACATATTTTTGAAAAGAAAAGACACTTTGCTTTCTCGTGAGTATTGAGCCGAACAGCCCTTTTCTGCATATTCTGATTTTCAGTGAAGTGTTTACTTCCTTTAAAATAAGAAAATTATGCTTTGTGCATTTCCTTCCACCACGTTGTGGTAATTTCACCTAAAGTAATTGCCGAAAAATGTGCACCTTTGACACAATTTGTTTTTCAGATAATTGGCTGAGAAGAGCTGTAATTGTGATCCTTTGCATGGCTCTGTTAATGTAGTCATGGAGCTATGGCCTGATGTCAAAGGTGTATATGTTATAGGGTTGGTCTGGAAGCACAGTTCTGCCTCCTTTCAGCTGTGTGCCAGATCAGTATCTTCCTGTTTGAAGACCTAGGCCATGAGAGTTGAACTCCAGAGTCTGATGGTGCTGGTCTCTTCCTGGTGGGTGTGCTACAGTACTGAGATACGGAGGTACAGGGTTTGGCTCCATAACTCCATAAATAGTTGCAACAGCAGACAACTCTGTCTTGCCTTTTTATCAGTGTGAGGATAAATCAGAAAAATATATCTGAAGTCATTTGTGCACTGAGTGCCTTTCTGTGTTTTAATAATTCTGGTTTTACCTGTACACCAAAGCTCTGTGATCAAACTTTACGCTCTGGGAATTATTTGAAGCTGCAAATAAGTAGCTTCGTTTTATTGCATGGTCAGTGAAAAAGCCACTCTCTTTCAGAGAGCAGTTCAGAAGCAGTATTTCTCTTAGTCCTTCAAGGACTGGTCTCTCTCTCTCTCTCTCTCCCACTCTTTCTCTCACTCTCTTAAATACAAAGCATAAGAATACTGTGTTTCTAATATGGACATTTTGGTGAGATATCTGAAGTGATGCATAGGAGTAGCTGCAACGGGGCCATTGCAAATTGCCATGGTGAAACGCCCTTGTCTATTTACAGGATAGAAATTGTCCTTATGTCTTTACAAGGCAGATATGGAAAAACAGCATTTGATTTTACAGATCTGGTCCCTGTTCATATACAGAAGGAAGTCTGCTAAATTAATGACTTAATGGAGTTTACTGGCTTAGTCCTGTTATCACTGCACAGCCAAGTAGGTGGAGTAGTCTGCTTTTGTTGCTGTGCTATCAAAAACCAAGTAGTCACTTACAAAGTCCAAATCAGTTATAATGCATAACACAACAGAGAGATGCCAGTGTGAGTATCATTTGAGTATGATGTGCTGAATTAAATAACTGCCTGGTTTTGACTATTAAAGCCTTTAATCCTGCTAAATGGTGCATGTAAGGCAGAGGACCAGAATAATTTTAGACCCCAGTTGAGACTGGACTGGAAGGTTGAACTGATCTGCTGAACAGCCAATAAATATAGACAATCAATAATGTCATTTTAACAGGATCTCTGTGAAAATGAGTGTTTTTTTTTTCCTTAAATGAGTGCTCACAACTCATCACCAGAAACACAGCTTCAGTTCTAGTTTTCATCTCATGTACCAAAGTCGAGAATGCATGCTTTAAAAGAGAAGTTCTACAAATAAATTCGTAACATTAGCACAATGCAGCATGTCATTAAAAAGAAAGGAAATAAGGTTTGGGAATAATGTGAACAGTTTGACATTTCCCTGACTATTACTTAAGAACTTGAAATGTGAGGTGTATTAGAGTTAATGAAAACCACCCTACATGAAATAATGACATAACATAGGGGCTTTGTGCCTTTTTATCAGGCACTGTAAAGACAGAAAATACAAGCCACCCATTGACTGATCTCACATCACAATATTTTAATATTAATAGTCACAGACCTCAGTAATCTGGAGGACTGTGGTACATCAGTCCTGCGCCTACTGTTTTCAGTGTCAGAACTAAGCCTCCCATAGTTTTCAGTAACGATAAATTGTAGCCTTAAATAGTGAACATAGAAACAAAGATATGTGGTTATTTACTGAGCTATGTTATTACAACAGCAAAGTCCCCTGATCCTTTGTCAAATAAATTTTTTATCCCCATTAATTCTAATTGTGCTCCACGAGAAACTATATTTAGAAATAAAGGATTTATATTTTGAAGAAGGGAGAAAGGACTGCTTTTTATATGCAGCATTCCTGCACTCACCTATAAAGCAGGAGTTTCAGCTCAGCCTCTAAGCCTGCAGTTTGAAGCTGGAAGGTGGTGTTTGGTGGGTGTGAAACTCTCTAGAGCAGATCCAAAAATGTTTATTGTCTCAGCATTTCTTACTTTACATTTTTGGCTGATTCTGGTAGCTCCTCTCTATCTATTGTGTTTAATACATTTTTTGCCTTAACAGCTGGAGTCAACTGCTGCTTTCAATACTCTGCTGACTTCCTTTTTCATCCCCTTGGTACTTTTTCAGACCTGCATCTCCCAATTATTGCCCCAGAGTGTTCTGGCCAACCCGGACTATCAAGAGCCGGCACCGCAAGCAACATGTCCCAGGGCAGCAAAAGCATGGACAAGACAAGTACCTCCCATCTGCAGCACTGGTGGAAGCAGCGCACAAGCACAGAGCTGTAAGCTGATGATACACCACCCTCAGAAACTGCCAGGACTTCATCATGCAGTCAGTTGGGAGTCAGGGATGCAGAATGTAGCAAAAGAAGAGACCACAGCAGATGGAGCACTTGGATGTATTGCATCTCATACTTGCATAATGTTTGTTTCTATACTAGTCAAGTTTGCACATGTTTTGAGTGCAAACTAAGTCTTTATGTTGATGGCATTGAAGAACCTAGACAGATAAATACAGACCCAGAGATACTCCTAAATGTTTAGGTCTTATGCTGGTTTGCTGTTTCCTGCTCCCATCCCCACCTTGCCCCTACCACAGAGGGGTACTACTACACATCTGTAGTCCTTTGCACAGAGGTCCTCCCTTAAATGAAGAACCAAGAAGTACTTGATAATTTGTATTTTATCAATTGCTGTGTCCTACATTACAGTATTTCACAAATTTTATGCTTGAGGACCTACTCTTCTGCAGAGGGGAGAAGTTCTCTTTAAGATAGATGTTATTAGACTTCCTTAACACATAGCAAAACTGAGGTCTGGAAAGGCCACATATTGCCAAAAATTGCAGAGAAATGGGAGGAGAGCCCCTTGTCTTTTATCAGTAATCAGTCTTAGAGACCCATCATTTGTATAGTCATCTTCCCATTGCATTGGCTACAAGGTAAATTGATACTCAGAGATTTTAACAGATGGTTTGATAACCACATTTGTGAAGATGCCCAAGTATAGGTCAGATTTCCCCAGGTAATGAGCTTTTAAATAACAGATTTTTTTTTCCCATGTGTTTTTTTCCTGTCCTGTTTCTATGGCTGGTTCTTCTTGTGGATACTATAGGAGCTATAGTCCAGTTTTTAGAGAGTGTGTCACTTCCTACACAAAGCTTGCATAATTCTTACATTTAGCTGATGTATTATGAGTTATTTATAGGTATCTTAGTTTTTCCTAATATTTGGAATTATTGTATATGGCTTTCATTAGGGAAAGTATGCAGCACCACATGTTTCTGTCCTTTTATTACATTGAGGAAAGTGTGAACAATAGTGCAGTCTTTCCACAGGGTTGGATGGTGGGTTTTTTATGTGTTCACTACAAATCAGTGTTGAGTCTGGGTACCTTGACTATGCACTTCTGTTATTTAAGATGTTTGGATTTCTTTAATGTTTAATTTAATCTGTCACTGTGAATGTCCTGGGTTTGCAACAATTATAATATTCCCAAAATACCTTTGGGTATTATATGTACTCTCAAACTTCACCGTCTCCTAATATAATTGCTTTATATGTTTGGAAATTAAGATTTAAAAATTCTGAAGGCAATGGAATGACTTGATGTAAGCTTTGTTTCAACCTGCTTAATTTAATCTCCTGAGTTGCTTAACTCGGAGGAAAAAAGACTAATTTCCTATTTCCACTGATTTCACCATTTCACTGTTTTTCTAGAACTTCTTTGCAAAAGCACTGCATTAATGCTAAATATTTTTATTGTTTTCCAGGAATCAAGTATCAGCTTCATCAGAGCACAAGGACATCCTTAAAGTTCAAGACCTTTCTGTCATCATCAAAGCATATGTGCTTGTGACATCCTTAACACCTCTGCGGGCATTCATTCATTCAACTGCCACTGTGTGGCATCCACCCAAGAAGAAGCATTTTACCATAAAGGTAAAACATTTCATTCCCTAATTTTTGTGTCTTTTAGGCAAAGTATATAGACAGAAAAACAATATCTTCCTTCTCTATTACCCCTTCTAAATTAGCAGTCCACAGCCTACAGTGAGTATTCTCCTAATGTACAGTTTTCATTTCTCAGAACAAGTGGGGTTTGCTTCATGAAGCAGGGAAATATTGCCCTGTGCAATGGGGGCTGGGACTTGCATATCTCAGAGACTGTTTTTACTGGTGACGTTTGACAGCAGTTGCAAGGTTGGAGTTTTCTCTAAAGCACAGCACTGTGGGTGCTGCCACGCAGGAACAGCTTTTGCTGAGATATTGACAGTGTTGTAAAAAAGGAAAGTAAATATTTAAAAGTGTTTAGATTCCTTTTTTAGTGCAGTCAAATAGACTAGAGGAAGGTCAGGGCACTTCTATATAAGGGGAAGGAAGTATACCATGGAGAGGGTGGGCCCTCCATGGCCTCGATTTTATGAAGAAGGGTATGCCTTAATTGCATTAATTCTCTCCAAGTGCCTGGAGAGACCCTTCTCTACACATTTCATTTGCTCAGCAGTCCTATAGATTTGCAAATATGCCTTCTCATTCCTTTCTTCTTTCAGCAAGGAACTGTGCTTGCAACACATCAGCTGTTTGTGAAGAAGCTACAGTTGTGCAGCTGCTTCTTTCCTTTTGGTGAATTAGGGTCACAAAGTAGCAGTGATTTCTTGAGTCCCATAGATCAGCTCCTGCAGCATCAGAGGATGGGTGTGCTTTGCCCATGTAGCATTCTTGGAGTAGGAGCAGGTCTTGGCTTTGGATCCATCTGAGTGTTGTGTTGTCACTGTCAGGTGTCTTCATGATGTCAGCCGTTTGGTACCTTCTACAATTTCAGCTCTCTCAAAGTGAAGTTCCTAGTTTAAGTTCTTTATCTAATTCTAGTTATTGGAGAAACAGACACCTCTAGAGAACAAGTCATCCTACCCAATTTAGATACTAGTTTTGGAGTGAGAGAAATTTCCTGGTAAAAGTGTCTGTTTCCTTCTGTGGGCTGTGACATTCTTAGAGAACATGCTGAATTCTGGATTGCCAAAATTAGGTGAGTTGAACCTACTTCTCTCTTTCCCCGCTAAGAAACTATGGAAGCCCACAGAGATATATTACTTTGCCATCTATTTTCCTCTAATTTCATTTATGAAGAGTAATGGTCACTCACTTTCAAACCTTGGGATTCAGTTTTGGTTTATGTTTATTAAAATAGCACAATATCCGGCAGCATCACTCTCAGCTGAAGTAGTCATTAGTAAGTGTAATACAGCTCTGTAAAAGAATCCCCCTGAGGAAATTCTGCTGAACAGGATGCCAGCCACCATTTAAAGAGCACTTTGGCAGTTGAAAAAACAATAAAAATTATAGCAGTGTACCTACAGTAGTTCCAATCTGTTTACTGCTGCTGTGGTGTTATGCCTTCCATAGCTTTAGGCAGACTTGTCAAAATGGTGAGAAATAAACAAAAAATAAGCACCAGAGAAAGCACATTTGTAGTGATGCAGAGATTGAAAAGCAAATTAACAAAATGATGGAAAATGGGGTGTGTAAGACTGTCTCTCAGTATAGCATACCCTATAAAGAACACGGAAGGACTCAGTGAGGTTCCAGGAGAAGTGAGATGCTGGCAATTCAGAGTGGCAAGGAAGCACTACTGGGAAAATCATAAAGAGGGTCTATACTTGATGCAGAGTCAGCAGGCAGAACACTAATCAGAAAATGATACTTGGGAGAAGGTACGAATTCAGCCATTGCTATCCTTGGGGATGAGATTATGTCAAGTTTCTCATAAACTTCATGGAGCTGTCATTTGCCAGTGGGACATACAATCCCAGCAGAGTGATCTCCTCTCCCAAAGTAGCTAGTGGTGCTATGCATGTTTGTACCAGCCAAAGAACCTGGTCCAGAAAGCTCGTAAGCTGTAAGTTTCTACCAGCTCTATTATGTAGGATAAAATTGTTTGTCACACTTTGAAGTACCAACCTGTTGATAGTCAATACAGACAGAAAGGATCTCTAAGACCTGTTCTTCCACTGATTGACAGAATACCCATTGTTATTTTGGGGGACTCAACATGCCTATAGAAGAGACTTTGGCCTGGAAAAATTTGCTAGTGTTTGATGTGTTTTTCCCCAAGAACAGCTGACTGACTTCTGCTTTTTATTTTTATTAATCAAGAGATGACAATAATTTTGATCTGCTGCTTCCAGTAATGTTACACAATAATTTAGAGATCTCCTCAGTGTGTATAGACCTCTCTTCAGAAATTTTTGTCTAATACCAGTATAATTAAAATATTATCCATGAGAAATTCATCCATGTTTATGGTTAACTTGGTTAAAGTCAGTATGTTAAGTATGTTTAAAGTTTTATCTCCTGTGTACAGCAACAACACATTATGATTGCTAGAAGCCACCAGAATTTGGTATATATGGAGAAATTTTTAAGAAAACTGAAGTTTGGGTAGCAGATGGTATCAAATGATTAAGAGAAACAGTGTAAAGAAAAAACAGGAGTTTCATTAATTAAATAATACTACATTCCCTGCTGCTTTTTTTTTATTAGTAAACTATTGTAAATGATTTTTGCAAAGCATATTTACTTATCCTAGTTGTAGTGGCATGGCTTCAGAATGATTACTTGAATAAGCCTTGGTCAAATGGAAGTTCAGGAAGAGTTCAAGTAT
Organism: Xenops minutus; assembly: GCA_035221455.1. Classification (NCBI taxonomy): domain Eukaryota; kingdom Metazoa; phylum Chordata; class Aves; order Passeriformes; family Furnariidae; genus Xenops; species Xenops minutus. The sequence continues at coordinate 22,233,095 of JAWWEE010000040.1, read as the reverse complement.
GTTTTTCTCACCAGCTGCCAGATTTTCTCTGGATTATACATATTTTGGTATCTCAATTCAGAAAGCAAAGGTAAATCCTGAGCTGGTGTGAGGATTTTGTGTGTAGTCAAGGGGTAACAAAAGTGTACCTCTAGATTTTGGCCCAGCATAGGAAGTTGCAAGACATGCAGGGGAGAGAATGGCTTTCTGCCACACAGATGTTTTGATACAAGTCTTGTGTAATAGCCATATTTCCTTGAGGAAATTTGGAAACCCCATATTTAGACCATCTGTGTGTTGAGAAATTATTAATAAAATAGAAGCATTCTATTTTGCATGTGGGACCAATTAAGGGAAGGATCTCTGTCAATGTATGCAATAATTTCTTTTGTGTTAATCGACATTATGCATGCTGATTATTGAGCAGAATGCTGACCCCTGAATAATTTTCTTTTTTATAGAAGCTGGTGTGCAAAACAGTAATTTATGATTAATTATCTCAAGGCTAAACACACTGTGAAGTGCTTCCTTTGCCACGTCATTAACCTTTCCCAACTTGATCCCAATTCTTAATAAAGGGATGCACTTTTGTAGACTGTAGTACCACATCCTGCATCATCAGGGAAGGCACTGCTGTGCTGTTGGCAACCTCCCATGGACCCTGCTCCAGCTCACCATCCCTTTGCTCATCTGAAAAGACAGATGCCTCCTGGACTTGAACTCTTTGACTGGTGTTCTTGCATAACCCTTGATATGATCAGATGAAACAGCTCTGAAGTGATTTTCCAGTTACAAAGTGAACTAAACATAATTTATTAAAGCAGTTTGCTGTTAAACTTGCTGTGGTGAAAGTCACTGTAACTGTCGCTGAAACTCTCTCTGTGTGCATTAAGCATTTGGAAACGTGAATAAAGAAAAATACTTTTATTCTAATTAACATACATGCAAGTAAAACTGGACCCTCACTTACACAGGAAATTCATCTTTTAATATGACTTGGATGTCTGGCTTAGAGCCGAGCACGGTGGCAATTAGGTTGCAGTATTGCCCTCAAGTGGCCGATTTTGATACTGCCTTAAGTATTAGCCACACATATTTTAAGTGAGATAAAATGCAAACATACATGCAGATAAGAAGCAAAATGTTTACAAACAGCAAAAAGGCTCGGGACTTTTTCACCTTTTTTTTTTTTTTTAAATATAATATTCTTGCCATGTCACTTCCAGGAGCAAACAAAAAAGGAAAATTACCATAAATTCTTGATCAATTGGATTGTAGGGTTATTTGAGACTAAACTTAAATTTGTTCATTAGGTTGTGTAAGAATGCTTTAATTCTCCTCTTTCTGGGAAACTGAGTGTAATATAAATGCCATCTGTTTTCTGTCCTCATGATATCTAGAGCCCTCTCATTTCTCTTTTCACTGATCTAAGAAGGAAAGTCTATCTGGACTGGAGAAGATCAAGGACATGCTTAGCCTGACATGCTGTTTCTGGCAATGACCAGGCAAGAGAGCATCATGAAACTGTGTAACAGAACAAGCATAAATTGGTGCTGGTCCCTAGGCAGACTATAGCTATTTCTGGTAACCTGCAAGATTAGAAACACAAGACTAGAAGTGGAATATATATGCAATTCTGTACTAGATTTTTAAATTCATGAATACTTTTGATCTTCCCAGTGTCTTCCAGGAATGAGACTGTACAGATTGTTTATGTGTTGCTTGAGAAAGAGTATTTGTTTGTTTAAAAACTTTTTCGTGGTTACTTGATTTCATATCCCTAATTCTCATCTTAACAAAAACAATGAGTAATCCTTCCTTCTTTATCTTCGTCATCTCTGTGTCAACCTGTCATGCAGTGCACAAATACAGTTAAAATTCTTTCTGGAGTTATTTTCTGCTCTTCTCATTACGGACATCCCAGTTCAGCTAAGAGAGAGCTCTGGACTGCTTATTCTGTACAACATGTGCCTATGTCATAAGTATTTACACTGTTGCCCTGGCCCTTATCTCTGCTTTTTTTCCTGGTTCACAGATCCTCTTGCTCTGACTGTTCAATCTAGGCAGCTCTGTAAGCATGCTGCATTGTGGCTTCCAGCTTTCCTAGACCTGCCTCCCATTATCCTAATTCTGCTTCTCATCTCTCCTTTTTTTGATTTCCAGCTTCCCTTAGTCAAGCTGATCCACTTTTGTTTCTCACAGCAAGTAGGGAAATGCTGTTAGTAGATCACCTTTACTTTCCCATTAAGAAGTTAGTGCTGGGTTGGGAAACCTTTCTCAGATGGCCTTTTCTCCTCCATATAAATAAATTGTTAAAGTGTTAAGAGACAAGAGGTTGAAGTTTTTTTGTTAACAGGTTTGGTTTTTTTTACAAACAATTAAATATCATCTCTTTAAAAATCTTATGTAAGGAAAAATATATACAAGTGGAAAATGTACTGTGCAAAACAGCTGAATACTGCCATGATTTGCCCCTTCAAGTCCCATGATAGAGCTACAGAGAAATGGCACATCATACCAATAAATCAGAAGTGGAATAAACAGACCTACTATAAGCTAGTGCTATAAACTTATGATAAATTACTGCCATGTTTTCTCTGTAATTTCTTCTGGAATTATTGGTACATGGTTCATAGGTACATTTTTCTCCCATTATATGCCCTTTGTCTTTTCCTGTATACTGTGATCAGTGGAGAGATCCACCTCTGCTAGCAGACAATACAGAAAATAGCTTCACTGCTAAATATCTTTTCTCCTGACCACCTATATGGAATCAGTTTGTATTCTTGCAGACATGTTAGATATTTAGATAGTTACATATATACAGTCAAAGAGGTTCTTGTTTGTGTGTAAAGTAGTATTTTTGTACCTATGAACAACTACTTGCACCGAAAAGTATTTGAATCTGGTGAAGAATTTCACCAAAAATAGATCCAGTAAGAAGAATAAATGTACAAAAGTGAACTGAGAGTACAGGGCCTATGCTGAAAGTTCTCAGAGACTGATTGAATTTATTCCAGCTATTTTTAAGAAGAGGCAATTACTGTCTTTGAGACCCTGCACATCCAGCTGATTGGGAGTGCAACAGCTCCGGTGCATAGTAGAACAATCTGGAGAGGATGCCCTTTGTTACTGTAAAAAGGATAATTTCTTGAAACCAACAGGCATGTTTTGGCTCATCAGACATAAATCTTACTTTCAACTCTTATCCTTGATAACTTTGTCTGCCATGTGGTTTCGAAGGCTATAACTAGGAACCAACAAGGTCTTTTCAAAATCTATTCATACAAATACTGTAAAGTATGATGCACTAAATCCCAAAATGTAAACCTCAAAATTGTATTGAATTACTCAGTAGCCACAGTGGTTTATTCTGTCTCCTCGCCTCTTGAGTAGGTTCAGCAGTGTGTAATTGATAATATACAATTAACTAGCAACCAGCAATAATGATAAATCTTCTATCAATTTCAGTAACAGAAGAGGTAAACCATGATACCAGACACTTCAAAAATTTAAACAAACATTGCACATTTCTAAACATCCTTCTATAAATACTCTCTCAAGCTCTAGTCACATCCACCCACTCACCCATGTTTATCCAGCCCCTATGTCATAGGCAGCACTGGTTGCAAACACAATCCTACTCTTCTGGGAAGCAGCTTCCCTTCTTCACACATCTCTGCTTGGAGAAGTGGGGGCCCCAGTTCTGCATGTGCCCATTTCACACAGGGCACACAGGACACAGGACCTGTCCACTTCCTTACACCCCAGTATTCCCTGCAGTGTAGGCAGAAGCTGTGATGCCAGTGGGCTGACTTCTGGTAGTGCCTCACCAGGTTTCAACTGCTGCTGTCTCCAGCAGGAATTTTCATGCTGCTTTTCTATTATTTCCCAAAGTGAGTCCTTTGTTTTAAAAGTCACTTTGTAATTTCCTGGTTGCTGTTTAACCTTGCTGATGGTCACCTTTCCCTTTATCACAGTAAGTTTGGCCAAACATCATTCCAAACAGTTCTGCATGTTCCAGGCACATAGTGGTGTTGTTTGTGGGTGGGCTGTATGAGCACTCCCATGGTGTATCTCCTACCTGTCTTCAGTGTCTCATTTAGATTCCCTGGAGGAACTGCGCAACTTTAGTTTGCAATTAATGTCGCCATTTAAAGGAATCTACCTTAGTAAGGCATAAATTATGTTCTTCAAGCATCTGTGTTCTGCACAGAGGTATAAAAGGAACCTAGACCTTTAACTTGTATGTGGACATAAGCTGTGTAGTCTTGTAGGGTGGGATTCCTCTACAGTATTGAGACCTGAGTCTTCATGTGAGCTATGTCTCTGAATACCTGTTACAATCAACAAAAAGCTAATCAATGCAGTCAGTGAAGGGAGGGGTTCTAAGTTTGCATTTATTGCCAGTGCTAATGTTAGTTAAGGAAAATCTTTCTTGTTTGTTTCAGCAGGAGACAAGATTGTGCTAAGATTGAGCTAAAAGGCAATCTCAGAAAGATCACCACAGTTTGGTTTTATCCCCTGTCTCAGGGCAATCCTCAGCTCACCATTCTGGTAGCTGCCCCAGGCTGCCCCAGCAGCTCTCCTGAGAAGTTCATTTGCAGAAAAATTGCCAGAGGAAAATCCTCTCAAGGGAATTACTATAGTCGTCATAACATCCATCCCTGTGAGCACCACACTCTTCCAGTCTTCTTCAGGCTCCATGGCTCTGCATAGTCTGCAAATCAGAATTCTTTTGTCAATTAAATTGCATTTTTCCAATATGTCAGACCTTTAACTAATGGTTCAGTGTATTTTTGAGGAGCCAGAGGGATCTGTGTCACTGAGATTATAAAACTTATTTTAATGACTGCAGATTTTAAAAACTGGCTGTCAAAATGGGTAAAGAAAAGGCATCATTAAAGTAATACTGAATTAGCCATTGTTTTTTCCCAGTGACTTTTCCTGAAGCAAAAGTAGTTATGAGGGATTGAAAGATAATTGAGTTTCAATTAATCTAAAGAGTATTTCTACTTCATTCTGCCTTTACAGAAAATGTGTGCTTGATCCATGTAATTTGACTGCGTTTACACACTTCTTTAAGACATTACATAAATATTTGGAACATACCTCCAACTGTATGTGTCCAACATGTGGATGAATATCTTCAAGCTCCTGAGAAGTCTTGCAATTCTGTATATAATGATGCCATTGTATAAAATATGTGTTCATGTCTGCATTGTTTTACAGCCTACTAAAATTTAATCTATTCCTCTGCTTAAAAATTTGCCAGCCAGAGGTCAGCTTTCTCCCAGAGTAGATTCCTGTGATTGCCAGCATTTTTTCCTACTCTGTCCTCTTTAAATTATTCAGTGCTCCTTTTAACCACACTCCGTCCTTGGTGAGGTTGAATTTTGCTGAACAAGTAGTCTTTTCCTGTGAAGATGAGAGGAGCAACATCACTGGTGATCACCTGAAGAAACTTTCAACTCAGTGACTTTATTTTACAGCAGAACACAGATATTTATATACTTTTGTTCACTCAGAAGAACCAGGTCTTATTACAGACTTTCACACTTTATGACTTCTAATCCATACACTTTAAATTTTTCCTATTGGTTGCTTAAAATTCTGTGGAATCCATCAGAGTCAAACCTAATGTGAACTTGTTTAAATAGGATTTTTTTTTAAGAATTGGAATTTAACAAAGTATTTGTCACTTGCCTCCATTGGTCCTGAACCAGCCTAACTCAATATTTATTCTCAGCCATTGACTTAGAAAAACATTGGCCTAAAAACTGATATCCTTCAATGAGAACCTGTTGAGCAATGTTTCTTTTCTAGGCTGGCTAAGGAGAGCTGTAACTAAAGTCCTGGAGAAGCCGGTTTTATTTTAATGCCTGTTCTGTTGGCAACATTTGACTGTTATAGCCAACAGCATGCTCTGAGTGCCAGTAGGGCACGTAGGCCCATCTTTCATAAATTACTAGAAATATAAGCATTATGTGTCCTTCGTGTTGAAGTGCTTGGGAATTGATTGACGGTGAGGGGGGAATTGAGCTATTGGTGCTCATGCCCTTCCTTCCAGTAATCCCCATCTCCATAAAACTCTGCAGCTCCTTATGTTCCCTGTGCAGGAAAATAACACAGCTTCTTGCTTAGTCCTTCAATACCAACCTGGAGATTTAGGAAATTAGAGAAAGTATGCAAGTGTAGCAGGAATGTGAGTGGTGTGCTGGATCTAGCAGAGATGCTGAAAATAATTATCAAAGCCAGCTGAAGAACTACCTTGGGGAGATGAGCCTTCATTTAATTTATTTTTTTTATTATTATTTCACATAAACAGTTTAATTAACTGGTTTTGTCCTGAACAATGCACTGAAGCTGGACAATTTCACTCAGAAATTAATCTGAATCAGAACTGATTTGAAAAATATGGAGCTTCTTGTTCTTAATCTTTGTGCCATTCTGTGAGAGAAACAGAGCCTTAGTGGTCTTGGAATTTGGGAAACAAGGTCTCCTTCTTAGCCTGTCATGGCAATCCAATGGAGTGTGTTGTGAGGAGTTGCATAATCTGTAAATTGTATTTCCGGGGCTCTTGTGCCCCAGAGACCCATGGAACTGCAGGACACATGTAAAACTTTCTCCAGCATAAAAATACAGTGTGATGTAATTCAAGATTTCAACAGCATTTGAATATCCAAATGGCAGAGTTGAGGCTATATATGAAACCTTTACTTCACAATTTCCTGGCAGTCAAAGGTTTAATTTTATAATTTCAGTCATATATATTGTCGTCATTTTTTCCTACTGGCATTTCAAATAGCTATATTAGAAAGAGAAGAAAATGTACCAGGCACTACAAACTTTCAGTCCAGATCTGTGCATGGGGAACATTTCTTTTAGTCAGTAAAACTTGGAAAGACAACTACTTGGTGAAATAAAACCAGAGGTGATAAGAACACGAAGGCAGACAGACCAAATTTCTGCCTACCTGTTATTTACCTGCACAAGTGGATGGAGTTACTGGAGCTTACAAGAGCAAAAAGCAAAAGAGGATCAGTCTTAGCTGCATACTCAAGTATCTCCCATGGCTGGCTGTAGGCAACAATACAGTATTTTATTTTTTAAAAAGGAAAGTGAAAAGTCCTTCTTGTGTTTAACTGCATATGCTGCCTGAAGAAACTGAAAGCCGTTCATCTATGTCAGTGCAGACCAGCATGCTTGACAGTATTCATGCTCAAAAGGGGAGACTCCAATGCTGTCTCGAAAATTCTTAAGACTAGAGTGCTCAGAAATATGCTGTAGGATATGGTGCGAGCTCACCATATGCATCATACTGTATGATCAGGAACTAGTGGTGTACCCCAGGGATCCTTATTGGATCCATTCGTATTCAACATCTTTCTTAAATGTCTGGATGATGGAGCAGAATGTACCCTCACCATGTTTGCTGCTGACACAAAACTGAGGAGGAGAGGCTGATACACGAGAGGGACCTCCACAGACTGGAGAAATGGGCTGGCAGGGACCTCATGTGGTTCAACAAGGGTAAGTGCAAAGTCCTGCACCTGGGAATGAACAGCCTCAGGCACCAGTAAATGTTGGAGGCCAGCAGCTAGAAAGCAGCTCTGCAGAAAAGGATCTAGGGCACCTAGCTGATCATCAGCCAGCAGCGTGCCCTTGTGGCACATTTGGAGTACTGTGTCTAGTTCTGGACTCTCCAGCACAAGAGGGATGTGGAGGGCCACTAGGATGGTTAAAGGACTGCGTTATTCCTTATATGAGGAAATGCTCATAGAGAGAGCATATAGAGGGATATGGGATTGCTTAAACTGGAGGAGCTTTTCAGGAGTCAGGGCAATCTCATCAATGTGTATGAATACCTGATGGGGGGCTACAGAGAAGATGAAGCTGGGCCCTTTTCAGTGGTGCCCAATGATAGAACAAGAGGCCATGGGCACAGACTGAAATACAGCAGTTTCCTACCCAGAGAAGTGGTAGAGTATTTATCCTTGAAGGTATTCAAAAGCTGTCTACACACAGTTTTGGGAAACCAGTGGTAGATGACCCTGCCTGAACAGGGGGATTGGAGCAGATGACCTCCAGAGGTCACTTACAACTTCAAACATTCTGTCGTTTTGTGGTTCTGTGATCATGCTTTCAAGCCAAAATATCACATTAAACTTTGTTGTGGACTTCTGCTAAATACCAGGCTTGGTTAACCCCTCTGCTGTGGATACTTGTTCATGACTGTAGTAGTCAAAGGCATTTAGAGAGATGCTAAGTATATCAGTTCTCCATAGGGTTGTCTGCAGAAGCCTGCGTGCTTCAACCCCAATAGGATTGGTATAAGTGGGTGATAAAATATATACTGGCATTTCTAGGTAAATTTAGTAGAGAAGTTCCTGTAAATAATGAAAAATTTTTCCTTTCAGAATGTCAATACAAAACATGTTCTACATGTACTTTACATCATTTATCTTTGAAGATATCTTTGATAATATTGTTGCTTGAAATTCTAGGGGAAAACTTTCCAAGACAACATTATCTGGGTAAGGTAGAGAGGAGTTCTTTACTTACAGGGGTTTAGGGGTACAAAGTGTAGAAAGCATACAGAGAGACAGGTGCCCAGAAACTCCTCAGATCCCCCCTCCCCCAACACTGAAATTGAATTGGAGGTCTCAGGACCCCCTGTACTTCATCATCTTCACCATCTTCTCATTAGGTCTTCTTTTGGAGCTTCTCCAAGGTTTCTGGGCCTTCTTTCTTGTTTTACAAAAATGATATCTTATTATCCTAGTTTTGGTACATGAGTTTCAGGCAAGATGCTCTAGCTATTATTTTCCCCATGACACAGAGATCCAGGAATGTGTCACAGAGGTTAGAAGCTGTTAGCTACTACTTCAGAATGTAAGAAACTATATAGCTATATAAAGATCTACAAATATATGAAATCCTAAGGCAACAATATAGTACCACTAAATTATCTAGTAGTTTTACATAGTTCAGACATTAATTGGGTTCTGTGCCATGTGGTAATGCTAATAGAAATATGGTTTAAAGACAACCCCCTTCTTATCACAGATGACTCACATGCAAAAAAACCTGCCTGTGTCCCATTCTTCACTGGGTCTCTGTGTTGCCCCAGTTGTTTCCCTGAATCCCTGTCTAAAGTGATGAGATGGGTGAATTTGCATGAGTGATGAAAGCAGCTGAGGACAGTGCTCTGCAGGCCAGTAAATATGCTATTGTGAGGATTCATGAGTCTGAAAACCACAGGATATTCAGAGTTCAGTCAAAACACAGGCTGGGGTGACTGGTCATTTTTTTTTCAACTTCTATACTCTCTTTAAAGTTTGTTGACTAGGGTAAGGATTTGTAAGTCAAAGTCAAGTTGGATGGCCCTTGGCACAATGTTATATAGAGAAGGCTGTTACTTTGAGTGTGCTGAAAAAATAAGCATCTGTGGTTTCCTTTGCCTAGAACCAGTAGCAGTAAAAGGTTTTATCAAAGTAAGCTTAGACTGTGAGCAATATTTTTTAAAACCATTAATGCAGATTTTGTTTCTGATATACTTGTTTGTAAACAAAAAGTGTGGAGCTTTTCATACCACTTCACTGCAAATGAATAAGAAGTGAAGCTGATATTCCAAGCCAATTTTTATATCTACCAGCTTTTTAATTTATGATCTTAAGCAGTGATTTACTGTAAATATTCAAAAATATATAAATTCTCTTTCACAGCTGCAAAGGTTTTTTGAGATCTTCTTCAAAAACAGTTCTCCCCAACAAGCCTTCAACAACATGAAGGAGGCTATAAGCAAACTTCTACTCATAACTGAAATATTCAGCGAATCATCTGCCTCAGGACCAAGTTCTTTCAATCAGTAAGTGGCTTGCCAGTACTCATTGTAATGCTAGTGTAATGCAAGATAACTCCTTAGAACAGAATAAAATTGTAGATTACTACTTCACACTTCCTGGGGAAGTAAGGACATGCTGCATTTAAGAAGTAAAACTCTTCAATATCTACAGTATTTTTAGTTTGTGAAAAGGTTATGATGAATACCTAGGACCAAATGCTGTGTCCTAATGAAGTGTTTCAGGCAGCACAAATGAACAAAAATCACTCACAATTGGTCTAGTCCTAACATATATAAAGCTGTATTTCCTTTCAGTGAGCCTTCTGTCATATGTCAAATATTTAATGCTAGAGTAGCCCAGGTGGTTCAGACCTGGCTCTGGCAGGCAACCTGAACAAGAGACACTGTAGAGTACCTTGTGAAATACACCTAGACACCAAAAATCACATTATTGTGTGTAATCATTTCCATCAGAGTGTTATAGTTCTTACACATAAATTAACCTCTATTATGTAGTATTTTTGCTAATTAAAGTTAATATTTGTACTATATATGTTATGTCCCATCCCTGACATTTTTATGATAAATATTAAATAAGTTACGATTTATTACATTTATGTGTTTTGTAAAGCTGTTTTGAGAGCCCAGGTGTTTTAGAAGCGGTAATGTAAAGCTCATTATTTGACTTACACAGGTGGGAATAAAGCTTTCATTGTGAGTGGCGGAGGACGGGTGGAGTGTAATGGGGATGAAGCTATTTTGGCAGTGGTCCAAGGTCGTTTTTACCAATGGGTTGGACTCTCTTTTTTGTGTGACACAAGACTTGCTTGGAGCTGCTGTCCTAAGTCTTCAAACATCCCCACAGCTGCAGCAGAGCTCTTTGGCTTCAATGAGCCTGGAGAGTTTCATCATCTATTCCCCTCCAAGTGTTTCAAAGCTTTTGGAGGACCTCATTCTCTTCCAAAGACATTTCCTCCTTCAGCATAATTCACCTCCCTCACTAGTTTAAATGTCAACCCTATAATAAGACACTTTTATATAGCATTGTTTTCATCAGGTCATAATCTGACTCCATCTATGTTTAATGCTGCTGACTCTCAGAAATTTTATTTAGTCTGTATCACATGCTGCCTCTTGACTTCTGTGTGCATGTTCTTGTGTGTGTTCTCTGGACCTGTGTGTGATTGTCATTTTACCATATACAGGGACATGGTTCAGTGGTGGACTTGTCAGTGTTAGGTTTATGCTAGGACTCAATGATCTTAAACATCTTTTCCAACCTAAATGACTCTGTGATTCTATATTTCACAACATTACCTAACCTCACTGAATCTGATTCCTCTTATATTTCAGATGCAGCCAATGTTTTCAAATGCTAACCTTTGACATTGGATTTGGCATGTCCATACACCCAGTAGTTCTTGAGGTGAGAGAAACAAATTATTACTTGACTGAAAAAAAAAATACACCAAGAAGAATATACCTAGATATATGTTTGTCCATATTTGTGATACACAAATATTTTTAAAAAAATTGTAAATATATCCTCACTTAAAATCTGTGCAAGTTTCTAGCAACAGCAGTGCAGCCAATCTCTCCATCCTTCAGGTAAAAAAAAAAATCCTTTAAACACATGGGAAAAATGAACACGAGAGAGATTTTTCACAATTTGAAAAATCCAGGAAGTCAATGTCCTTAAATAGCCTGAAAAGACCTGTTTAGTTAGTATAAGAAATGTGGCATGTCTTAATAATTCAATAATTGTATACCAGGCTGTAAAAATTCTCCCAGAAGTGCTTAAAAAACTAAATATAAAACACAATGTTTGCCTGCCTGTAGAGAAGTTTCAACCATGATCCACAATCCGTAAATGTACAGTAAATCAATAGGATTTTATAGTTTCTTATGAAAATATCAATTGCTCTAAAACATAGCAGTTGATAACTAATGTGACATTTGACTTTGAATGTTCTGCCTTGAAAGCTGTAGCACGCACACACCCTATGCATCTTGATGTTATATTTGTGTTTATGTTAAAATAATTATTTAGTCATATTTTATAAACATTAATTTGTTCATTGTATTTATATGGTTAAACTTATAATTTCACTTGTAATAACGCTAAATACCTGAGTTTTGCAGGAGTTGTGTTAGCATATAATCTTACTTCTTTCATCAACTTTCAAATCAAGCACAGGAGAAAAGCTCACATGAGACTGTAATACTATACTCTGTCCGCTGGAGGGCAGCAAACATAGTAGTATGAAGTTGAGACAGAAAATGCGGCACACATTGTTTTTCTAATCCTGTTAGTTTGTGTTATTATAATATTTTTTTAATAAGTAATTCCACTGTAGTATAAATAGTTATGAGAATACCGGAATTGTTATTCAAACTGTAAATTCTTATGTTTTTTTCCAAAAGGTGCATGAAAACTTTGATTTTCAAGATGACAGTGAATCAACTATTCAGGACCAAACTTTCAAAGAACTTATTTTTGAAGATACTTTTAATTTTCTCTTATCTAATGCATCCTCAACATCCAGTTTCATTGAAGCTTTGCAAAAAATATATGGGTCAATTGTGAGCAAGGTAGTTCATTCCAACTTTTTCTTATTATTGACTATTTGAAAATATTTAATTTTAAATTGTATGCCTCTCTAAAAGGGTTGATGCTTTACAGAACTTATAGAATGAAGGGTTTATTTAATAAAAACCTATCTATTATTGTATTCTTAGGAATAAAACTGTAACTATATTGAACAATGGAATTTTCTTTTCTTAAAATTCTACTCTCAAATTATTTCATCCCCCAAGATACTGTGCTTTAAACATATATTTAAAGCTTTAACAAGGGAATTTTTTGTCTTTTGTTAATATGCTTATTTGTCTGTTTTCACAGTTTTACCCAGAATTGGTTAACTCAGGCAAGTAGGTTCATGAACATCAGAATTAAATTTTTTCCTACAACTTTGTGTGTTATTCTGAATGCAAGATCCAATTTTTTTGCACTTATAGGATCTGTATAAAGTTTGCATAACTAGTGAAGACTATTTTTGACAAAAAAGAGATGGTTTCTCTTTTAGCAGTATTCCTCTCAGAAGTGTCCTCTGGACACTTTTAAGGATGCATTTCTGAAGAGCACTCTGCTTGGAAGACTTATAGGGACTAATTTATCCATGCAGCTCCTGTCTCTCAGACAGGTGTGGCTGAAACAGGGTTATGGGTTCTAAATTTATGGCAGGATAAAGTAGGAAGCTGCAGACACATGCACATAAATGATACAATTACCCAGCCGGTGTTCCATATGAGACCATAACTTCTGCTTTTCTACACAAATCCAATGCACAATCTACTTTGTTCTAGACTGAGAAATTGGAAGAGTTACCAAGGAGCTGGTTGGCCGAGGTTAGGGCTAGTTGAGAGCTGCTGTGACTTGCTCCTTTGACCACCAAAGGGATTGTGGTCTAATGAAGGCACTTTGCTTTCCATGTCATTTCACCAGAACATGCTGCCTTTTCCTTCACAGGATGGAATGTACCACAGAGAAGATGAGCAATGTTTCTCTTTAAAAGAGATAAATTCAATGATTACTTTCATAAAGGAGCTGAAGAGTCTTGGACAATTTGAACTGGTAAAATAAATAGGGTTTTGTTGCATTAGATATATATTTTATGTAAATCTCTTAACATTTCTCCTTCATGACCATTCTCTGCTGCCTCTGGCATGTGTATTAGACTGGATGGGCAGGGAAATAAGGAGATAGAGGTTACACTGATTTTATTTTGGAGGATCATTTGAATTTAATTTAAAAGACATCAAGAAATAGAACAGAGAATTTGAGCTCAGGATTCATTGAAAAGAACAGCTAAAGCAGTAATAAAGACGAGAAAATAGAAGGAGGGGAGGGGAACGGAGCGGAGAGGAGGGGAGAGGAGAGGAGGGAAGGGGAAAGGAAGGGAGGTGAGATTGAGTTGGTAAGAAAATAGAATAATAATGAAGCAAAGCAGGTATTACTGGAAGAAATGGAGACAGTACAACACTGAGATCGTGACTCAAGAGTAGATATTGATGACAAAGTGGCAACACTTCACGTTCATTTTTGGAGAAGAATACAGATGGAAGGATACCAGCCAGTGCCCATGAATAGGCATGGCTGTTAATGACGGAAATGCTGAGTATTGGGGAATTAAAATATCTGCCACTGAATCTGTTGTTCAGAAAGTCTGCATGATATCAGGATTTCTAGGAGACCTCCTGGATGAGTTTCAGGGATGGAGACTGATGAGGTTTTCTAAAGAGTTTAAAAAATCCAGAAGTCCTTTCAAAGGCAAAGGAATTTGACGTCCTTGTCAATACTAAGAATCCTGATTTGCAAGGCTGGGCAAGACAGTTATTTTCTACACATATGGGCAAAAGCATTAATGTATGATCATCTTTATGCTATATACAATTTCTTGTGATCATTTCTCACATCTTTGCGCTCTACAAATATTATACTGTGTGGTCTCTAATCAGTGTCTCTCTTCTCAGCTTTTCCCTTCTGCTGCACCCAAGATACAAACATTACTGCACGACCTTTATCGTATGGTAGACCCAATGAGGCGGCTTGGTTCAGTCCTGACTGTGCATTGGTTGCTTTCCAGTTTACTTGAACAATTCCAGTTCATGACTAAAGAGGCACAAAAAAATCTTTCAGAATGGTAAGATAGCTGTTATATATGTAGAGGGGAGTTTCTCAGATTATGTTAATTGCAGTATCTCCAGTGAACATAAAACTTAATCCTTCAGTAGATGCAGGTGGACTTGTAGCTCTTGAGAGGGAGGTCCATCATGGAGCCATCATGGAGCACTTTTAGCCATTCTTCCATTTGAAATGTAGCTAGGTTTCTAGATAGGACAGTTTTTTCTTCTCTTTCTAATGTGAAAGACTCTTGATTAAAACTTAATTGGAACTACATTAATTTTTTTTTTTAAGAAATATGAAGTAAATTAGGTAAGTTGTTTCTGAACAACTATAAAATCAAAATTATGAGCATTGGACAGGGTTAAGAATATCTTAATTTATGCACCAATTAAAAGCAAAACTGTAAAGAAAATATACAATTTCAGTTGAAGATTTTTCAAAAGGACTAATAATTTTGAGTGTCTCTGGATTTTTTATCCAACAGGAGCCATAATACTCTGTGAACATCATTTTAACACTTTTTGAAGAGCTGGAAAAAGCACTGTAATGACAGGGTTAGATCCACTGAACTTCTGGCAAGAAATTTTAACTTTCATATGGAGGGAAGAAGGAAAGGAAGGAGGGAAGGAGAGAGGAAGGGATCAAAAGAAAAGAGAGAATAAAAAATGAATGGAGAAAAGGAGAAAACTGTGTACTGCATCTTTAGGAAAAAATTTGTCAAAATGTTTTCTGTTCTCATTGTCACTTGGCTAATGATGTTTTATGTACATGTATGCCATACTTTGCTGTCTACAGCCATTTATGTTTTTACCTGCAACGGCTTGGAAACAGAGGTACCTTAGACAATGTGTGTGCTACATTCTGCTGAGTCTCATGTTGAATGTTTGAATTACACTATTTTGTACATTTTTCTTGGAGAATGCTGCTGTGACTATATAAGACATCTGTAAGATATCTTAAGTTTTAGTTTTGTTCCTCACTGAATTAGGTGGGGCTTTCAGCAAATCAATACTTATCTCTATCTGTTTGCTTAACTATAAAGTGGAGCTTCTTCTTTACCTCTGTGCTAGGTAACGGTTTATTAGTGTTTTGAAAATACACACTTCCATGAATATGCTAAGATATTGCTGTTATTGCCAACCACTCCATGAGAAGTAACTCAAAGATGCAGCTGCTTGCATTCATATATAAGCTCCTGCCCTTTTGCAGAAATATTTAGGTTTGCATATCAAAGCATACCAGCCTTTAGCAGCTTTCTGTTCTAATCTAAGCTGTGCCACTCACTCACTTTGAGCAAGCCCCTTGGCCTCATTTTTTCCTTCAAGTTGAACATTATTGTTTGCATATAAATATGTAGAAGTACCGTGATCTTTCTCCAGGGCAAAGGCCAATCTACTTCTTTACACTGTATTCGTCTGCAGTCATTAAGCTAATAACACCATTCTGTTCATTCACTGTGTAAAAAAACCATGTTCTTTGACATTGCTAAATCATAACTTTCCACTCCTATAGCTACATGCATGTGATGTGATGCATGTGTCAGATATGCATGTAATTATATTTAATTGCAAGTAAGAACAAGCTTTGTTGTACTTGCTAATTCAGGTGTGCATTCTCTTGGAGCTTTGATTAATCTTTTTTTCTTTTTTTTTTGCCATGCCCAACTTTGATGAGTTTGTATATCAGAACAATTTCCTCAAATTTCTTCAGTTAAGGCCAGGTTGTTTAGTTGATTTATTTAGCACTTGATGACATATCATAGAACATTCAGAGTTGGAAGGAACCCACAAGGATCATTGAGTCCCATTCTTAAGTGAATGGCCATTCAGGGATTGAACTCACAACCTTGGCATTATTAGCACCATGCTCTATCCAACCGAGCTAATCCTGTGGCACACAGTTTGTATTTCTCTGACTATGCAAAATTGTTATTTCCATTTATAAAATCCAGTGATTGCATAATTGACTGTCCGACCAGACAAAATAGTTATAGGAAAAATACTGACTTCTGACTGAGGTCTTATACAGTTACTCTGTTCACTGATCATGAATCTGTAGGATGAAGACAGGATTTAAAGATGTTTCCTGGTCTACATTTTTTAATCCGTTTCATCTACATGACTAGTATTGAAACCTTAAATGATATTAAGGAACTCTCTGAATTCCTTCCATAAGGGAAGTAAGAGGAACTTCAGAAACTCCTCTCAGACTATAATGACATGGTTACAGCCTAGGTGAAAATGACCACCTCTGATGTATTGGTGTAAGATATTACAAAATTCTTTGAAAGTGATGGAGTGGTACTACCTAACATATGCACTGAAATCAATTTTCTGCATTGTTTGTGCACTGGTTTTCAACTCTATGCAGTTTCAATTTGTGATATGACTAGGATGTGCATAGCTGCTGTCTTTCAGATAGGTGTTATGAAGTATCATGGCAAGTATGCTTGGCTGTGTGAGACATCAGGGTATCATAGAAGAATCAGAGTAGTGACTGTTGCTAACTCTTTTGTATTTACAAAAGATAAAAGCATAAGCAGATCAATAAAGTTGAAAATGTTTTCATGAAATCAACTGATTTATTTGAAAAAGTCATTCTAGCTTCCCATATGCAAGCCCTTTTTAAGATCAAAATAGAAGCAGCAGCCCTCAGACTGAATTTGGGTTGAAAATAATTTCTTGGAGTTTAACTTGGTCACGTCAATTACCCAGTTTGAGAACGTAACATAGTTTGGACTATTGGACAGAAGAAGGCAGTAACAAGGAAGTGTGGATAAGATCACTGACCTGCAATAGGAGGAATGAGAGACACAGGGAAGGAGGGAAGGAGGAAAGGAGAGAGACAGTCAGTATTAAATGCCAGGAAACCAGTCCCGCTCTTGAGTCTGCAATTTTATATTTCTCTTTGAAAGATCAGCACAAGGTAATTTATTCAGGGAACCAAATGCTCTAATGGAAACTCTGTGACAGAAACCAAGCAAACACTCTACAAAACAGAGAGCTCACACTGCCAGTTAATCAAACAGAAAAAAAACTGTTAGTGATACAGTCTCACAAAATTGTCTCCCGTGGTTTCTCGTTTTGAAGAGAGACCTACATAGCATCATCTAAAGAAAGAAAGCTCGTAACTCTGCTAAGATACTGAAATATGTTATCAATCTTGAGTTTATGACACATTAAAAATTGTAACATCCACAACTAACGTATCTATCAGAGGCACCAAAAGTGTCTCTAGACTAGATTTTTTCCTTTTTATATTTTAATCTTATGAAAGAGTCTATTTTTACACATCATTCATTGCTTACCTCTCTGATTGCTTATACCATCAGAGCTGTATTAGTATTGCTGCCGTCAATCCTTTGGCTTTCTCATTTGCTGAATCAAGAGAGTCCTAAAGGACAGGTTCACAGTCAATAGTTTGTGATGTACCCATCTGGGATCTTTCAAAAGGTACATTCATAAGCCTCCAGTCACCAAGGGTACTGACATACAGCCATTAGCGCTAATTAAAGTGTGTAAGCAAAGCGCACATCTCTGCTTGAAAGCTGCTTCAAGATACTTAAGTGTAAGGGACCACTCATACAGATGAAGGTCCCTTCTTGAGTAACGGTATGTGATGGAAAGGACTCTGCAGAATCCAGGGTCTCAGCTGCTGCCTGTGTTTTGAAGAGCTTCATGACTACACCTCACCTCAGTCTACTGACTGCAAGGAACTTGGACCAAGGAAAACTTAATGGTGCTGATGAGTAAAAAGCCAGGCTTCAGCAGACATAAATCATGGAAACAAAGAGTCATTTAGGTTGGAAAGATTCCTCTTGTCCTATCACTTATTCCCTGAGAGAAGAGAACAAGCCCCACCTCATTACAACTTTCTTTTGGGTAGTTGTAGAGAGCAGTAAGGCCCGCTCAGCCTCCTTTTCCTCAGGCCAAACAATACCAGCTCCCTCAGCTGCTTTTCACTAGACTTACGCTCCAGACCCTTCACCAGCTCTGTTGTCCTTCTCTGGACATGCTCCAGAATCTCAATGTCTTTCCTGTACTGAGGGGCTGAGAACTGGACACAGGATTTGAGGTGCAGCCTCACCAGTGCTGAGTAGAGAGGGACCATCACTGCCCCAGTCTTGCTGGCCACATTGTAATCTGAGGATCTTTCTTTAGTTGCCATACTGTAACTAGGTATAGTTATTATGTGTTTCTTAATGTTGTCTGGTGTTAATTGCAACCTCCAGATTTGACATGTGCAGCTCATACTGTTCCTTTGGGAGTGGGGGCTGTGCAGTGGTGGTGGCTGCCACACTCTTGAGGAGTCCTATGACTAAACCGAAGTCTGGCATTTTATAGAGTTAAGACATCTTATTTCCACCTTATGGTAGGGTTTGAGGCCAGGCAAGCAGAAGTAAGGAGTGGAGAGGAAAAGTGTATTTGACAGGTGTTAGCTGTTACCTCTTTGGCGAGGAGGAAGAGGCATGAAAAATTACTTACAACTTGAAAACAAACTCTCTAATAGTTTGTTAAGTGCCTCCTTTGAAGTAGGTGAAGAATGTGCATGAAATTAGGGTGGTGTCTAGACACTACAAGCTCAGAATTACGTTTTCATGCACACAGAGACACACCAATCTGCCAGCTGCTTGTTTCCTTATCATATTGACATAGTGCAGAAATCTCCGTTTTTATCATTGGACAGTTTACCTTTTACCATGATTGACCTCAATATTGCTTTCAGAAGCTCCTATTGAAACGTTAGTGATGGATGATTGCACAGAACAATATTGCCCCCTCCCTTCCTTGGCACAGTGACTTCATGTCTTTCAAAATCCAAACTACAGTATCTGTTTATGAGAACTTCTATGGAAAACACTGGGAGGAAAATACGTGAAAGCTTCAAGAAATGCTAGTGGACCTCTGAAAAGTTGTTATCAGCCAGTACATTGGTTGGAAAGAAGCCTACTCCCTTTCTTCTATTATTTGACTCCGTTTCTTCTGTTATGATTCCCAAATTTTATTTGAACGAAAAAATCTGCAGAACTTACAGTATGGGCACTACTAACATGTTGATGAATTTTTGCAAATGATTTGTCTTTTGTTTCATGGAGGATTTATGTATATACTCTGGATTTATGTATAATCTGGATTTGTTTTGAATTGGCAAACAAAGCAAAAGGCATAGGAGTTCCATTTTAGGAATTAATTCTAATGTCAGTAGAGAAATTCCCCTTTACATGGGCCTTCATTATATTTAATTCTTTTGGAACAAAGTCTAACCTCAAGTATATAGAAAAAATCATCATACAAACAGTTAAGACATGCAGTTTGGATTATTTTATTCTTGATTATATCCACTCTTCCTTTTCCCAGCAATGAAACTATGTTTTGGAATTTATTTCTTATTTTCTATTTTGATACCATATGCTGTCATTTATTATGGAATGTGTTCACTCAGGTAATACTGCTAATGCTGGGGACATGAATCCAAAGTGTTCACCTTTCCATGGGGAATATTAAGATACCATGTAGCCTAGGATACCATATAGAAACTATTGAAAAATGTTTCATGGTCTCTGTTCCTTCCATTCATTTATAAATATGTCTGCTATTGAATTGACAGGCAGTCTTCTCAAGAAAATAGGAGCCCTAAGCAGAATGTTCCTTCTGACTCCAGGAAGGATCATGAGGGTAAGGGATCAGAGTAAGGTCTTTTATACAAAGTATGTTTTTCCTATTTGTATTGTTTCTGATAACATGTATAATTTAGATTACATTGTTTTGCATTCCAGCTGAAAAGTCTTAGCTTAATACATATAAAAGACCAATTTCTTTATTATCTATATAAGTTGTTATGCTAAACCCATGAGCAGCATTCCTGGGCCAAAACCAAGGATCTCACACTGTAAAGAATAAAAGTACAATGTATCTTTAATAATTAAAAAGTAGTTTCTTCTCCAATAGGATTGTAATTGGGCTTAGAGCAGAAAACTATTAGTTGTTTCTGTTTATCTTTCAGCATTGCATTATTCCAGTAAGACTAAAGAAAGACAATGCAGTTATGGTAAGTCAAGGTCTTTCTAAACCACAAAGGGGGAATAAGAGAGATTTCTTGAACAAATTTCTTGGGATTTTGTGCATAACCTCTCAGTGAATAGAGTATCTACAGGCTGTTAGGGAATATAATGAAGGATTTTTAAGTAGCAAGAATGCTTATAAACAACTCTCAGTAATTGGGCTATTATGTTAAATGTCTCAAGAACGAAACTGAATGTTGCTACGTGTGCATATTTATGTGAGTATTTCAGCACTCATTGATCCCTTGTCACACTTCAGTAGACTTTTGCCCCCTATTTCCAATAACTTCAGCGTTCGTGTGGAAAAACGTTTAAATTTGTCTGGGGTTCAATAGCGGAGTATTAAAGAGCTGCTTAAGATATGATTTTTCCTAAAATATATGTTTTTAGGAATATTTGAAGTATATTTAAAGATCTGTAAAGTTTTAAAATATGTTTTTCTTTGGTAAGAGGAATGTTTTCTGCTGCCTTTCTCATTGAAACATTATCTGAGGAGTCTCTTTGTAAACATGAAGCCATTACTCTATGGTGGAAAGACTTTGCAATCCATTGAGCCTTCTGTCCCCTCTGTTACTGATACCATGATGCCTCCAGGAACTACTCTGTGTCAGTCAAAGGTCAGAAATGCTCCTGGGCTTGCTTGCATCACTATTTTGATTTTATGTTTTATTTTGAAAATACATCAAATAATTTTATTTTGAAATTCCTCCTCATTTTTAAGCTCATAGTGAGAGCTAAGTAACTCTCTAAGTAAGGCATACAGGATGTGGAGAACTGTTTATACTCATCTATATTTTTTTTAATACCTTCCATGTGTCAATGTATAGGACTCTATTCCTCTAGCCCGAATTCTGCTCTTACACTGGAATAACTTTCTTTGTATTTTAATCTATGCAAGCAAGTGCTGAAATTGCCCTGTTTCCTTTCTCAAGGCAGATATGTCAAGGTATAAAAGGTCCACATAAAACTACTTACATCCTTTATGACCTTTTTAAACCAGGTTTTAAGCCACAAGATTTTTCAGATATTATAGTAAAAGAGTTTTCTATCTGCAATATTTTCTGAAGCAACCAGTTTTAAACATGTATTAGTGAATTTATGTGGAAAGCACTTTTGAATGTGTAATTATACTGTAAATCTGAATCTGAGAGGTTGGATTAAAATATTTGTCATAAGTAGGTTGCCAGCAAATAATTATTCTCATGAGTCATTTGGCAAACACTACAAAATAAAGGATACACTTGAGCAAATAGGATTTGATTGTGGAGATTTCATACACAGGCAAGGAGCTGGAATTTGTTGATATAGGAATTTTAATAAAACATTCTTCTAGCTGTACTGCAAATGACCCCATGAGTCTAGATATCTCCATGTGACTTGTTCTTATGAAGAGTAAGAATATGTCTAACTTATTTTGATTTTTATTGGAAATTACACTTGTACATAAACCCTGTACACAGGCTGGTACCTAAGTAGGTTATGAATTTTGGCCTACCTCTTCTTTAAGTTTCAGTTAACCAGCTGGAGACAGATCTCCCAGACTTAATCCTTGCATTTTCAAAGGCTTACTCAGTCTTTGAGTTTTGTGACTAGGACTAAAGTGATCAGGTACTGAAGAATTAAAATCCCTTCAAGGTCTAAAACTTTCTCTAAAGTGCCATTACAAACTCCATTAAGATTTTGGAGCAGGATTATCAGTCTCAAAGTGACTAGGCATTAAATATCTTACCACTGTACATGCTGTCAATCTGCCAGAAGTTGCATGTTACTCAAAAATGTTCATACATTTCACAGTTTTTTCTTTGATGCCTTCTTGGAACAGATAAAGATACCCTATCTCATATCAGGCAGATCTTCAGCAGTCCACAGCTGGACTTGAATCCTCAGTTTAACCCAAAGATCAAAGAATACTATGCAGAAGTCCCATTCGATATGGTGACAGTGAAGATAGGAGCAGAACCCTCTAACTGTCAATGCCAAGTACACCTTGACGACAAGAAAGGACCAAGGTATGAGCAACAAAATATGAGTGTAAAAACTTAATTTTGGAAATATATCAGAATATTCCAGAATAGCTTTGTGTTTCCAAAAACCCAGAACACAGATAGATTTGTCACAAGAAAGTCAGAAGTTCAACACTGAGAAACCTGTATGTATTTTCAATGTCCTGCAGGCAGTGGTAATATGCTCTCAAGCCATAATGAACACTAGCTTTATGCAGGGTGCAGTTGGTGGCATCCTACCCAGCTTCTGCAATCACTGACAGCATCAAAGCTGGGTGGGAACAGACTGCACTGTACACAGTAGATGACAGAGAATTTGAGCTTTAGTATCCAGGTGTTAAATTTGCACTGTGCCCTAAGCTGCTGCCCTGCTGGGACTGGTCTGCTTATGTGGATCAGAGTAGGACAGCTGGGGTCAAAAGAAGAAGCCAGTTCAACTTTACAAATTCAGAATGATCCATTTTCATCAGAGTTGAATCCCATTATAAGGGATTGTCATAGAATCATAGAATCATTTACATTGAAAAAGACCCTTAAGATCATCAAGTCTAATCATTAACCCAGCGCTACCAAGTCCACCACTAAACTACATCCCTACCTCCCTGGATGGTGACTCAGTCACTTCCATAGGCTGCCTGTTCCAATGCTTGACCACCCTTTCAGTGAAGAAATTCTTCCTAATATTCATCCTGAACCTCCCCTGGTGCAACTTCAGGCCATTTCCTCTTGCCTATCTCTTGCTACCTGGGAGAAGAGGCTGACCCCCACCTGGCCACAGCCTCCTGTCAGGTAGTTGTAGAGTGATAAAGTCTCTCCTGGGCCTCCTTCTCTCCAGACTAAAGAACCCCAGCTCCCTCAGCCTTTCTCATAAGTCTTGTGCCCCAGACCTTTCACCAGCTTCATTGCCCTTCTCTGGACATGCTCCATCACCCCAATGTCATTCTTGTAGTGAGGGTCCAAAACTGAACACAGGATTCAAAGCATCAAGGTTTCACCAGTGCTGAGTACAGGGGGACAATCACTGCCCTGGTCCTGCTGGCCACACTATTCTTAATACAGGCCAGGATGCCATTGACCTTCTTGGCCACCTGGGCACATGCTGGCTCGCGTTCAGCCAACTGTCTACCAGCACCTTCAGGTCTTTTCCCACCAGGCATCTTTCTTCCAGCCTGTCTGCCCTGAGCCTGTAGCTCTGCATTGGGTTGTTACAATCCAAGTTCTGGACATGGCACTTCTCCTTCTTGAACCTCACACACTTGGCCTGTCAATCCAGACTGTCCAGATCTCTTTGAAGGGTCCTCCTATGTTCCAGCAGTCAGCACTCCCACCCAATTTGATGTTATCTGCAAACTGACTGATGGTGCACTGTACCTTCTTCTCTTGGCCATCCAGCCAATTTTTTACACAGCAAAGTGTATACACATCGAAGCCATGAGCAGCCAGTTTCTCCAGGAGAATGCTGTGGGAAACAGTGCCAAAGGCATTAGGTAGACAACAATGACAGCCTTTCTCTCATCCACTAAGTGGGTCATCTTGTCATCCACAAGAGTTCCAGTTTATCTGATCTTTTAGAGAAGTATAAAGCTGGACAATAGAGGAGAGAGCAAAGTCATCACTAAACATTGTTTGAGCACTGACCCACAATCATCCATGATGTTTAATTGCTACTATGATACCTGGCACACTTTCATGTTTCCCAACCAACAACTTGTGACAGGGACAATCCCAATTTATTTATCTGGGTCAGATACCTCAGAACAAGAGAATTGGTCTATTTGCATACTAGCCATTAGTGAGTGAATAAAAAGGACAGTATGAACAACAATTTACTTGGGAAGAAGAATTCTTAACCATTACAGAGCTAACTTTGCTTCATGATATGAAGTGCTTATGCAACACACTATCTATTGACTATGAAGCAGATGCTTTGATCTACAAAGTCAGATAACTAGGCAGTCTGTACAGTTCTTACTGATCTAATGCCCAGTATGTTTCCTGTATTTTCAATAAGAAGTCAGTCTTGATATATCATGTAAAATTACATGTATTTTGGAAGAGAAAATGCTAGAAATAGCATCCTCAAGGAGCAAGTAATGTTTAGCAGCCATAGATAAAGCAGTGTAAATCTTTGTTTCTCTAATGTTTATTCCACTTCTTTCCTATTTTGTCGTGCAGTGCTGCAAACTACCCCCTTGGCCTTGGATTGAACAAAATCATCGTTCTTGTAACAGATAATTCGCAGCCCAGCCCTCAGGTTGTGAGCAGCTACAAAATCACAATTTATCGAGAGGACCGCCCTAGCCTGCCTTTGTTTGATGACTATATGATGTGTGGGTTTGTGCAGGTATTGTCTTTGCATTCTTTTCCTATGCAAATTAATAGTGATATTAGTTGGGTTCTGTTCATCCAGTGGTATAAATTAGGGTACATGGGCTAAAGCTAGTGTAGAGTCAGTTTTTGTTGAGATTAGAATCTGAGTTCTAAACACTATAAATTCAGCATTTGCACAAAGTTTTAGATATAAAAGGTAAGTCCAGCATAAGTACCTGTTACCATGTATTTGAGAACTCCAGGTTAATTCACCTTTACCTTGGTCAGGCAAAACCTTTTCCATTAGAGAGCTGTTAGTTGCTTATGAGAAAGCAGTCCCTCTGTAACACATAGTCGGCAGTTTTCATAACTATCTATCTGTGACATTGGAGCCATGAAAATCCTTTTGCTGGGAAAGATATTTATGACGACAGTGTGTTTATCAGTGTTCAAGACAAATGCTGCTAGATAATTTATGAATGAAAACTGTTTATTCTAGACCAACAAACACAATGAAAAAACCCCACTGATAATTCCAAAAGAAGGGATGATTGTCGCTTGCATCACATTTATTCAAATATAAATTTGGGAATGCACAGAAATAAATGCACATACTCCTAACAAATAACAATCTTTAGGAAGCAGTGGGTCAGTTGAGGGGAAAAAGAGTGAGAATATGTCCAATAGGGCTAAATCAGGGCTGGGAAAGGGGATATCAGGCTGAACTCTACACAAAATTGGAAAAAAGGTAATGAAAGCAGGTAACGGTGAAGATTTCAGTTAGTGAAACTATGGTGATAAAGTTATTCTGCATAAGAGAAAAAACCTGGATCACAGTCTGGATCACAGCTGTTTGTATTCCAAAGTCTGAGGACTAAATGTCAGTTGGTACTTGATATGGTGGGCAAAGATAAGCCAGCCAGTTCGAAGAGGGAAGTGACATTGTAAATGGTAATCAAGGGCAGTGCTTTTGTCTGTGGAATTTTAGGCAGATTAGAAAGATTGGTGGGTTCATTCTAATTAGTAGAGCATCCAGGAGTAATATATTTTGTCACAATTCTGCAACCAGGATTTTCAAAACTATTGTGTGGAAACTGTCATCCGTGTTCATGTCAAATGTCTAATCCTATCTTTATTTTTCTATTTTCTTTATGAAAATCTTTATATATCAATATATCCTTTTAGTAAAACTTGCTTCCCATCTTCAGTTTCTTTCTATATACTGCGAAAGAGGTTGGCAGACTAGGATGGTAGAAGGCAGAGCATTTTATGTGATGGGTCAGATCAAGAGAGACTCTTTTTTTCTTGTGTACAAACAAGCACTGGGGCTTAAAACAGGAGCCAAAGACATTATAAATGTTGATAGTGAGCTGTATGTTGACAAAAATGATCTCAATCTGCAAATTAGAACTGTCAGAGAAAATGTATGTAGTATTCATAACCTGCTGACTGCTGATCTGTGTACCTGATTATAGTGTTGTCTGGCCCTCCACCTATTCTTTGTCTCTTTTCTTAGACTTCTCTTACAAACTCAAAAGACCAAGGATCATCTTGCTCTTTGCACTGGCTCAGCACTAGATCTAGTAGTTGCTGCAGTAAAATAAGAATAAACACATGCAATACCTAAAATTTCAGTTCAGGTGTACAGCCACTTGCCTGACACCTCAGGTGTGAATTAATATGAAAAGGAGACGAGCAATAAGTTGAACCTGGGTTATATTACTAGGACAACACACTGGCTGGAAAGATGTGAGGAAAACTCTTCTTTTTTCTTTATTTGGGGTATATATCTGTGTATAGGAACAGGAATTCAACCTCATACACATCCTCCCACAATTGGAGTTTACACTGTTGTTAATGTTTTATGATAGCAATTACGAGACTGAGTATGAATCTTTAAAGCACTCTGAAAGCAGAGATCTAGAATGATAAAAATTTAGAGTGTTTTACAAGTTTCTTTTGATTGAGCTCTGTTTTCTGCTCCTCTGTGAATAAACACTTTCTAATTAATGTAATTATTCAGAGCTGGGGACAACTTCAGGAGTTTAGAGTAAAAATGAGATGAAAAGCATTCTTGTGGTATCTAATGACTGCTGTGAAGATACAGTATGAGGTCCTAAAACAACTTTTAGTTATGTTAAAGACAAACTTATCAGAGAGTGCATTTAAAAAACAAACCAAGGCTGGAGCTAGAGATAGAAATGGCATTTTAAAACACTCAATAGTCTGCATTTTCCCCTCTTTTTTCCTATTTGCTAGAAGATAGTTTGTTGCCTTTTGCTTAGAATGATGGGGTTTTTTTAATCAATACAGAACTCAGGTCTTAAATAACATCATTACATTCTGCTTTACATACTGGAGAACATTATGAGCTCTCACAGAGTGGGTTAATACACAATCATCAATGGCATGAATCCTTATTCTCTTAGTAACAAGACACCTATTTTCGGAGCAAAAGGATAAATAAGCGTGAACTGATGGAGGATCCTTTGGACACTTGACTAGGCACAACTGGGATCACACATGGGGAGAGTAAGGTCACTGACAGTGGTGTGGTCTTTCTCACAGAAGGCTTCACTTAAAATTCTAATCCAGCAACTTTTTTCCTGACTTTCTTTTATGTTTAATCCCATTAGGATATTCAGGTTTCACTGCAAGATGATACTATAAGGAAGGTTACAATAAAAAGACAAAGCACAGGATGTTATTTTCAGTCTTCTAACAGTTCTCTTGCAGTTGAATAATCCTGGATTAATTTCAAGCCTATTGAGTTCAGAGGTGTGTGGTTCCAAGCCTTGCAGCCCCTAAAAATGGAAAAAGATATTGTCCTCTCTATTTTTTCATAGCAGCTATAATATCCTTGTTAAAATCAAATTGGTAGGAAATAAACTGTCTCATCACCATCGCACCTTCAGCAGATTTGGGTGCCTTCCATTGTGTGTTCTGCATTTTGACAGTATTTTTCTGACTGAGAGGTTATTGATTTCTGCTTGAACTTAATTTTTTGCAATTAGTGACAATATTCAAATTAAGTATCTTTGAAAGAAGTGGTGCTATTTTATTATCACTTCTGAAGCTGTGATATCAAGATAGTCAGGATTCAAAGCAGGCAGCAGAAAAACCATTGAGCTCTTAAGACGGGGTTATCAACATCACTCTCAAGTGAAAGATCCCAGACAATGTACACACTATCATAAAGGATAAAATATTTTATTCATTCTTGCACTGCCCATTATCTTTAAAATGCAAACAGATTTATCTATGCCTCACTTGAAATGTGTGGATGCTATCTCTTTGATTGTTAATCTTTGCCTAGTTGCAATCATGGACAATAACTGGTGACTTGCTTAAGGAACTTTGTTTGACACTGTGAACTTTTGTATCTAGAGTGTTTTGGGGTGAGTGGATTTTTGTTTGTTTGGGTTTTTTGTAATTTTCCTTTTTTTTTTTTTTTAATAATACAGTTATTTATTTGATTTTAAATCTATATTATGAGTAATGGATAGCTAATATTATATTCTATAGCATAGTGTGTTTTATTCTCTTCATCATTCTCTTTTGTGCATTTGCACAAAATGTAAAAGAATGCATTCCAGAATCAATGCAGTGCAGTGGGCTGGTGTTCTGGCTGTCCTACATATTTCTTAGGTCTGAGAGGATGTACTTACAGGGCATATTTTAAAAACTTTCCAGATTTTTATAAAACCCCTTATTCTTAAGTACTATTTTATTTTTATAAATCCTTTTATCATATTATTTTCCTAGCATCCAGATAGCATAAAAAGCCCCACAGCACTGATAATGAGATACTGGCATAGCATTGCAGACTGTATAACACCAAATGGCTGCAATGCAGCTGGCAACAAGATGCCAGCAACAACACGTTGATTTCTCTGTCTACTAAAGTTCCATTGTTGACAAAGCAATTAAGACCTTGGCATAGTGTAGTAAGTATATCTAACTTTGCTATAGACTTTTAGGGGTAGAGATGAAAAAGCTCTCATTTTCGTGTTAAGGAAGATATGAGAATATTCATGATTTTTCCGGTTAAGGTTATGCATTTACAAAGGATAATAAAATGGTTTTACTTAATTTTAAACTGTGTGCTATTACAGTTACAAAGCTTTTCATACAAGACACTGCAAGTAAAAATTGTCAAATGTGGAAACATGTATTTACTCTTTGCATAGTGCTGTCACACAAACATTTCAAAGAACCTTGCACATGTTAAATAATGTCCATAAAAGCTGAAAAACAGATAAAATTTAGGAGAGAAACAAATAATTTGTCCTATACTAGGACAGGCTGGAAGAACATTGGTCTCTTCTGTGTTTCCCGTTAGCTTCATTAGATTCAGCATGACCACCATTACAAACTGCCCATCTCTTCTGTCCTTAGGACATGCAGACGCCGTGTGTCTACCCTTAGGGTTTGCAGTGCTCGTTGTAGCAGCAGCTAACCCTCTTGGCAGTTCTGGGTTCGAATGTTTTGCTTGAAAAGATATGGAGACTGCATCTCTGGAACTGAATACACAGCCTAATTATATCAACAACCAGACTGTATCTTATTTGCAAAGTTAGCTTATTTCCCTTTCAGAGGAAAAAAGAATATCCATTTGGATATTCTTAGGATCCGTAAGAACAATCATGCATTGCTTCCTTCTGCCTTCTGAGCTATAGAGCTAGTGAGAATTTTTTTTCAGTGGTTTTGAACTTTTCAGAACAACAATAAAAAAATGTTCCAGACTTCAAAAATATAGTTTGAGTCCATTTTTTTTGTTGTTGTTCAAAAGAGGGTGTTTTAATTCAGTGAGGATTATTTGATTAAACAGGTTTAAAATTTTACATTTGTGTTAGTATAATTGTTAAGTTAGATATTTTAGCTATTGTGTAGTCCAAAATGCTAACTCTCTTTTCAAGGAAGAAGTGGCTGGGACAAGCAAAAAAGCCCACTCACTATTACATCTGAAACACTCAAGCCTATACTCTAGATTTTCTTCAGAAACACTAGTGAGAGCACAGTATAACAGTAATTCTTTCCAGGAGCAATGCCAACTTAAGCATGCCTTTCCCTGCCTGCAGCTAGTCATGAACCAGATGGGAAAGTTTTGGTTTTTTTTTAACTGAACTAGTTTCTAGGATAAATTTCCCAATCTCAATATGTGAACACAAGGGAAGGAGTAGATGTAGGGACAGAAATGAGCAACTGGACACAGAAAGGTGGTTAGTGAGTGCTGGTTAAGGCAGCTTTTTCTTTCTTCATTAAAGAAATTCTCATCAAGATTGGGTTTAAAGCTCTTGATGCTTTTAAATGAGCAGGAGCTTCATGCTCAGAAATTGTAGAAGTGATTTAAGGGTGAAAACACACAAACCACTGGAAGTACATTTGCACTGCTATTAATCTATTAAATAAAGCATAAAGTATTTTGGTTCTGTGTGACTGCAACCCACTCCTCAGGAAAAATGAAGTAAGGTTCACATTGCCTTAAGGAGCAAATATATATCAAATTGAATACATGTTAAATTGTCAGCAGTTCAGGTGAAAGCCACAAAATAGAGAGCTAATACAGGGAGACTGCCATAAAAAGAAGGCTGAGGGCTTTTATCTTCAACTGCTGTGTGTCAACATGGTTCAGTTAATTTCAGGGGAGCAATTCCAAAATACAGTGATGGAGTACCTGTCCTGACAAAAACACGTAGCTGAATTCACTTTGATTATATATGCCAGGCAATGTTTGTGACCAAATTCATTTGCCTAAAACTTCTGAATTTGTTAGATTTCCTAAACAGATAGATATCCTGTTAGATATCCTAAATAGATTTTGTTAAATTTCCTAAATATTTATGGTCAAACAGTATTTTAGGAAAATCTAAAAACTACCTGAAGGGATTTAAAGTATTTAAAGATGAAGGGCTGTATAATCACCATTCACTTTAAGTATAAAGTGAAAAAGTACCTAAATTGATTAAGACAACTTGGTGCTTCTAAAAAGTATGTTTATGATGATAGATGGGAGAGATAAAATAATAAATACACTTAAATAATTTGAAAGTAGAGGGCTAATTTGCGTGGATCTCTCAGAATAAAATGTTTTGTAGAGTCAGCATGTTCTATCCTTGTCAGCATCTATACCACTGGGGAGAGAAAGCTTGCCATGTTTTCTTAATTATGCCAAAGACTTTTGTGATTATTCAAAGCACTGTAGATGATTTAGAGGAATAATTAACTATTATGATGAGTATTCTTTACATTTATGCTGTTCTGTGCTGAACTCCTTTCGTATCTCAGAATCAGAAGGTGGTTGTTAAGCTGTCAGCTTGATCAGTGGCCAGTATCTGCTGCTTTAAGGAAAGATCCCAAAAACTCAGCAGAGCATAGATCCATCATTTGAAGGAATTAATATAATGGTCTGGGTTTTCTCTAGACGGCAAACATTCACTTCTTTTGCCTGCACAGTTAACTTCATGCAGAGTCTGCACTGTCATTTGATAGTCACATATTCCCAGAATCACTCTTCCCTGTCAGACTTCTGCTGGGCTCTGAAGAGGCCATAAAGAGAAAATGGGCACAACTAGGACATAAGACGGGAAGAACCAGCAGAAGAATGAGCACAGTGTCTGTGCTTCTATTTAGGCATCTCTTTCTCTAATCATAGAATGAAAATTTATAGTTTTGTCCTGTATTTCCAGTAGGCTGTGCCTGTGTGGGACCATCATCATACTCTCCAACACATTGGAGATGCCATATTACAGAGCTCAGACTTGAGGCTCAAGTTCATGTTGGGTCCAGGTGTCTGGAGAAAAGTTTATAGTCTTCCAGTTTACAGTATTTTGCTTATACTTCTGATTCTATATTAATTGTGCTTTGTCTTTTCTATGTAGCTAAGTTTCCTGTTTAACATACAATCCAAGATTAATACCAGATACCCTCTAGGAAGTGTTTCCAGAAGTTTCAGACAAAGACTGAAAAGAGCGGATGTTTCTAATGACATTTGTCATTACTACAATGCATTGGGAAATGGTGTGTTACACAGATCACTGATGGAGAAATTGGCCACCATTGCTTTGAGACTATTCATATGAATACTGACTGATTCAATAATTCAACAATTCTAAGCCAATAACGGCTAAGATGACACCAGTGAACTAATTTGGTTTATGATCATTAGCGAGAGGAAGTTTTAGGTCGCTATAATAATTAGCCTCTGAAGATAGAGGATTTTATAGGCAGCTTTCTGCTTTAGTTTTTCCAATGCTCCCTTTCCTTCGTTGGCACTCTTGTAGTCAAGAATTTCTTAAGTCAACAAGGACACCACTCTTCAGGACCACTGAATTTATACACACCAGCTAAAATGGTTTGTAGCACCTCCTACCCGAGCAATTGAAAATTTAGTATTTCCTACCATTCTTTCCCTCTTCTATATGTTTGCAATTTAGCACAATCTTACTAGGATCATTCTACCATCCTAGAGACTCCATTAGACTCCTGACTTGAATGGTTATTTTGCTCTTATGCTGCCAACAGAAAAATGTCATAAGTATATCATTATGTGATGAACAAAATCATAAAAGATAAATGTCAATGACCTGACAGAGTAATTCTACTCTTTTGGATGTTCAGGCTGTTCTCTCATACAGTTACTGATGTCATCCAATGGGTGTGTATGACATATTAAACATACAAATGATGGAGATCTGCCCAGAAACTAGCCAAGGAGAAACTCCTAATTGCATGAGTGAAAATGTTAGGGAGTGAAATTATGGTGCATATGATTGCAACTGTGAACAAGATCCCCCTGGTGCTGGTGCAGTGTATGATTGGACATTTCAGCCTGACAGTTGCCTTGCAATACCTGCTCCCTTGGGTGCTGCAGGATGGGGAGATGCTGAGGCAGATACAGTGATGTGGATGTAGATTCTGTAGATATGGTGCTATGAAAAACTGCTAGTTCAGACTGGAATAGATTCAGCTTTTTTCTGATTCCTTGTGTTTAACCAAAAGACTGAAATGTCTTTTTAAATAATAGCAGCAAACCATTGTGGGTGGCTGTGAAAGGAGACAGATGGCAGTAAATGCTGGGTAGGCAATTCTGCTCCTGTCAGAACACTGTTCTCTGGAAAAGTTTATCAGAAAACCTGTTTTAATATCATTCCTGTCAGCTATGGATTTTTTTTGTTTGTGCTAAGTTATAAGGCAATCATCCCACATATTTAGAATAGATTTTCACTTATAGTCCTTCTTTGCTTTTATTTTGAATGTTTTCAAGATAATATAGGCCCAGTAACACAAGCTGGAATCAATTACATTTTGCTAGAGAACTGGTAGCAGTAACTTCTGCAGAAGACTCCTCCTAACAAGACTTCTTTGTGCTTACTCTTGCTGCCTTTCCCTGTCCTGCACAGTGATCCCTCCATGCATTCCTGCACTGGACTCCAGTTCAGGCAGAGATGTACAGCTTGATGGACAGATGGTCCTTTAAGGAAAAGAGGGAGCCATGTGCTCAAATCACCTCAGCCTGAGGACAGCCAAGAGGCATAGTCTGGGGGATCCTGACTCAGCCTGAATAGTAGGGTGACCTCCTTCTGGCTGCCCCTGTGTACAGAAGGGTGCTGCTGGAGCCAGACCCTGGACAGGCAGAGGCAGCTCCTAGCATGCAGCCCTGGGCCAGGTGCTCTTGAGTCATGCCCTGTGATGATAAGACCTTGTGAAGGCACCCGAGATCTCTGGAGAGGAACAGATGATGTACTTGAGGACTCTCACTCACCCTCCAACAGCTGTGATTTTTCCTTGATTCCACAGGGAACCTAGCTTAGCCATCTCTGGATCAGGCTTTGCATTGCCTACATTAACTGCTAAATTTGGAGTGTAGAGTGAAGCCCACAATTTTTCAAAACTTCCATTTCTAACTGTGCAATATGAGGATATAAGAATTAACTCCTCAGTAAAGTGTAAAGCCTTACAAGTCTTTGAATGAGCAACGTAAGTATGAGAACTCCAGAGTTTGAGTTTAGCAGTTCTTTACAAGCTCCAGGAAGTGCAATGGCACATTTAAAAGTACAATAATTGAAAGAGTTGGGGAGGAAGAAAAGGTCATCCAGAGTTTCTGAAGCCTCACTGAAATATTTAGCTTATGTTTTGGGCAAATATCTGTGTCAGTGCTTGCATTCTGTCAATGTAGCTGATCCATAGGGAGAAAGTTCATTAAATAGAAATAACTTGCGCTGTACAACAGCACACAAAAGTGTTACAACTATGATCAGACTGCCAGTTAATAAGTTACAGACAAATCAGTACATGCATATGGGTGAAGTATTCACAAAATATATGTTGCACATACAGCTGTTTGGGTTTTTTTTATAAATTATCACTACAGTTTGTATGAAGCAAAAGTTAAAGTTAAACTTCAGTAGCTTTGTGTGACACACCAGGGCTGTGTGGTGCCCCAGTTACATGTTTTTATGAATAATGGCACTCATTAAATTGCTGATGTGACAGTAGAGTGCTGTGGGGCTGTTTGTGCTGACTTTGAGCAAGCTGGTGTAAGTACAGGGAACAAACAAGGTGCTACTGCTGCGTGGCACCCAGGCGAGTGCAGCTGCATGTTAATAGAGTATCAGTTTCTGGCACCTGAGCTTACTCTGTCTTGCAAGACTTTCTGTCATACTCATACACATATCCTGAGAGGTGCACGGTAAAACCATCTAGAGCCACATATTGGGCACACAAATATTGCATGTTCCTTAGTATACATTTGTACAGCTCAGCTCTTCCAGTTCCAAGACTCTCAAAGCAGACTGTCATCTGGATTTAGTAACAGCTTCTGTGACCATTTTTTGCAGTGTATATAACAGTAAAAGAAGAAAAAGATAATCCAAGCCCTTTGAACAGGCAAACAGACTCCCACTGACTTCCATGTAATTTGGATCTGACCTAACTAGACTTATTTTTTTAGCATGTGGGGTCAAAAAACCATCTGTAGGAAAGAGTATCCTTACTATTGCATCTCCAGAAATAATATATGCGTTTTGATCATCTGAGATTTTGATGTTAGTCAGAATTATTGGTGGCATTTTGGCATTGGAAAACTGTCATGTGAAGTAGAGTGTATAGGTTGTTATTCAAGATGTTATAAGGAAAATACTAATGAGTTATAGTAATGACATCACAACTAATCATAGCAATTTCTCTGGTCTTTTAATTACAATCTTATAATTCCAACTTGGTAAAATAAAAGCAAAAAGGATATTTCTGTGATTCAGACAAATGGTATAATAGAACAATGAAGAGTGAGGTGATTTACTGCTGCACTGCATAAAGATTGTCACTTCTTCCAGCTTATGCTCACAATGCATATTTGAAATTCAGATTGTTTTCCCTGTGCACTATTTTGGCAAAGAGGATGTGACATGACCGAAATCTTGCTGTGGGTTTTATGATTTGGCATAGAGGTTTGACCATTTTTGTTCTTAAAAGAGGCATGGACACTGTGGCTCCAGATGCGGGTAAGTTACTCAGGCTGCTATGCAAAAGCTGGGAAATGGAATAATTCCATGTCTCAGTGAATAACTGGAATAAAACTGAGACCAGAGGGTTTTATCAAAATATGGGACAGTCTTTGAGTTCTGGGCCTATCCCAGATAAAAGTTGTTTAGGAGCCTGAGAAATGGTATGCTTCCTGGACTGGAAATTTGTAGAAGTATTTAGGCTAATTCGTTTCTTTCTCTAACATCAGTCAAAAGTCGTTGCACCTAGGTCACAGAAACATAGATGTTTCATAGTTTCATCTATAAAAACTTGTGGAAAGTCAGAATCCAACTTCTTTTGTCAGAGAGAAAGAGATTAGGAAGTTGGTGCAATAGATTATTTTACTTTGTTCCTTGGTAGTTTCTTCTTGTAGAATGTTCTTAACTGAGATCTGAATGGAATCTTAGCTGCCTTGTCAGATTCTTTTCTGTATAGAGCTATAAATGTATGGAAAGGTTTTTACAGTTTTAAACAGTGCTGGTGTTTGCCTAGGTAGCTCCTGAGTAAGATGGTCAAAGCTTGTTGCATGAATAACCATAGTTTAATTGGTCTGATTTTATGTTTATTTAACAACCTGATAAAGACATTTAAAAGTATTTACTATAAAAGGTGAGCCTAACACCTGAAGGCCAAGCTTCTGCCAAACTCAGGGAGCTAATCCTCCACTGCTCTTGTTCCTTTTGTAATCAAGGAAGATATAAAACACAACCACCAATATTAGACAAAGAAGAGACTCAGATTTGATACACTTTGCTTTGCTGAGGAAATCAGGTTCATAGTTCAAATACATCCATTGCTATTTCTGTAGCTGTAAAATTGTCTGTATCCTACAAAGAGCTGTTAGTCTCTTTACCTAGCCATATACAGTTTGTGTTTCAAAGCTGAAATCCCAGGGCATTTGGTATTGACAGTTCAATTGTGTTATTCTTTTTGGTTCACCTCATACACTGCTCTCAAATTAATCAGAAAATGTGAAATAGCCTGTTGAATTTTCCCCTTGATGATAGCACAATAGATGTGAAAGAAGAGCCTTCAACATAAGGCTTCCTAAGTGTTAACAGATCATGAAAATTGGCAACAACTGTTGTGTGAGTATCATAATCTGCAAGAGGAGGGCCAGCAATTCCACAGTGATGAGAAGAAAGTGCTCGGTGTCTGAGCTGTGGTCACATTTGCCTTTCAAGTCTTTTAGGCCTCCATGCCACACTTTTTGGGAGAAGAAAGCTAATGCAGCTGCCTTTGTTAATCAGTCAGTATGACCCAGGCCCTCGGGGAGGCAGGCAAAGGCAGATAAGTACTGAGACACACAATCCTCGCTGATTACAAGTGAAAGCTGGTAAAGTTACTCTCTAAGCCTGTCTGGCCCATCAGCTCCAGAAATGTAATTTAGATGATTATCTACATGCCCATTAAACCTTGTGACCAATCGCTAGTCTGTTTGAAGTTTGCCTGCTTAAACTTGCTAATAGCAAGAATAGAAGGATTAACTCAGAGGTCATGAAATAAGAGAGCAGCAAAGAAGATGACAAAAGAGCAGAGGAAAACTTCCTACTACATATATTTGGTAAGGAGAAAGAACTACAGTACCATGATCATTTCAGCAGATACTGTTACTTTATGGAGCAAGCAAGCCATCTGGAATTCAGGCCATTTAATACTTGTGTGTGTGCTTTCCATCTATGTTGTTTAGCTGTGCAAAGAAAATGCACTGCCTGTGTGATGAATGTTGCCAAGTTAGGTGTTTACTGAACATAATGCAACATAAAAGAGTGGAATGCTGATGCATAAGTGTTCTGATTTTGCTCAGAGCTAGAGTGTGTAAATATAAACAAGAAAACAATTTAAATCAATCACAACAGAGTAGTTACAGTGATGTCGGCATCAGCATCAAGTCCAGCCTTGTTCCCTTTAAGGTGAGAACCTCCAGCCGTTACAAATGCTTGTGAATTTAAGGATTATCAATGAAAATCTATTTTTATTTCGTCAAATAAAAATAGATAGAAGCATTTATAATTATCTGCATAAATTATTCACAGGATGTTGCGAGGAAAATGGTGATCAGTTAAAACTAAATTTGTAGGTAAACGGTGGGATTCATTGCAGAAACCAGAATGGAATACAAAAGTACCTCAGTAAGGGTATCCTGGGAGTCTGACTGGTTACTGGATGAAAATGAGCTTGAATGTTAAATGGAACCCGAAGGTCACTTGCCTTCTTTTGCTTATACCATCACACTTGGAATGAATCCTTGCCCTTTTGCTAAAGGCAATCATGCTACTTGCTGAAAAGCATTGGTTGGGGGCATATTTAGCTTCATTTCATAGAGGACTAAACAATTCCACTAATGCTGTGTCTGGATCCCTAGGTTTGGCAGTATGAGAGCTCTTTATGAAGAATAATTGTAGTCTATTTTGCAGTATTTTTTGTACATTTATTTATCAAGGTTTTTTTAAAAAATACAGTTATGATTAAATATAGATCTGCTTCTCATTTTATGGTGTTGAATCAAGCATATTTTCCAGCTGGAGTTTGTACATCTCAGACTCCTTTCATTTACATGCATAGCTCTGTA
Source organism: Xenops minutus (assembly GCA_035221455.1). Lineage (NCBI taxonomy): Eukaryota > Metazoa > Chordata > Aves > Passeriformes > Furnariidae > Xenops > Xenops minutus. Next base: position 22,195,112 of record JAWWEE010000040.1, on the reverse strand, counting down.
TGAAAGACAGCAATACGCCACTTGGGGGTAAAATAGCGCACAGTATTCAGTGCTGTGGCAATTAATTTTAGAACCTGAGATGCTTTTTATGCAGTATTTTTAGTATTTTTCTTTTTTTTTTTGGCTGATACTGGAAGCTCAGATACTTGTTGCTCTGAAGTTGATGCCTGTACTTTGTAATAAAATGCATAAATTTTAAAATTCCGTTTTAGGAATCACATGAAGATGCCTTGCACCTTAATCTGTTTAAAAATATTCCAAATTAGTGTCAAAAAATCTTTGTATCTGCCATGTAAAACTGTCAGCCTTCATGTGTTGGCCACACTGGCAGTGGTTCTCACCTTGAAAAATTTAAAGGTTTTAGGAAGGAAACAAATTCCTGTTGCTGATCCTGAGTCTTCCTTTGAGTGGCATGTGCTCAGCTGTTTGCAACCAGACTACTTCAGAGGACAGAAGTTATTCATAAATCTCATTCCATCAGTGTTGTCTGAAAAATAAAGTAGATGCCAGTATCCGCTGGGAAGCCTTGTAGAAAACAGATCAAAGGCTTCTGAAGTTTATTTAAGAAGGAGCAGTTGTGACTGGCTTAATGTCTGAGCATGGCATGAAAAGTGAAACAGCCATGACAACGAGCGACCAAATGCAGAAGTCTTCTGGGCTTCAGTAAAGAATTTGAGTAATATGTGGTACAGGTGGACTGTTGTGTCACCCTGTCATTTTGCTATTCCTTTGTCTCTAAATGAGCATTGCCTCCTCTGCCTAAGCTCATGAAAAAGGGGAAAATTTCTTTTGAAAGCTATTGCAGAGTAGAGCCACCTTTGCTTACACAGAATGATGTGCCTGCTGAAGAGATGATGTCTTCCCTAGGTCATTTGGTTTAAAGGTCTGTGAATATATGTAATTCACTTAACCTATGGCAAATGTTCTGGCGAACGTTTTTGCTTTAATAGCATAAAGCTGTGTCAGAGGACATTTTGGCTAGATACTAGGAAAATGTTCTTCACCCAGAGGAGGGTTGGGCATTGGAACAGGCTCCCCAGGGAAGTGGTCACAGCATGAAGCCTGACAGAGTTCAAGAAGAGTTTGGACAATACTCTCAGGTGCATGGTGTGACTCCTGGGGATGGTCCTGTGCTGGGCCAGGAGTTGGACTCAATGATTCTCGTGGGTCCCTTCTAACTCAGGACATCTTATCATTGTGTGATTTGAGAATTTCTGAATGAAACTTGTATCTCTGTTCCAGGTGTAAGAAATAGGCTTGTTTTTCATTAGAATTCTCTATTTTACTTACGCCTACTCCTCCTAGGTCCTTGGCGGATTGACCCAGGCTTGATTCCAGGTGCTGACCAAAACCTCTCTATCACTTGCTCCTCAACTTGACAATATAATCAAAGACTTGTGGGTTGATATAAGGACAGGGAGAAGTCATTCATTAATTACTGTCATGGGCAAAACAGACTTAACTTAGGGAAATTAGTTGAATTTATTATCAATCAAAATCAGAGTAGAATGATGAGAAGTAAAACAAATCTTAAAAATACTTTTCTCCCTAACCCTCTCTCCTTTCCTGGGCTTAACTCTGTTCTCTACTTTCTCCCTACCAGTGGTGCAGGGAGATGAGAAATGGGGGTTACAGTCTGGTCATCACCTGTTGTTTCTGCTACTGCTTCCTCCTCAGGGAGAGGAGTCCTGCTGCTGCTACAGCAGAGTGTCCCTCCCGCAGGAGACAGTCCTCCACAAACTTCTTCAATGTGAGCCCTTTCTACAGCCTGTAGTTCTTCATGAACTTCTCCGACATGGGTCCCTTTCCACAGGGTTGAATCCTTCAGGAGCAGACTGCTCCAGCGTGAGTCCCCGTGGGATCACAAGTCCTGACAGCAAACCTGCTCCATGATGGACTGCTCTCTCTACAGGCCACAGGTCCTGCCAGGATTCTGCTCCAGCACAGGCTTCCCATGGGGTCACAGCCTTCTTTCAGGCATCCACCTGCACAGGCTGCAGTTGAATCTCTGCATCCCTGTGGACCTCCATGAGCTCCAGGGGCACAGCTGCCTCACCATGGTCTGCACGGGAATCTCAGTTCTGGCGCCTGGAGTACCTTCTGCCCCTCCATCTCCACTGACCTTGGTGTCTGCAGTTATTCCTCTGCCATATTTTTCCTCTGCACTTCTCTGGCCACAATTAGTTCTGCATAATAGCTGTTTCTTTGCTTCCGAACTCTGTTATCCCAGAGGGAATACCACCATCCCTGATTGGTTCAGTCTTGGCCAGTGGCAGGTCCACTTTGGAGCCAGCTGGCCTTGGCTCTGTTTGACATGGAGGAAATTTCTGGCAATTTCTTACAGAAGCCACTCCTGCACCCTCCCTGCTTCTGAAAACTTGCTGCACAAACCCACTACAGTCCTGTAGGATGCCTTGGTGTACAAGATACCTTGGGACAGCTGCAACATCTTCAGTTCTTAACACTAATAGGTTGGAATGCAAATATTGCCTGTGTTTCCTATGGAGTCATTGCTCTTGTGCTTTAGGAATTTCTTTTCATTTTTCTCCCATTATTTTCTTCTTCCTTCAGGCATCTCCCATGTGGCTATGCACATGGATGGCACATACAACAGCAAAAACAAACAGGCAAAAAAACAACAAAACCCCCAAACCTTATAAGAACCCCAAAAGGTGGCTATCCTGGTATCTCAAGATGGTCCCTGCTCCTTAGTGAGCTTCCATTTTATTGACCTCAGTTGGGTAGAGAGGCACAAGCCTTTTCCTGGACATACCATGCTCTGCTTGGAGAGGGGGTAAGGAATGCTTCCAGTCAGTCTGACCCCTTAGTCAGAGTTCCTCCAAGGAAAGAAAAAGCTTCAGCGTAGAAGTTCCCAGTTTGTGTCTTTAGCAATGAAATCACTTTAGAAAAGGATTGAGGAACCTACCAGGAACTGCCATGTAAAAGGGTTCCAAAAAGAAAGGGAACAGATATTAATTGCCTCAATATTCTCTTCTTCTCACATCAGAAGCTCAGTATTGCATCTTCTTCCAAGCAGATGATCCTCGGCTGTGCATCCCTACCAGTTCTCTGTAAGTGATTTGTTGAAAATCATGTTTACACCTTAATGCATCCTAGTGGCACTAGATACCCATGTTCAGTGCCTGTACCAAAACCTGAATGTTTCTGGCTGGTCATTTAATGGGTTAAGGCAGTTTTCAAGGGTCTTGTTCCTATATGAATTTTTTTTTCATGAAATATATTGTTACAACTCAAAAACCCTACTGATACTCCTGATACCTGTCCCCATTGTGCTATACCTTTCCCAGTCCAACACCCTAGTGTCTTGCATGGGAATGGGCTACAGATAAAAATTACAAAAAAGGTATTGGGAAAAAACTACTTGAGAAATTGACTTCTTTTAAGCATTCGTAAGTAAAATTATTGTGTAATTTGACATAGTATCTTTCTTAAGAGTTACAGTGCTTGACAGAAAGTTTGCACAATTTTTGTTTAGTGGTACTTCTGTTGGGGTTTTTCGGAGGCAGACATTTGACATTTCAGAATTTTATTGTGGGAGAACATGGATGTGCTGGAAATTGGTCATGATATTACCAAAAATCTCTAAGAGCTGCCAAGTAAATTCTAGACAAAAGGGAACACTAATAGAATACAGGAACTGAACAACAATATGGTGACAGCAAAAAGAGACAGAAAATACTTGAGGGGAGCTCTAATCCCCATGGCTTGATGAGGTTTCAGAGGGAAAACATGGAAGATTTAGTACATTTTTCTGCAAAGTAATATGCATGCTTAATTTCACACACTGGACATTTCCACTGAAGTCAGTGGGATAACTTATCCTGAATAATACCATATGTCTCCATCTTTGCAGGTCCAAAATCTTAAGCAATATTTATTAGATCTGGGGTGTGTCTAATTGTATCCATGTTCACATTTGTCCGGTGCTAAGACAGGACAGTCAGTATTTACTTATTTCTAAAACAGAAACATATTTGTAGTGCCTACCAACACTCCTGACTTTAGTATTCTAATTCTTTTTGCTTTTTTTCATGATTACATGCTTTGATATTTATGAACAATGACCCTGTTCTTTAGATAGGAAAAAATAAATACCCTATTTAATTTTTTATGTGAACCACTGTATTATTAATTCAAAGAAACAGATGCACTGGTTGCACAGAATCATTGATAAATGATTCAAGGAATTGCTTGGGCCTGGATACTCTCTTCTGAGCTAGTTTTGCAGTGGGATTTCCTGAAGTCTTTACAAAGTGGTGGAACGTCATCTGCTAGAGTAATCAGAACTAACAAAGAAAGAATATGTCCTCATTCTTTCTTTTTGTCTTTCTGTCTTTCTTCCTGTCTATATGTCCATCAATAACATTTGATCGCTTTGTTTGGGCATGTTTGTGGAAAATATCTGTTAGGTCCACCATAAATGTCGCTTTGAAAATGAAAAATTTTTTAGTCTTCATCAACTGATAAAGTAATAGAGTTTGATCTAATGTTTTGGGGAAAGGACATGCAAATTTGGAAATCCTCTAGTGGATTTAAAATGTGTGTGTCCTCAGTTCCTACAGGGACAGAGTCTTGGTAAGTGGGACACGTAATCAAAGGAGAGAATATTTAATGTTATGTTTTGTGCTGGAGTGACTTATCTTTTATCTTGGGTAACTCTTCAGACCTTGCATTATGAATATCTTTTCCATTCATTTTTGAACAGAGTAACAACATACTCAACTAACTATAGTTACTTCACATGTACCTTTAAGATTTATCCCTAAAAATATTTTATCAGCAGTATTAGTCAAATGTTTTCAACTATTCTGTAGCTGGTTTACTCAAGACAAAAAAAGAATATACAATGAAAGCTTTACTCAAGTGATTTTTGAAGCTTTTTTGATTTTTTAAAGTAAAATGCCTTGAAGCACATGGTGCATATTATGTGTTTTGGCAAATATGATTTTTTCCTAAATTTGTTCATTAACACAGAGCTTTCATTTGTCAGAAATCTGCAAGATACTAATTTTTATTATAAAATCAACCACTTCTCTTGCTGTTTCTTTATGTTTGCAATTAAATACTACAAGTTTTCCCTTTGCCAAACCTTTGTATTCTTTACACTGCATTAGTTGACAAGCCAATCTAGGAGAAAACACACCAGCTGGAATCCTCTAGCTGATTGTGCAATGAGAGCAGAAGCTAAACTGAAGTCTTGAAGATCTGGAAACCCCACAATAGAATTTGAGAATTAAAAAACACAAAAAGAAATCTGTATTTTTAGGTGATCTTAGGAAAACATCAAAAAAATACATGATGCAGGACTGTCTTTTAATCTTTTTATTAGAATCTTAGGACATGACTTTTCAATTCTTAAAAGAGTGTGGAACAATTTAGAGGAGTTGTTTTGCGTTTGGTTGATGTTTTTTTAAAGATAAAATTCAAGTCTTGTGGCTGAAAACTTGAAGTCTAAATGAAAGCTATAGGCAGAGCCAGTCATGAGCACAGTCCCCTCCTGTGGCTGCAGTAGACAGGGCTCTGCAGTATGCATACTGTATACCACTAAACAAATGGCAGGAACACATGACTAAAGCATTTATTTGTGTTTTAGTAACCCTAAGATCAAAACAATATAGATGGGTTACAGTGACCCAAGGAAAATCCTACAGTTATCTCTACAAGCAGTAAATCCACTGAACAGAACGGCCATGTGAGAACAGCATCTACAAGCAGTAGCTCTCAGTCTGGCAGGTGCACTTAACTGGTATTTCAGTATTTCATTTCTGGTATTCAAAGTTTCTTGTCTGTAACAACCTCTGCCACTGCTGCTCCCTATTCAGCTGTGTATTCAAGTTTTCACTAGTATTTTGCCTGCTAAAGCTCATGTTTAGAGCAAAAGTAACAAAATAAAATTAATAGTACAAGATTATGGTACTTTGTTTCTCCTGTCTGAAGTTTTAGAGGTCTTAAATTTTTCTCTCTTTCTCCTTTCTTTTTCCTTTCAACTTTCTCACTTTTCTTGTTTGCTTTGAGAATTCTGCTGAGGATGTATATAGGTTGAGGAGAATGAGGCTGCAATTTGCTCTGAGTGAGCTGGTGTTCCCAGTCATCCACCTCCCCTTAGGGAGCAAGTACAACATTTATCAACTCAGTTGCTGTGAAAGTTCACATGCAGGTTCCACTCTCACAAACCTTCCAGTTCTCCAGTTGTAAGAGGAAAGTGGGTGTCAGTAACATTTTCAAACTTGCAAATAAATTGTGTATTTGTTTGCAATAATCCAAGCAGATTGGATTGCAATCCAAACAGAACTGGAAGATGAGCAGAAAAGATTTTAAAGTCACCTAGGCCAGATGGTGAAGTCCTGAACAGAGTGAACCCCTGCACTTTCCTTTGGTTGTAAACAAGGTTAAGCACTCTCAAGTATTGCAGCAAATCATTGCGCTCTTTAGGTGCTGTTGGTGAACCATGTACTAAGGACTTTGAGATCCGGGATGTGAGTACATGTGAATCCTTGGCTGGGCAGGTGTGTTAGCTGTCTGGTTTGCTGGATGGTGTAGGAAGTACTCAGACAGAGGGAGCCACTCTGGTTCCGCTCACCTGAGCCCAGAGAAGGATTCTTCACAGCTTGTTTGGCAGGATGCTAAGACTTGGCAGTTTGTTCCGGGCCCACCATCTCCTGATAAAGATAGAGAAAGTGCACTGGAAGCTTCTGTAAATGGGCACTTCCCAGCATTTCTTATTAATACATACAGATAGGGAGCACCTGGTGTGATAAACAATGCTACCCAACAAAAAAACTTGAAGAGAAAAATGTAAAAGACATCCCTGTTGAAGGTATCAGGTAAACAGCAAGCAAAGTACTGTAGGTCACCATGGGAGAAACATGCAGCATGTCTCAATACAAACAGTTCTTACAATAGGAAGGATAAAATGGCGCCTTTTAATTTTGTTGTTTTTTTTTTTTAAAGTTTGTGCTGAGGAATAAGAAAGTGCCTGTCTCACAGAATCCCAACCCTCTTCAGTCATTTGGGAAAAAAACACCTTTGCATGTACTGATTTCAATTGTGCAGAGTTTTGGCCACTCATTTCAAGGAGATTTGGGCATATGACTAGGATGCAATTTCGAAACCAGTAAGTCTTTTGGAAATATATGTGATAGCTGTCCCATATTCCAAGGGACATGAAAGCAGATTCAGACTGTGAGACACAGGGCCTTGAAACATGGAGCAGAGAAGTTGACATTAAACTATATGAAATTCTTGTATGTCAAGGAAGAGAAATATTATTCTCTTTATTTTACTTATATTCACCCTTTTTTTTCAGATATACTGCATACTTTGTGTTGACATCATGAAGCAGTTTATTGTAATCCATAATAGACTTGCATTTTTTTTTTCTTAAGCTGCTTTGTAGTTTTTATATTTTATTATTGCAAATGGGCACTGAGCTTGCATTCAGCTGTTGCTGTGCCAGCCTGGCGTAACCCCATTGAAGTAACTGAAACTGTTCTAACTGAATACAGACCGTGCATTTTGCAAAGCATCTGGAAACTTCAGTGGATCAGAGCCAAAACCATAATTCGTTGCTATTGCTTTGATTATGTGATGATTTTATGACATATAATATCCCGTTCTCTTAACAGCAGTCTTTTAAATGTAAACCTCTGGGAACTGATATATTTCTGTCCTGTACTTCTGTTTTTTGCTAGCTTGGGCAAGGGTGCTATATTGGAGACCAGGTAAAATGTGTTTGAATTTAGTGCTTGAGCATGACAAACTTTTAACACCTTATATAAGCAGTTTAGACATCCAAGTCAGCTTCCAAGACAGAACTGAGGGCATCATAACACACCTGATCTTAAATCAGAAAGTATCTTGAAGGACTGAGATATTCATTCACTGTCTGATATAATTTGCCTGGGAACCTCAGAATTCCTGTTTGAAATGAGCACATCAGAAAAATTGAATGAAACACGTTGAGTAACTTTTTTTATACTTCTGACTGTCTTTAGGAATATAAAGAAACTTAATAGATATTTGCTACTTTGAATATTCACTAACCTGAGGTCTGAAACAGTATCATTTATTTTCATTTGACAAGTAGGCTTTTGTTCTTGGATTTTAAGAAATCACAAAGTTTCACATTTGAATTATTGTATTTAATTAAATATTCTATTTTTTTGAAAAGGCTAAAGCAAAATAGAGGTTCAGTGGAAGACACAAGTTTTGTTATGACCTTGGCAAGTTCTACAATATAGCATGAATAATTCCTTTGCAAGTTAGTTGATGTACGTGATAATTAGATTCAGAAATACTGATTCATTGTCTGCTCAGCCTTTCAGTTTTTCTACCCCTACTTTGATTATTGGATGTCCAAAGAGACTTATTCTATTGGAAGTGAAGCGAAGTGGTGGTTTTTTAACTAAAATGAACTTTCAACCCAAAACTTCTTTCTGCTTCCTCCATTCTTTCCCCCAAATAAAAAAGAATAGCAGTTCCTAGTTTCTTTGTCTTGTGCCTCTGACCGAGTTGTTTCCTACCTTCCTCATTCTTAATGACCTTCTCCAGTTGTTCCCAATATACTCCAGGTTCTTCTGTTTATATATCAAAATAGGTAGATTGTTCCTTAGAAAGCTCTTTTCTCTGACAGGAGAGAAGCACTGGCTTCCTGGCTGATGGTGTCATGGGTGAGGTGAGGTTCTGGTGGTAAGAATGCATGATGAGTATTGCTGTGTCCTCCTCCTGACTGGCTTTGCTCTTCGTGAGAAGAGTGACACCACCTTGAGTAATTGTAGTAACTCCTGCTAATGGCCTTAATGGTTCCTTCTGAGTCATATTCTGGTGATCATGTTGGATCAAAATATGTGACTAGCCATTTATCAGAGAAGCTTTCTGTTACTAGTTTGTGGAATTCTCCACAGTCCCAAATTAGTTGTCCCAAGGCAACTGTGTCTGTAATTTCATCGCCTGTATAGCTGGATGATGGATTGATGTGCAAAAAGATGGTTTTCTATCACCTTAAATATCATGCAAACTTAATTTTCTTTTTTAGTCAAGAAAAATTCCACTCATTTGAGATTTTACCTGAGACAAAATACTTGCAGTTGGAATGTTATGCTTTGGTTCCTGCTACAGGCAGGAGAGGGTCCAGCACAAAGACAATCAAAGGACTGATCTATTCTGCCAGATGAAAGGCTGAAAGAGCTGGGTTTCTTCAGCCTTGAGAAAAGAAAGATTAGGGGAGACTTTAGCACCATGTTCCGGTATTTAAAGGGTGGCTACAAAGAAGATTTAGACTCCCTTTTTAAAAGGAGTCACAAGGTGAACATGAGGGGTAATTATACAAGTCACTCTGTGAGAGATTCCGATTGGACACAGAAGGAAAATTTTTCACATTGACGAAAATCAACCATTGGAATACACTCTCCAGGAAAGTGGAGAGTTCCCCAGTGTTGAACACTTGAGTTTCAGCTGGCCAGGATGCTGGACCTTCTTATCTGACTGTATTTTTCACAAAAAGCTTGGACTAGGTGATTCTTGAAGTTCTTTCTAATAACCTGGTTTTCTACAGTTTCATGGTTCTGCAGCAACACAGATAGGGGCTCCAAGAAGAAACATCAGACAAAATTGTATTGAGAAGGTTCATTCCAGAATAGGTTCAAACCTTTGACTGGGACATCTTTGACTAGAGGAGTGTTAACGAAATGGTGGGATGCGCCAGCTCTCTGCTGTGTCGCTTTCAGTTGCTGCTGGTCAGCTGTTTGGTACTGCCTCCTCAGCAAACAATCACTTCTGGTGTAAATTCTTATATGCTGTTTCAAAATAAAATTAACCATGTTCACTAAACTGCAGTCTTTGGAACTTAAAATACTTAGGAACCTGCAAAAAATGAATTATCACATTTCTGCCTGCTTTGAGCCTCCTGAAATCTGTTCCAACCTAAATTATTCTATGAATCCGCAAGTGTAGAGTCCATGAAACTTAGTTTTGAATGCTGTTGAGAATAACTCAGCTACATGGATCACTCCACAGTTCAGTTTTCAAGACAGAATCCATCCTGTAATAAAATATTTTTTGTTATTCCCATATGCAGCTTTTCTCACCTACTTTGTATACGTATCCCAGGGAGCAGTGCAGGGGTATTTCCACTGCATGTAGCAAAATTTCACATGACTTTGACAGTCTGAGTTGACTGTAACCTTTCCAATTTGCTAAATGCCACAAATAAGACTATGTGCCTGCCAGCTGGCAATCAGATGTTCAAGTGGATAGAAGCAATTAGCAGGGGCCTAGTTCTAGATGGAAATTGGACTTGCTACATTGTGTATGTATCCCACACATAGCTGCAACTAGATTTCAACCTCTGGACCTTTGGCACTGCAAGGCAGGAGTGTCATCTGCCAAGTCAGACTGCAACTCCCCACTCAGCAAGCTAGAATTTGTGCCAAGTTTGCCTTAGTGTGAAGCTAAGTATGAGACAAGTTATGTCCTAGTACTCTCATGTAGGTTAGTTCATCTGAGGAAAGGGAACACATTCACTAATGCTGTTTTTCTATTCTTATACATTTTATTTCTTTAACAGTCATTTACAGTTTTGCAAAACACTGTTTATGTCCATCACATTCAAATAAAAAAAAAAATAATCTTGTTTCTCTACCATTACTCTGACATTTTGAAGGAGATTGTACATTAAGGTCCAAGGATACAATGTACTCCTTCAGATCACATTTAATCAAAAACTCCACTTGGGAGAATTTGACTCTTGGTCATATACGTGTAAAAGTAACTGGAATTAGTAATCAGTATTTTAGATTAATACATATTTTTAACATTTTTAATTGAAATGAGCATAAATAACCTGGAGTTTTCTGTTATCAGGTCTTTTGGGTAGATATTATTTTTGTTTTAAAATTCTGGATTCATTTTTCTTCTGAACCCTTCTTGTTCTTGAAACAAATCTCATTCATGCCAGTGTCTCTTCTCCATTGCAGTGGTTTTAATTAACTTTATAGTTGTGAATCTCTAGAGAATTGCTTTTTGCCCTGTGAATGAATTCCTTTTTACTAATGATTATAGATTCATCTATGAAACAAAGGAAGGTCCTATAAAGAGAAACAATAGATGTGAAACAGATACTTGGCAAAGAACATTATTACTCCTTCCTTTCACCCATTGCTGTTTCTTAGTATTTCATGAGTGATAGATTATGTGGCTTCTCCCAGACTGTTTTAGCTATGTTGTGGAATGCCCTTTACTGGAAGACTTTAAGAGAGATTAGTAAAACTATTGGTACACTTGATCTTCCCTCAGTATGGGAGGATGAACTACATGACCCTGTGGGTTTCTTTGCTGTGGATTTCTATCCTGCTTTTTGTGTCCATGATTCTCACAACTCAGATTCTTTTGTAAAAAGCTGTGCTGTGCTACATTTAGTTAGCCTAAACTGGAAATAAAATAGAACTGCTAATGATTTGCTCTATCTCTCATATCTGAGCTTAAGAACTTCTCTTTCCATTCAGTTTTAAAGCAGTGAAATGAGAGAAATATAATTTAGGGACTTTTTATTGCCAGAAATCTTCCTCACAAATACTTTGCTCTGTAAAGTAAAGGTCAAGAGGGTTTTAAACCAGGATGTTCCTTGCCAACAGAGCAATTTAGGAAGCAATTATTTGTAGCTAATATGGTTTGGGATAGATGCTATCATTAGAACAATGAAATTTTTCCCTTGTTTTTGATCCAGTAAACGTTCTGTTCCAGAGCAGTGTCAGCATACATATAGACATTAGGGAAATGAAGGCAGGTTTTGAAAAAGGAAGTCACTGAATTGAAGACCAACTCATGATAAAGATTTTAACTCAAAATGAAACTAGACTTGAGAAAAAAGACTTTATTTATGATTGCTGAAAAATTGTGAGGTTCATGAAGGTCAATAGAACTGTGCTGTTATGATTTACATAAAAGTGTAAAACCCAAGAAAGCAATTGCTTTAATCCATTGTTCAAAGCAAGCTATTATGTCTATCTAGTTTAAATTAATGAACTGTGATGTAGTAGAAAACAAAGACATTTTTAGACAACGTATTTTATTTACTAGAAAGGTAATCTCCAATTAGATACTGCTGCTCTACTGCTTCTCCAGAAATTCAACCTAATCAATAATCATTAAAATTTCCAGAATTTTTTTCTAAATATTCAGTTCATAACACCAAACTGAGAAGACAGACAAAAGTGTTTTGTTTGAAATACTCTTTTTGATCTGAATATAGCTGCTTTGCACAAGTATGAGAACAGATATATGGTCACAAGAGGTAAAGTTCTAGTATAACTTCATTTTTGCAGCATAGTTTTAGGAAACATTTTACACCTTTTCTGCGTTTTTTCAACTGTGCACAATGAAAAAAAAAATTAATATTTTTTTCTGTTCTTTCCTCTGATATTGGTGGTAATTCCAAGTGAAAAGAAGATACATTTGCTGAACAAACCATACTTTAGCCACACAGCTCCTATTGTGACTCTGTTAGAGTCCTGTGGAATGGCCAGTGTCCAAGGATACAAAAAGAGGTAAAACATCTGTTCCAACATAAATATGGAAAACTACTTTAGGGGACATTGATGTCTATTAACATCAGCTGTGTTACATATGTTAAACTTATACTAGCTTCTATTGTTCTGAACAAAGCCAGAGTATCCAAAGCTCTATTCTTCTGGAACAGCAGAACAGAAATAGGACAGAAATGAAACAGTAAAAAAATCAACTACAAAAAGAAGACCTGTGATCACATGCAAATACTGAAATAATTGCCATTTTTTTTCAATTTTAATGATACTATGCATAGCTATCTGAAGGTCTGAACATATCTTATCAAAATGTTATTGATTTATTAGAAGCAGAATTGGTAATTTCTGAAAATAAAATTTGAACTACGATTGCATACACATCAAGCAGGAATATGTTAGGCTGCCTTTTTTTCTCTTGTAACACTGTGTTAAAGGTTTTACCTAAAGACACTTTACTGATGCTGTAATTCAGTGAAGGAAGGGTCAAGGCTTCTATATTTGCAATAAATAAAAGAACAAACAGTCTCAATTATTGAGATTATGCTTGGTCTAACTAGCAAAAATGTTGCCTTTCATTAGAAAAATTAATGTGTGTCATATTTAAGCCTAGATAAAACTTCAAAAATAGCCATAGATATTTAAAAATGTCAGCCTGGTCCTTCTGTATGGGAAAGTCCTGCTGGCAAAAGCTACGGAAGGCCAAAAGAGCAGTAGGCTTTATTGTGCAACTTTGGTGTTTGGTCCAGGTAGGTGAAATCATGATGTCCTTGGCCAAAGGACATATTCAGAGATCTCTTCCAGGCACAAACCCAGAAAGGCAGAGTCAATACATCACCGACACCTTCTTTATTAATTCTTTCCACCAGGGCTTAGGTTAGGAAAGAAACTATTCCCTTCTCTGTAAGTTCGCTGGAGTGTGAATGCCTGACTGGCGAAATTAAGGTGAGGTATTGTAGTCCAGGCTGTATCTGAAAGGTTCATTAATAAAGAGAGAAGTGTCTGCTAGAAAAAATAGTGTTTCAGAAAAAGAAAGTGAAGCATTATATATGCTTTGTTCTACTTCAGTAATTCTGTGTTTTGTGGCTGTTTTCAACAAAGAGCAGATGGAAACCTGAGTCATGGATCAAAGGTCTACTACATTCTATAGGAATTTGATTTTTCTCTTTTATAATAAATTAAACTAATGATCATCAACTTTAGGCAGAAGCACAGAAAAATACGTAATTCCACCAAAAAAGTGTAAAATCTCTTCAAAATCTATTTTAGTGTTGCCTTTGGAAGCGAGAAATTGAAAACAGTACACTTTTCAGTTTAGCTTCAAAGCTCTGTTTTTCTGTTGTGGCTTATTGCCCGCTATTAGCTGTTTCCAAAGCCCATTCAAAGTTCATATATTCTTTGACTGCTTCTCCTACAGGTTGTGAAAGAGATTGCTGTGTATTGTGGACCATTAAGTTTATATTTGGTTTGCCATAGAGAAATTATTAACAGTATCTTCTTCTGCCTACTCTTCTTACAGTAGGAAAGATGAAGACAGATGTGTGCCTTTTCTCTGTGCTTTGTAGTAGCCTTAAAAGACATTTGTTTGATAATGAGTTACCAGAGCTGACACTGTACCTGGAGAGCTACCATGTGCGTTTCTGACAGGTGCTCTGCGAGTTGACAGCTTGCATTGGCCCTCTGTACCAAATATTTTGGTTGGTCTCTGCTCTCTTCAAAAATGAGAATATGATTGTGGGATGGAAGAGAAAGTCTTCTGTGGCCCAGGTATTTTCTCAGTTGGTACACTGCATGTGATCCATCTTACGTGACTTCTGTTTTTGACAATGTGAACTAGTTCCTTTGGATGCCTATGTAATCAATGGGGGTAAATCAGCAGTTTTAAGGCACAGTTCAGCCAACCGGTTTTGAATATCTATTTCAGTTGTCTGAATGGCTTAGCTATAAAGGTGTGGAGTCTGTGTTTCAGCTCTTAATATTTGATCAGATGAAACCTAGCCTCTGTAACTTACCTCCTGAGCAATCTGGATAAAATATGTCTGACAAAAACAAGTCATGCATGCAAAATTACATGAATCTTGTGTTCGCAGTAGGTAGGGAACATGGTACAAACTTCTTTAGCAAGATGTTGGTTTCATTTGCTAGCACATGAGATATGTGTAGTTCAAACCTAATGTCATATCTGCTGGTGCATTTTTGTGAATACTATCTGATAATGGATATAATGTTCAGAGGTTGAAGACTTGTGGGGTGCTGAATAGTTTGTATTCACATACTTCAGCAGAATGAAAACATATGATCCTAAAGAATTGGACCTGACTCTTGAATATGACTATTTACCCACTGAAAATTCCTAAAACTTTTACAAACAGAGGTCAAGTCATTATAAAAGTAATATGATTTTTGCATAAAGGTTTGTTTTGGAAAAGGAAGTGAAAGAAGAGAAAATTAGGTGGGAGTGGAGGGGGAAGAAGGCTGGTGATGAAGGAAATTGAACAGCAAAACCACTTTTCCCATAATAATTTTATTTGAAAGTATAAATTTATGGGTTTGGAGTTTGGATTTTGGGTGTTGTTTTTTTGGGGGGGACGGTTTACTTTTTCTTTATATGGCTTGAGGTTTTACTTTTCATCCAGAATTTTATCATCTGTTAGGAATGCAATCTATAATTTAAATAAATGATAGGTAAATAAACCCACTAGTGATAAGACTGAAGACTCTGTCTCTAGTCTCTATGAAGTAAAAATTCAAAGTGTTCACTCCTCACCTTATAAAGTTATGAAGCTTTGCTCCAGTCACATACTTTTGTGACTGTTCCCTACCTCTAGGTGTGAAAGTCATTATTAGTTGTTCAAAAGCAGTTGAAATATAAAAGTTGATCTATAAATATTATGATATTCTTTTATTATTTTGTAATAGAATATTATGAATAGCACAGCAAAATAACATACAATATAGAAGTTAAAAAATGCACTTTTTATTTTTTTGAATTTTTAAGTTTCAGCCTGCCAAAAAGGCTCTTTCAAAAGTGCTCTTTAATCTAAAAATACCAAGCTTGAAAGGAAGTAAGGACCATCTGGGAAAGTCTCTTTCTTGGGAAGAAGAAAGAACTGTATGATGTCTGAGTCTCAGGTATAGATATCTGTCAAGATGGAAAGAAAACATCATACACTTAATTTTGGATGTGGTTTTGACCCTCTCACTTTCCAAGCAAATGCTGGACTTTAAGAAGCTTGGAAAATTAATTTATTGTGATAAGGGCCTGGATTAATTTCATTCCTCTTGATAGGAGCATTCTCTTTGCATTAGCTCTTCCTGGGTGCATCTGTGTTAAGGGGATACTGGGATACTTATAGTAAATTCCCTCTGTGACAAATGGACACTCTCCTGATTCCTCTAGATGAGAATTTATTTTGTCACAATCCAAATACACTTCTAGAGCTGTTTCTGTCAATTCTTTGACTAAAGATGATTTCAGCTGTTCTCACATAACTTATGGGACATATTTAATCAGGAATATGGGACAAAGCATCAATTCGTATGCCAAGACATGAATGATACAATACTCTTGTGTCAATAGGTTATCTCTGTTCATAAAATGTTATAGTTAAAAAATTTAAGACAGCTTTGGATTTCATAGTCATCCTAAGTATGTCCCTATCTGTCTCAATTTCCTGTGTTTGAAGATCTGAACAAAATTGAGAGACGTGTTCATCCCTTTCAAATCTGAGCAACTCTCTCAAATGTCTGAGCTAAAGCATTCGTCCCTCAGAGTCCTTAGTGAAGTGAATGGAGAGACGTAACACTCCAGGAAGTGAGTTGGAGAATAACACATGCCACCATGACATTACAGAAAACAGCTCTTCTTGAAGTCAATAGCAACCCCATTCTTTTCTTTCTGAAAGATCTGAGATAAAGATTACTTAAATTATAGTTAAGGTGATGATGAGAAAAAAAGGTATTCACTGAGCTTGTACTCTGCCTTTCCATATTTTTTGCAAACTGTCTTGCAGCTTCAGAAAAGATTGAGTTTCCTGGATTCTACCTTTGACAAGGGGTTCTTTCAATAAAGACACTACAGAAAGAAGGCTCTGTGCCTGTAACACCAGCAATTGCAGGACCTGAAGTGGTTGTTCTCACTCCAGCAAAGTACAGATATGAGTGCTCAGCCTTAATCATATGATGCTAAAGTAGAAAGACATGAATGGGAAGTATGTATGTGCTTAGTGAGAGTAGGATGCTACCCTGGCTGCTTGCTCCGTTCCTGACACTGAATAGGGAATTTTTGTCACATCTCATCTCTCCATCCTGTTAAAGAATCACATCTGCTAAACCACAAATACAACATTAGTTAGTTACTCCTCATAAGAAAAAGGTGATTGTCTGGAGGAAACATTTCTGGGGAGTAAATAGGCTGCCCAGGAGCTTACCCCTCTGTTATCTCCACAGCTGCCACACGTGATTTTCCATGCACAGGCATGATTAATTTACTGGGTCAAATTTTAAGATTAAGAGACACATTTTTCATTGATAATGATATTGTTACTGTTTAGGACACTTTACTTGTAGTGACTGATTGCTAATCCCTTTGCTGAAACTGCAGATATATTTGCAATAGATTTTTTCTTGATGTATGTTTTTGTAAACCTCCATGCTATTCCTAATCTCTAATTAATTGCATTTGGTGTCATACTATGCAACAGAAAGATTTGTAAAGCATGAAGCTATCATGTCCATTCCCATAATGAAGCAAACAGAAGCTGATATAATTGAATACATATTTTGAGTTCTGTATTGCTAAAAATACCTTGTCTTTATAGACCAGAACTGTGACTGATAACCAGTTCATTGTGAACTCCAAGTAAGTGCTAAATTACAGCTCCTTGTTTAGTTGAAGCTGCATTTTAATCTAAGTAGGAGTTAAAATAGTATTGGCATCAAATAGAGGACTTGCCAATCTTGTGGTCATTCAAATAAAACTTCATTGCAGATTTTTGTTGTTTTCTTTTGTTTGTTTTGTTGGTCTTTTTTAATCTGTGGAACAGTTTCTTAAAGTGGAGCAGAATGCCTATGAATGAAGATGAACGCCTACTTTCGAGTTAGTCACTACTTATCCAACTAGAGATTTTTTACTTAAACCACTAACTGAACTCACATGAATCAGTACATAAAAGATTTGAACTTGCATCTCCTGCATCTCAGCACTTCTCATGAGAGTCATGGAATCATCAAATTATTAAGTTTGGAAAGACCTCTAAGATCATCAAGTCCAACCATTAATTTAGCACCACCACTGTGTTCACCACTCACCCATGCCCTCAAGTACCATATCCATATTTTTTTGTGCACTTCCAGGGATGGCAACTCCACCACTTCCCATGGCAGCCTGTTCCAATGCTTGATGACATTTTCTGTGAAGAATCTTTTTCCTAATACGTAATCCAAAACTCTTGTGATGCAATTTAAGGCCACTTCCATCAGGAAATAATCTTAGAGATTATAGAGATATTTTAGCTGTAATTTAGGATAGGATTAGTCTGGCATATCAATTCCCAGAGTATTTACTAATCAGCCTATACTGACCAAACTACAGGAATGCCTACTCCTAACTTAAATCTCAGCATCATCAAGTGGGTGCATGCATGCCAAGCTGCAGCACAGGAAGCCCTTACAGCACATTTGGCCGGCAGCAGTTTCCTTCAGAGATGAGGCTGAGGGAGATGGTCTGATTTAACCCAGCATGCAGACATTTTCTATGATGGTTAGTAGCAGGCATCCTGTGTAAGAGGAGGTTGACAAGAAGAGAGAGCCAAGCTCTTTATGAAAGAGATGCACAGCAGAACAGAAGTTGATGAATTGAAACAGGGCAATTTCTGTCTGGGAACATATAAAGGAACATATCTCACTTTGAGGAGAGTCAAGTGATGCAGCCTGCATGGGGGGGGTTGTGCAGGCTCCATTCTTGGAGGTTTTCAAGAATAGCAAAGCAATCTGAACAACTTGATCTGATCTCATAGCTGAGTCTGCATGGAACAAGAAGTTAGCTTAGTGACCTCCTGAGTTTCATTTGTAGTGGAATGATTTTGCAATTCTGTGAATTGTATGGAAGAAGATGCACATTTTTAAGGGTTATAAAACAAATCAGATGTGCTTTTTGACTGTGGCAAATCGTTATGATGTGAAAGATTCAAAGCTATATATGTTTGTTTATACTAATGATTAGAAGTGCCTTTTCATTTTGAAATTCTATGATTCGACATGTGAAGTAACTAATATAATTTATAAAATATGAAGAGCATTACAACTGTAACATATAAAACACATATGAACATACCACAGCCTCAAGGTAACCCATTTCTTGCTTTATAAGCCCAGAAATACTTGTGGGAGTATCATAATGTTCCAGAGTGCTATGCTGTGAAAACAGATCTTTGGTCTTAATTGACAGACCTGGAGCAAAAACATGTGGTTAAACAACCCCTTAAACACTGCATATGTGAATGTTGCAAGCAGCAAGCTATTCCAGATAAAATTGCAATAAAGTTGTGATCAGCATGCTTTCACTCCCTTTGTCCTTTTTCTGACAGTATATCATGATTTGACACTGTATATATATTTTTTTAAACCATTACTGTCTGTGTGAGGAAAGCTTCACAAAAGGAAGTATGTGCTTGTACTTCAGAAAAGATGGACAAGTAGATCTGAAGAGTTGCTCTGTTTAAAAAATACTTATACATGTGAGTTGTATCTGCTAGGGTGCAAACATGAGTGTTTGGGGAACTTAGACTTTGCATTAGCTCCTGGAATCTGAAACACTTGCTATTAAGCATTGGGAAAGGATAGAAATTGCTTTTGGAACTTGCTGCATTAGCTGTGGAGAGGTGTACTCATTAGTCTTGTGGACCTCTGAGATAACTGCACTCAACAGCTGCCTCCAAGGTCAATCAGAAAAGAGGAAAAAAATACCTTGGGAAATGTCCAACTTCTTGTAAAAACTGGTTATGAGCGGTGCACTGCCAGTGGACCACTGGCACTCATAAATAATGATAGCACTGCTTTCATTTGGCTTTAACTCAGAACTTCACAACTTCAATCAGTTTTTGGAGGGTGAGATAGGCAGAATAGGACTAAGCAAACTTTCTTTGCTTTACATGAAATGCTTTACAGCACATCCAAGTCTCATTTAATCACAGAATCATTAAAGTTGGAAAAGACCTCCAAGATCGTCAAGTCCAATCTTCATTTACATGAAACGTTGCTTTTGCGTTCTGATACAGTGAAGGAGTTTATGCTGTTTTACCAGGAGAAGGCGAGATAATCCCTAAACCATTGAAATTACCAGTGAGAAGGCCATCTGTAGCATCTGCATGTCTGGTATTTCATAGCTGCATTGAGGTAATTTGTTGGACCTGAGTACCTTTCCATTCCTATGCTGGATGCTGAAGTTCATCAGCCTAGAAGGTGATTATTTAATCACTGTAATTTTAATATGGTGTTCTGTTAAGATCAGTCTTTGTGTGGACATTTTACAGTGCATAATGTTAAGATAGATTTCATCTATTACATGTTGTCCTTTTAGTTTACTCTATAGTATGAAAATAGTAATGCAGAGCGTTCAGACTAGCAGCCAGTCTTGCGCTGTTTCCTCCTATATTACTCTTTCAACACAATAGAAGGTAGTTTTAATATTGCAAAATAGAGGCATATCAAAGTGTTTCCCAATATTTTTTAGCAATTGCAAATGATTATTTAAGCAATTCTATTCAATTGCTATAACATGGCACATCTAGACAGCCGTGTGTCCTAAGAAAACAATTTGCTGTTCATTTAACCTGTATCCTTCTCTTTTGCCTTTCCCCTTTCTGACCTTACCTCAAGCATTCTTATTGTCTTTCTCATGTTGGTAATACAAAAAAAAAAAATTGAAAAAAACCAAGAAGTTCTCAAACATGAATACTTTTCTCTAAGTATCCTCTCCTGAGTCAGTCATGCAGAAGTGCAATTTTTATGAGAGAAACGGTTATTAACAGCTGAGCAGTAGGATCAGAACACCAAGATTACTCCACATCTGTGTATTTTTATTAAAAAA
Organism: Xenops minutus; assembly: GCA_035221455.1. NCBI lineage: Eukaryota > Metazoa > Chordata > Aves > Passeriformes > Furnariidae > Xenops > Xenops minutus. The sequence continues at coordinate 22,174,466 of JAWWEE010000040.1, read as the reverse complement.
AAAAGACTGAAAAGTTTATGCAATCTCTACTGTTGTCAAATGATAAAAAGCCTGTAAAAAGATTGTGGAAGGAGGGTATTAAAATGAAGTAAAAGCAAAATGACAACATCCTTGCACTAATAATTAATTTAACCTTTGTTAAATTACTATCATGTATCTAATATAGATTACAGTATTATAAGGGTATATGATACACTGTAATCTAATATTTGCTGGAATACATCCCTTCCATTATCTCAGTTCTTCATCTTTTGTACAACTTCTAAGTATGATTCAAGCTGGAAACATTTTAGTTTTCTGCAACAGCCCAGTCTGCTGAAAGGCCAGGGTCTCAATGTCCACAATAAATTCTGGCAGCCCTTTGCCACATGGCAGAGAGCTGGCATTTGAGGGAATTAGGTCTGTGTGATTGGTTCAAGATTTGTATGGCTTTTGCTGAGTTACTACTGTGCAGACACTCTGAGTAAAATTTCTGTTCAAGAAATCCAGTATCTTACTTAGAAAGAGTAGAAAAATGAAAAATAGCTGGTTAATGATTAGGAGTATGGGCAGGTTGAGGGCAAACATCAGCTAGACTGTTCAACTGTCTATGGCAAAAATATTGAAATAGTAAGACTATTGAATCCATGATTTCAGAGCTCCCCAGGAAGCAAATCATCCTTTCAGTCAGAAAAACAATGTGGTCATAGTGTGGGAGGGTTTGCTATCCATGCCTACTTTGCTGAAGGAAAACTTTTTCCACATCTCCAGAAGTAATTAATTTTATTAGTGGACAGAAGAAAGTTAAACACAAAACACCTCAGAGGCTGACTCAAAATACATATGAAAGGTGGAGGAGTTCTTAGCGCTCTACAGAGCTATTTCTTTGAAGTGCTGAATCTTGGTGAGTGCATTTCACCTGGGCTTGGAACATTGCCCAGATTCAAGTGTAGCCTCTGTCCTTGCAAGAAAAACAGTTGTTAAGATGTTTTTGACATTTCAGTGCAAACAACCTGAGTCATTTTGATTCAATTATGTTTTTGGTGCTGCACTGGCTGCATTATCTGCCTCCTCATTGCTCCCCAGACCAGAAGTGAATCACAGAAATCTTCCAGACATCTGTCTATTTGGGAGAGTGAATTGCTGTATGAAAGTATTTGTGTAGGTCAAGGGAACTTTGGTGATTAATAAGCTGTAAACCATTGCCTTAATACATTGGTGAAGAAGCCTAAATTTTGATTTTTAAGTGGTGTTTTTGTTATTTTCACTATGCTCCATCTCTGAGCTAACATGATCTCAGTGTTGATCAAAGCAAGGTTTCAGCTCAGCATCACTTATACCTTGTGCCGTAGAATAAATATCATCACTACGCCCATTATTCAGTTTTCAGAAGTAATTAAATGGGTTTTTTGAGGGAGGCCTTGTTCGACTGTGGCTGCTTGATTACTTTAGCTAAATGAAAAGGACATGTAGCAGTAAATTACTGTGAGCAGGCTGTTGGAGAAAGCAGGGTGAATTCTGACTTCAGTCTGCTCTTTTGGCACTAACTGCATGCAATCTGTTTCTGCCCATGTGTGAAAGCTACCTGCATGCAGTCTGCTATTCAGCAAGCCATCAAGCTGTAAGGAGACTGCGTTTTCAGTCTGCTACGCACCAGAAGGCAAACCTTTAATCAGTACCTTTTGAAAAAGATCATGCTTAATAAAAATCCGTGAAATTCACTTCTGTGATTATTGCATCCAGTGTGCTGCAAATTCATTAGAGTCAATTTTGACCCCATTATAGTTTAGTAAATAAATTATTACATGATTAGATTTGTAGGTGTTTTAGGAAAACCAATGTGGCTGTCTTACTCCTGTCTCCCAGCTGTGTATATTAAACCAGTATCTGGGGATATGTGAAATTTAGTGCTGAACATAGCTATTAGACAGCAAGGAAAATATTCAAACTCAAAAGCTCTTTTGAATGAAATACATATTGATTTTCAAAGTCACATCAGTCCTCCATTACTTCATTCTTTTTATGGTAAGCCACAGTGTGGTGTAAGGGACATATAAATAATAACCAGATTCTGCCTATAAATACATTTATCTTTTCTGTTTTCATACAGTCTTCACTATGTGCATTGTCCAAGAAACTTTAATCTCAAATGATGTGACTGATATCCTTTCAAGTATTTTTATTTTTACCAAAGCTTTTAACTGAAAAGGAACAAAGGAGAAAAAAATGCCTACCACTTCTTAAATCTTCCTATTGTCACACTCCCTTTCATACATATAGGGTAAAAGTCATAGTCATTCTTTCTGCACTACCATAGATTTATACAGCACCTTCTGAATTTGAGTAGCTTCAGCTGAAGTGACAGATTGTGTGGAATAGAGGCCTATCCATGCACTGCTCATGTGTTCTGGACATTTACACAAGTACTTTCTCTAGTGTCATTTACGCATTCTTAGTTCTAGCCCTCACATTTTGTTGTGTATGCAACAAGGCTCTAAACCTTAGAGCAATCACAGGTTTTTCATAAAGTATTTGCTAGTTACAATTAGAAAGATTTGTCTAAATGATCTCTTTCTAAAAATATGCTTTCTCAAGGTCTTTGAACCTGTCTCTTGACTCACTTAAACGAACAGCCTAATGTCTTAATAAGAGAAGGGTCTGATATTTGGCCAGAAAAGCCTCAGAGATTGATCCTTTATCAGAGGTGGAACGTTTATTGAAGGTTCCTTTAAAAACAGAACCAAAACAGAAAGGCCAGGAAGGTGCTTGCAAAACTGGCAGTCACTATGACTTGCCTCCCACTGAGCTGCTGAGAAAGCACAAGGTATAGGGATCATCCTTGCCCTGAGTTGGAAGCATTGCAACAAGTGCACATCTATTTCAGATGCTTTTGTTCTTGGCACCTTTCAGATGAGAAGCGGTAGTCGCTGAGCTGGCCTTCTGCAGAAAGGATATCCCCATGCTCAGCTCAGGTCTGACACAATGGCACTGCCCTGTCTGTGTTCCTCTGACCCTTTATAGTTAGGTGATGTTTTTCAGTGCACTCTAGAGCAGGCAAGTCTTTTGGAACACTCGCCAGGGGTATTGTTTTCTGAAGTGGGGAGTGTTTGGCTCTCTGCAGTTGACTTGAATGACTTGGGTGTTCAACACAACTCCTCTCAGGAACTGATCCCTGTGTGCCCTGAGACACAGGGAGATTAAAGACAGTGAGCATCAAAGCCCATGGCTACACAAAGCTGGCCGTGTGCTCGGGCTTTCCAAACATGTGCGTCAGTGCAAACTGTAAGTATGCAAAGGGAAATACTTCCTGTTGCCCACCAGATACAAGCGTGCTTTCCATTAAAGCGAAGCCTCCACACATATGTAGACTCTTATCTTTACATGAAAGACAGGAACTCGCTGGATTTTTTGCCATTGTCTGGGAAAACTGTTGCAGAAATCTTCTACTTGGTGTTTCTGAGCCTGTATCTGTGGCTTCCTCAAATGTTTCCCAGACTATGCACGCCTCTGATGTGTATTCCAAAACCTAGTATGCCACAGAGAACAGAATTTCTGTATAAAAGTGTGGAGAGTAATTCCTTACACAAAAAACATTTTAATTTTCCCTGAAGCCAACATAACATAAATAAAGTAACAAAATAAAGTAATAAACTGTTCTGTTTATGGGGGAGTTTTTTATGAATATGTTTAGTCCATGTATTTATTTGTTCCTTAGCTTTGTCTTTGCCTACTTTTCCAAGGTAACAAAGCTCTTGAAATCTTGCCTTCAGTCCATCCATGGCTCACAAGTATCTTTTCAGTCCTTTTGGCCAATTTAAACTCAGTTTAGAATAAGAAATGAAATGCCAATTTACTTTTTTTTTTTTTTTTTTTTAATGTAAAGAAGGGAAAAGAAGCAAAATCAGTGCTCCTATTAAACTGGACTTGCAGATCTTACTTCTTTTGCATCCTGTTTGGCAGTCACCAGCCTATTATTCATCATTAATGTTTTTCTGAAAAAAAAATGAGTTTTACATTCCTTTTCTGATGTTCAGGGAATGTTCAGGAGAGTCCAGAACAATCAGTCGGGGACAGAGACATTTAAGCATCATGAGGCCTAGGGAGACAGGCCATGTCCAGGCAATGGAACTATGTTCCTTATGCACTGTGTAGGGAGTTTTAGTGAGGTAAAGCTTGCATAGAAAGGTTTAATACTTTTTGTTGGTAGAGTATCTAATGTAACTTGGGGAAGAAAGCACAAACCAAAAGAAGTGTTTGAGTACAACCCTTTTTAAAATTTGAAATAGAAGAGTTCAGCTTGTAAAACCAACATTCTCCACATGCCAGCACAGTGTTTAGGGAGTCAGATGTATTGCTCTGCAGAAAATAACATGGAAAGAAATATATCTTAGATTTATGTTTCTGTGGGAGTTGCACATCCTGCCTTGGGTTACAGGAGCACCTGTCCTTCAGTGTGAATTGCCACATGCTCTCTCAGGGATCCACGTACCTACTTCAGTCGGTCCTTTCTCACATAGCAGTTACCAGGGAGCCTGGTGCTGCTCCCTCCATCTGGTTTCACCCTCTGTTCTTTACACACACCTAGTCTATGGATGGAGTGCATTCATGGCTCTTTACAAGTCAGTATTTAATTCTATGTATAAAGGAAATGCTAACAGCTTCCTTGGGAGAGACTGAGACAACTACCCAGAATGGCCTGTAGCTCCCTGACTGGAAGAAAAACATTGGGAGATTGAACTGAAATCTCTGCTGAAAATCAATTCAAATCAGTTTAAACTGTGTTTAATCATATATTACAGGGAAATGTTCTACCAGGGAAATACCAGGAAATGCTTTATGCACTGCACACTCCCAGTAACATGTCCTGAGAACACCTATCAGATCAAGCACTGTTGGCAAAGGGATTTTTAAACTCTGTTAGTGCTAAAGGGACTGACTCAAATAGCTCTGTGAGCTATGGATGGCTTTGCCTATACCCACTAGAGAAAAGTAGGCACTTAGGAGGATTTGGCAACTCAGTGGGACTTTTGAGATGATACATTACAAGGGTGAGTAATGTTGGATGAAGCTGCAAGATACAGAAAATAAGAGGCAGCATTGTGAATTGGACTCAAGCATCCTAAATCTCTCCATGGAATCCTAACCTCACTATGCCCCAGGCCCTAAATAAAGTAAACAGATGTTCTTCCAATATCTAAAGGATTTTGTGCTAGAAATGAGAAGGAAGTACTTTTGGTACAGTATACCCTGAACATTGAGTTCATCTCTGCAAGCCTCGCTTACTGTGAAAAGCAGCTTTAACAGTAGTGTTGACAGATACATATCTGACTGAACCAAGTCCTTAGCTCATATATACTTTTTCAATGCATTGCATCTATTGTCAGAGTATTTCAGTTTCAGAATTCATGAAGGCACAGTAATGCTTTTAAATTAATTCTTTTTCTCATCCCCTTTCATAATTTCTGAATGTAACAATAACTGTTCAGTCTGAGAAGTTCTGTGTTTTTCATGGCTGCGATATAAAGGTCTCAGTCTAAAATCAAACGGACAAGCCTAGAGCTCAAGCACCTCTTGCACATAGGAAGGTGTATAGATCTCTCTGCAACGTGAACTGTGAATGCCATATACCCTGAGCGTGGGAGTGTAGGAAAGAATGCTCCTTAAAAATAGCCACAGGACTGTGGGATTTCCCAACTAGTAGTGTACATTTTTACCTAATTAGCAGTGAAAACAGTGATAGTCACATCAGCACTTTATTGAGAGAACCGTAATAATTCCTTTGGTTATCACACAAAATATTTACTTCTCTCATTATCAAAGCACATGTTTTTCTCAAGCTATTCCGCATTTTCAGATACTGGACTTGGCAAAATCCGTTTATATTCAAAGCTTACACTGAGAAAAGAGGGGGAGTAAAGAAAAGGACTAAGTGGAAATCCAAGCCTGATGCAGTTCTTAAAGTCTCCAGGTCAACATTACCATATCACTTTTTAAAGCTAAACCCACCAGAAAGTAAACAGTAAAATGTCTCTCTTTATCTGCTATTCCTTGTTCCTATTTTATCTTCATTTTTAGGGAGGGAGAAATACTAAAGTCTTTTAACTCCCTTTTTTTTTTTTTTCTTTGCTTTGTGTACTTTGTTTATAAAGTATACTAGCTGGAAATAATCACTGTTCTTGCTTGGGAAAAATAGCATTAGCTGCATGAGGAAAACATGTTTCTAAGAAAGCAATTAAAAAATTCATGAAGATGTTCGCTACCAATACTGTAAAAAAGTCTCTGTAATTATATTTAGGTACAGTTTGAAACATTTTGAAAAACTTAAGTTTATAATATTCTTTTCTTAATGGAGTTGAATTTAACATTCACTTGTCTTACTTCAACCAATGAGCTGTTCAGAATCATAATTTACAAGACCCTGCTAGATTAAGAGTCATGCTTTTTAGCCCACAAATGCAGAACTTGGAACTATTGACTGGAAGCAGCAAGGCTGATAGAGCCTAACTGATACCATGTGCATGTAAAATGAAATTGAATCAAAATCCTTCATAGATTAAAAGATCCTTTTATATTCCCCATATAAAAGGTATTAAAATAGTGGTATGAAACTTGTAATATTTTTTATTATTAGGTAGTTCTTATTTCTCAAAACAGTTTCTTAACCTTCTGTGAGGTTAGCATTCTCAGTGCAGAGGAAACCACTACATTTACTTTAGTATCAAGATTAAATTTATTTGTCCATATAGACTGTAAGTTCTTTGAGTCAGTTGTCTATGTAGAGGCATCTACTGGGATTTTCAAAAGTTCTTCAGCATTTAGTAAAGATACTGTGTAGTTACCACATTTTTCTGTCATTGGTTAAATTACCTTATTCTCAAAGAAATTTTATATGCAGATGTCTGGGACTGAGAGAGAAAAATCACACAATTCAGGGTATGCTTATATTCTTGAGACACAGTAATATTAATTATAGCAACAACATGAGTAGCACAATTAAGAACTTGAAAGCAATTTAGACTTATGGCTGTACTTTGTCCACATTTCAGAGTGTTTTCCGATGTCTTCACCATGCCTTGACAATATGGCCAGTATCTCAGCTTTTCATGTCACTCTCAGACTCCTGCTGATGTTTGTGCACTGCATGTTCCAACCATTTGAGTGCCCAGACTCCTTTTTCTAAAGCATTTTAATGGCCCCTACCAGATCTGTGTGGAACTGAACATCTTGTAGTCTTTTAATGTTACTTGTGACAGTGTCTTTGGGGTCATTGGGGAACTATTATCCCATTTTTGCATATGGAACACATTATATTTCTAGCCAAAACTAGTAGTGAGCTGAAATTTCTTGGGAAAATGCCTCTCCTTATGAGAGGACTCTTGACCTGTTTTGTACACCCACAAGTTTCAGTTCAGTCTAGTCAATTTGGATATTGAACTGAACCAGCCTGAACATCTGAATCTTTGGAGGTTCATCTATCACTGAGTAATGCAGCCAGACAGAGAGAGACAGTTGAATAGAAGTCAATATGCCAACTGTTCCTTCATTTATTACTGCCATATTAAGAAAGCTGATAGAGTGGAACTAATCCATCTGCTCACAATTTATTCCCTAGTAATAAGATACAGTTTCACTATTTCATGAGCTCACTCTTTGACTAACTTTATTAGAATTCCTTCTATAGCATCATTTTTAATCACTTTTAATCCAGTTTTAGCTATGCGTAAAATAGTCAAAAAAGATGGACTAAAAAGACATGAAAGGATTTCATGAGAAACTCAGGGCAGCTTAAATAGAACCAGATTAAATAAAGTTAAGTCAGTGAGCATACAAAGGCCAACAGAAAAGTGTTCTAAATTACCTCTTTCACATGAAGCTTTGTTCTGTCATGTCTAAAATGCAAACAGTGAAAAGGAATAGGGCAGCCCTGGCAGCACCATGTGAGGAGGCAGGGCTGTAGTACCCGAGAGGAAGTAGCTGGGTGACCTGCCAGGCTGATGGGCAACACAGGCTGAGGGACTGCAGAGTCAGAGCTGGCAGGTGGAGAGGTCTCCTCCTTTCTTTACCAAGAATGCTCAGTGAGGTTTCTCTCATCCACTAGTTCCCAAACATGCATGGACTCTGGAAGTTAAAAAGATGCAGGATTTTGCATGCAGTGCTAAAATGAATTCCTGGAGCTTAGATGTATTTCTTTTGTTTAGTTTAAAACATTCCAATACACTTATCATTTATTAGACTGGTAGGGGTACTCTTCAGTGATTTGAGCTGGGTACAATTTCAGAAATGAGTGCCAAAGCAGAAATTGCCTGTTTTTCAAAGTGTTGAGCCCAACACTCCTATTGATTGCTGGGGAGTTTCATACAAATGCAAGAAGGACTTTTACTGAGCAAACTGTAGACTGCTCAGTCTACAGTACAGCCTAGATACAGTCATCCTGTGTTGCATTCAATTCATTAACATAATCTATTTCCACCAAAGATTATAGATTTAGCAACAGCTTTGAATGGACAGAGATGGATTATTCCAGAAACATGCTGAAAATCCCACCTTCCTATTTTAAAATGCCTTTTTGAGCTGACAGGTAGCAGCTGTAGATGCTAAAAGTAACTTTATTTTTGTTGTGGTGCTCTGTCACTGCTGGAGCACCAACTGTTCAGATGAACACAGAAAGATCATTTGTCCATTATTTGACAAGACTTTTCCCAGGAAAGTCACAGGCTGCTTACCTTCTCTTCTTTCAACTGCTTCCAGTTTGGCGAGTGTTTATGGGGTTAGTCTGTAAGCAATTCCTGCAATTTCAGAGTAATCACTCTTTCATTAAGATGGAGATGGTAAAAATTTCAAGCCCATTAATAGTTAATTTAGATTCTTTATTCTAAAGCATGACTGCATCTATAATGGTATTAGCTATATTCATTCCATATTAGCTTCATGAGCGTGGGTCATCTTTGTAATGCTTTGTTTATTTCTCTCTGTCTGTCTACCACATATGATTTTAAACCTGATTCTCTTGGATGGTTTGGTTTTTTTTAATATTTATGTGCACCTAAGTGAAACTATGTATGTATATGCATAACTATATAACTGAGAGAAACTATAGTGCGGTTATTGAAAGGTGAGCTAAACAAACAAAATTCATATTAAATCAGGCACCCAGATTATAAATAAATGAAATAACATGAAATAACAGCTCCAAATATTTTTTGAGCTAATAATTTGAGAAAACTGTAAAGTAGCTCAAGAACCTGTGTAATCTCTTAAAGGCTAAAACTTTATGAAGAAAGTTTTCTCTGTAGTGTGGTCTGAAACAGAAACAATTGTTGTTTCACACAGCAGATGGACTCCAGAAATATTCACTCTCTAAGTATCAACTGATGATGACTAAAAGCTACCTAAATGGACAGAGGAAAGCTTTCGTCCTCTTTTATTTGTTAGTGTCCAGAAGATCTGCCATAAAGATAAGAGAAAATTTGCTACTGAAATTCCAAATCAATTGCCAAATCAATCTTACAAAGAGTCAATTCTAAATGTGCACTAAAGTACATAATGCAGGGGAATTTTTCTTTTTATTCTAGACCACATGTTGTAAGGGCCTTTTTATGTCTCACTTTTAAAAATTAGGGTTTTCAGGGAGAACAGACACAAAGCAAGAGTTATCATGTAAGTTTACATGTCTGGCTCTCATCTCTGCCATGAGTGATCTTTTGTAAACATACTTAAGATCACAAGATGTTTCATCTTTGGGCAAGGCAAGAAGAATTTCATGGGACTGCAGCACCTGCAAAAAAACCCCAACAATAAAAAAATCTTCAGGCTGTTCAAAAAGCCTTTAATGTGCCATGCATTGATGGAGCTGGGGTAAAATCTGTAGCTGCCACAGATTCATTTAGCATTATATTATGTCAGTGATGGTAAAGGATTGGTCTGCACAAAAGTAAAGATGAAACAAATAAGCTCTGTTCAGGGACTCACATTCTCTCATGGCCTGATAGTTTAAATGTGAATTACATATTAAACACAGTGTCCTTTAAAATTCAGGATTTACATAGTTTGAAAACACAACAAAGTCAAAGGGAATCAGTGACATAGTTCTCTGCATACTGGTTGTAATTAGTACTAAACCAGCCACATGAAATTGTTGTTAATGATATTACCCAAGAAACAAAATTTTGTTTGTTTAAGCACATACCCTGGTCAGAGATATGAACAAGAAAATACCTGTTAAGTTATTTTATGGCACTATGTTGAGACCAATGGCAGCACATTCAGGAATTTTGGGCTTTCTTGTGAAGTCCTGGGCAAATTGGTTTACTGCAAGGTAGGAACTTTCTGTTGTTAATGTTATTTGAAGTAATACTGTCAAATATCTGTACAGTGTGTCCAGTCCCAGAGACTCCAAGACAGCATCACAGTTTAACACTGGAAAATACTGTGCCTTTCATTTTGTCATAATAGCTGCCCCTGGTTACAGAGATTAAGCAGAGAACAGGACAACCCACATATATCCACTATTTCCCTGCCTATTTAAGTGCAGAAATTACCTTAACGCTTTGTAGTCAGTGGGAAGACTTCTTTTTTCTGCCACTGTGGAATTTCAAGAGATTAGAATAATTGCGAGACAACTCTTTCACTTTGCTTTTTTTGATTGCACAGTCAAGAACCACCGGTATTTACATTCCAGAATGTGTTCATATTGCCATCTACATCAGTGGCACAAATTCTACCAACTGTCAAGATTCACCTTGTCCCTATTAGGACTTAGTTGTCATTTTCTCATTACTGTAATTTAGGCATAGTAGCCTAGATGTAGCAAGAGTGAATATTACATGAAAAATGTGAAATCAATTTTGATATTTTAGAAAATAGAAATTGACATGCTTCAGTGAAGCTAATACTAATTAAATGTTTTTCTTCTTTTTGGAGAAATTGTATTTGAATATTCTTTAAGCTTCAAGAAGTAGACATACTCCAGTAAAAGTGTCTTTCCATTTGTGTAGCTTCTAAATAGTAGTAATAAGCATATACACTTCTTTAAAAAGGCAAATTTTTTATTATTGGATATTATAATACCATTTAGCCAGAAAGATCCACAACTGCATTTTTCATGCATATATATGTACATATATATATATATATATATATATATATTATATATACTTACATATATTTATATACTATAAGTGGAGACAACATGATTTTACATGAAAGTTATATATGTTTGCTTTACTAAATCTTCTTATATCTTTAGCAAATGTAGTAACTTGTATGTTTACCATGGATTGGGATAATTTATTACAAACCCATTGTCTGAATGGAAAAAGGATTCTAAACTTCGTATTAAGTTACATATTGAAGAGCAAAGGATGAATGAACTGCAGAACCAGCCCCAAATATGTTTTTACCTCTTTAAATGTCCTTGAAGAGAATTTCAAAGTCATGTGGATGAGCACACTGCGTATTATTTTCACATATTTCATTTTAATTCAGGACTGTGGTTCCAAAATTCACCCAGAGGAGTCCTGTGGCTTGCAGCCTCTGTCTCATGAATACCTCTCAGCAATTTCACAGACTGTGTTTAAGACCTGTGAAACTGGAGACACAAAAGGTTTGTACTTTATCTCCTTTCTTCTAAAAATTAACTCATGCCCCTCATCAAAATAAAACTAGAAACAGTGTTTACTTTTTGCTATAAACATGCACTAACCTCTGCACAATAAGTTGAACTAATCACTTGTACCAGTTACGGATTCTTTAAAATCAGGTTAATTAGTTTATGTGAGAATTTTTTGTTTAATGAGTTTCTAATCAGTGACCCACCATTGCTTGTATTACTGTCGTGTAGCCTTTAAAATGCATTGAAATATTCCCATCGAAACCAAATAAAATAAAAATCACAGCATATTCTGAGTTCGAAAGGACTCACATTGAGTCCAGCTCTTAAGTGAATGGCGTATCTTGACATTATTAGAACCCTGCTTTAACCAACTGAGCCAGTCTCAGAGGTTATATTCTAACTAAAAGGGATTGTCTACTCAAAAACTAACTTTAGGAAAAGAACACAAAATTTTGATCCATTTGAATTTTGTACTTCCACTTCTATATTGGAAACATAAAAACAGTGTATAATTTTACATATATTAGTGCCTTAAAAAACAAGATGGACAAATCAAATATTATACAATGACCAATACAATGAAGGCATGTCTTTGGTTTAGTGAGAAGTCAGATTTCAACAGACTGTCAGGTATGTACTCATGCTAAAGTCACAGTTGCATGAACATTTATTCAAGTGTACTTTAACTACTCAGGTATGTGGTCTTATTCGTAGCTTAAGTTGTTGCTGTATGAGAAAGTAGGTAATTTTGTTCAATTCTTTATTAGAGAAATGAAAAATAATCCAACATTCCTGTATGGTCTGTTGACACAAGTATATTCTTTATCTTGCCATGGACAGGAGCAACTTCTCACAGCAGTAAATTTGCACAAACTTATGGAATAATGAATAAAAAGAAACAGCAATGTGGGAACTGCCTGAATGCATCACTTCACGTGAAACAGAGGCATATATTAAATTTGTGTTATATGGAGGGAATGCACAAAAGAGACACTGTTGTACCTAGCAGCGGATTTTGATCACACAAGTTGTGAATCATCTTGCGCCACTATATCAGGACATAATATTTGTGACTAGAAAGCCCAAACCAAATCCCCTAAATCCTTCTGGGGCAGATAGTTTCTTTCTCCTGGTATATAGCATATTCCTTTTGAATACTAGCTAAGTGAGGCTGAATATAAAATATCTTTTACAACCTTATTGTGAATAATATACACAATTAAAGTTCAAACAAACTTCAGGAGATGCAGTCTCAATAAACAGGGAAGAATAATTTGCGCTTATAAAGTGAACATTGTCAAGAGGTGTCTAATGAGCCTAGAATGGCAATATCTGGCAGCAAGTGGCCATATAGTTTTAATGTGTGTCACAACTTCCAACTGGAACTGCAAAGCATGGCTTTATGTGGAAAGTCATTCCAAATTTGTAGTAACCGAGTGATAAACCAATCCTGGCAGTGAACAATTTCCTAACACATATGGAAGCAATGGTGAATTGCCTGCTAAAGCAGGAACATCTCTTTCACTTAAGTTAAATTTTCAGAGAAGCCAAGCAATGTAATCTCCCATCAGAAGACAACTCAAAACTTCTCCAGAAGTAAGCTGCCACTGTTATTATGACAGGGAAGAGCTTAGTTTTATAGGGATACTGAGGTACTACCATGGCAAAATCTATCTATGCTGAGAAAAGCTTGTGTTTCTGCTTACATGGACAAAGGCTGAGTTGGAGCAGCAGAGACAGAGATGAAATCTTGCTTCCTCTGACATTAATGGTAAAACTTAGAAGTCTGCTTTGCAGTTCAATACAACCCAGATTTTATGCCTCATTTCGAGTCCTTTGATGTAGAGCAGGGACAGTAGTTCAGGGTCTAACCAAAGGCAGAGGTGTCTTCCTCCTCTCTTAGTTACCATGGCACTACTCTTTGGAGGAAGGTCAGCACCTTATGAAATATGCATTTAGTTGACACCATTTCTCTCTCTCTCTAATCACTAAATGCAAATTGGAATATTCAACAGTGGAAGTTCCTTTCCTTCTTGTTTACATCATGGAATGAAATTAAAATTTTTATAGCACAAAAATCTTTTTTCTTTCAGAAAATCTTCCTTGCTTCACATGGGGTTTGAAGCAGGCTATCATAGGAAAATTAGCTCTTTGTTCAGTATTGCTGTATTATCAATAATACAGCAAGCATTAACCATGTGTTTGGCTCCTCAGAGAGAGAGAGAACTGATAAAGACCATGAGAACCCCAAACTCTGCTAAATTCTTGCAGGTGAATCAGACTACTGCAGTCCGTGGAAATGTGGTTTGCAGACAATTACAAAAATCTGATGGGTAAGAGATCACAGATTCACTTCTAATGCTCTGCCCTGCTGCTGTCACATGTATGTTTTAGTTATATCCCGCTTTCCACATTTCCTACGACTGTATCCAGTTTAACATAATTCTCTGTGAGGTCTCTGCATTCAACAGCTCTCTGGATTTGGCTCCAACAGAGACATAAACTGATGTTCAAAGAAATTAATGTCTCCTTTGGTTACAAGGAATAAATCTCAGTTTGGACATAAGTTCATTAGCCAAAGCAAATCATGTCCTTTAAAAAGAATTTTTACTTTTGTTTTCCATAAGTGCAGCTAAAACCAAAATAAAAAATATTTCCATAGCCTAAGTCACAGAGAAAAAGGTTTTTAAAAGTCTTAGGGTGCCAAGTAAATACCAAATATAAAAGTAAGCTAGTCATAAATCAACAAACTATCTTTAGCATTGGTGTAGGTTAACTATTTTGATTTTGAGTTATCAGGATAGAATACGTTTTTTCTCTATATAGATGACTGAAGAAAAAGTTTGATTTTAAATCTGAAAGCAAAATATATCTATTTGTGGCTATGACAATGAAAAAGATTAATAAAAATAAGAGGCTGAAAGAAGAAATAACACTATCAAATGTACAGCCTTTATTGGTTAAAACTTTTGACTTTAAAGTAACATTTTTTAAATAGAATGTAAACAATTCTAATTAATTGTTTTTAGAGTATCTTTCTTTTCATGTATTATTATGAGTGCAATTTTGGGGAGTACTGGCAATGTTTCATCTCATATCTTAGGCAGATTTATGTCTGCAATTTATAACTGCTCTAATGAGCCAAAAGTCCAGTTTACTTTCACTCTTCCTGTGGAAAACTCCTACTTACAGGCTTGCATAAAGCTTTGATTAGGCCAATTTTTAATTTGTGAAGAAACTAACGCCTTTCCCTTTCCTGCTCTCTTTTACTGAATTGTAGGTAAACTTTCCCTTGCCTGGTAGAGCCCATGCTCTTTTGGCTGAAGCACCACAAAACACAACCTGATTGAAATGGTGCTGAAAGCTGCAATGTGTACTGCTAACATATAAATGGGGCTGAAAGCAACTTATAATTGCCCTATCAAATAACCTTAATTTCCAAACTAATATTGTTTGCAATTTTTTACTGTTGTCTTCTTTTTATATGAGATTAATTTTCTCTTTTAACACAATCCAATTTTTGAAAGTTGAGATGGCATTGACCAATTGCTGTGAAGTTGCAGCAGAAAAAGTTCATAATACTTACATTAAAAATGCAAAACTTTAGATGCATAATTTGAAAAATCTATGTAAATATAAAAACTGCAACTATTCTGCTACCATTAAGTATTGGTTCCTCCTATAAACATCAATTTATCTCCATATATCCTTGTTCTCAAATCTTTTTACATTTACCACTAATCTTTAACATATGCCAAAAATTTATCTTTTCTTTTTTTTATAATATACCTAGAGAGCTTTTGAATATAAACCAAGCTATTTAAAAGAAGCTTTTCAAAAGGCACTTATCACTTACAGTTGCCAAAGTTTAAACTTTTATTGTTCAGATATTTTGGCTCTTCAATATTCATTTTATATAGTTCTACTTTTCTAGTTTATTACCTAAAACCAGATCAGTTCATAAATGTATGGGATGTTAAAAAGAAAATTCCATAAAATGAGGGATCTCATATGTTGTAGACATTGCCAGAACTTTTATGTATCTGGTGTGAAAGAAAAATTACAACATCAAGAAAAAATACCCAGTTTCCATATAATTTTAAAATATAAACCACTGCCCAAAACATGTCTCAGATCATTTATGAAGAGCTCTGCAGTAGTAGCAGTCTTGGAGTCCAGACTTTAAACCAACCAACCATTCTGTCTCCGCTCTATTGCCCAAAAGGCACAAAGCAGTAAAAGATGTTTGCCTGTCACCTGTTGCAGGGTTATGTGAGACCCAGCACTTTTCAGTCTCTTCATGCAACTGCTATGAAGTTGAGAATTGCCCTTTAGTCATGGATTGCCAAGTGGGTGCAGAGGGAGCTAAGGGCAAGGTCCACAAGTGGCAATAGAAATCTTAGAGGGTCAAAGTATTCCTGGCCCCAGTGGTGGCTCATAGACCACAACCTGGAGTAAAGGACCTCAAAGCCAAGGGATAGTCAGCATGATTAAGGGATTCACAACAGCCAGAACTGGGAGGTTACAAACAAGAGGAATTGTCTAAATTCAGCCTTTGGTTTCCCAGCTGAGCAAGATATTCATTTGGAAGAGCACTCCATGCTCCAGAACCTGGTTATCCACCTTGTACCTTTAGATAAAGATTCAATTTAAACCCTTGATAAAAATTCCACTCAAGACTTTGCCCAGTGGGCAAAGTTCAGATCTCTCTTTTTGCACAAAAATCATCCGGTTACAAGCATGTTATTTTCCTGTGCTAATGAATTTTGAACTTTTAAGTGGTCCTCAGCTGATAAGAGTGGGGAATGTTTGTCTTAACAGCTAGGTGATTAGGATGCAGATAATGCAAGTTTGAAACTCCTCTGAGGAAGAACACGAAGCATCCCTATCATCCTGCTGGCACTCTACCACCATGATCCTGAGTGTCCCTCCTTCCCTCCATCCTCCATGCTATGAACTGGGCTGCTTGCCCAGCACTGCCTTCATGAAGCACCCATGCTCATGGGAACCAAGAGCTGGATTATGCCCACTGACCCACAGCATGGTAAAAACCAGTCCCCAGGCTTTTGTCTCAGTGAACTTTGCCATTAGTTGTTCCACATCATCTGCAAGTGTGTCTAAGGCTTGGATGAGCATGTTCCGCATAGGGCAGAAATAAGGACAGTTGTGCAGGGTACACAGTAACTGGTGTTGCATGGTTTTATTTGGAAGGACTTCTTTATCTGCTAAGACAACTCACTCTGACACTTACCAAAACATATTCACTTGGATTTTTGTCTGAGTGTAAGCACAGGCTGCCTCACTAGAAATTCCCTTGCTCCTGAGGTAACAGCTGACTCTCCCAAGGCCACTGGAATCTTGCAGGGTTGGTTTGCTCAGCCACCCCCTCAGTCCCTGGCCTGATTAAAAAATGTCAATAGGCAGCCTTGGGTTTTTTGCTGTTGGCTTCTTGTGCAGCAGAATCCATCACACCCAGCTGGCTGCCAAGCTGCTGCCTGGTAGCAGTGGTGGTGACAAACTCTAAGGCCAGGTCTGCAAATATTTGTTTTTGGAGCTATTTTCTGGGCTATGGTGAGAAACCTGTCTGTATTAGCAAGGCCTGATAGCACTGACAAGGACCTGGGACCTCTGTACTCTTCCTTGTGTAATGCCTTTAATCAGAACATAAGTAGGTTTTGCTAGCAGAACTAAATAGACACTGGGCGATGTCAGGATAATATGGGCTAGAAAAAGTGTTTCTTTTTCTGATCTGAATATAAAGGCAACTCTGCAAAGTTGTTTGTCTTCCCTCAGAAATTAAATTCATTAGGCTTGCAGTAGGATTTTGGAAAGGAATAGCTTTAGAAAACAAAACAACAAAACCATTCAACCTTAGGTAAGGGATTGTTAAAATCCACTGACTTTTGGTTATCCCACTTTATGCTCCTAATCTGCAAAATAATTTTTGACAATAGTGATAAGGGTCTAACAAATTGCATACATTATTCATCTCACCTTACTGTCATCTTCTGAAATGTATATGTGCAGTCTGGGACAATCCTATGAATTCTCACAAATTAAAGAAGTTGGTATTTTTTGAAGGAAAGTCTTCATCCTGCTTCATTTTTCTATTAAGTGCTCTCAACCAGCCACCCAACCTTTAGATGCCTAGATGTAGGTGAGAACAAGTCTTGTCTTTCGACACTTCTGAATGTGAATATTTTCTTTATGCATTCAGCCTTCTCACTCCTTTTCCCTTGTATCCTTTCCCTTGAGAAAGGACAAGGTGCTACAAGAAGGCAATGTGAACTGAGAAATGAACCCACAAACAGCTGTCAGATTTGAGCATTCACAGCTCTTTCAGGGAAAGAAGAATCTCCCACCCTAGCTAAATGAAAAAGGCAAACTCAATGGAAGGAAATAGTCTCTTTGAAGGGTTGGAGGGCATTTTAATTTTGGAAAACTCCCATGACAAAATACTCAAAAATACCTTGCTTCATGTGTAATAAAACCACTCACAAAAATACAGAGGGGGTGCTGACTTCCCTTGCTGTTTTCCAGGGCAGTGGATTGTCCCTTGCCTCAGCTGCTCTGACAACAGGACCTGTGACTGGAGAGAAATAATGTGGCAGCCGCATGGCTGCCGATACTCTGTGCTGGCCAAGCCCGAGCTCCAGCGCTGTGTGGAGGGCAGAAGGGTATGTAACAGGTTTTACATTTTAATTCAGTTTTATTTACCTGGATATTAGTTCTGAAGCTTTCAAGATATTTTAATGATTGATGTGTGGGAAAAATCCCTTTTTATTGTAACTGGAAAAGTATTCAGATGAAAAATACACAGGCACAAAACCCAATCATTATGCATACTTTAGTCTCATATGCAGAGACAGTTGTCTGCTGCTATTTCATATAGGATGTTAGGTCACATCAGTGGAGTTTCAAGACCTATGGTGTACATGGTTACCAGTCAGACCTTCAGTGAGTACACAAGGACGGCCAATGGAGGATGGATTTGCATTGTTGTCACAGTTTGTCTCACATTTGACATGCAAGTTGGTTTTCTTCTGCTGCATACCTAATGCATGGCATTGCTTGTGCACACTAATCTTACCACGTCTTCTTGCACATTCTTTTCTTTTAGTGAAGCTTCTAAAGTGATTGCTTGGAAATACAAGGTCTTCTTAATAAGCATGCTATGACTGTAAAACTGTTGAGAGAGAGAGCTTTGGTCTGAGGCTCAGGTACCTTACTGAGGATACAAGTATCCAGAAAGTAAGTAATTAATTGTTATAAAGATGTTAAAGTGTATTGCCTGGGTAAGAAAACAGTAACTAAAAGTTGTGTTTTGATAAAATATAAGACCATTTCTATAAAGACAAATACAAAAATAATAGTCTTTCAATTAACATTTTCTCCTTCATTTCTGGTAATTTCTTGCCCTGCACAAAGTACTTTATTGCCATTTGGCTTTATTTCTGCCTGTGGTTTTCTCCATCGCTATAGGCTGTCGGTTTCTCCTAACATGTTTTTCTGAAATAAGATTGATTTGTATGACAGAAGAGAGGCTTTATTTGCTCCTCATGTACAGAAAAAGCACTTCTGGATTGACCACAGTAAAAATAAAAAAGATTTTGATAGCTTTGCTTTGGTCTTTAATTTCTATGGACATGGGAGTGCTTCAATAAGCAAACACCGTTTGGTCAGGCAATTGAAGGACAGCAGAGGAACAATATGCTATTGTGGAAGTGGATTTCCAGGGTATTGCTGTGAGGATTTTCTGACATTGCCACCTCCTGAATCTGACCACTCATGTTCACCAGTATCAAAACCAGAACATTTGTTAAGGGTCCATTAAGAGCAACTATATGAAATGACTGATTGTGAACTTAATTTCTTAATTCAAATTCCATGATGTTCTGACTCTCTGAGGTCACTGATCTATTTTAGTGTCAGATAAGAATCAGATTCTACATGATCTACATTAACATCTTGAAAGAAAAATCTCTGTAAAACTAATTCACTTGTTTCCCATTGTGCATCTTTTACAAAAGTTGCCTTACTTTGTCTGATAACCTTTGCTGCTCTGTAGAAATCTGCCAAATCACTCCTGTTACCTTTGCACAGACATTCATTTAACTGGTTTATTCTTTTAAAGTCATTACTCTAAAGTATGTTCCCCTTTTGGTATTTTTCTCCTATGTCTTTCCCTCTGATGTAATTCATCACTTTGTAATGATTTTAACTTTGTGTGATGTTTTGCAATAGCATTTTTGTTTCTTTCACCAAATAAATAAATGTAGAGTCTGGATCAACTCCCACATTTCAGTAGAACTTAAGAACTAAGAGAAACTTTCTTTGTACCAAAGGTAGATGAATAAAATTGTTCCCTACTTTGCTGATAAGATTCTGATTCTGCCTGTGCTAAGTCAAACTTTAGGATTACTTTACACAGTCTGAGCAATGTAGTAATTTTTTTTTCAGGTGCTCACTGCAAGAGACTTTTGCCTGTCTTATATATGTTTAAGAAACCTAGATCTTTTAAAGAGGAGCTACTGAGTAGCAACAAGATATAATTTTTGTGAGCAAATACATTTTTATTACACAAGAGATTTTTATAACCAACTGTATTTATTTACTCATTTGTGATTTTAGTTTCAATTCATTACATACCTTGTCTTTAAGTAGTACAGACATCTTAGTTTCCATAATAAAATAAACAGAAGGTTTTCATGCTGGAATTGTAAGCAGATAGCAGAAAAAAGCATGTGTGCAAAACAGAAGGTCAAAAGTCATCAGTCCAAGTGAGGATGCTGAGATGATCCAGAAAGCTCTTTGATTTACACTGTCATTTACTGTAGTTGGCCAAGAACAACTCAACCCGTTTGTGTGTCCACTTCTCAAAAAGGGCTCAACTAACCTGTGTGCCTCTGTATTCAGGGTTTTTGAATATTCAGCTTGTGTAACTTTGGTCTCTGGCGTTCACAATTCTTAAGGAAGGACTCTGAATTCTTCCTGAGAGTTTATTCCAAACTAAGGCAATAAAACCTCCATAAACCCCAGAGAGTTACCTTTCTCAGGAAAGCAGAGACATGTATTTCTGTAGCCTCTTTTGGTCAAATGACATCATACCTGCTGTCAAAACTCTAACAGCCCTCTATGACTGAATTTCACATCTGAATACCTTCATTAAAAATTCAGACCTAAAATTGCACCAAGAATCACAGACAAAGTAAGTAGTGACATTTGTGATTCACTAGGCTGAAGTTCCTGATTTTTGTCCAGGAAAAAAAGTATAATTTGTTTCCAGGATTTTGATCTACTGGCTATACTTCTTATAATTTAAAACATCATTTGTATAAAGCATTTGACACTGTCCAGCATGAAATTCTTGTCTCTACACTGGAGAGACAAGGATTTGATATGGAACATTCAGTGTATGAAAAATTGACTGGATAGTCACACTCAAAATAGTTGTGTTCAGTGGCTCAATGTCTGAGTGAAGAGAAGTGATGATTGACATGACTCAGGGATTGGTACTGGAGTCGGTGCTGTTTGACATGGAAACATGTCATGCATCCTCAGTAAGTTTGCCACCCAGCTGTGTGGCACAGTCGACTTGCTGGAGGGAAGCAATGCCATCCTGAGGGACCCTTCTGTGTCTCAGGAAGTTCAACAAGGCCAAGTGCAATGTCCTGTAATGCCAATCACAAGTACAGGCTGGGGCAATGAAAAAATGTAAAGTGAATGTTCTTGTGTGAAATGCAGCACATGAAAGATCAGCTGTATCTTTAAGTGCAGTCCTTCTGATTTTCTAATGTTTCATAGAGCATTAGTAAAATGCAGCACACAGATATCTCTTGCTCATTAATTTCTTTTATTCATTTGTCAATATTTCTGAAATATTTATGGTCACCCAAGAAGAGCACTTCTTTCCTATCTGCATCATAATTAAGCCTTCAAAAAAGCTTTCTAATTTGTTTTATAAGTCTAGGCTGCTTTCATGTCTTATGTTAGAATTTAATTATTTTCCAAAGCTCATCTGTAAAATTATAATCTCCTTTCTCTATTAAAAAAGAAAAAAAATTGATTTTCCCTGGCTGTGACTTCCAATTGATTTCACATCATCATTAATAACTGCTATAGTAGTTTGTATGTATATAAAACTGTGCTTGAGCTAATTTGTTTCTGTGTGTTGTGGTTTAACCTGGCAAGCAGCTAAACCCCACACAGCCATTCACTCACTGCTCCACAGTGGGTTGAGGGACAGAATCAGAAGAAAAGGTAAAACTCCTGGGTTGAAAAAAATACAGTTTAATAGAGTGGAAGAAGAAGGGAAAATAATAATAATAATTATATAAAATATACAAAGGAAGTGATGCACAATGCAATTTTGAATCGCCCACTGACCAATGGCCAGCCAGTCCCTGAGCAGCAGCTGTAGCCCCCCAATCAGTTTCCCTCAGTTTTATTGTTCAACATGTTGCCATGTGGTTTGGAATATCCCTTTGGCCAGCTGGGGTCAGCTATTCTGTCTGTGTCCACTCCCAGCTTCTCGTGCGCCCCACCAACCTCCTTGCTGACAGGACAGTACGAAAATCTGAAAAGTCCATGACTTAGTGTAAGCACTGCTCAGCAACAAGTAAAATGTCAGTGTATTATCAACATTATTCTCATTCTAAATCCAAATCACAGCACTGTAACAGCTACTAGGAAGAAAATTAACTCTACCCCAGCCAAAACCAGGACACTTGGTTTCATAAAAATGTTAAGACCACCTGTAGTGAAACAATAACACTTAGGCTGATGAAGACATAAGAAAGGATGAACATGCACAAAAACAGTTTTATGAGGTCTTATTTTGCTTTATGATGTATTAGTAAGAATAGTCAGTCATGTTTGCATTTCATACACAGTAAATAGTTCTGTGGTTAAGGTGGTTCTGGCTGAATAGATTTTCCTTCAGTCCAGTTTTAATATCTGCAGTCTTTTTTCTCCTTCATTATAAACTTTAAGGGTAATGAGATGCAGACTGTGTCATTCTTAGGGAACTCCGCATGTATGTCCTAACTGAATCAAAGAAATTGGTAGTAGTAATAAAAATATTATATCTGTATTATATTGGCTCAACAAAATTCTCTGTAACTGCAGTTAATGACTTTTTACTGTAAGACATACAACTGCAGTAAGACATGGTGCTTTGATTTTTGTAGAAGAAATTTTAAAAATTGGTGAAGGATAAAGGGTTTTAACAGGTTATTATTTACTCAATTAGCAGCATATAGAAAGTTGGCCTCAATAGCAGGAGTGATATATATTTTGCTTATCACTGAGAAATATTATCCAGAGTTTTTTCTTACAATAAAGTACCATTGAGTCATGTGTAATTAAGAACAGGAAATATGAAAAGGCAATATTTGCTGGCGTACTTAAAATTCACCTGTTAAAACAGGAATTTTAACATATAATTTCTTAACAATATTTTAGAGTTAAGTAGTGTTTTGAACTTAGAGGTGTTTAAATATCCTAAGTGTGGTTAATTTATAATGATAAGTCTGGTTAAGAAGTGAATTCCCCTATGCTTACACAATCTTTCAAAGCCTTTAAGCTATAATGGAATTTTTCACACAAAATGTTTGCAAGAGAAGACACTAAAAACATTTGTCTGTGTGAAAGTGTTGTTCTTTGTCTTGTAAAATTATAACCTTATGTATGTCTGATCCTTTAGTCATCCTGCAGACAAATGCTCCATCGACCTGAGCAGTACATGTCTAAGCCTTGTGCCAGACGTGTAAAGAAAATTGAGTTCTAGTATATTCTACACACCTGAGCCATCATCTTCCTCATTGTCATAGAGCTAAGTACAGAATCATCCCTAGAGCCTTTGGCTGAAATCATATTATGTACCACATGGCACATGCAACTACAGTGAGTTCATGCAACTGTATAGAAATAAATGTGGCTATAGTTAACGCACATTGATTTACATTGTGTGGTTATTCTAATTCATCAAAGCTCTTGGGTTATCTGAAGGAGATAGGTTTTCTTCCTAGGACTAAAACTACTGATTTTAACCTTTGAGACTTCCAAACATTTGCTGAAAATGCAGCTCACTTGCAAAACATGAACCTTGACAAGATGCTTTCTGATGATTTGCATACTATAACAAAATGGGTTTGGCCAGCTCTGCACCAGGGCAGTTTGAAAAGTGGGTAGGATTACTTACAGGTGTGCTCTTCTTCCAACTTGGTGGGTTGGTTTTTTGGTTTGTTTTTTTTTAAAAAGCATTTTTTTTTTATTTTTCCAGGACATACACATCTCTTGGCATGATTGAACCAATAGTTAGAAGCAGATTATTGGAGGTCTTAATGAATGGATGCAGTATGTATGCAGATTTGCTGGTGATTTACTATGCATTCACCAGTCTGGGGTGCATTGAATTTCAAGGGATACACACACATGTATCTTTCTATCTGAAATCTTCACTAGACTTATGGCAGAACATTCCCTTCAAAATCCCAGCACACACAGTCTCCAGAGGATGATTGCTGATCCTGTCCCATGGTGACTGCAAACAGACTTTAGAGCTAGAGGACAGGCACCACAGGTTTCACATAATGCAGTCCTAGTTTTAATGACATATCGTTCAACAATGCTGTAATTTTGCTGTGAAAGATGTTGCCGGAGCTAAACAAATTTGCTTGATTGCAGTTCTGATGTGGCTCTTATCTACGTGAACAACCAAAGGCTTCTTCACTGAAACATCATATGGTTCTATAATTGACATCTTTGAGGGTGACCCACACTTTTGATCTGCCTTTCTGCACATCCACAAATGCACTTTGGCTCATTTCTTTCTTCCCCACTTACATCAAGTCTTGACTATTCTCTTAGCACCTGTTTCTGAAAGTCTATGTTAATTTCACGAGTGAAACAACCTATACTCCTCCCCAGTGTGATGTTACCATCTGACTCATTCCTGACTCATCCTGTTCAGGTACAACTTCTAGAAACACGCATACATTCGCAGATAGACACTCAGTCACTCAACAGCTTTAGCTGTCTGATCTAATTTCCTGACCTGCTTTACCATCTCATAACAAGATCACTTAAGAGTGAAAATGGAGATTTTCTGAGGCTCAGAACTCACTTCTTTCTGTGTGCAGTCTCCTCAATCTTGTGATATTTGAAGAAGTATGTTAGGGCCACAGCAGTTGCCTATTTCATCCACTCATGTTGACTACTCCAAAGAAATCTGCTCTGAATCCCATCACCACCTTCATGTTTTCAGAACATCAGAACAACAACTATGTTAAGGCCTACCTGATATTTTCATATGATGCCCAGCCTCATGTCATTTATGGACTAGAATTGCCATTTTAAGACATGGTCATACCTAACTTGTCTCTCCTGGTGCTGATTTACTAAATGACTGCACATAGTGCCCTTCCGTCTGCAGATCTGTCCAGCTAGGTACCCCAGGACAGGCTTGAAAATTCATTCATGGTTCCACTGTTTATAAGTGTGTACTTGTGTAGGTATAGAAATTGTAAAGCCCTGCGAGGCTAAATTATTTATTAGTGTAAATTGGGATGTATATATGTGTTTTGCTCTAATTTTGACACGACTGAAAATGGGAAAAACACCAATGAATTGATCTTAGACTTTGATACTCTACAATGTTTAAGACTTTGAAAATACTTAGCATGACATTTCACTCTAAAGTTGCCAGGGAAGGCACAGTGCTGACAAAAAAAGACATCTGTGTGTCATGTTCATTGGCCTTGGCCACAGTTCTTATCTCCTTTTTTTCAGGAAGATTTTTTTCCTAATATTTGAAAGCAGTGGTAGATGAGTTAGAAGGAGAAAATATCCGTGAGAATCCTTATCACAGTAGAATGAAGAATGAGATAAAAATGCAACATCTACTGATTTAGTGTAAATAACTGAATATGCTCCTTTGCAATTCCCATGTGCTAAAAAAATGATATTGTATGTTGCTGGAAGTAGAAGAGAAACAATCTTGTATGTTCTGCCAGCTGCTGTATGTGTGTAACTTGCTAGTCCCTGTTTATTATTCTGCTATTGATGTGTTGTGTTTTTGCAGAAATGTTCTCACCCACGTTACATTCTAATGATATCCTTGCCTGCTAATATCTGAGAACTGCTTTTTAAATAGATACACATCTAGATACTACAGTGATGGACTCATGAAATGGAGATTAAAGAGACTGGAGAGATTAAGAGGTTTTGCAAGCTAAAAGAATTGTTTCTTAAAACCTCAAGTTAACCTGCTTTAGAATTAGGACATATTCTAAGTGTGGATGATCTTACTAATTGTAAATAATTGGGTGCATGTTTGTGTCTGTCAGAGAGGGAAAGAGAGAATATCCAACCAGTCTTTCCAAAGTTCCAAGGATCCTTGACTTCTGTGAATCGTGTTATGCTTGGTTTAAGGAGGTTTCTTCTGACACAGTGTGAAAAGTTGGAAACCCCCTTGCATGCAAGAGAAGTGCTTGTGCAGTACAAGCATGAACAGTGGCTCTTTAAGAATTTCCACTGTGAAACAGCTTTAAGAGGTCCAAGATACAAGGTAGAAGAGCCTTTATGCACTCAGTGCTAGTTTTAATTTGTTTGCTACCATACATAGTCTGTCAAGGGCTTCTCTGCAGGCCTGCAATGTGCATGGGAAGTTGAAAGCTTTGCGGTGCCCATTCTTGACCCTGACACCAGATTAGGGTATGTTCATCTGAAACTGCTTCTGTTCTGTGGGAAGTGTCATTGGTACACTGTTGTGGCTTATTTTTAATCACAACAGGTTAATAATGGGAAGTGGAATCAGTTTCCAAAACTGTAACATTCCTTGAGGGAATAGATAAATAGAGATGTGTTAGATGAGAGAAGTCCAAGATGCTTACACCACATAAAATCTCTAAAAAATAAACCTTCGGAAATGTACTCTTAAACATGTAATCTTGTGCAGTCTGAATTTTATTTGCATAGTCAAATATTCAATACATAAGTGGTAAAACATCAACTCCCCAAACCAAATTAAGAAATGAAACAACAAAACCCCATCTTACAGGGTGCCGGCTACCCTGATGCCAGAGGAGGTAGGAGAAGCTGCATACTGTTGTGCAGAGAACAGGGCTACTACTGTGTTATGGATGTATGGGGTTTCTGACTCCCAGTTTTACATTTTTGCTCCTCAGTGTGGATTTCTGGCTGAGGTGACTGTGGTAATTGATTATGCACACAGTTTCATTGGCAAACCACAGTGAACCTGGGTTCTTATCTTTGCACTCTTGTCATTGCTTACCTGCTTCAGCAGGAAGAACTGCTAGTCCTATCCACTAAAAATAGAGCAATTTCATTAAAACCCCCTCACTTTACATTCTGTGGTCTCCACACACCAGAGATGTATGATTTGTCAGAGGAGTGTACAGAATGAGTAGGAACAAGCCCAAATTTGACTTCTTCATTCCTTTGCAAGTTCAGAGTAACCCAGCAGAGACTTCTGCACTAAAGTACTTCTGTCTTCCTGAAAGCATTTCTGACTCCATTCAGGCCATGATGCTTCCTGGTGCTCACATCACACAACAGGACTCTGTTCAGATTATCTTCCACCAAAATAACCTCCTTTGTATACCCTCTCTGAAACTGCAGAAAGCCTGTCTCTCTACAAATATGGCAGTAGCTGCATCCATTCATGTCAGTGTGTATTAGTTTGGAATAAATTCTAATGAATCACATTGATGGAAGACAGACATTAACCAAGCCACCCTGTGCAGGAACAGATCACATGAAAGGGAGAAAAGCAGGAAGCTGCAAGCAATTACGAGAGCAGTTGTGTACTAACAATTGGAAGGAAACACAGACATAAGCAAAAGAAATTATCACCAAGGATGAAAAATGCAGGGCTAACTGTGCAGCTATAGTGATCTATAACCTGCACTTTTTGTCTTTGAAAGACTTAATATAGCTTATTGTTAATCAAATCACACAGATTTTGCTAAAGGAGAACTTTAGGATTGAGATGTTAGGGCTGGAGAACAGGCAGTTCACAGAGATATTACGTAACCATTATGAGAAGGGTTTAAAAACCTCCTGACTAGCTGTATTCTTTTCTAAGGCTCTAGTTTCTGGATTGTACAACTTCTAAGTAATATCTTTTTTTTTCCATCTAAAGATTCTTTTTATAGGTGACTCAACTAACAGAGGGATGATGTACTATCTAATAGAAAGAGTGAATAAGACTCTTCAGGAATGGCAAAAGACTCATGATGTTAAATGTTATTATAATATCAATGAGGGGAAAACATTTATCAGTTACTCCTACTACCCGCAGTTCTGGATGAATGCAAACCGGAGACCGACTTTTGAAAAAGCGCTGGAACAGCTGCTGCAGAGGTACTGTACAAACTCTATTGCTCCCTTATTTGTATTGTCATTCCATTCACAAATCTGTTTAACACTGTTTTCAGTTTAAGTCAGTAAACAATTAATCGTAACATGTGCAGACTGTATTGTATGATTACAAAATAGCAGCAAATTACATCAGGCCTCTGATTAGGGTGCTAGATACAGTTCAGTGAAATGCAACTCAATGCAGTTAAAATGTTTGCCATCTGTTTTAAAGCAAGATGCCTTGTTTTCCATTTCTGGGTTTCAGATCACGTCCCCTGGAGAACACAGACCAGACTGTATTAATTGTAGGTGGTGTTCAGTGGCTTAATTCCAATCACCTGCAAATTATCCAAAAGGTCTTGAACAGGTAATGTTATATATTTGATGTTATTCCAGGCTTGGTTATGATAAATTAGGAGAAACAACAAAAAAATTTTAAATACAAACATTTCATTTGTTTCTTCATGGGTGGGCACTTAAGTGACTTTGAAAAAAATAAGTATGCATTGTCTTTTGATGTGTCTATTAAGAAAATATTCAAGGTGAGGCTCCATCAGTGTCCCACTCTGCTCTGCACTAGTGTAGCCTCACCTTGAATATTGTGTGCAGTTTTGGGCATAGCGATATAAGAAAGATATTAATCTATCGGAAAGCATCTCAAGGAGGGCAATGAAGTTGGCGAAGGGCCTCAAGGGAAAGCCGTGTGAGAAGCGGCTGAGGGCACTTGGTCTGTTCAGCTGGAGAAGAGGAGACTGAGGGGAGACCTCATTGCAGTTACAGCTTCCTTGTGAGGGGAAGAGGAGGGGCAGGCACTGATCTCTTCTCTGTGGTGACCAGTGACAGGACCCGAGAGAATGGCCTGAAGTTGCATCAGGGGAGGTTTAGGGTTGATGTCAGAAAAAGGTTCTTCCCCGAGAGGGTGGTTGGGCAGTGGAACAGCCTCCCCAGGGAAGTGGTCACAGCACCAAGCCTGACAGTTCAAGAAGTGTTTGAATGATAATTTCAGGCACATGGCACTCTTGGGGTTGGTCCTGTGCAGGGTTAAGAGTTAAACTCAATGATCTTTGTGGGTCGGGTCCCTTCCAACTCAACATATTCTGATTCTGTAAAACGTGTGTCCCTTTTCTTTTTTTTTTTCCTTTTTAATTTTTTTTTTTTAATTTTCCAAACAGGGAAAATCTATCAAATATCCTGGTAATTATCAAATCCATAGGGATGGGCTTTCATCTCCCAGTGGATGGAATACATTCTCTATCACAGGTAAGCTACAGTACATTTTGATTGTCTTTTCATGGAAGACTTGTCATTTCAGCATTGATTTTACTGTGGTCAAAATATTTTACAGCCTCTGCTGAGCAAGCTTTAAGTGGATCAAAGAAAGTTTAAGGTTTTTTACTTGCTCATGTCGCTTTTTAATATAAATTCAAACAAATTTGCCTTATTTCATGGATTCTGCTGCAATCAGAGAGTCATTGGAGATGCTGTGCTTGATCAGCTATCCCAAGAACCAGAACAAGCTCCAGTATTAAGCCTGTTATCAAAGTTGAGAAATTGTGCTAGGAAAAAGCAGATTGCTCCTCACACCATGTTGAGATTAGGCCCTTCCCAGGCTTCCTCCATGGTTACTGCTGGATCAAATTACCTGATCTGGCTGCATTGCACAACTCTCCATAAATCTATCTTAACCTACCTGTGAAACCAGAACATTACGGAGAAGTTGGAATGTACTGGTGAATCCAGCCTGTTATTTGTATGTTAATGATATGTTGCAGTCAGTTTAAATCATATCCTAAAACCTCAGAATAACAAATGGGCTCATTTCAATGCTCTTTTGTAACTCATTCAATTCAATATTTTATTTACAATTTGGACAGTGATTCTCTATTGTACACACAAAAAATGTATGGATGAGAAGCACTGGAGAGCAGAATGGAGTGAATGATGCATACCAGTGCTGCGTGTCATGCTCCGCCTATTCACAGGTGTCAAAAAGAGAAAACTATTAGCTTTCATGGATTATGTACAGCATCCCTTTCTCACTGGGGACTGGTGCCCACATCTTTTTGCAGCCATAACACGCTGCTGTATTCAGTGTGCAACTTACTGCTACTCTCACCTTTCTTTCTGCTACAAAGACTACCCTGTCTGATTTTGCCCATTCTTTCTGTCTAACTTAGTACTACTTATCTACTTTGTCTCTACTGAATGTCCTCTTATTGATTCAGACCATTTTCTTAATTTATCTGGATGACCACAATAGAATACAGTAGGGAAATTGTTGCCATGAACATGAAGAAACATTCTCATAGCTCCTGCCATAGTTTTCAGCAGAATTCAGTCCTAGGAGGAAGAAAAATTTTGATCCCAGGTAGGTGAGGCAAGGATAGAAAGAGTATTAAAGGCTTCCCAGGAGTACCTTTTTCCTCTTTTTTTATTGAGTAAATTACGAAAACTCCAGAAATCAGCTATGGTGAGTAACTGACATTCTTTTCCCTTTCAATATTGGAATCATATGCCAAACTACCCATGTACTTTGTGTGCTCTAGGATTCAGGATTACCGCAGCTACTCTAAAAGCTCCTCTGTCTGCAGCGTCAAATCCACTGCCTTGCCACCTTTATGGCTAACTTTTTTTCTATTCTTGGCATATCTGCACTATCTTCAGAAATAATAAACTGTTCTTCACTATAACCATTTTTAAGATTCTCATGCCCTATACTCCCTTTTAAGCAACAGCCTCAATGATTTGATTTGAATTTTTCTTTACAGGAACAATTTCAACATTTGTTACAAACAACTTTATAACTGGATTTTTTTTCTGAATTGCACCTCATATTGGCTAAGTATATATTAAAAAACATTGCCCAGTAATTATATTTTAAACAACGTTGAAATATTCCTATAAAGGAAGCTGCACAGCTACTAAAAATAATTGTAACTTCTCTTAAAATCTACAACAATCTTGGAGTTATGGTATTTCCAAGAGTGAATTCATGCCTGAAGTATAACATAATTGCTTATTCAAAATGCAGTTTTGCTATCCATTTCCATAACACAATATCCTTTAAACAGTCCTTCTCTGACAAGACATTGCAATATTTTATCTGGAATGCAGGCACAAGTACAAAACCTGTGGAATGAAAACTTGATTATTCTGGATACAGCAAAAAATTTGGGCTATGAAGTGGTTGACACCTTTGTCATAACCATGGGACGTTACAAGGAATTCCTGCAAGGGAAGTGTGGCTGCCATTTCCATGAGGTAATAGTTTATGCTTGTGTCATTACCAGGTATTTAAGATATGTTAACTGACAGGTGCTTAGAAACAAAAAGGCATGCAATGAGGTTAGCATTTGTGACTCAAAATAAGGCGTGAATACAAATCGTGGCTATAGCAGTTTCTATGGTGGCACTTGTCCCTTGCTGCTCAGCATGCAAGGCCACCCAAGGACAAGCTGAACTGCTGCGGTGGTGATTCCTTAAAATAAGTTCTTCTGCAAAGGTAACTCATGTAAAAGGATGCTGCATAGTTTTCAGGTTCTTATATTATTTATTATGTGTTATATATCCCTGCTTCTGCATGAGACTGAGTTTTGTCTTTTGACTGTACCTCAGTCTCACAGGTTTTTTTCTGATGCCTTCCTAACGGAGCAACTCAGCACACTCACATAAAACCATAAATATAATTAAAATGGAGCTTAAAATTGAAGGACCAGTCTTACTTCTATATATTTCTTTTCCTATGTCTGAGAAAGAAAATTATCTGGGATAGTTACAGTGACCAACTATACAAACAGAAGTGTAAGTGAGAAATTGCCTGTGATGGTACAGAGTTCTTAATTCTTATGAGCTGAGTCTGAGTTGTTTAACAAAAGATTAGGAAACCAGCACAAGTTATTCAGCTACAATTTGTTTAGAACCATAAGACTGGAACTATCATACCTTTCAGGAAGATAGAATTTTCTCTGAGTGATCAAAGAATGATAACAGGTGCAAGTTTTCACAGAATGAAATATAGTATGAGAAGACATTGTTACTGAAAAGTTAAACATGGAGGGGGAAAAAGGAAGCACAGAAAGATGGCTCTTTGAAACTGTGTTACTGAATTTATGATGTTTCATAGTCAGCTGGGGGCTTTGAGTCAGTAAGAAGCTACTAGTTGGAAGAAATCTCAGAAATTTTGTTACTTACTAGAATAATGACACAACTAATTTGATATGTCATCTCAGAAATTTTGTTACTTACTAGAATAATGACACAACTAATTTGATATGTCATTTAGAAGACAAAAATTTAGTTCTTATGGAGAAAATCCTAGTTTTTTTTTTTAATTAGAGTTATCAAAAGTGCATAAAGACTAGCACTACACAAGTGAAATGCTAGTATTTTTTCAGTGTGAATTTAGGAATTTGTTTTCTCTCAAGATAAATAACTTCAAGTAATAGAGACCACCAAATGTTTTCTGAATCTCAAGGATAAACCCCCTTTGCTTATTTTGCCAAGTCATGCCTGTATTTCTGTAAGCCTAACTCTTGGGCAAACCTGTTCCCAGGACCTGAATGAGTGCAGGGTTAGCAGAGAAGCTTTGTAGAGTTTTGCAGACAAAAAGGTGAGTTGTGACACCAAGAATGAAGTGGAGGTACTAATTTTTGCTGTGAAAAAATGTCAGGCCAGTTATGATATACTTTCCTTAAAGATCCCAAAAAAACAACAATCTAAAAATAAGGTTTTCTTCATCAGACACCCACAGTATACACTGAAAACCAAAATATCCAGTGGCTAATTAAACCTAGGAGTAGTTTAAACTAAACAAATGGGAATTCAGTGGTGATGATAGTAAAATTCAGACATAGGCTCCAGAGTGTCCTTGTGGTGTCTGCTGTCCAAGGACTAGCACAGCAAGTCTTTTTTTCTTGTAGGCTGTGGATTATATTAAATTCTTGCAGCCACAGTAAAAAAAAAAAATAACTATAAGTCTTCAATTTTTCTCCTTAAATACCCAGGCAGAGATATTATATCAGACACAGTCTACCAGACTGCAAATGCATTTCCAAAAGAGTATTGGGAGTCAATCAGCTGGAACGGTTGGGACTCTGCTCCAGTATGAAGTTCCCTGTGACAGAGCACAAGTTTGGAAGTGTTATCAGACCCATCTGAGCTCTAGTGCCATGTGCCAGCCTCACAGTTGGTTTCTACCTCAGCTCCCCAGCAGCTCCCATGTTTTCAGGCCATTGCCACGGCCTCTGTCTTGCTTTGGGATCAAAATTAGCAGGTGTGGTTAGTTAACCAGTCCTTTAATCTACTGTGCTCAGAACTTGAGAGACACAAACACAGCGCAGAACAAATGGAGCTGGAAAAGGGAGAGTAAGACACATAGCAGGTATTTATGTGATGGATAAATCATGCCACAGAGTAAATGCTTCCCTCCATTTTACCCAGACAGCTATATTGACCCTTTTCCATCTAAAGCACAGATGTTGGTGCCTTTGTGGGTCACTGCTGATGCTTGCCATTTCCACAGAGCTTACAAGTGAAACCGAGAGCTTCAAAGTGAAATATTTCAGATGCTTTGTATGGAACTGGGTGGAAAACAGCAGGGTGTGATCGGTCATCAGCATTTTTCATGCACTCCTCCATCATTTTGTATGAGATCATGTGCAGATTTGGTCTTGCTTCTCTGCCGGAGGAATGTCAACAGAGAGTATGTGTTTCTGGGGAGGATCAGTGGAGAATTTGGCCCACAGAGCTGTTGTTAATGAGGCTTGAGAGGTCATTGTGCCTGAAAGAGACATAGATATGCCAAAGAGAATCCGTCAGCCACTAAAAGCCAGACTTGATCCTTGAGGAAAACAAAAAGAAAGGCCTTGAATGCTTTTGATACCTCATTAGTTTTAACAATTTTGTCATCAGCTTATTTCTGCATCCAGGCAAGTGAAGTTTCATCAGGTGCTGAAGCAGTTTGCACTAGGAAAATGACAGTTTGCCTCTGAAGACAAAGCCAAGAACACTGTGTAAAACCCCAGCACTTTTCATGTTTTCTGAAACCAGATGAGATCGATTAAATCTATTGCTTTGTACTTTCTCTTTCTTTCTGTTAAAAAATGACATTCCTAAATGCCCAGAAAATGGCACCCCTCTATAATTGCCATCTCAGCTAAGGCATGGCTGTGCAGGAATGGAGGACTGGCCATTCTGTGCAGTCAGAAAACAAGTACTGAAATGCCTTCAGCAGTTCTCATTTAGTTCCCATTAGCTGGCTGAAGAGAAAGCTATTGCCTCTGATTGTCCTCAAAAAATTATTTTAGTTCACACCAACCCACTTCAGAGTCTCAGGTGATCCTGATAGCATAGAAATCTGCATCTCTGTAGACCCTACAATATTTGCTCAGATTGCCAAGGGATCTGAACTTTCAAAGGGATTACACTGAGCTGAGACAAACTATCTTGTATAAACCTCTGTACTTGCTGCCCAAACATACTTCTAATTCTCTGCATACATGCAAACTTGATTTTTTATTTACCTCGTTCTTTGGTAATGCTTATAGAGAAGTAGATTGGTCAGCACTTATAAATATCATTATAGAATTTTTAAATTCAGATTGATTTCCTATTTTAATGGCAATGAAATCATCATTGCAACATAGAAACTAACAATCTTGGGATTGGCTGCTGGGTGAACATTAGATTGCATTCCTGGGAGATTATGCCTAACAGGAATGCAGTTTGGGTGATTGGTTCAAGGTGGCATCATTTTGAAATAGTTGTAAGATCTAAGGCACTAATTTAGAAAAATGAACCTGCAGTAATTGCATGAAAACAAATAATAGCCCTTGTCTTAGCTGTATCAAATTGATCAGAGGATATATTAATTTTCTACATGGATAGTTCTTGGTCCTTTTCCAGTTCAGTCAGCTTTCTCATAGTCTCAGTGTTCAGTCTTTCAAGCCTCTTCACATGTTACTTCTTCAATCACACTTAATTTTATATGATTAGTTTAATTTATTATGAGCTTCACTGTATATGTACTTTTATTCTGATTGTTCAGTGGCAGTAAATATACATTATATTTTTTAAAAATTAACATGCTTCTGCATAAATATGTGCATTAATAAATGAATTCTGCATTTTCGAATGTCTGCTGTGATTGATACAGCAGGAAAACTGATGGGCATCAGAGCTATCAAGTCAACACATTTACTTTTTTTAAATAAGTTAACCACTTGTCTCCTTTTCTGCTTTCTCTGGATTTGCCATTGCCTGGGTTGAGGTCTTCTGTTTTGTGTATTTGAAAGGTTATGAAGTTTTGTCTCTCTTGAAGTTGCTTTATTATTCATCAGTAGCTGAGTGTTCACTGAGACAAGACCTTCAGCGTTTCACAGGAGACCACCCCCTTAGTCATTAGGCTCCTGACAACCATACCTCTTGCTTTCTCTCTTGTTAGTCCCATAGGCATTTGTATATTCCATACAAGTTGAAGATGATAATCCCAGCGCTTTATACATATTTGAGGGGCCAAGGTGGAGGATTCTTTGGAACTAAGTTACTGAATCATGTTGTAGTTATGTCAGTGTGAGGTCCCAGGGAGAGGGATGTTAAATTG
Organism: Xenops minutus; assembly: GCA_035221455.1. Lineage (NCBI taxonomy): Eukaryota > Metazoa > Chordata > Aves > Passeriformes > Furnariidae > Xenops > Xenops minutus. The sequence goes on along the minus strand of JAWWEE010000040.1, from coordinate 22,138,893 downwards.
CACTATAACTCCGTTCTTGGAGAAACATGACACATGAGTGTTTTCATCTCAACATTGGTCTGGGCCTGGTTTGCATAAAGACCTTAGAGTGAGACATTCTCATAGCTGAGACAAGGCTTATAGCTGACACACAATATTTGTTCCTCAAGTGTTTAAGATTAGAGCAGGATTTAAGCCTTTCTGCAATTTGGGGCTGTCTGAGTTTGTTTTTTCACTTGCTAAATATGCAGGCAAACTGTTGAGTATGAGTTTTATTGGTTTAGATAAAGTCCCTAATGAAGAGAACAGAATCTAATATACAAAGGCATTACAGAATCAAATGATTATAAAGGGCCTGTCATTTAGATTTCAAGACTTAAGATCTGTGCTTTAATTAGTATGTAGCATGACAAGTCCATTAAAATACTGTTCGTGAACAACTTGCAGTTTAAGGTAAAAGTATCAGGACCTGCTTTGTGGACAACTGGCTCAGCATTTCTGTGCACACAGCTGTGTATCTGTCTTTCTAGGTGCAGGCAGAAAGCACTCACATATGTCACTTCTTTTGCAGGTGGTGAAATCCAATCCCTCTGAAGAAAGGCCACACATAACAATGACGTTATCAAGGCACTATCCACTAGGGAAGTATTTCGGCAGTCAAAGCAGACCATCACAAGTGCAGGACTATGCAACAAATTCTCAGTCCCCGTATCATGTCCGAGGTCCAATAAATCAAGTTTATTCTGAAATCCTTCTCAGCAGGCTTTGTGCAAGTAAGAGGGAGCTTGTCAGCACGTAGCCTCTCTTGGATATAGAGCTGATGCTAGAGAAGTACCACTGCCTGAGTGACAATTGAAGGATCATGAGGAATCTATGACATGCTTCCTTGACTGACTGCACACGCACACACACTCATGCACAGAGTTTGGGACATGTGGTATTTTTCCAAAAACATTATGAAATTGAGATATGCCCTGATGACTCTGTTGTGTCAAATGGAAGGGGGAGTTGCAAAGGAGAGAAGAGGGGAAGTTACTTGAAATGTTGCCAGAGGCTAGAACAGCTGTAGCTTAAGCAACTGTGTATTAATGATAGTAAAGAGAAAGAAATATATTGACTTGAACATTTGGAAAGGACTGCTTTAGCTCTTCAGCACTATCTAGTTTTCTATTTATAGACACTGTAATATTTGAATGTATTTAGAAACTGATTACATTCCATTTAAAGAGTTTTATTTTATGTGGATGGGTTCCTCTTCAATATGAATCCTTTTCTACTTAGACACTTGGCTTATACAACTGAAAATGTCTCTTAGCATTTCACTGATGATGCTAAGTTTGAGCTCTAGTGTTTTTAGTGAAAACACACGTCTTCTTTGTATGTTAAATGGAAGAGACATCCAATTTTTGCATGTTCTAAAGCTAATAGATTAGTTACACTTGAGAATCAATGTAACTGTTTCAATGTAACATGTAAAGATAGTGAATTTGTTAACAACTTTATTTATGGTTCCAGTTTAGGAGAGTGTCCATATACAAGAAGAACACTTAGGAAAGTGCTTCAGTGTTTACCTTGGCCTGTGAGCCAAGCAAGTATTCTTCCTGCATGGAAGTGCCATTTCATTCGTGATTTTTTATAAAATACTTGCCAATATGTGAAGCCAATACCACAAACATAAGAAAAATCCCCTTTGCAAACACATAGAAGAACTTCAGAATCTGGTCATTAATCTGTCATGAAGTGTCTGATACAATGGCAGCAACAGATACACTGCCAGCATCTTATGCCTGGCAGGGACAAGTCCTTCTCAATGCTAGTTTCAGTTCAGACCTTCTCTGAACTGCAGCTTCATGCCGTAGCCCAGCTCCATCACCAATGTTTGCAGATCTTCTGTGGGTGAAGCCCCGGGGAGAGGCTGTCTGCTGATCCCCTGCCACAGGGCTGGCAGCCCACTCATTCACAGTTGTGGTGCCCTGATGAGAAACCAAGCACAGTTGAGGTTTAGCAGCTGGGTGACAGGTTAATGGCAGCCTGTAAAACTGTTGTCACTACAAATTATCCAGTTATGGACTTTTATTAATCCAGTCATGCAGCAGGAAATCAAGGCACAACTCTCCCACCATCACTAGAGAAGGGAGTTTGAATCAGGTAAGTGCAGGTCTAACAAAGGATCTGCTGAACTTTGTGTCATCCTTCCCATTCACAATTCTACATATAATCCTCCATTAGCTTCTACTTTGGGAAAGGAAGCCTTGAACAATCTGATGGAACAAACAAATTATAACAAGAAATCATCATCTTATTTACCTTAATAGCCCACAGAGGGGCTGTCCTATGTAGAAGTAGGGCTAGCAATTCATGACAGCTATAGGTTTTGTGAATTCATGCTCCTTTAGGTAAGATATGTAGGGTAACAATGACAAACCATCATGCAGTATGGAGTTTGGCTTCCTAGGTGATAGGAGTATCCTCAAAAAGAGGATCTGGCCCATCTAGTTTAGGAGACCTTCCACTATACTGAAAAAGCTCCTAATTTAGGCAATGACTTACATTTAGTGAGATGGTGTGATTATATCTGTTTCTGTATAATATGCTGCTGATTGCTTGCAGTAAATGTCCCCAGATTTCTATGCAAAGCTTTCCCTGGCATGGAGCTTTGCATGAATGATGGATCAGGAGCTGTGTGTAAGTACTGAAAATACCAGCATTTGGTTTTGATCAGTATGATTATCTAAAGAATATAATTGTATGCAGATAATATAATATATTCTCTTGGGTCTGGAACTCCAGGTCTGCACAACCTTAAAGCTGAAAGATATAATAGCATGTCATTATTATTAGTAGATGCAAAATACAGCTGGGTGTCTTTGGTGTTAAGATGATCAGTGATAGGTGTGTTACAATTCTGCTTCTATGAAGATTTTTTATTTTTTCGTAGCTCATTTAAATCCACATGCTGTTACTGCTATTGTTCTGTATACAAATGTTTTTAAGGCATAAACTGGGTTTTTATGTCTGGGTTTTTTTAACCAAAGCCTATTGCTGAAGCATCAGCTTAATGATGAAAAGGAAAGAGCTGACTTTGTTATACTGTAGCTGATATCAGTGAATGTGCAATTCATCAGTTCTAGTTTCACCACAAAATGGTTTACATATGCTGTATGCCCAGATGTCTTAATGTTTTCCAAATCATAATATTTTTCAAATTAAGTGGATATTGTCCTGTGTGTTTTCTACTTTTTACATGTCTATGTACATATATATGTCTGTACAAAGTCATTGGTACAATTTGCAAATTGATCCTTATTTAAATGAGTTCTTTGAATAAGCTTTTTCCAACACTATATATGGTCTATGTAGTCTTAGGGATAAACACAGGAAATGTAGACTAAAACAGGTACAAAGCTACATTTTCATTATTTAACTTTAAAATATATCTAGCATCTCTAGGTATGTGAAAGATGAGAGTTGAGATTGACATGCAAGAGTTGCTTGCGCATACACATTAAAATTTATGGATTAAAACAATAAAAGAAGTACTATATTTGTATTCCAGTGAGAGCATTTGTGTTGCTATCAATGGTTTACTCTAGAATTGTCATATCTGCTGTTACATTTCATCTGAATAAGCATTAAAGTGTTCTTATATTCCATATATTTACCTTAGTCCCATTACTTACAATTAAAATAGCAATGGACCTAATAGTCAAGGTGAGTTCCACCTCCTCCTAATACAGACATGAGTGGCCCTGCAATTGGTGGTAGGATTGAAATATTCAGACTGGGGAACAGATACACGAGGGTTCCTGCTCAAGCACTCCCAGCAGCACATGATGTTTAGAATAGAACCAGGGTATACTTAGAGCTACAGGTAGAGAGAGACTGGAACTATGTTGCAAAATAAATATTCAAATATACAGAGTAGTAATCTCAGCTATTATTGCATCCCTTTAAACTCTAGCTGGAGCATGATTTACCACTGTCCAATAAACTGCAACTCCCTCCTCATGTCTCATATTACATAGACGCTAAACAGTGATTTGAGTTTCAGCCTTGCCGTGTAGATGGCCACCATGATCAAGACCATCCTAGTATCTTTGGAATAACTGACTATAATAAAAAAAGATTTCCCTATTTGTTGGAAAATGCCTTGAGAAGTCATCTCTGTCATTGGAGATGCTAGATTTCATATATAACTAGGAGCTGAAAGAATGGACTATGAATTCAATATTTATTCTAAGCATTCATTTGAAAATGATAATCTTTAGAATAATCTCTTTCACACTCTTAAATACAAGCCTTTATTTTTCTCTTCTGTGACATATTAAAGGACATCAAAGTCAGTTTATTTGCTTAGTGGGTGGGGTAGCAGGGCATCAAATTACCTCAAGGTTGAAATAACCACTAATAGTTACGCTTCTGTTGCTATGTTGAGCCAAATAGAATGCTTTGAAGATGCAGATATGCGTGATACTAAGTTGACTGCAGTCCAGGGATCTTTCAGATTACTCTTTTAGAGTAAAGCAATTTTTAGAGGTGCAGTGAACTATTTGGCATAGAACCAAACTGCTAAACAAGTCTCTGTAGGCCTACATGAAAAATACAGTCTTACCTTCTTGTTTGCTTTCTAGCTTTGCATCTGGCTTGTTTTACCTCACTGTTATGACTATCTGTACCTCCTCTACTTCACATTAGTCTCTTTTTCAGATGACCTGAGAAGTTTGTGTTTCATCAGACTAGTAACTTCTGGAAGTCTAAGATATGGTTGTTGCAAATTCTGGCATTTTTCATAATTCTTCAAAATATCAATTTTATTCATTTAATGTTTTTGTCAATTCCAACAGCAAAAAATCTAATGAGTGCTACAGGGGTAGAGCAAGCCTCTTGCCTGGGGCATTGATTTTCTCTGATGAATTTAAAACAGCTGTGTTGTGTTAAGTAGTTAGTTTGGACTAGCACTTAGCTCTTCATGGAGCTTCCCTTTACCAAGCAAAAATCCATCTTTCAAACTCCACTGCCATCTTTACTTATGTAAATCTTCAAAACACCAGAAGAGTCAGTGTATACTTTAGAATTTCTATTGTGATGGACTTCTCCCTTTTCTAGGCTCTTTCATCTGGCTGCTTGGCCAGCTCCTCAGCACGTGTGGGCAGCCCTTCTTGCAATCCTTCAAGCATGTTCTACAGTCTTGGCAAGGGACAGCATGTTAAGGAGCCCTGAACTGAAGATCAAGCACGTGTTCAAATGAAATCTGAACTGAGATCTTTACAAAACACAGCATCTATTCAGCATCAACTTGATTTCCTCTAGAACTGAACTTCCTTAATGAGGGGCAGGATTCACTCCCTTTCACCTGAAACTCAAAATAACAAGGTCTTTTCCCAGCTTTTAACAAACTTTTCTCCCACTGCTTGCTAGCATGGAAAGAGAGGGAACTACTTTGCATGCTCCTACCTAACAGAGTGACATGAGCTGCATTCACACATAGTCACTGCAGTAGGCTTTTCTATCACATACCTCATTATGGGGACAAAATTCCCCCAGCAGGTGGTTTTCAATATTGTGATATTTTTATTTGTCTTGAGCAATGCGGTTAAAACAGACAGTGCCTCACTCAGGGTCTGCCAGCAGTGCCTGCCTTGGTGCTGCTCTCAGGTGCTGGGCAGATTTTGAGTGAAGACAAGATGGCAGAACTAAAATCCTTGAGTGAGGAATCAAAATTACTCAGACACCTTTTGACTAAGGGCAGTTATGAACATATCACTGCAGATAAGTAGGTGAAATCAAAGTTGTCAGGAGCCCTTTCGAGTCACTAAATTCTGTGGCTTATTGTCAGGCTTTGAAGACCAGGCCTGTATTTGGCAGAGTTTCTCACTTGCTATGTTCCAAAACCCATGTTTTATATTTTCTTTTGCTCTTGTCATTATCAGCTTCCATATTTCTGTTATGATTGACTGTGACTAAGGAGTTTGAAGCAGTATTCCTACTCTGCCTGATAATGATTGTGTAGCCTCCCCAGACAGATGATGGTAGTCACATCATCTAATAGGTCAGATAAGTTTTACTGTTTCTGAAGGGTTTTATTCCTTTCCTTCCATATGCTATCTCCAAAGTTTCTTTATATTTACAGAACGTTTTAGTTGTGATAGCTTTAATGCCTCCAGTGTATTCAAAGAAACCTGCCAATCCGTATTTATCATAATAGGATGAAAAACACTTTAAGCCTTGAAAACCTCACCTTGCAAGCCATTAAACAATGCAGCACCCAGCTTGATCTAGCCCACAACTGGCTTTCTTCAAAACAGAGAATATTCTTCGTATATAATAATGTGATGCTGTCTTCTACTAAAGTTTTTACTGGAGTGATTACAAGTTGAACATGATTTGTGTGGACAGATAGGTGTGGGGTTTTTTGGCCCAGAGCCTTTGTCAAGCTCTCTTTACAGCAAATGGTGTCTATTATCTACTGTAAAATCCTGTTTCAACATCTTTGCACACTGTGTCCTGCCCAGTTATTATAAAACACATACATACACAATGGTAAAAGGTTAAATCATAGCAGGTCTTTCTGCTCCACCCATTACTGTTCTCTAAATTCTACATTGCGTCATTTCTGTGTAGTAACAAGGAATCAGGGTTTAGTAACCTCTTAATGCTGACTGTCTGCACAGCTCTTCCATCTCTAGAACAGTTCAGCTCTGAAGCCCTGATGGAGTTATCAAAATAGCACCCCTTTGTCTGTGAAATGCATACAACAGAGCCTTGCAGACATACTCAAAACTTACCTGCTGGGTCAAGGTCAGCATGAAAGTCAAGGATGACAGCTTCTAGAGACTGTTTTCAGGCACCAAAAATTGGTTTCCTCCTTAACTTTAGATATTTAACTGAGGCATTGTAATTATGATTGTGGTCACACTAGACTTCTTTGTAATCATCACAGGAAGACCAAAATTTGAGTTATTCTCTAAATGTGTCTATTATTTCTGCTATATTGCTTACTGTAAAGAGAACCTAAAGTAACTCTCAGATTTTTCTGACTGATGCCTAAAGTTTTGAGAGAAAAATGTCAGTTCAACAGACAAATGACTGTGTGATTCCGTGTGCAGGTAGAAAATGTTTTTCCATTCCCCCTCTGCTGCTTTAGACCAGGATCACAAATCCACCACCAGCACCACCAGGACACTCTCTTCAGTATGGAGAACATGGAACATTCTCAACATCTGCTCCTGGAGTGCTTGACTGTTTAACAGTTCACTGAGTCAGAGGGAAGCCAGCCCTGCAGGTAATTTGGTGAGCCAAATACTTGATGGTAGCATGGGTTATACAGGTTCAAGACCTTTCATTTGGGTAAATGAAGAACAAATCTCCATCTACTGACTTACAGAAGGGCTAGATAAATGTCTCTGTATGAGAAAAGCTGAGCTGACAGGCACTTAACTCCTGAAAATAATAGAGATTCTTTTTCAGGTTTAGAGGCCATAGGAGAGAGAGTTGGTATCTGGCAGCTCCAGCTTCTAGCACTTATGCCTGTACCAAAAGTGCACGATGAGCGCTTAGGTTAACTTAGGGACTGCTGACCACTATGCAGTAAAAATATCTGATAGGTGTTAAAAAATGAGCCTGGCACCTTGGTCACATCCCTGATGTTCGTTCTATGAAGAATTTATTGCCCTGAGCATCTCCCCACACCTCACACACACAAAAATGCCCCCAACATTACCGCCCTGCATGTGGTTTACATTGTTTATATAGTTGCTCTCTACCTCAAATCAAAATAATGCAGTATAGAAGAGACCTCTGAGAATTAAAGTCTGTAAACTAACCTGGGTAATTTCAGATGGTTTGAGTTAGGCAGCTGTCAGATAGGAGCTGGGTGAATCCCACTGCATCCCTGAAGACACAGAGGGGAAAGGCAAATGCTGAGCTGGAGGCAGGAGGGAGATGACAATTTCTTCACAAGTTTGATGCATCCTTCCCTACTGAGGTCCTATTGTTGGACTTTACTGCAGCTCCTGGGGTATAAATGCTTGGTTTCAAAGCAATATTCTTAAATTAATGTGAATAAACACCTGCTGCAAGTTTTTAAGTGAGACAATAAAGGTCAAAATCAGGAACTTTTAAATGTTTGGTAACTATATCTAACAGCGTCTAGGGAGCCTAGTGACTATAATGAGTCTATAAAACAAGTTAACACCTGCTCCTCACAGTACTGTTAATTAAAATTCAGTAGAGATGCAAGTCATTTTAATGAGTGATGTGTCGCTCCACAGGAGCCAGTCTGGAATGGAGTGTCTGTCTAGACAATGCTGTAATTACCACATTTTGTATCCAGCAAACTGTCTTCCCTGCTCCTCCAGCCTGGGCAGTTGGGTTATTTCCTAAGGTGTGAAGGACAGGATATCAACCATTTAGTCATTATTTGTCCCTAAAGTTCACAGTAGTTTCTAGTTCTGACTAGACAACCTCCAAACAATCTGTGTTTTGGCTGTGGGAAGGTCAATACAGGTGCACTGACCTGCGTGTATCAAGCCCCAAACAACAGCACCACCATCTCAACTGCAGAATATGGTCCTGCAGCTACTGGAAAAGAATCTGTATAGTAGCACAGTCCAATCTTTCACAAGCAAAGTGACTACCATACGCCAGCCAAAGGCAGCACTTGTACACCTAGCAAGACTTCTCTTGTGCTGAAGAGATGCTCCCTGATGTGGATTTGCTACAGTTTCTTCCATTTGAAAACGTAAGACTTAGTCTTGCACTGTCCACCATAAGCAGGTCTCTGCCTCTTCAGTCTTGGGGAAGCTGGGATTGTTCTGCCCCTTCTCATCAATCTGGCCACACATTTTCTGGGATGTTTTTAAGTGAAGACACCACATTATTTGTTGCACAGTTCAAGGTTGTTGTTGCCTCTGCTGAGCAAAGGCTTCCTACACAGAGTGTAGAAAATCTGAGGAGAAAAGTCCTTTGGCACATTTAACAGTTTGACAGTAATTCAGCCACAGTTGCTTAAGTGAAAAGTATGGCTAATGTCCAAGTGTCAGCACACTGCAATATAAAATGAAAGAAAAATCAAGGCTTGATTTACAAGGGCTCTGGTAAAAATGCTATGACACAACACTGGTAGATTTTAAATAGGGATTTGTGTCTTCAAATCTGTCACTAAGTAATAATACTGAGGGACCTAGCCTTATTTTTTTACTTTTAGTTACAGTTGGAATATTTGTGGGCTTTTATCTCACCACACAATAATATTGATGGCAGTACAAACTGAGGTCCAATCTTGGCTTATTCATGGATGATATCTTATTACTTTTGAAGAAAATGTAGATAGCCAACAGAAGTTCTCAGTATCTTTCCAAGTTATTTTGAAGAGATTTAGAAACATTCATTATGAAAGTATGTAAGAAAATGCCTTGTTACAGCCACATATTCAACTGCTATCACTAGGCCTGCTTCTTTGATCCATAAATATTTTGTGACCATCTAGTCAAGAATGCAGATAATGATGCTTCATATTAATGTCCTGCACATAGTTGCAACATGTGGACCAGCTATCTGTTCATGTTTAGACTCCTTTCTCTAACTGTTTACATTTTTATTTGAAAAGATCTCCAAAAAGGGCTTGCAGGTGGCCAGAAAAGGACAAACCTCCAAAGCCCAAAGTCCTTAAGATTTGCTCATGCTTTACTTAGATGCATGCACTTTATGAACATGACTTCATGCAAGGAATTCATGGGTTCTCCTGGCACATCTTGTCAAGTCCTGCAAACAGGTAATTCTCATCCCCTTACAAAAGCATTCTCAGTCTTTTCCTTTTCCTGCCGTTCATTGAATATTCCTTAGTAAAATCTTTCAGCCTTTCTTTTCCACTTTCATCATCTTGCCTTAGTACTCTTAGGGTTCCACCTTTTCTATCTCCCCTTCCCCCTCACTTGTCTATGGACAAGTGACCAACCTAATTTTTCCAATCTCCACACAGCACCTTAACCTGCTGACCTGTGTTCAGTTCTCATCTGGTGAAGCTGAGGACTCTATCAGTTTTATTTTGGACAAGTAGTAAAGGCTTTGTGAGCAAGACAGTGTTGTCTCCATGCTGCAGCTGATTTCAAAAGGATTACGGACTATCTTGTCAGCAAACAGAAGAGGCAAGTTGCCCAATTTTTAGAAGGTCAGATAGAGCACTACAGCCATGTACAATGACCTCTACATCCCAGAAAGTGTAGAGACTCAGCATGCCTACCCTGAGTTGAGACTCCTTGTGTTTGCAACTGGGATCCATTACGTGACTAAAAGCTGATAGAAGGAAAAGTTACGAGAATTCAAAAATTAGGTGGGAATGCCTTTCTGGTTTTTACATTTTCTTACAAGAGTCATCTCTTCCTTTATCTCTTCCTTCATGTACCTCATTTTCTTCTCCAGCAAATGAATTTCATCAAATCTATTTTCACAGAAATGTGTCCTACCTATCCATTTATCTTCCTTGTGCCCCTATAGGCAAAATTACATGATGTATTTACACAGCCACATCTTCCTTTTCAGTTGGTTCCAATACAGGGACAGTGTACTAAAGAAAGGAAAGTTTTGTGTTGTTGAAGTGCAGACCTCTGATTTAAATAGGTGGAGCTGTAACATAGCAGATTCAGGATTTCAGTGAGCAAATTACACCAACTCTCACACTCACACATGCATAAGTGGTCTCAGGAGTCATATTGTAAAGCAGTCTACCCTGTAACACATCACCTTAGCATACAGCTTTAAGTGTCTTAATGCTTACTTCTATAAAAAAGTTGTTTCCATAGCTCCTGGCCACTTTCTGAAAGTCACAGATTCTGCAGCTAGAGAGTAGTTTTACATCTGATTATATTTTTTTAAAAACCAGTTTGCTTATTTTTGTAAGGCAGGTAAATTTAAAGTTAATATACAGCCCCTCTATAGTCACAAATAATATAATGAAACTTTGTCCTCCAATATTGCTGCAGGGATCTGATCCCGTGAACACCTACTGTTAAATTTATATGACGTAAATATAGTCTGATATAGTTTGATTCAGCAGACATTTATTTTTTGGCCTTATTTATACTCTACAGATAGTGTCATTTATTCCTTGAAAGTAGCAACAGGTATAAAATAGAGACCATATGGAATACTTGCAAGCTCTGGGGGCTTTTATAATCAGATTTGAGAATACATTCCTTTCCCTTTTGAATACATATGATTCACTTAACATTTTGCACTTAGGCTTGCCTTCAAGCTATCCTGCATTAGCTTTTGCCATTGCCAGTTTCTATGACAGTACAAGTCATTTTTATTGGTAAAAATAAGTGACCACTATTTACCCTCTGTCTTTAAATTCAGTTTATATTTTTGTTTTGGCTCTGTCAATATATTCTAACACTCAATTTCTACATTCTTAACTCTCGATTTCTGCATTTACCATACGGGAAACATTAATGGAGACCTTAGTGTTGTCTTTGCTAACAGTAGCATCTTCAACCTCAAAGGTAAAAATAAAAATAATACATCAGCTCTTCAAAATCACAGTGATCCAAAACCACAACAAGCTACAATCAAACACAATATATTGAGTTCTCTTTCATATATTTTTGCACCCAAATCACATTCCCAGGCTTCCTCTACTATTGTGAAAGCTTTAATCACGTGTCCATTAAATTGTACTTCAAAGCACAAGCATCAGCAAGTCAGTCTAAAAATGTTCCTGTTGAATCACCTATATTATTGTCCAGCATGCTTTAATATCTTGTATAGCCTGAGGATGAGATAAACAAGAAGTACACAGAGATACTGGATTTGCATGCTAACCAAGTCAGTCTTCTGATAATAAAAATAGAAAGCACCTATTGCTTTCCTCCCCTTTGCTCCGACAGATACTGAAGTGTAACAAGCCTTGGAAAACACAAGATGATAGATATCACAGTATATGTAAAGATACTGATAGTCATTTCTGGAAGACAGGCTAATTTTTCCTTCTTTTTTTTTTTTTTTTGTGTTGGACCAGGCTTGTTGTATATCAACATGATGTTTGTCCAAGTACAAGTGCACTCTCTTGGATTCTCACAGATAACACCCCCAAGAGAGCAGCTGAAGAGGATGTACGTTCCATTAAGGCATAGATAATGTGATGCCTAGCATTGGAAAACAATTCTGAGGAATAATATATAACTTACTCTCAAAGTTCATTATACAAACATATTTCCTAGTTGTCTCTGTAGAAATAGCCATAGATTCAAAAAAACAATAAACAAAACCCAAAAATCTCATTGATGGTAATGAAGTACCTGTCAGGCTCTCACCCACGAGTACTAAGCACAGCTGGGGCAGAGCAATGAGCCAGAGTAAATTCTAATGCAACTTCTGAAGAGAACTAGGAAATAGAAGAAGTTATATTTACACAAATGAAAAATTAAAGGACATAACAGTCCTGCAGGTTGTCCTTCACTACCTAAAAGGCAGGAACATTCTGCATCACAAAATAATTGAATTTTCTGAGCAGTAATGAAGGTTGAAAGCATTTGCTGTGAATGTACTGAAGCTATAGAAGTATGTCCAATTTCTAGATAGAAGTCATTAACTTGGTTCAGAGGGTGTAAATAAATTGTTCTTTCAAGAAGAAAACTTAATAGTGCGTGCACTATTAAAAACCAGATACTTATAGCACCACGGCACTTAATTTTACAGCTGTATTTGTGAGCTCCTTTGCACTTCATCTGGGGAATCTTTCACATACCCTAGGAATTGCAATCAGCAAGAAATCCCAGGCCTCTGGGCAGCAGCCCTGTCTCTGCAGGACAGTGAGGAAAGGCAAAGGGAGTGACAAATTGCCCAACCCCACTCTCAGAGTCAGGATTAACCACTGTACCTTGAAGGGACTGAGACTCTTCCATCAGAGGTGCTGATGTTTTTGGAGTCCTGGCATCACCTGGACCCTGCAGGGCAATGTTGGACCACATACTTCCTGCTCATCTTTCCTAGTAGAGACTACCTGGCTGTATGAGCTCTTGAAAGGGGTTGGGGTGAAGGGTGCCTTGCTCTGCTGTCCAGAATGAATTCCAGGGCATGTTTACTACTGCCCATGCTGTAGTAAGGGATATTGCCCTCTGCTCACAGGACCAGGGGAAAGTGCAGATAGTCAAGCTCCACACTGACCCCATTTTCACTGACGGGCACTGGAGATTTTTGCGGCTGTTGAACTGCTCAAACATCTCAAAACACAAGAGCCAAAAAAGGTTTTCACATAAATAATTATTAGCACAATAGGGAACTACCAGTGGGAAGGGGATAAAAATACAGAAAACATCCCCAAACTTAAACTATTCCATTTTTTCTCCATGGCCTTAACTTCCACATGATTTAGGTCAATGCTATTACAAGGTTGCTGAGATGTCAGACTCCAGCTACTTTGATAACTTGCCAGTTTAGCAGAGTTCAATTAGTTGGGGACAACCTAAACCCTGTAGACTTTGGCATCGTGCCTGCAGCTACATACATTTTAAACCACAACCACCTTTCCTTATGCAACAGTGGATAAATATCACAGCTGCAGGGATATAATAAGGGTAAGGTTTCCAAAGGTGAAAGACTTTCTGTGACAACAGTGCTAAAAGTTTAAGTGGGTTCAAATACCCCAGTGGCAGGCCTAGCCAAAATAAATAAATAAATAAATAATAAAAATAAAAACACCACCAAGAAAAAAACATGTTCAAAAGAGGGAAGGAGGGGATCACTGAGGAGAAGAAATAAGAAGGTGGTTCAGGAAACAGGCAACTGTAACACTGACTTAGCAAGATTTAGTAGGATTCTAAGAAGGATTTGATGTTTATCATCTAACCCAATGAAAAATTTTGAAAGCCTTATAAAACCTGCTAGTGCTAGGCATCCCATAACCATTTGATATTAAAATGGACATTTATGAAGGGACAGATTGCCTTCTTACTAGAGAATTTCTTGCACCTTGATTTTTAAAACCTGCTGTGCTTGTTATCAGTGAAGACATATAATTTTACATGGGCACCTTGGATTACCCAGAATGTAACTGTATGAGGTTTTAATTTTTTTTATCAATCAAAAAGTGCTAAGTGAGAAGGGGGCAAGATGTGAAGCAAGGATTATTGAGACTCTAAAGAAAAAATGCTGAGGCAGAAAAGATCAAATTAATGCACAAAAATAAGCAAGATCATTGAAGCTGGGGAACAAGGTGGGTAATTAATTATTTGAATTTAGAATTTTTTTAATGTCATATAACAAAATAGACCCCTCAATTTTTCCCATCGCCACCACATTGCAGGTAGAAAGCAACTACTTCTGTGGTTGTTGACACAATACCATCCCCTCACTTCTTCCTAAGCTTCCTCCTTTCAAAACTGACCTTGTAGGTAAATTTGCATGTATGAGGCAAGTAGTCTGATGACTGGACCAAATGCTTTTTGAATTAGGCACACATCCATACCTCAATGAAAGAGAAGAAAATAAATAGAGTGCCAGCTTTGTGTTATGAGAGTTAGAGAGTGGATGCTTCTATTTCTATCATTATCCTCACTCAAAGAATAAGTAATTCATTAGAAGTTGAAATAGCAATGAGAAACCATGGACCCAATCATGGTTTTGATGATGATGTGCCATCTGACAACAGAAATAGCTCTCTGAATCTCAGTTCCCTCATCACAGGATGGCAACAGTTCTGTGCGTGTGAATGAATATTATGAGATGTAACAAAATCATTGCTATGAAAGAGTTGTGAAAAGTGTTAACACAAATTAGCGGTTGGAGCAGGAACATGAGTTGCAGACAGCATTGCTCCCAGACGAGCAGTTCCCTTTTCTTTCTCTACCTGTTTGATACCTAAAATTCATTGACCTCCCTGGAAGCGAGCATGCTGCTTCTGTGCACACAGTGAATGTGCATGTGCATGCACACACTCACAGTATCTTATCCTGCTTATCTCAGGAACTTCTGTATAAAGCCTCCACATACAGCAACAAAGTAGTGGTGTTACATCCTCAGGGCAGTCTGATTTAAAACTAATTAAGGAATACCTCCAGACATTCCCTCTCCACCGAAGTCATTTGGATTCTTCCACACATTTGAGCTACTCTTTTCACCAAACTCCACAATTACCTCCTAAAAGTTCTGCAACACCAGCCAGCAGCAGCAACTCTAATCTCACACACTGTATTTACACACTAAAAAAAATAAAATTTTTAAATAATTTTGCTTTAAGTATGAAGAAAAATATTAGGCAAATTTTATGTCAGTGAAAAGTTCCTTTTCTCATTACATCCTGTCTCCAAGAGCATTTCTCATTGTCCTTCAAACAAAACAACCAGGGAAATTGATGGCATAAAGGTGCACTGTTATCAAACACAATTTTACTACTAATTTTAGTTTTTTAGTAGAAGTAAGGTCTGGGTGAAATCAAAAGTCCGGGGCTTCCGGGCGGGGGGGGGGGGGGG
>JAWWEE010000040.1:22067484-22123437 GCA_035221455.1 Xenops minutus | reverse complement strand
TTGATGGCATAAAGGTGCACTTTTATAAAACAAAATTTTACTAATAATTTTAGTTTTTTATTATAATTAAGGTATGGGTTAAATCAAAATTATTAAGGGGATTCCAGCCCCCCCCCCCCCCCCCCATCTTTTACACTAGGCTTTGAAGCCTTTATAGCATTCCCTAGATGCATTTTACTTAATATTGGTATGTTCACTATATGTCTCTGGAGTAACTCTAGAAAATATCCACATTTAGACAGTCCATGTCAGAGAACAGAATTGCCAGCAGCACTTCAGAAGAAACCCATACCTACTCAACATAAATACTAGCAAGTCCAGAACACTGTCTCCAGATTTTTGACCACAGGGAACAGCAGATTCCAAAGTCAGTCTGAGTCCTTTCTTCCTAAGTCCCAGCCTTCTGGCAGCACATCACCAGTAGATGTAGACTGACAGGAGACCTGCTCAGCAATTGCTTCAGCAACTGTCTAGAATTGTGGGCTACAGAAAGCTTAGTTTTCTTCTGGATTCTTTGGCAAGGACAGAAGAAATTGTGAGAAGCCTGCTCTTTCCCAGCCTTCCAGGTCCTACTTCTCCACTTTTTTTTAATATATTCATGCACATAGAATATGTGGTTCTGTATACTGTGTTGTGCACCTATTCTAATGATATCATTAAGGGTTAGTTTTGGAATCATTACAAGTTTGTGAGGTCTCTTTGCTGCCATATCCTTATGGATGCACTTTAATTGCTGTCCTGCTCATTTGTGAACTAGGTCTGAATTAGCAAGCATGTACTTTCAGGCTATAAACACTAAAATGAAAAATACACTGATAACAGCAATAATGTTTAACCTCTGAACAAGAGGCAAAGGGATCTCAGAGGACTGTCTATATGGAAAGGGGCATCTCTGTTTTCCTCTGCTAAGTGCCTTTCTACTACCAGCCTGACCTTATTGAGGTCCTGAGACTTGCCTACAGAGGCATCACCTCCTAGAGAGATACTGCAGTGTGAGGGAGCACTGTACCAAGAGAATAAGGACCCATGGTCTGAAGTTCAGGGTCTCACTGCACATCTCCCCTCATGTCTCTTCTCACTGGGGATACGGTACTCTCACAATTTCCAAGCTGCAAAGGCTCTGTTCAGGTGCCACTGTTTTCCCGACAAGGTTCCAGTTTCTTCAATGCAAAGACTCATCACATCCACAGTTCCCAGAGTGCCACCATGCAGCCAACACTGACGGGGATTGAAAGTATATTTTTTCATTAGAAGTAGAGAATTTGAGTTCGGTCAGCATATATGATAAATGTCATAGCTGAAGGGAAAATCTGATATAGAAAATATGGGAGATTTTTTCTGTTTGGATGGCAGGTTTACCTCTACTTAGTTTTATAAGATAAGGGGATAATGGCTCCATTGTATGTACAGGTGGAATAATGCAGTTTGCTGTCATATTCATGTCTGTTAGGCTTCAGAAGTTCCAGGAGAAGGAAAATGATTTGAAGAAAGCTTTCAAAAGGAGTGACTTTTTTAGCTGCCAATTTTGTAAGAGAAGTTAACTTTGTATGTACTTGCATCTAATAAGATGTCAGATTAGATGCATCTAATCAAGGCAGACCTTGATTATAGTGAAAGGGCTAGCCACTATCTTTTTAAAGAGATAACTGACCTGTCTCTGAAGGCCATTTGTCATGTGATCTGCTTATTCACAATAGAATATATCTTTATATAAGAGTGAATTATATATATTCATAGATATAGATATATACAGAGAGAGATGCAATTGACTCTGTCAAAGTCACATTAATCTTCATTAAATAGTAAATGAATAAATGTCCAGTCAGGAAATACCAATCTTCTTAGACACATTTCTTCTTCTTCTTCTTTTTTTTTTTTTTTTTTTTTTTCTTTTAGCAACAGTTGATTGTCTTCTCTCTAAAATAAAAAATGTGGGCATTTTAGTATGAATAGTAATAGATGGCCCCACCCTGGCCAGAGAAAGTAAGATAAGTGGTAAGTCTAGTTTATCTTCACTGATTTATAATAAATTTTGTTCACTGAGACTTGGCACTTGACCTTGGCTAGGATTCTGCTTTACTGTCTCTGCATCCCACTCATGCTGCTGTCTGTACGTAGTGAATGATCTTCCAGCACAGAAGGCTCTGAAGCACCAGTGAATTAGAATTACAGACTTCAGAAACATTTGGTAAATTTCAATAAATTTTGGTAGATCAGTAAGGTATTTCCAAACTATGTCCCTTTGCAAAGAACATAAGGTGAAAAAATGTTTGCCCTTTCCTTTTTAGTAGCCAACTGACATACATGCAGATGCATAGCTCTAGACTAACAGAAATAGCCCTGTATGTGCTGCCTTTGCCTGTGGAGGAGAGTATTGCTGGAGGGAATGAAGGAGAAAGGTGGTGTAAGTAGCAGGCAGGAAGCTAAGAGGCAGAAGAAGGGAGAAGGGCAGAGCTGGGGGATCTGGCAGGGAACCACGCTGTGACAGCCAGAGAGGACGATGCAGGGGCTATGGGCAGTGGGGGACTGGTTGTACAGGAAACAGATGGGAAGAGAGGCAGATGGGAGATTAGGACTCAAATACATAGTAATCCAAAGTTCATTAAATCAGATGGTCATGGAAAAATGTAGTTTGCTTTCAATCATTCCTAGAGATTCAACTGGATGATCTCAAGAAGTCCCTTACAATTTATATTCTTTTTTGTTTAGCATAAGCACTCCAAATTGCAAATGTTTCACTTTACACAAGTGTATATGATCAAAGGGTTTTGTTAACTAGATAAAGAAGATTGTAACAAACAAATGTACACAAAATCAGATCACAGCACATAGAACCCAGTAGATAGGTCATTTACTTATGGTACTATATATAAAATGCTACAAATAGGATTGGAATTTTTGAAATTTTTCTAATTTAAATCTCACATTGCTATTAGCATATAAGATTCTGTAGCTACTACAGAAAAATTCACATATAAAAATTTAGGACCAAGAGCTCCACATGAACTTTAAAAAATAGAAAAACAAAGAAACAAACAACAACAAAACCAAAACAGACAAACAAGAAACCGCAGAGAAGAACAGAGAAGAACCCTGTTAAAAGAACCTGCAGGAAAAAATAATTTCAGAGTGGATGATGAATGCATAGAGCAGATAAAGGAGCACATATGAAATCCTTGTCTGCTAGACCAGGACTTTGAATTAACTTTAGAAGATGGAGCCAGGAAGCAGCAACGAGGACAAAATGAACCATGTGTCCTGCAATAATTAGATGATTCTCTGACACAGCCCACACATTTTGGCTGGTTCAGGCCTGTTCCATGGCTGGTTCCTGTGTTCCAATGTCCTTCATCCATTTTCCTCACTCTGGACTAAGTTCCTCTGCAACTACAAGCAGATGTTCTCCAGACTAAAATTCAGAACAGAGAAAACAAGTTATATTGGAAGGTTTAAATAGATCATGGGGCCATTAGCAATCTGCCCAGAGCTGGCAACCCTTTAAGAACAGGGAAACAAGCACAAAGTAGGAAGGAAACACAATTTTATAGATCTAAATGTACCACAGCCTGTGCTCTTAAAACATCTCAGCGCATCCATGGGGAAAAATGACAAGGGGAAGAGCACATTTATGTGATTATTTCTCAACATAGTGCACTCTTAAAAATGTACATTTGTTATTGATATTATTTACTGTGCTCTTCACTCGGAGCTATTGTAGGTCATCAAGAGCTATTTCACTCATTTACAACTGCATCGAACCAAGTCTTTACAGATCTGCTATTTTATCCAGATTATTTTTAGTGCAGGTGTTTCACTTGCACAAAGGAAGCAGCAATATATTGTGATCAAAGAGGACTTGAAAGTCCAGAGTGCCAACACCAGCTCTCCATCAAGTGCTAGCTGACTCATTGGCTTTTAATGTGTAACTAACGACTAACAATTAAAGTAGCAGTTGATAAGACCGTCTCATTGAAGTTATCAGGAGTGAACAAATGCTGTCCTAATGCATGCTGATCCTGACGCGGTTAGTTAATACTGCTAAAGCATTAGAAAATTTGAATAAGAAGTGTAGGGAATGTTATGATCTATTAACACCATCTCTCTCATTTCTGTGGATTAAATCACTGCAGACCTAGGGGTTCCTTTGCCTGCGGTTTCACTCTGCCCGGAGCGCCGCTGTACCCTTCGCAGCCGCTTTCGGTGCTTCAGAGCCCAAGAGGCGCGGCCAGGCACGGCGGGGCGGTGCGGTGCGGTGCGGGGCTCTTCGGGGCTGTGCGGTGCGGGGCTGTGCGGTGCAGTGCGGGGTTGTGCGGTGCGGGGCTGTGCGGTGCGGGGCTCAGCCCCCGCCCCGGCCCGCCCCGGCTCCCGGGCGGCCAATGCACGGCTGGGGAGGCAGAGCCGAGGAAGGCGCCGAGGAAAACATCAATCCCAACTTTCTCACCTTGAAAGGGACCAAGCGCTCCCGATGCGTGCCCTCCTGCCGCCCCCCCTGCCAGCCCAGCCTCCCCGGGAGGGCCGTCCGACGGGCCATGCCCGCTCCGCCAGGTGCCCCCTGCCCCACGAGGAGGAGAGACCCGAGTAGGGCGGCGGCCCTGGGGACCGTCCCGCTCGGTCCCCGCTGTCCGGGGGCCGCGGGCAGCAGCGGCTGTGCGGCGGGGCTCGATGCGGCTGCCATGGGGCGCGGGGCTCCCCTCGGACCGTGCCTGCTGCGGGCAGCGCTGCTGCTGCTGCTCGGCCTCTGCCCCGCCGCCGGCAGCAGCTGGATGTGAGTAGCGGGGCGCGGGGTGGCGGTGAGAGGGCTGTCCGCCGGGGACCGTCCCCTCGCGTCCGCCGGGGCCCGGCGCTGACGGGGCGCTGCTTCTGCAGGTGGCTGGGCATCGCCGCCGCCGGCGGGCCGGAGCAGCCGGGCTGCGCCAGCCCTCCGCTGAGCCGCCGGCAGCAGGACCTGTGCGAGCAGAAGCCGGAGCTGGTGCCCGCCATCCGGGAGGGAGCGCGCCTGGGGCTGCAGGAGTGCCGCAGCCAGTTCCGACACGAGCGCTGGGACTGCCGCTCGCCGCCCGCCGCCCGCCGCGGCACCGCCGCCCCCGCCGCCCTCGGGCACCAGCTCAGCAGCGGTGAGTGTCCCCCCGGCGGGCGGGGGGCGCGGGGCTGCCCCGGAGCGCTGGGTTCGCCTGGTGAGGAGCCCCGCGCGGTGGCGGCGGGGACCGCCCGCCCGTCCGTCCGTCCGTCCGTGCCGTCGGCAGAGCCGGGCACAGCCGAGACGGCGGGGCGGGCGGTCACACCTCAGCCGTCCCGGGGGCTGCCGCAGGCACACGAAATGCACTGAGCAGAAGAAACCTGCCCTTGTCTTTCGAATGTTGCTGTTGCTTATTTTAATTTTTGCACAGTACGACCGTGGATGACACTGCCTTTGGGTAGAGCCACTTAAATGTGTTGAAATATTGTTATTCTCGGACTTATGTTGGGTTTATCCCCTTACGTCATAATTACTAAACGAGTGGGGTAATGACATACAGTATTTCAAAAAGGTCAGTTGTTTGCAGGTAAAAAATCTGCTCACGGCACCACATACATTGTGAATTGCTTTAAAATGTATTGTATGTGCTCAGTTACATGGTATTGATCAGCACAGCAAGACCAAAGGTCTTTTTGTTGCATAAACTAATTATGGAATTGCTGAAATTTCCACTGAAATAAGGACACTTTGTTTTTTATTAAATGTCAACACCAAAGGTATCCTGCAAATTAATTTTTAGCACTCTGGTCACTGATTGTGTGATTGATGTGAACTTAAGTACTGTGGCATTTCATTTTGTGTATGTGCAATCTTCACTTTGTACTAAAACAGTGTAAACTCCCCCAAGCATTAGCTATGTAAGCATAAAATGAGCAATAAAAAGTGATTCTGAAAAGGAAAAAAAAAATGGGAGCAGTTTTCCCCCACTCTATGTCTTGTATGTTAGTCCTTCTGCCCAACAGGAAGGATTGTTTCTGAAGACCCACACATGAGTGGCACTAGTCACCCACAAAGTTTCACTAGTGTGTCCTGTGGGAGCCTTTTATGATGGTACCAGCACCACAGACTGCGATGAATAAGAGAAATGAACAGGAACTTTCCTGCCCACAAGCAGGAACCTGGGAGACTGTTTCACAACAGTGAAAATCAGCACAGTGAATCTTTAGCTACATTTACTCATTGATTTTCAGTTTGCTTGGAATATGTCTTGCTTAACACGGTTTAAAGCTACCTGCCACATTATGCTGGAAGTCTCAGGAAATTCGACTGGCTTAAGAATCCCGTACAGGTCCCTCCATGATCCGTCTGAGATATAGTCCAACAATTGTGCTGCTGTCTTTTCCATGGCCAGTTTATTCTAGGAAAAGCACATGGCCTAAATATTCTTGTGGCATCCTTATTTCTGTCTGGTTTAAGATTTCTGGGGCTCTTTGCAACCTTTGTGAATTAGAACATCATCAATGTTTGCTAAATTTAGCATGAGGTAAGTTCTGGCCCTGTACCAAAGTAACCTGGGATTGTGACAGCTTCTCTGAGATTTAAACTAACTTTTTTTTATTCTTCGAATCAATATGAATAGTGAAAAGCAGAGTGGAGAGTAAGGTGGAATGTGATTAGTTTGGGGTTTGATTTTTTTTTTTTAATTTGTTATTATTAAAACTTAATTGACTTGAAGATTTCTGTGGCAAATAAAGTTCCAAATCAGATTTAGAAAGAATTTACCAGAAATTGCATGATACAAGCATATGAAGAGGCCCTGAAGTAATTTTTGGATATGAACATCCCCTGCTTTAAACAAATTAACACTACAGACCAAGCTGGGATGACTTTAAATTTGTAACTGTTCCCTTTTAATAATAGTCTGGCTTGTAAAATTGCTTTCTATAGCCCAGCCAAGAAGGTAATCAGAGGCAGTTAGGAAGTAACATTTCCATGCCTTGCTTTGTAGGCACAAAGGAGACGGCGTTCATCTATGCAGTGACATCGGCGGGGCTCGTGCATTCGGTGACACGATCGTGCAGCGCGGGGAACATGACCGAGTGCTCCTGTGACGTGAGCCTGAGGCACGGTGGCTCAGCCAGCGAGGGCTGGCACTGGGGAGGCTGCTCCGATGATATCCACTATGGAATGTCATTCAGCAGAAAGTTCCTGGATGTGCCTCTGAAGAACATAACGGGCAAGAGTGGCAGCGGACTGGTGGCGATGAACCTGCACAACAATGAGGCTGGGAGACAGGTATGTGTCATCCGGATGTGGCAGCAACTGCTTGTTTGCCTTCATTGACAAAATAGCATCAACCAAAGGAGACTGGTCTTTGTCTGCAGGTATGGTCCCTATATACGGGACCAACAGCAAGAACAGCACTAACATTCACTGAGGCAAGCATGTGCAAACTCATAACTGGTTTTAATTAACTAATCTCCACAGGTTAAGGTAAAAGCTACAAAATAAGACATAGATCTGCAATGCTTAAATAATAAAGTTATCTTAAATAGATATTTGATATTCTTAGCCAATTTGAAATAATCCTGTTAATCAGCATAATACAAGAGGAGTTTTTTCACTGATTATTCTGTTATCATTATGATCTGCATTTTTAATTCAAGATTGAATGAGAAGGCCAACTGGACAAAAGGCCTCATTACTCATCCACAGTCTGGGATGCACACCTGAGAGGACAAGTCTAGCATTGTTTAGAGAGAAAATTAAGAGTTAATATTGTCTTTTAAAACATGAGATAGAAATGACACCTCTATTTTAAAGTAGCTCATTGGTTAGGACATGTGCCAAAGAAGTGAGAGGAGACTGGCTTTGGATAACTTTTTGCCAGCCCAAAGAACTTCAGACCCAGGGCTGTGCAGGAAATGTGTGTGTGCGGGTGTGCAACATCAGGTTCTCCTGTTCTGTCCTGCAGAGGATGAAAAACAGGGACAGAAACAACCTATACAGGGACATGTGAGCCTGTAATCTAGTGCTTGGAGTTTACGTCTCGAATGACAGAGACTTGGATTGTGGTTCCTGCTTTAAAATTACTTTCTCTGCTTTACCTTGGAGTTTTAAATTTCATCTTTAATGGGTCTCTCTGGGTCCGTAATACTTTAAATTTGTTCTGCTCAGTGACACAGCTATAACTAGAGGAAAAAAAAAAAGAACTTCTGGTTTTAACCACACTTATTGGTGGACTCCACTGTAACTCACTAATTTCCTGTAGCCAGAAGCAGGATCAATGGCTTTTCCTGAAAGTAACTTTCCTATCTGCCACAGATAAGGAACAGCTGTAGTAAGCCATCATAAGAGCCATGGTGGTATAATTGAAAACTATTTTAATTTAAACTAAGTTATACAGGTAATATATGTTATTTCATTTAAGCTATATAATTGGAAAACCAGAAAAGGTTTTCAGGTCCCTTCCAACCCAAACCATTCTATGGGCCCTTTTCATAATTGAAGTAGAAGAAGCAAACTTTAAACCTACGTAGATGTTGAGAACACTTACTGTGAGTTTAATTAGATGCTAGTCAGCTAAATTATCTCCAAGGAGGGTGATTGGTATCTTGTAGTAGGAGATGTTAATAAGAAGAACACAAGATTAAATGATTATTTTCTTAGGGAAAGAGCAAAGGGTTGTTTCTCATGTTTGAAGAGAGAGATGGTTAAGGAAGGAGATCATAATTTCCATAAAATGGTCTCTCTTAATTTCATTATTTTTAATACACAGTACAATGAGTTTTTATTTTATTACTCATGTTTGTCATCAGAGAGTGCCATTGTCTCAGCTTACAGTGACAGAAGTGTAGGGAAAAAGACTGCAAGGCTCCAGAGGAACTTCAAAGAGAAAGAGAACTGTGATTTCTGTGGTTAGGTGTCAGGTCTTCTTTTTGATGCCCTATTATCTTGTCTGCCTTTAGCTTTATATTAGCAGCAGCAGTAGTTTGCTGTCCTTTTTTTGTCCTTTTGCTTGTGGTTCCCATACAATCCTTGTGCTCATCATTCATTGCTGCAGGTGGGCCTGGAGAACTGTCTGGCATCTTGCACTGTGAACTGTGCCAAGGAATTGTTCATCTTTAAACACAGACACATACACACATAGATCCTGGAAGAGAAACTTCTCTTTTGGTGTTGCTTTCTTTACAGCTGGATCAGTTCCCAGATCTCACCTATAGTGGTCACACAGACAGTTGGGACATCTGTGTCATGGGCATGGGATTGACTAGCAAAGGGGACAAGTGTACTCAGCCAAAGAGAACATGTTTACAAATGGTGAACTAAAGCTACAATGTGGTGGAGGATCTAATTAAGTGAGCCTTCATTTTCCATGAATAGTGTTTTTGACAGGATCCAAGTTTTGTATGTTGGCTATATGTGTAAAATACAGTAGATTGTGGGTCCAAATCAATAATGACCTGCAACTGCAGTATTTTCTATTATTATTCATGTTGAGTGTTATCTCTTACTATACATACCTGCATGCAACCAGAGTTTTAGACTAGACTGACGGTCTCTGGGAATGTGGTAGAATCTAGCCAAGCAGAACCTGTTAGATACTGAGGACCCTTCAGGGTGTTGTGATTTAACCACAGATGCTTGCTCACATCCCCTGCACCCTCCTCCTTCATGCAGTGTGATGGGGAGAAGGTCTGGGGCGGGGAGGAGGAAGGGAAAACTAGTAGTTTGAGATAAGAAGCATTTAATAATTGAAGAGAGAAATAAGTGATGCACAATACAATTGCTCACCACCTGCTGATTGATGCCCAGTCTGTCCCCCAGCATGGATAGACCCCTCCTGACCGAGTCACCCTAGTTTATATACTGGGCATGGTGTTCTGTGATGTGGAAAATACCCCTTTGCCTCATTCAGGCAAGCTTTCCTGGCCATGCTCCCTCACAGTTCTTTGTGCAGCTCTTCACTGGCAGAGCACAGGACACTGAAAAGTCCTTGGTTTAGGGTAGGCACTATGTAGCAACAAGTAAACTGCCAGTGTGTTATCCACATTATTCTCATACTAAATCCAAAACAGAGCTTTGTGTCAGCTAACAAGAAGAAAATTAACTCTAGCCCAGCTGAAACCAGGACATGGTTCAGTTTTTTCACAATACTGAGCTCTCCAAAAAGGTTTCTCAAAGTACCCTGTCCCAGGCTTATTTGGTGCACATGACACATGCATTCATTCCTTTTCCAAGGCACTGAGGTTTTTTTTTTTCTTAAGAAAAACAAAATTTGCTGCAAGCCCAAAAGACCAGAAGGCCCTTATTCCACTGATGTTGTATCAGTAGTGTATTTGTTGTCCATTATCTTGAAAGAAAATATGAAGAGTATTTAGGCAACTGTCATGCATAAATATTTTGTAATTTAATGGCAAACAGTAGGATAAAGCAAATATTTTGGACCACTGTCCAAAATGAAAGAATGTTTACTGTCAGTACTTGGGATTTCTAGCAGCAATATTATCTGAAGTAAAGTTTAGCATAACTCTTCCTTTTTGTATTTTCAAATCCTTAACTAGGAGATGCTGGAAAATGTTGACCTTTGTGTTTTGGGGCTTATGAAATGGATGTTTTGATACCTTATGACTTTTTGTAATAAATACAATCATGTTCCTGGCTCAGT
The DNA here is from genome assembly GCA_035221455.1 of Xenops minutus. Lineage (NCBI taxonomy): Eukaryota > Metazoa > Chordata > Aves > Passeriformes > Furnariidae > Xenops > Xenops minutus. Next base: position 22,112,812 of record JAWWEE010000040.1, on the reverse strand, counting down.
GTCTTGCAAGAGCAGTCTTCCAGGGACAATACTTTGTGTTTTTTTGGAGTTAGTAATTGAAGTGGTATGTAGAGAATTCTCTTATTTCTCTCCTGTTTCTGTACAATATGCTATTTTACACATCTACATCTCATAGTTATCATATCAACGTACATCAGTTCTAAAACTGTGATTATCCTTTGAGTTATCCACTACCCTGACTCTCAGAAGATCCAGATTGCATTCCTTATTCTTCCACAAGATAAATGTTCATCATCTTTTAGCACTGCAACCAGTGGCTGAAATTGGGCTGTTTGATTACAGGCATTGGTTCTTGTTACAAAGCAAGTACTGGCACTCCTCGTCTCAGAGCTGAGAACAGTTCCTGAAAACATAAAGCTTAGCTTGGAGATACTAAGCATTAATTGGGATTAAGGGGTATGCAAACTGTGATTCCATTGACAGTCTGCTGCGAACCCATCTCTGCTTTCTGCCCATCTGCCTGTTCTAGCGGCAGATTCCCACCCCATGCCACTCCCTCTGTCATTTACACTGGATCAGTCAAAGAAACCCACTTTAAAAATGATCTTTCCATCAGGTTAATTTTTAACACAGACCAGTGTTCAGCCCTGTTCATCACTTAACCCTGCACTCTTCTTGTACTCATACCACCAAGGCTGAGGGCAGTGAATGGCAGTAAGGGCAAGAGGAACTGCTCAGGTGGGCTTGTGGCTGATCACAACACCTGTGGATCCAGTTCCATTCCACACCAATCATTTCTCGCAAGCTGTCACTCATTTTCATGTCCAGCCTAAGAAAACCTATCCCAGTTTGCTCAGAATGACACATCTATCCATTATGTTTCTGTAACAGTGCTCCTCTGAAGCTCCATATGAAATTTTGTGTCTTAGGGAGAATCCTCTCCCAATTTCATGAATAACTGAACAGATTCATGATATGATTCTAAAGTTGAAATCAAACACTGGTCATGGAGTCAGTCTGGAAGTCATGGTCCTGGTAACTCCGTGCACTGCTGAGGCACAGGTATGTGCTACAGCTGTGTCCCACCAGAAGGCCACATTGGCTCTGTAGGCACCATCTCAGGTTTGCTTGCAAAAAAAACATCAGGAGAAGACGTCTGGACCCTAATTTCTGCCAGATATTCAATTATAGGAGTTTGTTCATTAAAGTTGACATGGAAGACTGAGATCCAGTAGGACGTCCTGTGATGAGACAAAGCAAGATGTCACCTCCCTGTGCTGGCAGTAGAGGCAACCCAAAATACATTGGAGTCCAACCAGAAAACTTGCCCATCCTAGCACCTGGGAAGCAATAGCCCGGGGTCATGCTCTGTTGTAATGACATCATAAATCATTCTAAACCAGAGTGCATCAAAGCTTCATGTGAGAATACTGAGCCACACAGAATAACTGCTCTGGATATTCTCAGTCCTTTCACACCGAATCACATTTGTAGTTCTTGCATTTATCTGATCATCCATACACTGCTAATGCATGCTGCATTTTTATATTTTGATATCAATCTGAGACTCCAACATCAGTTTCTGCTCCTGTTTAGAAATTCTGTCTTCCTTTACTTTTCTTCAGTTTATCCTTAGAGAAAGACTCTGAGTGTAATCTGCTGGGCTACCTGCCCACATGGGAGTAACTCACCCTTAGCAGTTAGCAGACTTGTCCAGTGCTTCCTCTGACAATTTCTGGATACTTATGCCCTTAGTAACTATCATATCATAGTGATGTGAAAACAAGAATTATGTCTGTATCCTTATAAATCTCGTAGCACAATATGAGTTCCAAATACTTTGAGATTCTAATTACTTGATGAAAAGAACTAATCATTCAAAATTGGAAAAATACTATTAAATCCTCTCTGTTTGCAAATTGTTAGTAAAATTTATCTTTTGATATATGTTTCTCTTTTCCTTGACATTTTTATTACATCATCTGTACTCTAACAAAGACTTTCTGTCCTTGGATCTTAAATTCTCATCTGCCTCAATCACTGTTATATCTTAATGATGGATATTCTGACTACCCAGTGATTTCCTTATTGACAGATTCTTGAGATATGAGTACAAGGTCGTCTGTCTATTAACAGAAACTAGCCGGTGTAGAAGAGATGATAAGTATCCACCAGAATTATCTGTCAGTTAATTTGCTGTGTAAAGATTCTGTGTGTTTCGGGGTGGGACTTTGCTTGTTGCAATGTTTGTATTTCTTCTGGTAGAACAGAAAAATCTCCAATCCCCGAAGTTGGCCACAGCATCTGGAAGTATCTCCTGTACTGGTGCACCACTTCACCAAGTTTGGTTTGCAAAAAACCAACTTTGGTCTGCAAATGTCTGTTCTAGGTCAGGGCATACACCTGCTCTTTCTTGATAATGTTTTTATTTAATGCCTTGTGTATTTGGCTTCTATAATAACCTCCACCAACAAATAGGTCCTGTTCATTCACCAAAGATGTGACTCCAAATACACTTTGGTTGTGTATTTTTAATGTTTGTAGAGTTATATGCAAATACCAAATCAGGCTTGTGTCAATCCCTTTGGGGAAGACTGTTCCAGGAGGCTTCAATGCCCACTGATATCAGTGGAATAATCATGCTTGACTCAGCCCAAGCTTCAGTGACTGCATTCATCATGATGAAAAATTCCAGTTTATCACATAGGTTAGAAACAGCTGATTTTATTTGCCCCATGGCTTTACTAACTCTGGAACTTTGAGGATGTCATTTGTACTGCCTGTGCTACAGACTCTGGGACTTGAGCTTATTTCTGGTCCTGCATGGGGCCAGTGGGGCTCAGTAGAATTTCAGGTCTCTTGATCTTACTGCAGAATCAAGGCTGAGGAACTGGTACAAATTAAACTACTTTCTCAGGGGAAACCAGAGGAGGATGTTAGATTTGTCTTCTGCTTTTTAATTCAGTTTGAGAAAGATCACAGATTGACAGCAGTTAATATTTGTGGAGGCTGTGGAGTAAAGTGAAGGTTTATGATGAAATTTAATAAACATCATGTAGTTGGGATGTTAGGTTTTTTGTCCTCTCCATTTTTTGGTAAATAGTGATTCCTCCACAGAGGAGTAATTTGAATTTGTATTGGCCTTGCTACATGAGAAGTTTCAAGATAAATTTACTATGATTTAATTTAAAATTCACACTTACTGTTAAATTTTCCAATTGCCTTGATTGTGGAAATGGGGGAGGCAAGGTTAGTAAATAAAAGATGGCAACATGGATTTCCACATCATTAACCAGGCATTACAGGATGGCTCCAGAAAGTATATTAATTGAAATGTAAAACAAAACAAAAATTTTCATGGTCCTTGTGCTGCATCTGTGAATGTGTGATTTTTTTCAGTGCACTTTTCCAAACTCTAATGTGAGATGTTTCACAAAACTAATTGTCTAATTTTTTACTATGACTATTAGATACTGGAGAAGGAAGTATTATATTGATTGTTTGCTGAGTATTTGAATCATAATCTCAGATAAAGAAAGTTACTGCTTGTTTGCAGATTCCAGCTTTTTGAGGCTTGGCCTTCTATAAACTAAACCAAAATTCTTTCCGGTGTGTCACAAAAGCTTAACACAGGCTTCAGATTCCCATTGTTGGTCAGACAGTTATTGTTCAGCCCAACCCTTGGTTCTGCATGGGCATGGAAAAGTAGCTCATCCAAGAGTAATTTAGTGTTGGCAATAACTGTGGAAACTTTGCTAAAACATTGCAAATTATAAAAGTAATATGAATGCAACTATTGCTAATTGTGTTAAATAGAGCCATTATGAAACTGAAAACACTAGAAACCCATGCTAGTACTAGTATGCCTAAATTACAAGAACAGGGCTTGATCCTGTGAGAAGCATCTGAGATTTACTCTGGAATACCTGAGTTGAAGACACTTCTCCTGAGCCATGGTGGATCCTTTGACAGACTTTCTGTGAAGCTCAGAAAGGTGGGTATCCTCCTGCTCAGAAGTCTGCCCTGAGGTGCCTCCGGGCTGCATGCCGTGCTGTTTTGGGTGCTGAGCCAAACTGGTTGCCCAGGTGCTGTTGTGCGACCTCAGCCATTCCCATTGCCTTCGTTAGAGACTGGGTTGTGAATGTTTAGTGATCTTGGTGGTAGCTGCAAGGCACCCTTAAAAGGCAACATAACTGGGCACTTCCCTGCCCAGTGAGTGTCTTCCAGCATGGGAAGGGTGCTTTGACCTGCCCTTTCCCTACTTTCCTTTTCTGCTACTCCCCACCAGAGCCATTCGCATTCCAGTGGTGGGAAGAGCGACACAGAACATGTAATTTCAGGTATTTAGAATCCTTCAGAATGAAAAGCCATCCAGAAATCACAGCTTTCATTGTTGTGATTAGATATTCCTACACTATGGCCATTGCCAAGTACAAATGCAGAGCACTTCTGAAGATCAGGCTTCTCACAGGGAGGGAGTGGAGTTGGAAACCTGGTTCCTAACATGTATCCTCCTGTGCTCTGACCTCCCCATCACTGAAATGACAATGGCAGATGTAATATTAAATACTAAATATTAACTATTACATATTTTTAAGCCCTTTGTTAATCATTCAGACAGCATTCCCTATGAACAAAAGACCCCATGCAAATGTTGTTCTCCCTTTGCAGGCTGTAGCAAAGCTGATGTCTGTGGATTGTCGTTGTCATGGTGTTTCCGGCTCCTGTGCTGTGAAAACCTGTTGGAAAACAATGTCCTCCTTTGAAAAGATTGGCCGTTTTTTAAAGGATAGGTACGAAAACAGCATACAAATATCAGACAGACTGAAAAAAAAGCTGCGCAGGAAAGAGAAAAGCCAGAGAAAAATACCCATTGGGAAAGAGGACCTGCTGTATGTGAACAAATCACCCAATTACTGTGTTGAAGATCTAAAGTTGGGGATCCCTGGGACTCAGGGAAGAGAATGCAACCGCACCTCACAGGGACCTGACGGCTGTAACCTCCTCTGCTGTGGGCGTGGGTACAACACCCACGTTGTCAGGCACGTGGAAAGGTGTGAGTGCAAGTTTGTCTGGTGCTGCTACGTGCGCTGCAGGAGGTGTGAGACCATGACCGATGTACACACCTGCAAGTAAGATTAAGTACAGAAAACACAGCCAAGCCATCCTGCCCTGTTTGGTGCACACAGCTGCCACAGGCAGCAATGCCTGTTACTATGTGGGATTTCAGGGGGATCAGCCTCGGAGTGGAATGGGTGCTGCCAAACAATGGGTGGTCCAAGCATGCGGTGACTGAAAGAACAACTGGGTGAACATCAGAATGCAAGCAGGGACAGCTTAAACACCAAAAAAGGACTCCTGATGACACATTTGAGCATGTTGCTCCATGAGGGGGGATAGACGCCAAACTTTATACACCAAAGTCTTAAATAGCCACAACATCCTGAAGATCCATATGGTGGGCAAGTATAGTGGAGAAATCTCAATATCTCATTAGCCAGACACTGAAGAGTTAAGGCATCATGTAAGATACTTTAGATATAATCCTTATGTCTGTGTTTTTAAAACTGGGACTAGATGGATCCACTAGATGGTTCACTTCTGCAGACCTCAGAAAAAAAAAGGATAGGAGAAGTGTTCTGCTGTTGACCACTAAGCGTTGGCTTTGCAGCCATTCTGCATAATATGTAGAAAAGCATCTGGTACTGAGAACGTGCATGACTGCAGAGAGCTCAGCACTGCCTGGCTGGAAGAGCAGGGACTGCTTGCATGGGACAAGCTGAGCCCAGAGTAGAGAAGCAGGAGCACAGCTTGCAGTGTACCAAATAGCAACCTCAGGATTTTTTAACAGCTTGTCCTTCAAATGCACAAGGGACAGGTCTGAGGAGGGACAGAAATACAGTCTGGTATTTGAAGGAAGTAAAAACCCTTGCAGGCATTTCCTCAGTATCTAAGCACATATTTTGCAAGTCAGCCAGTCATCACCCCACTGTTGAATTCTGTGCAATAACCTGCCATGTTCAACCATCTCACTGGTGGTTCACCATTTTCAAAATTAACCATGTGAAACTCAGCCCAAAGAAATCTGCCATAAAGCAAAAGATTTTTTTTAAATGTGTTTTCTTTGTAGAAGCAGCATCTAGAATTTTTCATTAGGTTGCATCCTCAAAAAATTCAATGTACAATGTCATTTATGGATTTGCTCATACCACTAAAATATTTAAACTGTTATGATAACATTTTCTCCCCTTCCATATGGTGGCTTAATTTTATTTTACATCTGTGAAGGATTGTTTATTTTCATGCAGTGATTTAATGCCTGGCTTAAAAAGCAGCATGTGAAAGGATTACTGTTGTTTAATTGTGCAAAGACCTATTTTTGATAAGAAAGTTTATATTTTGTAAATATTTAAATTATGCAAGCTGTGCAAAAGGTTTCCAGAACTAATATGATAAGTCTACAGCCATTGATATTTGTTGGTTAGATATTTGTTAATATTCTAGTAGCCTTTAATTGATTTTTATTTGCATGTGCTGGGAGAAATTAGTCAGAGAATTACATTTTTTTTTTTTTTTTACCATCAGAGTGCTTATAACTATTGCAGTTCATACACACTGATGAGAAACACCTACTATGATTTTCTAAATGATCAGTTTATTAGTATTCCAAATACGTTCTTTTTTATTATTATTCTTTTAAATGCATTTTACAAACACCAAAATTCCAGCTCCAGCAGAAAGTGCAGAACTCCCACTGACATCAAGGGGACTTGCAGGGGTTTGCAATTCCTTAACTTCTTCCACACTAACAATTTAGAAAGAAATCATCTTGGACAGTTTGGTTGAGGCTTTCAAAGTTACTTTGAAGAATTCATTTCCGAGTTGTCAATTATTTTCCCATGAAAGATGGTGACCAGATTTGCTGTCACTATTGGATGTGCAGGTCAGGAAGAAGGAAACAAAATCTTCTGTGTTGTGGTATTTCACTGCCTTATGTGGATTATTTTAGGCACATCAGTTCAGCAACAATGAAGTCCTTTATCTGCTGTTTCTTTTTGGACCTTTACTCCACATTTGGCCAGTCTGTCTCCATTGGCTGAGCCAGATGGCCTAAGGCCACAAAATCTGCTGTCTGTGAGAAGGGTGCTCAGCCTGCCAGTCACTGTTAACACCCTCTTTGAAAACTTGGATGGAGAGTACACACCCTGTTGGAAGACTCCAAAGAGAGAGTTGTGAGCCCTAGGTTGTTCCCATCTCCCAGCAATGAAAGTAAACACACAGGCTCCTCAGGCTGTGCCACAGCACCCGTTGGCAACATGGATGGGAGATGATACTGGTCTCTGTTGATACGAAGGTGTGGTAGAGATTGCCTTTCTCTTGTGTTCTGCCCCATGTCAAGTTGCTGTCAGAGGCAAGTGCTTTGGTGTCCTACCTGAGCCTTCTCCCAGTGGTACTGAGTTCACTGTTGAGATCACCACTCATGTTATATGAGACTCCACCTCATGGGAATTCAATGTGAAGACCATAATCCTTACTGAAGCAGCCTTGACCAGTGTTTCAAAACAGCTTTATCTTTTATTTGACCTAAAGTTTCTTGCATGCCTGATCTGTAAAGTACAGAAAATTGCCAGAGTACTTCTCAGTCTTAACTGCTGGCAGGATTGGAAAAGGGGAGGAAATGATCCTGGACCTCTGGGCCTGAGGCCAGCTTCAGAGATTTGCCCAGGAGGGGCAAACCTCAGAAGGATGTCTCTGTGGGTTTGAAGGAGAAGGGCACTGATGTTGGCATTGCACAGAACTATGGGGCAACAATGGTATGCACCCATTGCAGTCAGGGTGTCTCTTGCTTGCTTGGCTATTCAGTATTGGATGCTGCATTATTTTTAACAGTCATCCAGTTAAAAAAAAAAAAACACCAAAACAAACAAAACACCAACCAAACCAAACCAAACCAAACCAAACCAACAAAAAACTCCAAACAAAAATAAACCCCAAACCAACAAAAAACTGCAAACCTTTTTGTTCTTAAGTGTTAATAAAAGATTTTTTCCTGGTTTTCTTGGGGTAAGAGTTTCTTTTTTCAAAGAATTTCAACAGACAATAAAGAGAAATGGCAACATGTAGAGTTTATGAAAGCTTCGATGGCTGAGCAAACAAGCTAACAAGGGTTTGGAGCTTCACTGGCAGAAAAGGAATCCATCTTGCCTCTAAGAAGCTGAGGGAGAATTTGATGGGAGGTGGTGTTGCCCTTTCTGCAGTGAGAGTAGAGCATTTGTGAGGCCAAGCACATATCATCTGAGAGGCTGCTGCTCTCTCTCTCTTGCAGTGCTAACATGGAGGGCTTGGTGTGGGAAGCAGAATCAAAGCTGAGCGTCCTGAGGAGACTGGAGCATGAGCTCATCTCTGTACCTATCACAGTTTAAATTTAAGTTAAGCTCCATTGTAACGTACCTCAGTTACATCCACAGAACTAGTTCTGGATGGGCAGTATCTGTAAAAGCAACTTTGGGCAGGACTGGGACGTGAACATTGTTTTGTAGTAGCATTGGGGCTAAAGAAGTTAGCTGACATCTACTGCACTATTTATTCCACAAAACTGCCTTTACTCCTTCCATACTCTGGAAAAGCTCTCCTTGCAGGAGAGCAAGAGACAACCATCTGTAAGACAGCATGCCTCCTCTTTCAAAGAGGACCCTATGTATGACATATGTGGTTCAGCTACTTTTGTGGACATATAGCACTGGGATGAATTTAACTCACTCAGTTTAATATGGTGGGGGTTTTTTTCCCCTATGCTGACACTGGAGGATGAAGATTGTTGACTTTGAAAGTACAGCCTTATAATACTCTTGTACAGTTTTGCAATAATACATACTTTCTGTTTGAAAGTAGCTGCATGTGTTTAGAAAAAAAAAAAAATCAGAAGGGAATATGGGGAAAAGGTCTTCTCTCAGTCCTATTCCCATACAGTGTCCTTTTATGCATGGAGCAGCAGTTTGAGAAAAGTAGCAAATCTATGGAAAATGCCACAAGTTAACTTTTTGAAGAAAGAATAATTGTCACTTCTTCTGAAAGTGAAAATTATGTTTGCTATTTTGAACACAGAAATGCATGTGCACTAGCTGCACATTTTAAGAGCAAAGTTGTGTTGGTGACTAAAGTGCTGACATACTCTGAGGAGTTACTGCAGGAGTACAGCTGGTCATTTTGTCAATATGCCAGCCTGTGTGTGCATCGCCAACCAAAATACACTGCCTTGTCTTTGCCTGTTGGAGATCCCTTGTCAAAGGATGTGTAGTAAATGGAGGTTGTCTCCATTACTTTCAAAACATCTCTGTGCTGGGCAGCACTTTTTAGTAAATTACAAGTATGTGAAATGTATATGTAAAGTAAACAGTAACAATTATCATTGCACATTCAGACGAAATGATGTTAAAAGGACATCCACTTTGGCTGAGGTTTCTGGTGGAGCTGAGATACTTGATTTCATTGAAGGATGAGGTTTCACAAGATGGCAAACAACTTTAAAGTGGTAAAGTGCTGAACCCATACCAACTGCGTTCAGCCTGATGGCTAAAATTTATTAAAAACATGTAAAAGGATCATCCCATTGTGGCAGACTTCATGCCAAATGAGGCACTATTCATCTAAGCCCTCTCTTTTAGGTAACTATCATAAAGGGATATCATGAAGTATCATTGTCAAAAAAAATGTTATTTTTTTCTAGAGAACCTACCAAAAATGTTATCTGTGAATCCTCTTTTGACTGTATCCCATCTGTCCTGCCAGGTGATCTGGAGTGCCCAGATTCAGCAGGAGTAGTAAGGGTGAATGTGGCATGATGACTTAATTTTTAATTTTATACAAGAATATGCAATAACAACTTTTAGGATTTTACAGATTCTCACAATTTTTACTTTTAGTGAAGTGGCATGGGCAGACAATAGCTAATTGAGACAATAACTGAGAAACAGCTTCATACCTTTATGTCCAATAAGCATCACTAAAAAGGGTAGCAGTAGTATTCTGGCTATAAATAGGAAACTGGAGGAATCGCTCAAAATCATGTGCAAAAACAGTGGCAAACCTAGATTTGAAAATAATTAAATAAATTAAGCCCAAACCAATGTAATGCTTTGGCTGCCTGCTCACTGCATTTGTTTCTCAGCCCATGTAGTTAGAAAACTAGTGGCTTGCTAGTTAGGACTGTACAGTGACTATCCAAGTGTTGACCACTGGGCAAGTCCTGGTGCAGAGCCAAGCAGAGTTTTTCAAGTACAGGCAAAGACTAAAATAATTAGCTGGCTACTGCATTTCCCAGACTTGGCCTTCTGTGATTTGTATTTCTGGAAGTCAAATATACTTTTTCCCCCCCCACAAATGACAATTCATCCTGAAGGGAGTTGCCTTTATGTGATCTTCACATTAATGCTGTAGATAATTAATTATAAAATACCCATGTCTGTCCCAGGATCTGCTGTCAAACTGGATCAACAACTGTGTAATTTCACTGGTTAAGTGTTAAATAAGTAATGGTTTACTCAGCAGCGAATGAAATGCAAAGTAATCCTCTCTGGCCCGTGTGTCATCTCTGCAGAGGCAGAAGTGTGGTGGCAGATAGGAACACAAGACTGAAATTAATTTCACAGCTAGCAGAGAAAAATGACTGGTGATCCCTCTGGCTCAGGCTGGAATTTGAATGCCAGGGGTGACTGTAAATGGATGGCCTTCAGTGGAGGAGAGCTGTACCTTTGCACAGCAAAGAGGTGTAACAAATAAAGCATTTAGGAGAGTACACATGTGGAGTTTAGAGACACTAATTGAACAGGAGAACGACAGAGTGATTCATTGCAGGGTCGTGTCACATGCCTTGAGAAACCTTCTGCTGAACCTCTGCCTGGTAGGATGAATACAGCTTGTCATGGGCTGAAAGATCAGAGCCCGTCTCAGGGTTTGGCCGTTTCCTTTCCCTCTCAGCCTTGCTATGTTTATTACTATAGAGTGTATTTTAAAAGACTGGCACGTTTTTCTTCTTAATACTTCAAGAACCAACAGCTCACCATCCTTTTTTTTATTGTATATATATTTAAATATCAAGTTACTTGTGTATCTGGATGCCTTAAGTAAAAAGCTGAATCTTTTGATTTGGTAATACTTCCATAATCATTTTCTGCAAAGCCCTGAAAATTTAGATTTGATTGTGGGACAGAGTAAAACACATTTCATGAACATTTCTGTTTTCTAGAGAAGAATCACAACATTGTACTGGGGGTTAAAAAACATACTGCAATATTATTTCTGTGGATGATGATTTACCATCTGTGCTGAAAGGTACATTGTGCTTCATGTCAGTAGCACAAGCTAAAAAAATGTCTCGTTCTTTAGCATGGGCCAATTTGGTCCATAATCTAAGAAGTTAATTTGATACTCCATTATGTCTCAGTATGTGCTAAATCACATTTTGACATTAAACATACTGAGTTTTTAGAGAACTATTAAGAGAATCAACATGCAGAGGAACACAACAGCAAGATACTACTCAATTCCAGTTTAAGATGCACCACTTTTTAAATTATTATTTTTTAATAATCTGGCTTGTTAGTGCTGACCATGCAAATGGGAGCAAAACCAAAAGTTACCTGAGACTTTAAGAACTAAGTTGTTAAGTTTCGTACATGCCGATTTTGGAGCTGTAGGCTGTAGTTTTATGGCAGGCTGGGTTTGCCTGCCAGGCTGGCTGAGCTCAGGCTCCCTCCTCCATTTTCTGACCCTAGCTCATGTATTGGTTTAACAATATGGTTCACGGAAACGCTCCACAAACAATAGATTTGGCTCAGTTTGGAGAAGAAAGCTGCAGGAAGGGCGTGGCAGTAAGAACTCACAGAGGTGCCCAGGAGTAGTAACTCTTTGACTGTGCTACTAGCATTACAATATTGTCCAGTTATGGTTTCATACTTCATGCGCATTGAAAACTCCTGGGTTTTAAACCAAAACCAACCAACAAAACCAAAACCCACACAGCTTGCTGAATGCAGAGAATGACAGAAGTTCTGCAAACAAGCAGCTAGCAAAATGAATCTACTTCAGGGATTTCTATGCAAGAAATTTAGGTAGAACCATACTTTTAGAATAACCCAATTCTAAAACCACCTCCTGCAGAATTTTTGTGATCCCCCACAATGTGCTAACATAGGAGTCCTCGCAGGAAAACTAACAAACTGTATAGAAAGAAAGGTTAGTGCTTCAGGGCCAGCACATTTTCCATTGATCAATGATTTTATGGCAGTACAGTTGCAAGTAACCTCATCAAAAAGCTGTTTGCCCAGGACTAAACAGCACTAGAACAGAACATTATCATACCCTCTGCTGAGACCATATTTGGGTTAATACAATTTTGACCACTTAAATAAACTTCAAACATTAGTTGAGCTCAGTGGTTTTCTTTTTTTTCCCTGTTTGCTGATTGTCCCATGAATGCAATGCTAAGTAGCACTCTAAACCTCTGGCACTGTGGTGCATGATCAGCAAGAGAAATAGAATTAATTAGCTGCTTTGGGCTGTCTTCAGGGATCAGAAATCTCCCAGAGGATGGGGTGATTTCTGTGCATTTTACATAGTAGACAATGTAGCTGGACTATTAGAGTGCTCTATACTGATCCCTACCTCTCACCATATCTATCCTAATGCCCTGAAACAAAGTTTTCATATCCACATACTTAAAAGGATAAAACCCAATGTTCATTTACTAATACACTACAAAACTTAATACAAGTTGCAATTTTCTACATGGTGGGTTAAGTGCTTTCAAGGCATCTATGAGGACTAATACATAAAAGCCATAAATCAAGACATTATCCACCAAATTTTCCAATGGGATGATTCAGCTGCCAAGATCTGGGAATATGCTGATAATGAATGTACTGATAATGCTGAAATATTCAAAGCTGAGAAAGATAGTCAGAGAAGATTGCTGCAGCATTTGGTAGGAAAAAAACATCTGCAGACTACATTCCACAGAAGCCAGCACTCTCTCCCACTGCCATCCATCAAGCTCAAAGAGGAGACATGATTCCTCCTCAGCTGGGAGTGCCTTTTTTCATGTTTTCATGAACATGGAGCTACATCCTGCTATGGACAACACCCTGAGAAAGGAACAGACCTTTCTGAGGGAATAGGTGATTACAGATTTACAGATTATAGCAATTTAAATGCAAAATTAAAGGAACTGGGTTGCATGTTCTAGAAAGGAAAAGATAAGGCCAGGAAGAATGTACAAGATACCTAAGTAGAGTCATAAATTTTTAACTTGCAAAAACGTAATTGTTAATTTTCAGCAAAGAAGATTTGGATGGCATGTGAGCCAACCTACCTAGATGGATAGTTAAGCACAGGAAGGGATACCTGAGGAACCTGTTTTAACCTGAGTCTACGAAGAATGCTTTAGATCTTGTTTGTAAGGCTGAAAGGGCTAACTACAGAGGCAGCAAGGAGGAACTAAAAGTGGCTTTAAGGTATGTTATCAGAAATGTAATTAAACACCTCAAGTAGAGCACGTTCTCTCTTGCTATTCTTTATTTTTTCACCTCTAGGGAGGCAGGAGCAGGATGTAGCTGAACTCAGGTGTTTCTGCCCTTTTGGCACAATGCTCAGTGTGAGAAGCATCCTTCATACAGCATCATGAGCCACTTACACCTTGTGATATTACTGAACAGGTCGAGAGCTGTTCTTGAACCTTCCTGCTTCAGCCTCAAAGTTCCCATCTTGCCTTACAAGTTTCTTCAATTTTGTCAGCCCTCTTGTATTAAGACTAGGTTATGGCCTTACAGCCATAAAACCAAGGAGGATTTCATCAGTAAAAGGTCTCTTGCTTAGTACTGACATTAGCCATGTCACAGGTCAGTTAGGGAAGTACTGCAGCCCTTCCCACCCTTACACAGGCAAGTCAGTCAACACTTACGGTGGCAGTATTATTTCCCCTTCCAAAATTATCCACCTGGCCTCTTATTTTATTAATACACATATTCTTGAAAACTTTTCAGACTGCAGAAAATCCAAACAGTTTAGGAGACATTACATACACATCAAGCATTTAGGAGTAACGTCAATGTTTGAGGAAACTAAGTGCCACAGTAAGACATCTGGAAAGCAAAACACGCTGAGCAAAATGAAGCTTTTTCCAAACCAGCACTCAGGAAACTGAGGCTGTAAAAGGGTCTGTTGTTGCCAGAGGAAATGGGGGAAAAAAAAAAAGGTTGGATAATGAAAGCTAGGAAAGGTCCAGAGGGTACATCAAGGCAGAGACCCCTCTTCAGCTTCTTTCTTAAGACTCCCATTAATCCATATAAAGCACCACTAGTACAATAATTGAGAGCTGTGGTTTACGAGGAAGTCACTTTCAGGTGGACTGAATCCCAACTGGGTGTTCCTTGGTGAAAACTAAGTTACAACTTTCTTGTGTCCTCCCATCTCTGTTCTCACACCTCTTCTTTTTGAGGTAGACTTTCAACCTTTCTGTTCCCTTTTCTCACTCCTCTGTTCTCAACAAGTCTGCAGCATGCTGCAAATGTTCCCATTATCTTGTGTAGGAAAATACACATCCTGGAGCTCTGTCACACAGGTACAAAATGCCCTTTGTATTTGCAACAGACTACTTCCTACCATCACCTGTGGGAGACCAGAGAGGCCAGAAGAGTAATCTTTGTGCTTGGCAACTCAAATGAAATGCAGACAAGATTATCAGAAAATTCCCCTCAACACCAGGGTACTGTAAGTTGCCCACCAAAGGCAGAGATGGCATGACCAGAACCTGCTGCAAGTCAACAGACTGTGACAATGGACAAGAGCAAGGAAACCGCATTTGTGTGGCCATTCCAGTACGACTTCCATTTACTTGACAGAAGTCTTATTAAATGTGATACCATACAGCTGTGAGGGCATGGGTTAGAGAACAAGAGAATCAAATTATTTAAGAAGCTACAAAAATAATCCTATCATTTTATTGCTTTAAAAATCCATTGTTTGATGTGTTTGTTGCAGGTACAACTTGTAAGAAGTTAAGAGAATCATAATACATGTACTCAATTTGCATTGCTAAAAAAGGCACAAATTTAAAAGATACAAGGGCTAAAAGAGAGCTGCCTTTAGTCTTATCTCCTCTCCATTTAATTTTGTAGAGGAAATTTGAACTTTTCAATTTATGAAAGATGAAATAGTCATTGGCATTAAAAGCCAAAAGAATGAAGACAAGAGTAGTGCAGGGAAACTATTAATGCAGCCAATTTTTTTTTTTTCTCTTAAGCCCCTGCCAAGTAGCTTCAAAATTATTTTGATATTATTCTGGATAGCAGCATAGCCAATAGTGGCATATACACCAACAAAACTATTTCTGTAAAAATTCCAGGACTTATGCAAGTTGTTTTCCACAACAGCCTAATGTTATGAAATATAATTTCAAACTGATTAGAACAAGGGGGTTTACTTCAATGAAAAAGCATATATGATTTTGACACATCCTCCTACACAGGAAAATCTCAAATATTTAACAAAAGCAGTTTTACTGTGTCAGGTGTGCTTATTGCTATTCTACATTAAAATTGAGGGAAATCTACATTATTAAGCAGGTTAGTTAAACACAGACAAAAATTCAGAATCCAGTCTTAGTCTGGTATCAGAGGTTATTTATTTGTCTTACAAGGTAATTCTCAATATTGCTTCAAATTTTTAGTGCACAGAATTTGTCTCAGAAAACATCAACAATAATAGTATTTCTAATGCCTCTGTGTTAAACTCACTGGGGGTTCCTGAAAAATCCTTTGTGGTTTTTGCCCCTGATACTAGCTTGAAGTTTATGAAGAATATACCAGAATTCATGACACAAAGCTCCAAGAGATTAGAGCCAGTTCTGTGTCAGCCCTTATTTTGTGAATACAGACCCAGTCAGTTATACCATACTTACTTTCAGGAAAAGTTCAAGCTGGCCCTACTTAAAAGAAACAGAAATTTACAATGAAAGCAAGGTGGTCTCACAGCTTTGATATAAGCTAAAGAATAAGGCCACTTAAACTTGGTCCATTTTTTTTCCATTAAAAAAAAAAGGATTAAGGAAACATTATCAGTTAAGTTTACAAGTCACACATTGCATAACCCAAGACACAATGCTCTCTCTAACATTTCACTGGAAGAGCAGATTGCCTCAGCTCACATTAGAAGCAACACGGTGGTAAAGGATCACAACTGTGTACCGTGAAACAACTCACCAGAAGGCAGACTGCTTTCTAACAAGCTCTTTGTGATGTGAAATCTATTCCTGATGTTAGAACTAAAAGAGGAAGCTATTCCATTATGCATGTTTTCATGACCAGCCACTACAGCTGAACAGCCACAGAGAGAATCAACACTTAAGCAGCAGTACAAGAATTGCAATAAAAACCGAACAAATTAGCCACAGTATTGCTGCTTAACATGCCAAGTCTCTTCTGTTAAGTAAACACTTTCAAGTTAAGTACAAATTCTCTAAGCTAGTTTTAAATATCCCACACACTATTTATACACTTTTGTTCATCCCCTAAAAAAACCCAAACAATTTCTGTTGTGCTTTTCATGGCATACCTGTGTTACACTATCAGGTATTCTTCCTTTGCTGATTCAGTTTTGATGGGAACTACAAAATAATTTTTTGGAGCACATGGTATTAGAATAACCAAATAACTTTAATAAAAAGTGATGCTGCCATTAAAAAGGCAGGGAATAAAAAAAAATTAAATCTCCTTATTAACTTATCACTAAAATCTGTAATATTCCACTAAGTTTACATAGTCACAGCAACATTGCACTGTTAAGAAGACAGTACATTTGTCGGGATCTATTTATTGTCCACATATGTAATTTATTAGCCAGTTATCTACAAGGTATTATTTACCACAGACAAACTAAATACTGTGCTTTTAAGAAACCTGCATAGAAATGATTTGATGTTTCTTTTATTTTGGTCATATTTACAAAAAGAACTTCTATGTGTGTTAGCAATAAATAATCTCAATATTCAAAATGTCAGTGCTCATGCACACACCGACAAGATGGCTGCATGCTTTAAAAATATTATTTACAGTACAGTCTCCTTCATAGCCCTCTCTCTAATAATAGCAGAAAGTGCATTTTCTTCCATATTCTTTCTCCTTTCCTTTTGTTTTCATTAGTCTTGCTTCTGAGGGATACAGCCTTCCATCTCGACAACTTCTGGCCAGCCTTCATACTTGTTTGTATCCTTGTTATTCTTTATATGCTATAAATGGAAAACATCAATCTGCTGTTAATATGAAGTAATTTATCCTTTTGCTTTAACTCACAGCTTTAAAGCATTTAGTTATTTTCAGCCTAAGGACAAAGAAAAAACATCACAATTAGCCCTCTTGTCCTTCATATCAAATGTAACAATCTCTCAATACTCACCACTTAATGTAACTTGCTCAGACAAGTGTATGCTAAAAACTGTTAATCCCTAATGGGAAAACAGTTTAAAATTTTATTATCGATGTTTATTTAGGAAGGGAGACAAGCAAGGAAAAGGCCAACTGCATTAAAGAATGAACCACTAAGTAAAAATAAATAAGGATATTGAATTTACAAGGCAATGAAAACAAATAGTGAGATTTTAAAAAACATAAATGTTTGCCTTTTTTGAAAATTGGGCGTTTATTTTTCCACCAAGCAACCATCTGCAGTCAGGTGAGACATTATTGCCTCCAAGAGTTTGCCATTGCTTCTGCATTGGTTTCCACTCCCTTACAAACCTGGAGGAAGAAAACGCATCTTCTTCCTCTCCTAGGACAAAGCTCCTTTTACAAGTAATTACAGGCAATATTGACACATAACGAATTTTAACACCTAAAGCATGGGAACATACTCTATTTCACAAATTTTGCTATAGGAGCAATAATTTTTGAGAAAAGAGCAAAGCTAAAGCTGGGAACACGAACACCTTAATGACCACTTATCTGTTGGAAGTTCACCATTGTTGGTGTATCTAAAATAAAAGCATTAGGCTGTACATTTTGAATTGTTCAGTTTAATTTGATTAATTAAAAAGATAAATGATCTAGTTATTAGCATAAGAGTCATCAAATAATCTTTTTGTATGTTTAAAAGGAGGAGGCTACTGAAGGAAAGAATTTGAAAATAACAGTGTGCCACTACTGCAATAGATACCCATCTCGAACAAATGCATGGCATTTATAAAACATGCTACGTCTTTATTAATGCAAGCAGTTAAATTCCAGTAAGTTGTAGAATCACAGACCTGTTCAAATGGACTTTTAGTCTTAATTCCTTTTCCACCGCAGAAGACCCAGTTGTCTCTGAAGCCAAGGTTAGTAATTGATGTGCTTCCTAATTCAGCTATCAGTTTCCGTGCTTCCTCGTTAAGCCTTGAACGAAACAGAGAAGTTCAGTATGTGGATAAAACATAAGCCTTAGAGCTTCCATTGCTCTGTGCACCAGTCAGCTTTAATCTGATTAAATATAGTTTAAGTCAGTAAATATTGGGCAATATCTATCTTTCAAAATCAGATAAGGCTGGTTCTGAAATCACCTGATGTAATGAATACTGCTCTTTCATACTGTAATCTCAAGCAACCAGGATACAAACCTATTAGTACACCAACAAAAGCCAAGAACCCTCTCCTGTGAGAATTCATACATATATCTCAAGTTATGTTAGCAATTCTCCAAGAAACTAAAAAAGTCAACCTTTAAAGTAAACATTGTTTGCAGTCTCAAGCTGAAGTCTAGATTAAGCAAAAGCTATTTTAGATTAGATGAATGACCTGAACATATGAAAGAAGTTCCTGTTTGCTTGGGTCAGTTAATTCAAAATTCAGACTGCTGCCCCACAGCACAGTTCAGTGCTTGTAGGCCCAAGCAGGATAATTTTTGTATGGAAGGGAAAACAATTCTGTAGGATAAGTTATCATTACAAAATCTCCAAATAGCAGCTCTTTATTTCTTCTCTTAAGTTTACATACAGGCTCTTCAGAAACAAACACTTGTGATATTACTGCTAAAGGTTTTCACTTATTATCTAATTTACTTTTGTTTCTCACAAAAGTATACACCTAAAAGTGCTTTAAGTAAATATCTACATATATTTGCTTATTTTTAATTTGACCTTTGTTGTTCATGAATCACATCAGCATTATAATACTAAGAAACTGGAAGTATAGTTTCAAATCTGTAACCTTGGAAAAACAAAACCTTATCAAAAGTGATTGTCTTAAAAGGAATGTATTTTTTTCAGTATAAAACAGTATTTAAAAGTTTAATCAGAACTTGCTATTTAAAATCAATTACATACTTGGTTGCACCATCATCATATGTTGCCATTAACACTATTGTTCCATCCTGGATGGACTTCAGAAATTCAATAAATGGTGCCACATCTGAAAAGAAAGAGGACATAAAACTGTTTAATAACAAGCAACAATTCTAAATTGAAACATCTGCAATGTCTTTCTGTAAATGTACTTAGAATTTATAAAAAGATACTAAGAGAAAGCTAAAATGCATCAGAGAACTCTTATTTGTAGAAAGAGTTTAATTCATACTGTGTAAAGACATAATCACTAGTGAGAACTGCTCTGGAGAACAAGTCTGTTTGATTAACCATACCATTCACTTCCACCTCAGCTTTTTGCATTTCTCTAAAGTTGCACTCTCCTCACAATTGCAAAGGTAAAGTGAAACACTCCATTAACTATCCCATTAAACCACTACAGTCTACAAATACAGTCTGGAGAAGGGAAAAAAGCGCATTTGTTGTTTCTCTCTGACCAGTCTAAGTGCACCTACCTCCTCCCCACATGTCAAAGAACTTTGTATCTAATGGTTCTCCTGTTTTACCTGGAGGGAAAAAGAAATATTTGGTGTCATCACATATAACCAAAATTATTTTACAGACAACGTTTCCAACTCCTGTTACTGAGTCTTTCAGAGAAAGTAGTGCAGAAGACACTGTATAAATGAACTGTGGTAACTCTTATGAAAATTGCAGTTTGTGAAAAAGTGCAGGAAAACATAAAAGGAAAAAAGTGAGATGACCCACAAAAGCATTGAAGGCCAGGTTGGATGGGGCTTTGAGCAACCTGCTCTAGTGCAAAGTGTCCAAGCATATGGCAGGGAGGTTGGAACTGGGTGATCTTTAACGTCCCTTTCAGCCCAGACCGTTTTATGATTCTCTGCAAAATTCTGATTTTGCTTCAAGTAGAATCTAAAATAAAATGCCTAGAGTCTCCAAAAACAACACAGAGTATTCAGTTCATATATTTGTCTTTTTTAAAGTGTTTTTTCAAAAACAGACAATACAGCTATAGCCTGCATTTAGTGCCACATGCAAAGTAAGGAAGATTAAAATTACACTGCACGTTTTGCTGTAGACTTGAAATTGTTAGTAGATTTAAACACCCAGAACAAACAGAAAAATAGAAAAAACTGGACAATACATTATCTCTCATTACCTTTTTTTTTATTATGCTGTCTACAAAGGCAGTATTTGATGGAAGGTAGACTTTTTTAATATATATATTCATTTAAATTTTGGAAGACAGAGAAAGACTGGAGCTATAAAATACAAAGATAAGTATTTTTGTTTTGAAGAGATTGAGACAATTTAAGAAAGCAGCATAGGATTAGGGAAGTATTGTTCAAGTCATGCTTCATATGATGTAAACCTAAGTACAATCCAAAAATAACATGAATGTATATTTACAGTGAAATCACAAAGTGCTATCCCAGTGCTACAAGGAATTGCCTCCCACACATTAAAGACAAATCTGCCAGTACTGACATTCAGTTCACCTTTCAAGGTAACAGTTAAATTTGTTTGGTTTTAATGAAAATTAAGAACCCTGAACAAAATTACATAACATGATCTATTTAGGGACAAGATCCACAGACCAAAACAGAATCAAGCTAGGAAGTAATGAGCTTGTCTTTCTGTGTAGTAACAAAATTGTTAAAGTTGCACTGAAACAGAGCAACAGAAGAATTTAGTCTACAGTTTTATTAGTGGTGGTAACACACAAGGGAGAAAGGAGTAAGATGCATCTCACGTCTTTTTCCATTTTGTTTTACATTAGGAATTTATCTGATGGATCAAGATAGTCACCACGGCACTCCATGTTACTGTTTTTACAACTCATTTTTAGAAACAAAAATGCACTGAGTTCTTCAACTTTGTAACAAAAAGATGTCAGTGCCAAGTTCTGACATTATCTCAGTATAAATAAGCTGAATACTTCCTCTTCTCGTCCTGCTTGCCTTTTGCCATAGCTTATTTTTTCATCTTAAATTTCAGAAAAAATTTGAAAAAGACAATTTGATGACTTAAAATGTTACTTACCATTGACCAAGGCCACATTTATTCCTCTGCCAACATTATTTTTAACTCCACTCATTAAACTGAAACAAAATAAATATTTTTATTTTTAATAGGAAAATTTTCTAATGTGAAATATTTGTGGTTTTCAAATAGGATCACATCCTAAGGATCACATAGTTAAAGGACCATGTTCATGAGTACTTAAAAGAAGCAAAATCTCCTTGAACTTATCTGTGTGCTCTTATAGCACCACTGAATAGAGAGTAACACAAGTATCTCCAGTTGTATTGATTACATTTTATGGCTTAATCATCTTGATTTCAAAGTATGTCTGTATGTTAAAAGTGTCACAAAAAATAAAGTGTTACTAATGTATTTAAAAAAATACCTTGCAGTTAAAGAGCCTGAACCAAATATTAATTTGAGGAGCTTGGCACAGTCACATGGTCAACATTTTAAGCTTTTTTATTTTGTGAGCACATGATGAACAAAAATGCATTAATGAGTTTAAAAGCTAACTGAACAGAAGCATATAAAATTCATATTGCAGCATCACATCAAGAAAGTCAAAACAGTTAGCTACTCGTATGCATAACAGGCAACCTAACTGCAGGAAAAGTAGTTAATATGCTGATGGGACTTTAAGCAAAAGCCGATATAATCTTGAAGTACATTCATACATCTCAACAAAAATGTCACAATCTATGACAGTAATTTATTGACCAAACTCCAAGGGGCAAAGGAGCTGAAAAGAGACCTGTTGTGAAATGGAAGCCATTCAGAGCTGTAAAGAAGAGGTAACAGGAGTATTAAGACTGTTAGGCAGGATGCTGTGCTGCCTTGGACCATGGTGGCTGTACCACTCCAGTGAGAGGACACTTCCAAACCTCCTTATCCCTGTTCACTGGCACTGTGTAAAGAACTCTATTCTGCCTTCAATCCCCAAACATCCCAGCATTAACATTTTGAAGGTAGGATTAAAAGAGAGAATATCTACAAGACAAATAGAAGTAAGGTTTGGAACAGTTACATAAATTAGGTTAATAAAGAAGCCTTCAGCTGAGACTCAAGAAAGCAGCTCAGCAAGGGCATATAGGTGCACACATCTCATTAACCACAAACACCCTAACAGATACTTTAATTCCATCCTGGTCAGGATTTCTTTAACCTCCCTAGCTGGCTGTAGGAAGGAGCTGCACGTGTATACAGTCCTGTTATGTTCCAAATTTTTTCCACATTTCTGCAGCAGCACGGTTTTCAGGTCACGTCTGAAAATCCATTCTAAACAATCCATCCTTATGCACATAATTGTAATGTCAGCTTTTTCATGCCAACTGCTTAGTGATAGGCTAGAAACAAGAAATGGTCTACCACAGAAGTATGTCAAAAATCTTCCTCTCTGGTGCTATCTTTTGCAGCCATGATGAAGACAGAAGCAAAATTTACAGGAATATCAAATTCAATAGACAAGAATAAGGAACAGACTCAGTATTCAGAGAAGTTGTGAAAGACTATCAGTTAATGGCAACTCTTGGCACAGCGACTTCAAAAGGTATTAAAGAACTAATAATCAGGGATGAAAGAGTCCATATTCTTCTGTTATTCCCTTAAATTATATTATCTGCCAAAAGTTGTGATTTAAATTAAACATCTAATATAATAACTTCTGTAAGAGAATACTTGAAATTTGTTGCTGAAATGCAGAATTAATTTCTAGTTAGTAGGGATCTCCAGAAGTATTTTAGTCACTGGAGGATCATTTCTGCCCTGATCACATGATTTTTCATGTCATGTCTGAGCATTCATTATAAACAAGAAAAACATACAGTAAATAAAGACTGGAATATACAGGAAAAAAGGCAGTGAAGTTCTGAACACATTCCTTTCCTCATACAAAATTTAGTGGCTATTTAATTTACAAAAAGAGAAGAAGAACTTCATTTTAACTAAAAAATTCTCTGTAAATAAATAATGGTCCAAAAATATTTCACACTGAGATGACAAGACACTGAAATTCCACATACATAAATTCATAATGAATTCAGACAACAAAAAACTCTGCAACTATGAATACAAGAATTACTATAGCAGTGCAACATTCTGCTATCAGGTTACTATGGCACAATTATGCAACTGGCTTCTCAATAGAGAAAATAAAATTGCATGAAGTTGCTGGTAAAGAAGTAAATAATGTTCCTTCTAAAAATCCCATGAAGTAGCAACTAAAATATTTAATATTTTGATGATTAGTCCAGTATGTTTTTTCTAATTCGGATTATGTCCCCCCAATATAGAACAAGGCTATACCTGAACTCCTATACAGCAAAATTCCTGTTTCACATTATCTATATAATTAAAGATTAAGAAATTACATGCATCCTGAATTGTATCAGCACCTTTAGTGGTTTCATAAACCAAGTGACATCCTTACATTTCATATACAGGAAAAAATCCACTCTGTAAATACCATTTACAAATTATAACTACTTGTTCCTGCTTTCTTGTCTTGGAAGTATGAGAAAGAATACAAAGTAATCAGAAAAAAAAACCTGACAGGAGTCAGTTCACAAAATATGTCTTAAAAAAAAAAAAAACAGTTACTGAAGAACAAGTCTTTTTTCAGTCCTGATATACTACTTTATACACTTCAGACAGCTTGTGTGCCATTACAAACAAAACAGGCTGCAGTGCATCAGCTTCTCACAGGAGGGCAGCCCTTCATCAGTTCTAGAATCCTTTCAAGAATTTACAAACAAGTTATGAGAGCTTTTGAAAGGGAAAACCTCTTATGAGCAAAGCAGGAGACCATATAAAATCAGTAAAATTTTTTGGTGGACATTCAAACAGACATGACAAGTCCTCCTCTGAAGGAAACAAGAAAGATTTTTGCCAAGGGAAACTGGACTTTAGAAGCAAATAGCTGTGCACTGAAGTGCAAACTAGTACTAACAGAAAAGAGGACTTTTGCCAGCAACTACTTTCCTTTCATCACTTTTTTCAGCAGACTATCCAGTAGAAGAATTTTTACTTTTTGTTTGGACAGGAATAACAATCTCTTCTTAGTTAACCAGCAAGTGAGACATTAATTAAAAAAAAGGTAAAAAAAAAAAAAACCACAACAAAAAAACCCCCTATAAGTCTAAAATTAAAATGTTACACTCCCACAACTTTTAATCACTGAATCAGCTTAAGTCTTCACAGATATTAACCTTCCTATATTAAGCAACCAGAATGAGATAGTAGCAAGTTTTATAACACCAATCCAAATATCATGCCAAGACACTAGATAAGCCTCTCCAAGGTCACAAAGCAAGTCAATGATAAGAATGGAAAGCAAAACCCAGAGGCTTGTAGTAAGTATGTGCCAAGGTGAGCTCATGCTCACTTAGCACGTGCTCCCCAACTACAACATGATTCTCTGCTTCAAACTGACTCCTACACAAGCAAGCAAGCTTGAGCTAAGTCAGCCTCACAGTGGGATGCTAGAGCTAGTGCTAAAAATAGCCTTCTCTTTAAGATCATTTGAAATAATGTCTTACGGTTACTTTAGAGAACAAAGTGATGGAAAATGTTAACCAATATGTTTTATTCTCTTATAGATTAATTATCCTACTTATTATATTACTGGAGTTCTTTTGTTCACAGTGAAGTTGCCATTTACTCTGGAATTCATCAGCACCAACTGCTGTACATGCTTCTCTGTTCTAACACAGTGTGGGTGATAAACAGCTAAACTGGAGTAGTTTAAATGCAAATGGAAGCCAAAGGCTTTAAGTGTGACTGACACTAAAATAAAAACCTCCTTTTGGCAACACTAACATCGTGTCTTTTCTGACATTCTGCAAAATCAAATGGATAGATTGTTATAGGAAGCCGCACACTCTGGGTGACAGTGAGAAGGAACAACCTAAGAGCAAAAATCAAAGTCTAAAGATATTTATATTCCCATTATGGGGATTACTGAAAGGTATTCAGTTAAATACTCTAGATGCAGTATTATTGATAATACCGTGTCAAAAATATAATTATTAAAAATAGAGGACTTAAAACCAAACTGTCTCTCAAGCAGTTCTTTTCTTCATTTCACAATTAAGTTTATTAACTTTAGGTACCATCAGCACAGTTAAATAACTACCAACCATTAAAATACTACCATTTTCTTTTGAATTCAACATTTAAAGAGAAGTGGAAAAATGTTCTGACATTGGTATTATGAAGATAGTTTAAAAGATGACTTGCGAAAGAAAATACAATCATTCACCGAATTACTATTAGAAGTACAAGAACAAGCCACTTCGGAGCAAGTGTGAATGTGATCTGACAAAATCTAACTAACCCTTCAGTCTGTAAACCTGAAATAAAGTGCAAACTATCTTGCATGTATTAAAATAACATATTTCTGCATTTATTGCAGAGCATTAAGTATGCTTCATCACATGTTATAACGCAATGTAGTTTTTTCATGTGGTCAAACTGTTGGCAAAACAAAACCTAATTTAAGCTAGTGATTTTGTGTGCAAAGTGACCTAAGGCAGTATTTGAAAGAGACTCTTAGAGACAATGGGTAAAAATACTTACACATTATCCTCTACACAAATTTTAGGTCCAACTACATTCGCTGCTCCACTTGACATTTTGAATGCAAAATGCTTTTCAGGACAAGCTTTAGAGATCCCACATTTGTATCTTGGAGGTTTTGTAGCTTTCAAAAGGAAAGAACACAAGATTTTAGAGGCAACACTACAGGTACGCTAACACAAGTAAGTATCAGTTACTTTTCTGAAAAAATTCAAGGAGAAGAGCAAAGGCAAACAGTATTACATCTGTAGTTGCACAGCAGCTTAAAATAATGTAGGTTTCTGAAGTACCTCATTATTCTAACTTGTTGTTACCCTGCTGCTTGCTCTGGCACTGTCATCAAAAGCCACAAACCAAAACTACAAAACAGACCTCACCAGAAATTTAGGAAAAATCAGGAAAAGAGGAAAATTAGCTTCTGATTGCATTTAAAGTGTAATTAAGACTTTCTTAACTATGAAAATTCAACAGTCTTTCTGTTACAAGCAAAAGCAAGTCAGAGAAGCAATACATGCATACGAATACTCACAGCGTGCAGCTGCATCCAATGCTGATCTAGCTAAAATGAAAAAAGAAAGTTTTACAAGATGTTACTATAAGTGTTATCTGCTACAAAATATCCTAAAACTGTAAAATCTTTCTGCACCCCTATAAAACATATTGGTTGAAATGAAGTATCAAATACACCGTAATACTATTCTCCAGTAAAAAACTTTTACACAGTAGAAGAATGAAAGTAGTAAGAGCCCCATTCAGAACACCACCTTAATTTATTACTCTCTGATTAACACGAAGATCCACAGAGATACAAAACTTCCAGGGACTTATGGAGGTGTGGGCACTAAAGTGAAATGAATTCCCTTCTTGCAGCTTCACTAGGATGGGGTTCCTTTTACCTACCACTGGAAGCCTGCAACCGAGTGTACTTCAGCCCAACCACTCATGACTCCTTGCCTTCGGATAGGAAGAGACAAGTGACCTCATCAAGCATGGATCTTAATGACACCACTGTCTCTTCAATGATTATTAAAGATGTCTCTGCTGACTGGTTCAGGTGGCAGCTCACACCGCAGTAATCCAGAGTTAAAGAACATGAACTCTACCCATATACCTAAATTTTTGGGGTTTTTTTTCAGTAATGTAAACACAATAGTGTACCTGTGCAAGCAAAAAAGCCCACCCAAAACAAATTCTGAATTTCTTTAGCAGTAGTAAGGCAGGGCACATATTTCCAGAAACATCATTCAGGTCACCTAGTTTACAACTCTACGCTAAGAATGCAAGTACCAGTAAACAAAAAAAGCAGATAAAATCATGAAT
The DNA here is from genome assembly GCA_035221455.1 of Xenops minutus. Taxonomy (NCBI): domain Eukaryota; kingdom Metazoa; phylum Chordata; class Aves; order Passeriformes; family Furnariidae; genus Xenops; species Xenops minutus. The sequence continues at coordinate 22,085,583 of JAWWEE010000040.1, read as the reverse complement.
ATTTGGCAAGCAAAAGAACCAAACTAATGCAGAGAGTAGGCTAAATATTTCATACAGAAAATTATTTAATACACACATTAGATATTACATATATAAAAATAACAAGTACATATATATTAAAAATAAAAACAGAATTCTTAGGTGTAAGAGCCTAAGTCAAGCTTAAAGCAAAATGAATACGATATTCTCGATTATGAATCAAGTAAATATTAATAGATATTCAGAGAAAACAAAGTGATCACTTACCAAATATGTGTCCTAAATTTGCATCCATTTTTATTTCAAACACTTGCGATATGACATAAAACGTCAATAAAAATATTGCTATGACAACTACCAACTTTGCAGCACCTGTATAAGAAACAGAGAAAAGTTTCAAAAAATTATTCACACATGGTAACATCAGTCTACCAAAACTGACAACATGAGAATTGTGTATCAGATTATATTATGGGGAACTCAAGATGACCATTTGTGGACTTACTAAACCAAAGTAATCTGCAAAAAATGGCCAATGTAGGATGTAACTGCACCAGTCCATCAGGTTACCATACCAAATATTCTGCTCTTAGCTTTCTCCAGCCTCAAGCTTGCCTGACATCACAGTCCACCAACTCCGTTCAGCAGCCAAGAGAAACCACAGACTTTTCCATGAAAATCCAACTTGACAAGATGAACTAAGCTGATCTACCTGGCTGTTGTCCAAATGTGAAATTTCCACTGTCCCATTCCACTTCCCTGTTCTTAGCCACGAGAACCTGGTTCCTTCCTGTTCACAAATACTGTGTTTCCCCACCCACCTACCACCCTCCACTTCCAGTTGAGCTATCTCTATTTTAATGTATGCCCAAGAATGAGTGATTAGGGATCTGTTAATACACTGTTGCTTGGCTGCTATGGTCAGTCAGCTCTGAGTATTATATTAAAAAAAAAGAAACCACTACAAAACCACCAGTCAACCAGAAAAAAGCATCCTCACCTACTTTTCAACAAATTTAAATTAATGACCTTCAAAAGCAAGTATGATGACTCAAAAGAGCTATTTTAAAAAGTAAGAAAAAGCAGAACCTCTCCCCTCCCCCTTTTAATATACTGAACTCCAGGCAGCTTGAAGTTTTAAAGCCAAGCTTTCTCCAGTGTTGAGTGACCAATCTACCTCCTGGAAGAAGAGCTGGAAGCACACAACCACAGCAATTTACCTTTGAAATGGAACTTGAGTGTATGTGGTACTGCCATGAACCTCACCATTTTTTAGCACAATTTGCAATACATTTTTACACTCATACGTCTTATTAAAAAATACTGTCTGAGAGAGAAGTTAGGTGAGGAGGCATCTGACCAACATCCTGCCTTCCTCTTTCACTGCAGTATGTCAAACTGGTTGGAAGGAGCATGCTTCTGTTTCTCTGATTGCCAGCCAAATAAATCCTTCAGAAAAAAATCAAATTTATGTACTCTTACAGATCTCAGACTACCGCTGTGATGTTCAGAAAACCTTAAAATAGACAGATTACTCAGCCTTCAGAAGGATAAGAGAGGCTAATCAATCCTTCCAAAAGGCTAAAAAAAGATATGGGGATAGAAGAAGAAAAGATGAAGAGATACAAGGGGGTTTTGCCTGTAGTTTGGTCTTTCTTCGTGTGTGAAGACGTACATACTATGATGTAATTAAACACACATGCAGACTTAAAAACATAATGCTGGAACTCCAAAAATCACTGCACTACAAGGGAAGAGAACCACGTATAAGCACTGGAGAAAACATGATTTGAACATACATTAAAAATGGGAGAAAAGGTTTTCAAAGCAGCACTGCTTAAAAACGCAAGATGGTTCCAGATTTTGGAATGTGTCATCTATCAAGCAGCACTTGGAGAACATGTTATCTCAGTATATAGTATGTGAGATGAACAAGAACTCAGCCCGACAACTAACCAGCCCCTTCACTCTATATCCTGAGCCTTTCAACTGAAAAGTAAACACTCCCTCCCTTCTCCTGGAAGATTCTTTTAGAATTTGAACCAAAACTGTCCTGTTTGCTACATGTGAAACATTCTAGATGAACTGCCATATCTTCTTTGTCTGCGGTTTTTAGTAAAATAAAAATGTTTGCAAAGAAAAGTAATTTTCCAGGTCAATTAGCTGTCTAAAAATCGCAGCATTTTTCAGTTATCAGATTTACTTTAGCAGGTTGCTCCCAGTTATACATATTGTAGTTAATAAAACAAATTTAGGATTAGTGACAAAAATCAGGACGAATTTCATACATTAAGGTCTTGGAAAAGACTGTCTATTTCTCTTAGAAGAAGCAACAGTTGCTCCTTATGCAAAGTAATACTACAACCATCCCTAAAGGTGCAAGGCACCAGAAACTCAAAAGTGTTCAGTTGCTGCACCAGCTATTCTGCTGCAACAAAATTTCTAAAAAATGTTTTCTTGTAATGTTATATTGGCAAAGGTTTAATTTTTACAACGACTACACCTTCTGTCAAATAAAATTAGTTTTGCAAACCCTGTACTACAGTAACTTACCTCAATGAAAAGGCTTTTGTAGCCTTCAAACTCCCAGTAACCGCTCAGGAAGTTTAACAACTTTAACAACACATAGGACTTTTGGTTGGGGTGTGAGGCAGAGAAGAAATGGCTTAAAACAACCATTGGCCATTTCCTCATTCCTTCATCATTTTAACAAAAACAGCAGCCGAAATATGCCAAGTCATGGCACCTTAACCAGTCACTGCAAATCAGCTGCTGTTAGCATTTTAACCAGGTGCTTGCTCTTTGATCACCCTAAATTCCAATATTATTTTCATTAAACAACAATAGAATAGAACAGCAATGCCTGCTATGCCAGTTAAGTGAAGTGAACCCTGACAAAGTTTGATGAGGATACCAAACTGAGTGAGGAAGTGGGCACTTCAAGAGGGTGAAACACCCTGCAGGAAGAGCAGGCTAACAAGAACCTTACTGAAGTTTAACAAGGACAGGTGCGAGGTCTTTCACCTCAGAAAATACAATCCAGAACTGAAGAACAGGCTGGGATCTACCCAGCTGGAGAGCAGTTCTGTGGAAAGGGAACTGAGAATCCTGGTGGACAACAAGTTGAACATGGGTGAACTGTGTACAGCTGCTGCGGCAAAAGTAACAAGATGCTGGGTTGGGTTAACAAGGACATCACCAGCTAAGAGAGATAAAGAAGTCATTATCCCACTCTGCTCAGCACTTGTCAGGCCATACCTGTAATACCGTCTTCAGTTTTGTCCCTGTTATTAACTAAAAAAAAAAAACAACAAAACCAAAACAACAGGGACACTCTGGAGAGGGTCCAAGACAAAGATGATCAAAGGACTGGGAAACCTGCCAAAAGAGGAAAGGCTGAGACTGCTGGGTTTGTTCAGCCTTGAGAAAACTACACTTATGGGAGACCTTAGTATCACGTTCCAGTATTTAGGGGGTGGCTACGAAGAAGATGAAGATTCCCTTTTTACCAGGAGTCACATAGAAAACATGATGGGTAATAGGTTCAAGTTACTCTGGGGGAGACTCCAAATAGACTAATTTTTCACACTGAGAACAATCAGCCATTGGAATAATCTCCACAGGGAAGTGGTGGATTGCCCAGTGCTGGACATTTTTAAGATTTGCCTGGATAGGGTGCTGGGCCATTGTGGCAAGATGGGTGGGGGTCAAATTAGAGGAAGTTATATTCACTTACAAACAGAAGTTATAAAGGTATGGAAATTATAGGGTAAAATGCAACTGCTTGTCCTTAGACAGAATGCTGTGAGATGCTCAAAAACCCATCCCACAATGATTTCTCACACATGCAATCTGCAACCTTGAGCACCTGCTAAGGGGGATGAAATGGAGGGTAGAGCAAGAGTGGAAACACTGTGGCCTGGCTGCTGAAATCCTTGCAGGGAGAGGAACTCAGTGGTATTCTGTAGCTGATAAACCACACAGCACCTTCAACCAAGGGAGATAGAAGATGCTCTGCTGCTAAACCAGCAGCTGTGGTGAAATTGCTCTCCTCAGATGAACTTGGTTCATTATAGCTGAACTGTAATGTTAACACACACCTCCATCCCAAAGTTACCTGCCTGCAAGGTACGACCACCCATCACTGAGCATGTACTCTACATTTTATTAACTGTATCTTTAAAACTGAAGTGAGAGAATTTTACACCAATCAATAACAGAAGTATATATGACTAGAGTCACTCAAACTCCACCTAAATGTAAAGGAGGTTCAGTGAAGAGTCCCTATAATGGGATACCGATATACTGGGAGGGCACAATAGTCTTGGCCTTCCTGGGGTGTTGACAGACTAATCAAACACTAAGCACTGGAGAAAATTCCCCATTTTCACATGACAACCATCTTGTCTAGATCAAGCTTTTGCCAAGAAAGGGTGAACTAGATGATTCTTGAGGTCCCTTCCCACTTGGTATTCTATGATTCCATGACTTTAAAACCTTATTGTCACAACTTGTTAATGTTTGTAGCAGTTGTTTCACAAATGACCAAAGTCTGATTTCATCAGGTGTGCTTACCTGCTATTCTCATGTTTAGTCTTCAGCCAGCTAATGACACTTCTGCATTAAAAATAGCCACCTATAGGGGAAAAAAAAAAAACCAAACCCACATCATTATAATTACAGCCAAATAACCACTTTTGTGATGAGTTAACAGTAAAAAAAACCCTATATTTTCTAGTCAATGATACTGTTCTGAATACGTATTTCTTAATAGTCAGAGCAAAGAGAAGATTTAAGAAGGATTTCTGATGTCTTGTTTTTACTCGTTACTCCATGAAACAAGTGTTCTGAAAAAACATTAATTTCATCAAAGCCACTATAAATCGAGTTTAACTTTCAATCCTTCAATTTGTGACATAAGTATTTACCAGTGCTCTATCTAAGCAGTCTTTAATTTCCTAAAGCTATGTGATAGAAGTCAACGACTCCATGTGCACTCCTTGGAAGTCCTAACAGCTTCTGGATGCAAGTTGTTATTTGGCAACATAACTTAGCAAACCATGCTTTGGAGAGAAAAGATTTAAGCATTTTGGCCTTTAGGGTATTGCATAAACTGCATTCAGTGGGACTGAAAGCAGGTTACTTCAATACTTTAATCTATGTATTACAAAAAGGTAACAACACATTTGTCACTCAAAGCTACATCCAGAAGACTAACATGATAGTCAATGATGACAGAAGCACCAGACTTGGTACTTGAACTATTGCAGAACAAACTGAAAGCAGCTGTCTATGAGTAAACACCACGTTAGCATCCAAAAGCTTCTTCTTGAGAAGAGCTTGCCACCACACAAAGTGGGCCACAAACTCCATAGGCTCTGCTCAAAGACTATTCATCTTCTCCTGAAGTGATGCCATACCTCTGGGCTGTATCAAATCGTTTGCCCTCTACATGCAGAGCCAGGGCTCTGCACCATGGTCATGCTCAGCCTTGGTGGGCCCACGCTGCACTGAGACTAGACATCTGGCTCAAGTTTCCCCTGATTCAGGGATCTTGTTGAATCATCTACACTAAGGCACATTTGAAAACATGTAATCAGCTATCAGTCTAATCCAAGTAGCTGCCTCAATGCCCATCACAAAAGCTACAGCATCCTTAAATGCTCTGCAGCCTTATGCCATGATTTTGGAAAACATCAAAAACATTATCCTTAGGAATTACTTGAAAAAATACAGTTATTAGAAAAGCAAATAATTTGGCGACAAGAACCAAAACCTCCACCACATAGTTCTCATAGTCTGTGCTAGGGAGAAAAAAACTGGTATTATGAAGACAACCTTTTGCTGTCACTTAGTTCAGTATTTTCAAGTTCAGTGATTTGTGTCCAGAACCTTTTTGTCAAAGACTAATTGTTTTCTATTGCTTGAAGTTTCAAAGAAAATGGCCAGAAGAGAAATAAAAGGAAAAAAACAAATGCAAATATAGAAATATTTATTTCTATGATATAAGAATATGAAAATATGTAGCAACAATGTCTGAAGAGGAGAAAATTGTTTTTGAGTGCTAACGTTGCACTAAAAGGGAAATACCATACTACAGACATAACGTATCCATTATATTAAATCCACATATATCTTCTTTCAGTAAAAGCTTAGTATTTATCTGTCTTGTAAAAAGGCAAAGAATCTGTCAGGGCAGATAAACTCATTTTATTTCAAAATGTGTGAAGAGTATTATTCTACACTCCTTCCTCTCCCCACACTCAGAAATACATCGATGTTAAAATAAACAGTCAGTAGTTTGAACAACTGTGAGCTTGTTTTAAGGCTGCACTCAAAATAAGTTTCTTTTTTTGTTTTACTCTAAACAAATACACATAATGAATTCAAAGCATGAAAGCAAGAATATGAAAGAAACCAGAAAGCAGAATCTAAGTGAAACAATCATGATCCAGTCTTGGCTGCCTTTATCCCAACATCCCCTTCCACCCATCTCAAGGATAGTTATTTGTTGCCATCAAGAAATAAACAACGGAGAATATGGTTAATTTGGGTTTTTTAAAGTGTGGAATGTTTCTGATTTAGGAAAAGGATAAATGAGTGTGCTATGCATCATCTTGAAAGGAATTTAAAAAGTGATTTAGAGATTCTTTTTCTAAATTACAGTATACCAAAATATCATGGGTTTAGCACTACAGAATAAATACAGTAATGTAACAATACAGATAAGTGTTGCACGGCACCTTCCACCGTCAGGAGAATAAATTATGGATACCACATCCTTTCCCTGCACTGTATTATCTTAGAACCCTTTTTTCATTATTTCAAGACAGAACAGGAAAAAAAACAGGACAGCCCTTATGAATGTGTAAAGACCGTAACAGTGTATCTTTGGTATTAGACCTCACAACTGAAATTAGAAAACTGACTAAAAATGGATTTGGAGTTTTTAATAGTGTATATTTTAGGATCATTTAAAAACAAAGAACACAGGACCACAACTGAGCTTGATGCAGACTCAGATGCATAAACCCAGTACCAACAGCATTCCTTTGATTGCTTTAGAAATGGGCCAAAATAACCCAAACATTTCTCTCTTCTTTGACGTAAGATTCCATCAAACAGGGGCAGCAGAATTAGAACCTTAAGTATCTTCTTGACTTATGAATGTCAAGTAATACAAATAATACCTTTATGACTACATAATTCTTCCCTGTCAGGCAGTACAACAAGGCTCATTATTATCAATTATTAGACTGAGGGAGGCGGTCCAGCCTATAGCAGGCGACAGGCAGTGCCCCAGTAAGTGCAGCAGGATCTTATACCAATGCAAAAGCCAAGGAGAGCACCACAAAACAGGCAACAGAAGTGATCAACATCTCCAAGTTACAAAGTAAAATGGCTGGTTTTGAGAAGCATTATATTGTGTGACTCAAACATGGATTTTCTTTTTCTTCATATTGCTTTCTTAGCACAAAACTTACGAGGTTTATCAGTCAAGATCTAAAACTTGGCAATAGAAAGAAACCAAAAAAATCCCTCAAATGCAGCCACAAGTGCCTTGAACGGATAAGCTATCTACAAAAGAACCTGAATGAGAGAACATAAGTAGTCACAGGTTCCTGAATTTGTCCACTTCCTTGCATGGAGCTGCGTGTTTATCCATACAGAAAAGTGTTATTCATTCTAGATGCAAACTGCTAGGAAGTGGATATGTAGAAACACAGTTGGGAGCTGAAGTTATTGACTAATTTTTTTCTACTCCACCCATCCTTATGCATTGTATTTTGTTCCAAGGCACGGGCAATATCCAGATGTTGCGATTTCCGGTGCTGAAGCCATTCCAAACAACCCCTATGACAGCCCAAAATGACATGCATTGCACACAGAAAACAGCAGATTACAATAAAAATAAAATAATAATTTTAAAAAAAGAGATAAAATTCTTTCCCCTGACTCTGCCCCACTTGATCATTAACTTGTATGGGATGACATACTCAACACAAATATGACACATTTAGCACATAAGTCCACAAAGCTACTGTACATATTTTTATACATACCAAAACTGGTTTCAATCAGTGGAGCAGCAGACACTTGCTTTTAAAAGTAACCCATGTCTCTTGAGGGAACTCTGCTAAATATTTCACAAAGGAAGCTTATAAAATAACTTCACTTAGGAAAATTCTGATCCTATCATAATTTCTTATTAGATGATATATAGACAGTTCTTTCTACATTCATATGTTAGATAAGATGATCATCAAGCAAGTTTTCCTCTTAGAATCATGGTGTGAGAGGTAATTAATAGAATACACACAAACAATACTTATTAAACTGCCACAGTGATACACTACTGAATGAAGTCCAGATTTCAGTCCCCAACTGAATGCAATTCAGTTTGGTCAATTATTCATCAGGCTTTCTTGAGACTCTTGTCCAGAGATGGTGCCATGGGACACATGTCACTGGGGCACAGCCTCTGCCCTACTTACTGTGCAGAAAGCTATGGCCAATTGCAATCCACTTATGTTTAAAAGAGTTTTTCAAATAAAATTGTAAATAACATTTTTAAAGATAATAAGGAAAAGTGCAGGTTAGTCTGTTTCATTCTCAGGATAACAGTATTTCCATTAGCAATTTCATAACATCTGTAGATTACACTTAAGAAATGGACACACAAAACCAAGCAAATACAAGAGGCAAGATTTCTGAAGGTCAGGATCATTTTGAGTTCTGATTTTAGCTGATTAGAAAGAGGTCTCAAAATCAACAATGATATTTAAAGAAACAGAAAGTAATACACTTCAGAATGGACATCAAGTGCAGCAGAACAGGCAGCAGAAATTAAGAGCAGGATTCAAGAGATTATAGCAGTTCTCTAATACTGGGGTCAGGAATGTCGTACTTCCACAAAAGTGTAACTGCTCATTGTGAGCTGTACCAACAGGACTGCTGTGCATGAAAAAAAAAAGCAGTTACTCTGCTCTGCTCAAATAAAGAACAAATAGTTTACTCTGTGTGCTGTCTTGACTTTTATCTGAGACCCATGTGCAGGTTTTTTTCTAAGTCTATCTTAAAGCATAATCCCCAAATGGAAGAATCTAGATAAGAATTACATGACCTAAATAAACCAACTAAGGGATAAAAGAATCAAGTCTGCTTTGCAAGCAACTGTGAAAGTAAAGAGAGGAGTAAGGATCATACACCTTTGTCTCTTATCTTCAAGGTGTCATTTTAAAATATTTTAAAAATATATTTCTAACAATACTATTTATAACAACTTTAAATATATTTATATATATAATTTTAAATATATACTTTATATATTTTGTAAAAAAAATTGTGAGCTGAACTGTTCTCAGTATTGTCTGGTTGCTGCTTACATGTTTGTATTTAAAATATTGAAGAAAAACAACATTCCACTTACAAGGACAAACAAAAAAATACAAAAGGCGGCTGTAAATCATCATAAAAGTCTGAAAAAATACCACGGACAGTTTTTCTTAAAGTAGGTCTACAGGGTGTGAGTTAATGTCCCGTTCAGTATTAACCCCATTATTTCTACACTATCATATGCAAATCTGTACCCAGATTATGTAATACTAAATCTGTATTAGCCTGAGATGCTTTGCATTAAATTCAGAGGGAAATCTTTTCCCAAAACTGGTACTTAAAAGTTTGCTTACTTTCAAACAAGATCAAATAATGTTATGCCTGGTTTTTTATTGTACTTACTATTGGTACTATTTGTTAATAAGAATAGCACACACAGGTACTAGAATTAGACAAGCATTCAAAATTAATTACTTAGTATCAAAAAAAAAAAGAAAAAGCTTGAAATTTTATTTTTATTTCTGAGACATTAATAGATTAGGACACTGGTTGTTTTTTTGGTTTGTTTTTTTATTTTTTTTACCTAGCACAAACTGCCTTCTTCAATAATTAGCCGATGCATTTTATTCCTGTCAGAGAACAGCAAAAAAAAAAAAAATCAATCAACCAACCAATTTAGCTTTTCATACCTGGCAATCAGTGAAAGAACATTTTGTATAATACAGTCTCTGTCAATAAGGTATTTCAGTCTGTTGTGTTCAAACAGTTCAGAGTAGTGGTGTTTTTTTATTCTGAATTACACACATCAGGGGCAGCGTTAGCTATTCTTATGTGAATTCTAGTTTTAAACCAATGGTTGTGCCAACCTGAGTTATGGACCAAGCAGCTGAGACATTCAAAATCATTTCAAGACTAAATCTGAGTGGGAATCTATGCTTCTAATATAATAATTTTATTCAAATACAGGTTGCTTACTTATCCAGATTGCTTACTCCTCTGCTCGGTTATGAATAGTTTTTCTCCCATGTTTACAAAATTTATTTAATTTTAAACTAGCGAAGGACACACGCAGAAAATAATTACATAGTGCAGCTCAATTTTATTGTATAATCATGTATCATTTGTGTCTTTGGTAACACAGGCTGTGACCTAAGTAGTTTTTCCCTACTGGCAGCAATTCTACATCCATATGAAACCCTTGTGGTTATGGTTGAACTCCACAAAGGAAAAGGTTTGTCCACACAGAACAACTTTTCTCCTCTTTTCTCCTTTGAGACACATGCTACCATGAAGTATGATTATTAAATTCTTAACAAAATGTTACCACCTGAACTGTATTCTTCCATGTACACATTAAGATTCAGCTTGGTATTCAGGACAACTGAATTAGACTCAATGTATTTGCTTGCTAAAACAAGATTTGATTTAACTTCTATCAAACTGTATCTACTCCAAATGAATGCAGATAAATTTAGGAAATGAAAGCCAAGCTTATTCCAAAATTACAAACAGGTAATTGCGCTTCCATTAAATGTCCTATGTTGCAAATACTGCTACGTGGCTTTACATCTAGGAAAAGAAATACACATGAGAAGCAGCATTGTGCCAGAGTGTTTTGATACCTGATGTGCAAAACAAATGTTTCCCAAATGGCATGTCAGCTCACTGACAACGCAAGATTTTGCTAGTGGCATCAAGCCAGCACTTTCACTTTAGGCAACATACAAACTAGTCAGTCTCAAACACCGAAAAATTCTTTTGAATCATGGGAAGCTCAAAGTACTACGGCACTCTTCCCACTTGAGAGAACGAAACTCAATTCACAATATTTTTTGTAACTAAAACAACAAAACAAAACCAATCCAAGAGAAAAAAAGAAAACAAACAACCAACCCAACCCTACAAGCACCCAGTACGTACTTTGAAGATTCTTCTCAAATATTGCAGAAAATTTACTGGTTCATATAATTAAAAATGGGATTTATGGTCCCTAAAACCCATATGATTTATATGTGATAAAGGAAACCATACTGCTGCTGACATACCTACTGAAAAGAATCTTCGCTCTATATTTAATAGGGTTGAATAATAACACATATTGAAGTTCAGATTCATAAAATCCTCAAGGACAATTTGCTGAACCTCATTCACCAACTTACTTCCCAACTTCATCCCAAAGAAGTACATAAATCTTACAATGAAGATTTAAGAGAGTGAGGTTTAACATTTTCTTCTGCCAGATGAACAAAGTATTTTGTAATTGAAACACTGCTGTAAATACTGTGTGTTCAAAAGTTTAAAAAAAAATAAATCAGTAGTTTTGAAGAAAAAAAATTACCACTTTTATTTCATAAGACAGCAAAGTCTGTTTAGTTTTTCCATAAAGGAAGGAGTAAAGAAATAAAGTTCTGCAACATATTTAGCTGGAGGATCACCAGCTCACATTTGAAACAAAGTGTTGCCAGAATCTAGATGTTTCGAATATACAACATCTTTTTATCAACAAAAAAACCCAAGCTTGTTATTAGAATTACACATCACTACCATGCATCTTATCCTGCCCTGTACAGCAGTTCTCAACAGAACTACCATATCAAAAGGTATGTGCCTGAAGAAAAATAAACACACAGATAATTAGTATGACTTCAAAAATCACAGAATGAGTAAGGGTGGAAGGGACCACCGTGGGCCACCTGGTCCAACCTCCCTGCACAAGCAGGGTCATCCCAGAGCACATGGCACAGGATTGCATTGACGGTTCTAGATTATCTCCAGTGAGGAAGACTGCACAACCTCCCTGGGCAATCTGTTGTTTAACCTGGAGGAGGCTCAGGGGACACCTTATCACTCTATGACTACCTGAAAGGAGGCTGTACAAGGTGGGAGTCAGTCTCTTTTCCAAGGCAACAAGTAGACAGAGCCTTAAGCTGCACTGGGGAGGTTTAGGTCAAACATTAGGAAGAAGTTCCTCATAGAAAGAGGGATGGGGCATTGGAATGGGCTCCCCAGGAAGCTGGTGGAGTCACCATCTCTGGAGGAGTTTAAGGAAAGACTGGATGTGGCACTCAGTGCCACAGTCTAGTTGACAAGGTGGTGTTGGGTCATAGGTTGGACTCGATGATGTCAGAGGTCTTTTCCAACCTAGTTGATTCTGTGATTCCAGTGCTTGGTCATTCACACAATAAATAAATTCACCATATTCAGGTGGAACTTCCTGGGCACCAGTTTCTGCCCTTTGCTTCTTGTCCTATTGCTCAGCACAACTGAGAAGAACCTGGCTCCATTCTCTTGATACCCTTGCTTCGGATACTTAATGGACATTGATGAGGTCCCCCTCAGTTGTCTCTTCTCAAGGCTGAACAGGCCCAATTCTGTCAGCCTATCCTCGTAAGATAGATATTCCAGTGCCTTAATGGCCTTTGTTGCCCACCACTGGACCCACTTCAGGAGTTCCATCTCTCTCATGTATTGAGGACTTCATAGAACCACATGCAATCACTACATAAATTTACTTGAGGCTGTGGTTACAGCACATCACTTGACACTGAGGCCCATTTTAAATAAATTTAGCAAGCAAGTAAGAAAGCAGAAGAGGAAAGGAGCATTACAAACACTTCCTCTATAGTTCCAGGTTTACTGCAGAAAAACTGATCAGCTACTCTGCACTATTCTCTCAAGGCACAGTAAGACTGCAGATAGTATCTTTCAGGTGTCAGAAGGAGATGATCATCTTATGAATGAGATTAATTTACTACACAAACCACCACACCAAACTCATCATAGAGCTGCACAGAGACTGCAGACATGATAAGGCACAGAGCTTCTGTATACTATGCAAGGAAGAGAGGATTAAGGCTACTAATAGTAACAAGGGACATCTCCACACACTTTCAGAAAAAATTCCCAAACCTATGCTACCAAGCAAACTCAGCATGATCTGAGGCTGCATGTTGGAGAGGAGTTTTAACATTTGCTCAGTAGCAAGCTGATCTCACCAAGAAGCTGGGGTAAGACTCGGAAAGTACTTCCTGGTGACAGCCACTCCTCACAGCACTGTTGGTATCTCTCCCTCCTCTTGCTCTAAGGGATACAGAAACCCATGTTCCAACACAGAGCCCCTTGTCACCCACTCATCTCCCATGCATTTGGCAGGACTTTGGCCCTGAACATATCACTGGTCAAGCGGGGAACCCAGCAGAGAAAGCACTGCACATCAGCTCTGAGCAGAAGGGGCGGCAGCAGCACAGCAGGCTCACATGCAGAAGGACCATGCCATGCCTACAGGGCACTGCATAGTGCGATCACACTGCACATAGGAGACAGCATGCTGCTGGTGCTTGATAACCTACATGCTGCATGGGGCACTCAGAACCACAGTGCTCCTATGGTACAGACAAGTCATTGCTACTGGTCCATAACAGCATTGGACAGGCCATCATTTGTGAGTGATGAGGTGGAAGATGCTTGGAAACAGAGAGGAAGTCAATCAGTGACACAATCCTTAACATCTCAAGTGACCCACTTCTTCTATTGAAGACATGCAACACAGCCCCAAAATCTGCAGTTTCTAGACTGGTTTCTGAGCATGAAGATACTGAAACAGATCCATAACCCACATCTTGGCTGGATGCAATCTTACAGCAATCAGTATCAAAAGCATAAGCCGTATCCAAGAAGAATTAATTTCATGGCAAAAAAAAATTCTAGGGGCAATGTGTTCTTTTTATGTATTATGTATATGCATATTTGAATACTTTAATATTTAGTTAACAATTGCTATACACCCCGCTAACTAAAATTCAACACAGCCATCTTCCATCCTTTGAGATTGTATAATCTAATGATAATCAGAGGTGGGGAAAATAAAAGTTATGTTGGATAGTGAGTTACTGCATGTCATTAACTATACAGAAATTTGTCACATTAAGTACATGTAAACTAATTTGAGGAATGGCAACCCTCATTAAACACAGTTCCAAAACCATTCAGGTATTACTGGTGTTCAGCTGACCAGCAAGCACGCAAACAGCCATGGTAGTTCCCCCAAGAGTAGCAAGACTGATTGAAAAGCAGAATTAATGCCTGGGAGGAGGTCAGCAGCTTTCTAGCAGCAGCAATACTAGCTCACACCAGCTTAGATGTTTGTGAAATCATGACTCAACTAACTGCTTGTAGTAAAACAGTTCAAGAAAAACCAAAGAATTCTTTGCTACTAGGAGATGGTTACTTTCTCCTGACAGAAAAGACAACTGGAGAAAGAGTGGGAGAAGGGAAGGAAGTCAGCCAGTCACAAGAAAGCAAGTCATATAACTAGAGGGGAGACTGTCATGTATTTCGATGTTAATCACGATTTTAACTGGAGTGTCATGAGAACTAGGATGTACTTGTACATACAAACACATTGTGCAACTTTCTGCTCTTAAAACTGACTCAAAAGCAGTGCACATTAAATGCAAGGCAGAGTTTACTCCAGCAGCTCCCTCTGTCCTGATAGTCTTCCACAAAGACTCTTCCATATCCTCGTGGCGCTGAGGATATATGAGGCCAACAAGAGGTATAAAACACTAAACTGCAGCTCAGTCTGCAAACAAAGATACAAACTATTTCTTTATCATAAAAATATGGTACTGTATACAAAGAGAAAAAATAGTTGAGCAATTCCAAAAGAGTAACTATTGTTATTACCCTGTGAAAACTTCAGTGTTAATTTCATGAAGCATAGATAAGATACCGTTAAATAAGTCACCAATGACTTAAACTACTGAAGAAGAATAAGAGTTTTAAATTTGTGAATAATATTAAGATGCAAGCAGATGGAAACAAATTACAGGATAGATTTAGAACTACAAATTATTCTGAGAAATATTTATTTCTTTTACGAAAAAAATCCTGAAGTCCTCTTGGATTACATATACCCTTAAAAAAAGCATGAGGAGGCTATGCTTGAGCTCATGGTTAAACACACACTTTTAGATGATGAAGCAGGAAGCCAGGAACATATATTTATAAGCTGCAGATGCTTAAGCGAAGAAATGCTAAGAAATGACGCTTCAAGCAGCACCACCAGTTTAAAGTTATTTTCTTATCATCATTATGTTGTGTTCTCATGTCACTGGACCTCAGGCCTAGATAGTATTAGAAAGCACAAAAATTTACGAGATAGGTGAGCTCACCTGCTGGGCTGCTCCAGCACACTCACCACCTCTCCAGCCCAGGCCATGTGATTTTGCTCACTAGGTAAAACTAATGCAGTAAAAGAGAATATAACTTATGACAGATTAGCGGACAACTTTCAAGAGCTGTTGAGAGGCAAATCGCAGCACCATCAGGCTGCTAGCTTTGCTCGCCCATCTCACAGTCTCACTGCAGGACTCTCAGATTTCTGACACTAATGCAAATCATATTTTTCTTTAGAACTTATGTACAATCTTGGTTTTGATCAATGTGAGACTTCTCAGAAAGGTCCTTCTAAACTGCAAGACAATTGCAATAATTCCAGTACTGTTGACAGCAAAACAGTTGTCCCAGGGTTGTGCAGCTGGCCACCAGCAGATAAAACATGGAGGTTTACAATAATTATGCCTTAAATTCTATAAATTCTCAGCAAGTTTTAGTGAAAAACTCATAAGTGAACATATATCACTTATATTACAGCTCACAGAGATACTGATTGCTGATATAAGTAGAAAGACTTGCATCCATAACACTCAGATGTCAATGCCCTGACTTCACTGGGACTACAGGTTTAAAAAGCAGAACCTAAATTTTATATGAATAACAAATTCTTTTTGAACAATTTAAATCTCTAAGAACGAGTTCTCTGCGTCTGCTGTGGATTCATCTTATGGATACCTAACCTTTAAGCTACAAAAAAAATAATCTGTAAGTAGACAGGTATTTCTGCATTCATCTTATGATCTTAAAAAAAAAAAAAAAAGGAAAGTGAAATCCCTTTCCTGTATAGTACGTTAGTATTTCTCCAAAAACCTGAAAACTGAACATGCAGGAACGCACTTTTTAAATACTAGCTTCCCAAAGTTCCACTGAAATCTCAAACTCTACATTATAATTCTCTTCCTAAAACACGGAGAGTTCTCATTAAATGTGGGTGGTCACTGGGTGGTTTTGGTCAGAGGCTCAATGTCCAAGGGACTGGAGCAGCTGATGAGTGGTGTGCCTTGGGGGTTGGTATTGGGAGAGCAGTGAGACACTGGCACAGGTTTGCCAGAGGCGTAGACACCCCCTCCCTGGAAGCATTCAAGGTCAGGTTGGATGGGGCTTTGAGCAACCTGGTCTACTCAAAGTCGTCCCTGCCCACAGCAGGCGGGCTGTAATTAGATCCTCTTTAACACTCCTTCCAAGGCAAACCATTCTGTGATTTTAGGTAGAGCACATATGCCCTGAAGCATCCGGGCTAAGCAGTAACTTGTGGTTCACTACTTACTCTGCACTATTTACTGGGTGAAATGGTCAAGACTTGTAAAGAGATGGAAGCAATGGCTTGCAACAAACCAGGTGCTTCCTCCATCCTGAAGTGATTAGATGTTATAACGTTACAATACCAAGCTATTAGCTTATGAAGAACCTACCCGCAGACTTAATGAAGTCACAAAAAATGTTTTTGCCACACCAACTACACAAACCAAGAGATGAAAAGCATTTCTTCATACTTAAAAGAATCCCTGCCGGTGAATATGTGCTAATGAAGACACTCATGGCTTGAGTAGTTTCGAAAGTTTAAAACAAACCCACCCAAAACCAACATGACTGTTGTGGAGTCATTAGCCAACCATTTCTGATGTAGGTGTGTTCTTTGGATTTTTTTTTCTAAGTAATTCCCCTATAAGTACTGAATAAATACTCTGTTAAAAGAGAGGAGCAGTCAGGTTCACCAACAAAGAGGCAACAGGGGCTCTGAGCCCGTGAAGCATTATAGGCCACACAGCATATTACAGAGAATATCTGGTATATGTGAAGATCTTCACCCAAGTCTGGAGTTACTACGTTGTAATTTAACCACTTAAATGTGAGAAATGGGAAGAAAAACGAGTCAGGTGAGTTACGCAGCCCCTCGGCCAAAAACGTGGCGTAACATATGGTAGCACTTACCTACCCAGAAAACAAAAAATGGTATAGGAATTTCTCTATTTTCCTACTTCAGCAAGTCAAGAGGCCAGAAACCAAAGACACACAGGCTGCTTCGACAAGTATCTCTCTGCAAACCGGCCATTCAAGTTCCTCACGCGTTCAAGGCAGCTCCGCAGCAGTGTATTCAGTGTGTTGGTCAAACGCCCTGTAGTCCCTCTGCCAACAGCGACCCGGTGCTCCGCACCGAAACCGGGGGGAACAGTGGGAACACCGCCACCGAGCAGCAGCACCGTGTGTTTTTCACCGTGTGTTGTTCCAGCAGCAAGGGCTGCCACACCGACACCACTTCACTTGTTTCACTGGACGGGGACGGCCCGCCCGACGGCCCGACCCGACCCGCAGCCTGCTCCTGCTCCCACTCCCGCTCCCGCTCCCGCAGCCCCGGCCGGGGGGCAGGAGAGCGGCTGCCCGCGCCCCCCCGCAGCCTGGCCCGCAGCCCCTTCGCCGGGCCGGGCCGCGGGGCGAGGGGAGAGGAAGGAAGGGGAGACTCCGCTCGGCGGGGGCCCCGGGGGCGGGGATGGCGCCCGGCTCTGCCCCGCGGCCCGGCCCGCCAGGGGGGCCGGGGGCAGGGCCGGGAAGGGGCAGCGGCAGCGGCAGCGCAGCCCGAGGGGGCTGCCCCGGCAGCGGGGCGCGAAG
>JAWWEE010000040.1:22039728-22067324 GCA_035221455.1 Xenops minutus | reverse complement strand
CAGCATCCACAGCCCAGCATCCACGAGCATCCACAGCCCAGCATCCACAGCCCAGCATCCACGAGCATCCACAGCCCGGCATCCACAGCCCAGCATCCATGGGCATCCACAGCCCAGCATCCACGAGCATCCACAGCCCAGCATCCACAGCCCAGCATCCATGGGCATCCACAGCCCAGCATCCACAGCCGCACATCCCATGGGCGCGCCGGGTGCGCCCCGGGCTTAGCCTGGTGCTCGGTCCGAGAGGGGCTGGGAGAACAAAAGCTTTCTGCTTGTTTTCCGTTATACTCTAAACACCCATTTTATTTTTTTTCCCTTTCCCAAACACAAGTTATCATCTGTTATCAAACAGAAAAAGCACTTTCGGATTTAAAATTTAAAAAAAGCATTTTTTTTCTATTAAAAAACATTGTGATCATTAGGACAGAGCCAATCTGTGTTATTGTGTAAGAAAAGGTAATCCCTGTCTACTCTTTATCTCTTTTTTCCTTTTTTCTCTTTTTTTTTTTTTCTGGTGTTCGTGTAACCCCACTGTGATTGGGGTAGGTAGGTGGGTAGGGAGGTAGTAGTTTAGTTGGAGTAGGTGGGGAGGTAAGCGGGAAGAACAGCATTTTATTTATTTTGTGGAAGATTTCTGCGAGCCTAACTCCCTCAGCTGGACTGTTGCTGGGATGGGTATGGAAAGTGCTAAAGCAGCAGACAGACTTCTGTCAATTCCACTATTGTCAAACCAGCAAGAGAGCATTTTTACAAAATCAGCGTGGCACTTCTCTTAGCAGAGAACAAAGCCACAGCCAAAATGTAGGGCATATCACACATCATCAGTGTCAGGTAGACAAAAGGAAGTTTCCATGTATAATTTTAACAACTTCTGGTCAATAGATGTTTCTTTTATAGATTTTAAAATAACATACTTTGATACCAGCTGCTCCTTGGTGTAGAATGGTTATTTGAACATCAATGAAGTAATTCCTTTAGTAAATTTTCACAATGCATTAAAGTTTCAGGCATACTGTATTCTCAAAGAAATATCCCGTGGGAACATTGCTAAAGAAAAGAAGGTATTTATAAGTTTTAATTCTAAATTATGATATAAATATATCTTAGTTTGGTAGTTATTTCAATGCTTAATATATGAAATGTCACCATGTTCTGCTGATTACTTATTAGGTGACACTGCCTACAGTAAGAGATCAGTTAAGTCAGTATGCTAACAGAGGCTGACTCCTTTGATAAGCAAATGTTTGCAATTGAAACAAACATTTAAAAAAGATTACATTGGTAGTAGTATCAAAATATTAAAAGAAGAAATAATATTATTTGCACAATAACCAACACCCCAGAATACATCTATATCAAAGTCAAAGAAATAAGTAAAGAATTGAGAACAGCCGCAATTAAATCCTGTTTATTATTTACCGGGCTGAAAGGGCACCACAATACACATGGGGTGGAGAGTCACAGTTCCCTGTAAATATGGCAGCTGTCAGAACCAAAGAAGAACAGGTATGGCAGCCTCCACATTTTTCAAGAAGGTTCCGAGTTCCTCTTTTCCTCTTTTTTTCTAATTTACCTTATATTTTCCCTTTTTTTTTTCTAATTTTTTTTCGTAATTTGCCTTATAAGGAAATTGCTATGGCCATTAAGTAGACATCTTTCATAAGAAGTACAAATAATATCTATACCTACACGAGTTTGCTTTTTATTGTTGTCTGTGATAACCATTTTTACTTCTGTAGATTAAGAAGTTTGGTATGAAACAGAATGCGTTTCATAGCCACATACATTCTAAATATTTCATCATGACCTAATGTATTCTAAATTTTAATTTTTTTATTCACAAATGCTTGTATTTATTTAAATATTAAAAAATTAAAAAAGCTTGTTTTTATGATTACACTGTTTAGGAAAACATGTACTGTAACTATTTGTATTGCAAACATCAGAAACCAAAGTGTCCTAACAACTTGGGTATATTGAGCCTGAACAAAGATGACCTTGTTGGCCTTACTCACATCTTGACAAGTTTCTTTGCTAGTGTCTCTAGCATTTGTCCTGAACTTTCTTGTCTCTCTCATAACTACTTTTTTTACTAAGTGAAACTTCTAGCACTGTACTATGTTTTTGCTTTTTGTTGAAAATGAAAACATTTCCTTCATGTAGGTACAGGAAAACTAAGTGTACTGCATGCCTCATTTAACATCCCAGGGCTAACAGAGATAAATGAAAATAAAGTAAAATACATAAGCAAACCCTTTCAGGTGTTTTACCTTTAGGCTGTTGATTATTGCCTCTGGCAATAGATGTTCTGTTGATCAGTCATCAGTCTTGATTCTCTGTTCTAGTATCAAAGTAATTCCTGGAGACTTTTGACGTACTATTCCCCTGCAAGCCTAAACTTCACATTTGTATGCTATAAACTAAGACTTCTGCCTTAGCAGATCATTCCATGGTGCTTTAATTGAGCCAGCCTCAGATTAGTGGCAGAAACCCATCTCTCCAAAACTTAGAATATCTGTGGCATAAAAGTTATTTTTCTTAACTCAGTAGCACATTCATAGGAAATACTTATCTTTGGATTTGGTAGCATCAGTATTGCAGTGTTTTGATAAATAAGATGTTAATTCTAGACTATCTTTTAAATAGTACAGAGGGAAAAAAGTTCCTTAGAGACTGCTGCAGGCAGTATGCCTTTAAGCAATTGGAAAATGTGATTTTCACTGAGTTGTGAGTCATTTAACTATAAATAGAAACCAAAATGTAAAAGCACAACAAGAAACTTGCTGCTCTCTTCTCTCCTGCCTCTTCTAAACATGTGAGAACATGTATGAAGAAATCTTCTATAAAATGACAGTTTGTTAGCTTTCTGACTGGTATAATCAGTTTTATATAGACAAGATGGATGTGTGTTGGAAAGAGAATGTATTATTTAGTGTTTGTCCTATGATGATCTCATCTTAATTACTTCTCACTCTGTTGCTATCAGAAATTAGTTTACAAGCAGCCAAAATACAGATCTCTGATATGCGATGTCTGAATAGCAATGGATAGAAAGGATGGGTATGGAAGTAATCCAAAAGTATAGTCTAGACAATAGATTTGAATACCTCCAAACCCTTCTTGTCACTGGTGCACCTATCTGGTCAAGATTTCAGAGATATCTCCTTTGTCTGTAATGTCAAAGTAAACTCCAGTTCCAAGCATTCCCAAACTTTCAGATTTGGGTAGGGGTTTTTTGTTTGTGTTTTGCTTGGTTTGTTTGCTTGGGGTTTGCGGTTTTTTGGGGGGATTTTTTTGTGTTTTTTCCCCCCTTTATTTGGGTCTATGTTTTTTTCAAGCTGAATGTATGTAATTATAAAAGGAAACTGCGTGTAAGTGAGGTTCATTCCACTGGAATCAGTATAGCTGCAATTGCTAAAGCATTGTTCAATTCTTACAGACTGACAATAGTATAAACCAAAGTCTTCTGTAAATAATATATGCAGGATAGGTTAGAGGAAGGTTTCTTATCTGGTGTGCCAAAACACCTTATATGTTGAAGGGCTACTCCTTGTATAAGATGTCTTATTAATTTCTTTGGAAATATTATGTTCTTTTTGAAATCAGGCGATGTGGTGCCAGTGGGGACAGGATATTCTGTCATTTAGACAGAAGAAGTGACAGACGGTAATTTTCTTTTGCCATAGGAGACTCATAAAGATTTGTCTTAACATCTGGTAGATAGGTGTTAGTATAGATGCAGTGAAATGCTACTGGCTTGAGGACTTATGAGCAATGCATAAAGAGATGAAGACCCACAGAAAATCTGTGTGCACCAAGAGCAAACTGCAAATCCTTTGTAACACTTTCCATCTTGGGTGTGGATATCTTATGGTTCCTACATATGACATTATTGAGTCTAAGTGGTCTCCTAAAAAGCTTTAGAAGTCCTAAAAATCAGTGCTTTCATTTTAGAGGAGATGCATCTGAAGAACATTTTCAACTGACATTCTATTCATTGAGATCAAGTATCAACAGCTGAAAATTGTAAATGCCCTGAGACAGACAGACAGATGGTATTGTTCATGAGCTGCACTGTGAAAGGTCATGAGCACCACTCTGAACATCTTGCAGCAGCATGAAAATTCTTCTGCACAATGAAGCTCCTGCAACTTTAATTTCTTGTCATAGAAAACATATAGAGCTTGCTTCCAAGTTTAATAATGTTTCATTTCAGCAAGGTATTTTTTCTGACCCATAAGCTCTCAACCAGCTCCTTCCTTTCCCAACACATCCCATGCATGCCTGCTGCTCTCTCACAAAAGGTCAGTTCCTCCCCTCCCTCCCTCCCTCCCTCCCTTCCAGTCCTCACTAAACTGCCTGTATCCATTGTTTGCACCACTCCCATTGTGTTAACTATCCCCTGAATTCACTGTGATCCCAGTGAGATACTGTAGCCCTGCAACTGCTTACAGACCTCTGATTTCCCCTGTTGGTTCTCCATTCTGCATGCACTCATGTACAAACATGTCAGATGAGGCACCCAGTGGAGCCTCTGTCCCAGAAAAAGATGAGAGCTTTTCTCATAATGACATACCGTTGGCACTTTCTTATTGATGTGCATTTGCTTATGATGACCTCTCTTACCCTCTTCTGTTTATCCCACACCACTTCCTTCTTGATTGTAGGCTGTCATCTCCCTCCCTTTTCACTCCTAGTTTAAAGATCTCCTTACCACGTTGGCCAGCCATGCAGCAGAGCTGCTTTGTCAAGAGGACCCTGTTTAGTCCTAGGAGTTCCTACCTCAGGTAGGCGTGGGAGCCTTTCTGCTGTTGCTAGAAGCCAACAAGCTTCAGCCCTCATCATCATTTCTTTCCTCCTACCTGTATAAACATATGAGGAATGTGCTCTGTTTTTCACAACACATCATAAATGATGAGACAAGAATTGATGGACAGTCTCTCCATGTCCACCTACACCTTAGTGCTTAATAAAGATAACCACTCTTCCTCTCTTACCAACTGTTGCCAGCAGTTATTATGTCTGTGTTTTTCTAATATAAAGGAAAGAATCCCATCTTCTGAGAAAACTCTCAGGATGATGGGGCAAAAAGACAAGGCCGCTCAGCAAATATCTGCAGGGTAGGGACTGTACTCAGTAGGGCCATTAGGTGCTACTATAATAAAAGCCATTAAGTCTTATGTATCCAGAAATAAAAAGCAGCCTGTATAATTAAGGATTCTGCCAGCTCACACAGTTGTCACTAGCATGGAATGACAAGATCCCATCCATCTAAGCCTCAAGTGATGAGTAAGATAAAAAGTGCAGAGAGCCTGGTGAACTCCCCATTCCTACTGTCATGGTTGGCTAGACCACAGAAAAGAAATTGCACCCTTAGTGGTAGATTGATAGGCACAACTCTGAAGAGGGAACTGGTAATGGAGGCATCTGACTGACTTTGAAAGTGAAAAAGAGAACTTGGACAGCAAACACACTTTGGGTGCAGCAGACATAAATGCAGATGGTTTTAGGTCAAAGGGATTTATCTGGAGATCAGACTAGGCTCTAGCTAGTACAAGCAGCTCAACTCTAGTGAAAGGATCCCTGGCAACTGTGGAAACTCCAGGAGCAGACACCTGGTGCTGCAGCAGAGCTCACCACACCGCAAAAATTATTTCATCAAGGGCCAGAAGATACACTACTCTGAAATTAAAATAATGAAGCTGTGGCCGTTTGGATGGTGAGGTTAGAAAGCATTGCTTTGCAGCTGTGGGGAAAAGAACCATAAATATAAGAACTTCTAGAATGACTTGGAAGGTATCAGCTCATCAGTTAATCTGTATGCCCTCTGACACTGCTCACTTGGCACTTTCACATCGGTGTTATGTCTCTATGGATCTCACTGCTATTGCTGAACATCTCAAAGTAGCACAGTAACATTCACCGTGAAAGGATAGTAGACTCTGGTTTTGCCTGCAGTTAATCAACTCCTGTCTCAAAAGCTCTTCACAGTTCAGATGGGACAGAGGTTCAGCCTTGCTGAGCAGTAAAATAAATATAGTGGAGACTTTCTATTCACCACAGGCATGGTGGTTTTCTGAGCTCAGCAGTTTAGGAGGAAAAAAATATTTCTCATTGATTACTTCCTTCTACCACAGAGCTGACATAGTCACTGAAACTCAGATGTCTTTGAAGGAGGCTTATCTCATTAGCCAAAGTGATCCGGTATGAGAACTAGCCAATTTTAATAATAGTCTCATTAAACACAATACCTTGTAAGAATTGATGCCTCCTTTTTGCAGCAGGACACTTCTTCCCTATACATCATCACTTTTAACTGTTTCCCGTGTTGCTGGGTTCAATAACATACACACCTAATATCATAGATTTTCTGACAATAGTATGACTTAGTAAATTTTAGAAACATATATTCCATATGATATAACTATGGATAACTTAAATTTTAGTTCAAATAACAATACCGGAAGAATGTTTGCTTTGTTTTGTAGCAATGTGCATATGAAAGAGCTCATGAGGTACAAGAAGATGCAGCTTGTAATTCTGAGGCAGGCACCCTTTGATGCTGGATTATTCCCTACTCTGCTGTTGTTGGGTTCACTCACCCAGTTTGTTAAACTTGTTTTCAAGTCTCATCTTAAATGCTAGCTTGGAGGATATTCAGACGGCAAAATCTCCTATATCTACCTCCCTCCCCACCCCTCAAAAAAACCCCAAACCAAAACAAAAAAACACCCAATAAAAAAACAGCAGAAGTGACCAACTTCCCAAGGAAAGTAAGCTTCTTCAAAGAAGCATGAACTTCCTTCATCAGGCCTGCACAGCAGGCCACGGCCTGTCTTTTGAGCCTGTGTGTCTGTAGGACATTTCACTAGTTCTAAAGAATGTGAGATTATATGTGTGATTGCCTGTGTATATGCACAAAATGGCTTGCACCTTTTAAATAAAGTACTGACTAACAGCCCTTTCTAGTAACACTCCCAAAACAAAACAGGCAGCAATTTTGGGTTTTATCATTTGTATTTGCCTGAATTTGTTGTTTGTTTGTTTTTTTTTCTTGTTTGTTGATTGTTTTGTGGGATTGTTTGTTTGTTCTCTCACTTTTTTAATTATTTTTTACAAATATGTCTTGTCACAAGAAAAATCTGTTTTCTACTTTTTAAAAAATAATCTAGGCAAGATTTGAATTACAAACTTTTATTACTTGCAATCAGTCTTTTATCCTGCAAATGGAAACAGCATGAAGGAAAAGGAAAGTACTGGAGGAGTGAGACTCTGTTATACTGTTGTACAATTAATTTCTAGACAGGATGTATTGGAGTTAAAGTCACTCGACTTCGATGAGACAGAAGTGCTACTGTAACAGAATTGTGTTACAAAGCACCCTTTTGATATACTTTCCGATTGAGAGTGCTGTATTTCTGTTAAAAAAATCACCAAAGATGTTTCTCCCAGCACAGTGGTTTAAATTATCCCTAAATCAGTTCCTTTTAGAATTTGCCAGAACTGACTGGTTGATCAGATCAAGTCACACATAGTTTTCAGAAAAGATCAGCCAGAATCTGAAAGGGGCCTTTATTTGTCTCCTAATCCACCATTCTACTTCCCATCAGAATCATGAACCTTTCCTTCAAACTCCATCTGGTGAGGAAGAGTCTAGTTTTTCTAAGTCATCCATACCATTACCTATCTGTGGTTATAATTCTAACATCTATCCTAAACCTTCCTTGCAGTGTGGGCTCATTTCTTCCTCTCATCTACAGTGATGACAGAGAACCATGTATTTACTCTGTCTGTGCTATTAGCCTATTCTTGTTTGAAGACTTTTTTTTCTGTTTTCTCTCAGCCTTCCCTAAACAAAACAGTCACACTCCCTCTAATCCTTACTAACAAATCTTGTTCACCAGACCTTCAGTCTCCTTCTCTGGATTGCAATTTCTTTGAAACATGGTCACCAAACCTCAACACTCCTCTCCCGTTTAGGCACCACCAACATAAAATTATCTATGGCACACAGTACTCTTTCATGATATTTTCTTCCATTTTGGCCACAGCAATCTCATTGGCTATATTTGACTGTGGCTGTGTATGGTGACCCCAACATCCTCTTCTGTGGATCTGCCACCCTGCTGAGAGTTTTCAGTCCTATATTTATGAGCTGAATTTTTGAACTCTAAACTGTAACCTTTTTTATGACATTTCTGCTCTGAGTCAAGATCTTGAAGTTATTGTTCTCTAAAGTCCTCACAGGCTTTTACAGATTGGTTGTAGCTGCTTATTTAACAATTCAATACTACATCATCTGAAGAGCCAATAGGAGCAGTGTTCTATCCTAGAGCCAGAATAGGACAGAACACTAAGAACAGCACAGGGATTTTGGCGCTATACATCTGAGTTGCACCCATGTGATAGTTTTCTCCAAATCTTGTATGCCAAGATTACACCTGAAAATCTCCTGAAAGGTAGAGTTCACAAAGCCACCACCACCATCAGGCTATTTTACAGCCACTGCATTTCTCCTATCTATGTGGTCTTTTAATTTGTTTAGGTCACTCATCTAAATAATTTTATTTTTCTTTAGCATGATGATTTCTTTCTCTGATGATTACCTGAGGAGAGATAATTTGTGTTTGTGGTTTTTAAAGTAACATTTCTTCTTCATTAATAGAATTTTCATTGATTTCACATCAATTAATGACATTAATCTATCTGCCCACCTACCCATAAACCGTGTTTATAGTCATAGAGTAATTCATATTTACTTACTACCAATTTATAATTGAAATAACCAGAAAATTCTATACTTTTTGAACCTGCTTTTGGTGCTACAGGATTTTATTTCTTGTAGCACTTTTAGAAACTGTCTAAGTGAACAGAAATTGCTTACAGAAAGATATACCAGGATTTCTGTAGGAAATATCTCCTTCCTGTATTTAGGACTAATCTGGTATTAATGTCTATCTTTAATCAGAAGCAGGCCTCTAGTTCAATTAATTGTCCTGAATATAAGAGCATTTATGGGCATATAAGAAATGTGGCAGTAGAGAGCAATTAATTATCTTTTGGTATCAGCTTCACTTGATAACAATTTCCCTAACTGAGGCCTGAATGATGAAGCTGGAACTTAAATTTCAGCCACAAAGAGGGGTCCCTGCAGCAAAACCTCAGAATCAAATGCCACTGAATGTTCAAAATGCTTTCCTTATTATTCTGATCCTCCAAACCATGTGGAAGTGCAAAAAAAGAAAAAAAAATCCATTAAAAATAGCTTTATCTACTTCCAACAGAGAACAATCTGGCTAGAAATTTTCTGATGAAACATTTTCTTGCCAGGATATGCCATTCATTGAAATCAAAATGTTCCACAAAAGAATTTCCATTTTTGACCAATTTCCAATGGAATCCAGGCAGGTTTCCAAGACTAATGAGCCTGCCAGTTCTTTTCTTAACAGCTCTTGTGACTAGTTCCAGGGGATCTTGGGCTTACAGACTGCTTTGCTTTGGGGCTGACAGAGTGCTGAGGGCTGTGAAGGAAGGACCCTCCAGTTTGTGGCTTCTTGGCAATCCCAGTTGCCCAGACATGCTGGGGGCCAGGCTGACAGGCTTCCCCAGAGCTGAGGCATCATGCCATGAAATACTCAACACTCCTTGATTTCATTCCAAATTTTGAAATATTAAAATCTTCTACTGGAAAAAAAAAATTGCATTTCTTCATGCTGCTCTAATGAGCCTGTGTTCCAAATCAGAGCCTAATCCTGTAAGCGTGCATATTCATTTATTACAAGCTGTTGTATAAAATTACACAAATATTAATGGGGTTCTGGCAGGCTGACTGCACATAGGCATGTAAATGAGAAAGGTCACACCTGATCATAAGCCAGTAGTGCCTATGGTAATGTTGCTAAGGCTTTTTTTCACAGTATTTAATAACTGATCACTTATTTCAATATCTTTTAAGTACTGGTAGGTGATATTCCACTTTAGAGGCAAAAGACTGACACAGAAATGTTACTGCTTTACTCAGAACCATAAAAAATCAATATCATCAGGTTTACTATTTCACAATCTAGCATATTCTGTTAAGAGTCTTAGTTAAAATAAAATACCTTCTTTTTGCCTTAGATAATAATCCAATTCTGTCTTCAGCCAATGGAAACAACACTTTTGCTGCCTGTTCTTTTCACTCTTCACTTCTCATATGCTAGTCTCACAGTTAAGGGAGTTACAGTCCTTACAACTCAGCTCACAGAGGGAGTATGTGACTCTTTCTTTTCCACTACTGTGTGATGGTATTGTCCTGGTCTCAAACTTAGTCTAACATGGCAACATGACCTGGGTACTGATCCTACTTTGGCTCAGTGATCTACACAAAAAGGACAGTAGAAAGCAACTATGGAGATGGTAGTGACTTAAAAGCCACACAAGATTTTTCAAAAAAGGCTACTTGCTATTGATGTTTTTCATGGTTGTTTGTCATTCGCACACTTAAATGTTTTGGGAAAAGCTCCAGTATCACTTTCATTAAGCACAGTGTCAAACATAGAAAAATGTACAATTAGAATTACTAAATGGATTGAAAACTATTAACAATCCACTAAATTGGGGTAATGAGTGGCCTGCCAAATAGTAGAGCTTCAGTCCAGGATGACAATGGTGATGGAGTAGGAACATGTGACATACAAAGCCTGAGGGAGTTTGTTTAGCCTGAAGAAAAAGCCAAGAGAATAATACAATGGCTGTCTTAAACTTTCTAGTGAGGGAGGGACAGATTAAAGATAAGACATCTCTACTCCTGTGAGGAGGATGGACCAGTCAACTTCCATAAGTCCCTCCTAATCAACATTTCTATGATTCCATTAAAAATATATTTTCTAAAATTTGATATGATTAACAGTAAACACAATTGTCTAGCTGAAAACAAGACCTCTGGAAATTTCTTTATTGAAAATGAACAAGACATTATGGTGGAATATACCATGACAAAAAAAAGTTATATTCATGATTTTTTCTAACCTTTTTTTCTGCAAGTATATAGTGTTATCTACAGTCAAATACAGAGCTTCAGTGACTATTGACCTGTGTATTAAGGAAAATACTATTTCTAGATTCCTAAAGGAAATTATAATGGCTTTTCCATGTTTGTAGACTGTAAACATTTGTTCAAGGTAATAAAAAGTCTGTCTTCCAGTCAACAGTCACAACCAATAGACACAGTGTGTTCAGTTATTGTCTCTGAGGCAGCATGAAATCCTGGCACTATGCAATATCCATTAGAGTTTTGGTATTGATTTCAGTGTAGCAGGATTTCAAGCAGATAGTTTTAATCTGCCCACTTATAAGACTGTAAGACAGTGTTAATTTACCACTCACTTGCCTAAAATGGAGAAGTTATATATATTTTAGAAAGCAAACTTAGCAAAAGAGTGTGCCTTTTTAGGGATAAATATGTGTTGGCAAAGATGAGGCATTGAATGGATTCATCTTTGCCTACTCACTTAATACTCCTTGCACATATTAAAGGAGTTTTAAAATATCCTCACTTTTGCTGTCAGGCTGAATATTACTGTGATGAATATAGGGGAAATTCTGACTCTTTTGAAGTCATGGCAAACTTCCTGTTGCCTTTATTGGCCAACACCTTGTATTGACATGACTGTATGAAGCACATGAAATGAAATTTTGAAAAATGTGAGCAGCTGCTGGCAGAGTTGTATCTAATACCAAATTATCTGTTATGTGGCAATTAAACTTCATTACATGCTTAGTCAAACATCCAGTCATGTTATGGGATAACAACTATTATGCCATAGATGAAAAACACAGAGTAACTGGGTAGCAGATGAAAGGCTGGTGTCTGAGCTTGGGCTTTTCCTTCTATCTGTTACAGCATTCTTAGGCCAACCCACATTCAAGTTTCTTGCCTCAAGGATGATCCTGTTCCTTAATTTTCTTTCCAAGATACTGGGACCCCAATTTTACTCTCATTGACTTCAAAGTAAGCCAATTCGCTCTCTCTGTGGATACACTTTCATTTGCTGTATTGCAATATTTTATATTTAATGGACTATTTTTAAATAAAATTCCAAATTTTTTGTTAAACAAAACCTCTGTGTGGTTTTGACTCAATCTGAAATTTATGTATCTCTGGGCTCCTGCTACTATTTGTCTTGGCATGCTTTGACAGTTCTCATTTCTCTTTATTTTGCAGTGCTTGGGAACTCCACTGATGACTATTCATGCTCTTGGATGGGATTTTTCAGTCTTATAACCCAACACTTCTCCAGGAGACAAAAAGGAAATATTGGATGTAAGAGCAAGAGAAGGAGTTATTTTTCCCAAATCAAGTTTTTTGCTCAGTTGACTACCTAACCAGTCAGGGAAACACAGATGGAAAGGGATTTAAGACATATAGAGTTAAGTGCAGGTCAATTTGGCACAGAGTGGAGAACCCCTCCCAGAGAGGTCAGAGATAGCAGTAGATTAGTTACACTGTACTTATCTGACATGGGTTTTCAGTCCAATATATCCCCTCAC
Source organism: Xenops minutus (assembly GCA_035221455.1). Lineage (NCBI taxonomy): Eukaryota > Metazoa > Chordata > Aves > Passeriformes > Furnariidae > Xenops > Xenops minutus. The sequence continues at coordinate 22,054,790 of JAWWEE010000040.1, read as the reverse complement.
ACTTTCTATTCACAGTTTAGCTTGTTCACTCTCAAAATACTTTCTGAGCTCTCTGAAATAATCTAAGAACCTAAATCAGTTTATTTATAATGTAAATAGTCATCACACCCCAGTTACACTGGCTGAACTGTCATCGTGACCACAACGGAAAACAAGTCTGCAGCACAGCTCTGCCAGACATGCACACTCTTGCTTTACCAATTTTCAGAGTAGGCTTCTGCTTTTATGAGTAGCTTTCTGAACTACTGGGGTTTTTACCACTTTTCAAGGATTCCTAAGTATCTCAGTGTCTGCATGTCAACAAATCTGGGACATACAGCTGCTTTTCAAGTGCTTACTTGTGCAATAGTTTCTAGACACATCACGGGAAGAAGTTTGCAACCTATGGGACCCACTGAGCAACTGATTTGCACATGAACTGAACCTAAGATTCATTTTGAATTCTGATTTTTCAGCATATGCATCGAAGTTCACCCTGTACATGCACAACAGCTCTAATGACTCTAGGATACATCAGGCTCTGTACATATGCAAACACACATGAGCTGTGTTAGTCTGAAAGAAGAATACAGGAGTAGTAGGCAGGGTTGGAAATATTAGTCTTCCTCTGACTTCACTGAGCTCATCAGCAGAATGAGAGGCTGTTCCCACATGCCTGCAGCATCACTGGTTTCAGGTAATGTATATCCTTTCCCAAAGGCTTCAAGATAATTTGAAATCAGAGGGCCAGGATGCTCATCACTAAGGAAGAAAAGTATTCTCATCTCAGCCTCATGCCCTAGTAAACCCTGTGTAAAACTTCACAGTTACAGATTCAAAATTAATGGCTATGCATGAATTGTTACTTCATTAAATCCTGAGGTAGTACAGCATGACCTCCCCCTCAGCCTTTCTTACCAAGATGTACATCTGCCACATGATTAGAATAAAAAATGTGTATGAAGAGATACTGCCATGTCTATCTGCCGTACATGCTTAATGGCCAGTGTGTGAGGAAACACTCACTTGTAGAAATATTCTTCCTGTAAGGACATGATGCTATCCTTTTATCCCAGTGCTTTGAAAGCTCTCTCATGCAGCACAAAACAAGGAACAAAATGTAAACCTCTAAATCAGGTACTAACTCAAGAAACAAACCCAAAACATTAGGCTTCAATGGTGAAAGAAGAGAGAGATTAGTGCTGCACTACCTGCTAAAAACTAAAACTAATTGTTTTTTCTTTATATACAAGCAAATCACCAAACGTGCCCACAGAGCTTCCTGAGTTTGAGTAGGCTGCACATACATGAGCATGGTGCAGTATAATATTAATTCCTATTGTGTAGAAGGGCTAGTTTTGAGTAAGATGAGCAATAGTAGAATCATAGAATGGTTTGTGTTGGAAGGAACCTTTAAAGTTCATCTAGTTCCAACCTCCCTACCATGAGCAACTACCATCCCCCGCTAAACCAGGTTGCTCAAAGCCCCATCCAACTTGGCCTTGAGCACTTCCAGGAGTGGGGCATCCAAGACTTCTCTGGACAGCCTGTTCCAGTGCCTCACCACCCTCACAATAAAGGATTTCTTTCCAATATCTAATCTAGTCGTTCTCTCTTTCAGTATAAGCCACTTCCCCTTATCCTGTCACTACATGTTCTTGTAAAAAGTCCATCAAAGGATTTTACCACAAACTAATATACTTACTGCTTCTTAATTCTCCTTTTTTACTGACATACACCTATACTTGGAGATAACTTCTGTTGCAAGACATAGTTGTTGCAACATTGGTAAATACCATATTATTTTTCCCATTAGATGCAAAAAGGAAACTGTGAATCAATATCAATTCAACCCTAACTGCAGTGGCTTGAGGTATGAAGGTCTGTAGAAGTGCAGGTTTTTCCGCTTTGTCTTGCCAAAGTACTTCAACCAAGATGTAGAGCTTGTAAGATGTTCTGATCCCTGGCTTGGGCCAAATGGAAACTGTCAGTTGCAGATCATCCGATCACCAGCTGAGGATTTTTTTTGATGTAAACACAGACCTGTGTGAGATAACTCTCTCCGTTTTTGCTTTAGTCTACAGATTAAAAAATAAATTACTTCAAATACTATTGTGCCTTTTAGATCTTCAAGCTAAGGCCTGGAGGAAGAAAAGGTATCTAATTAGTGTTTTGAAATGGTTGCTTGATGAAAGGAATATTGATATGGTGGTAGCAGCTTACAGCATTTAACACTGTAGCCATGACATCTCTTATTAAATATTTAACTGCTGGAAACTGTGTACTTCACAAGCACCTATATAAGTGAAAACTGCTTTTGGGAACACAACGTTCATACTGTAAAAATAAAGATGAGGATATGGATAAAAGAACTATTATAAAGTTGTCAATGATTTTTTTATCTCCAGGATAAGATTTGGGGGTTTTTATATTTATTTGAATGCATAATATTTTTCCTGTGAGGACAAAGGTTTGTGTACTCACTAAAATAAGTGCATTTAATTCATGAACTGGTTTGGTTTTGTTGGGTTTTGTTTGTTTGTTTGGGGTTTGGGGGTATTTATGTTTTGTTTTGTTCTGTTTTCCCAGATTTCTTTTGCAATTATACTATAACACTAGGAAACATATGAGACATTTTGCTTTTGAGAGCTAAGAGCTGGTGCTAAGTCTCTGTAGGAATTTTACCCCAACAAGTAGATGGGACATGACAAATTTGGAATTATTTCTACAGTTCTTGCATTAAAGTGCTCATTTTTTTCACAGAAATAATAAGAAATACGATAAATCAAGTAAATTGTCTAAGCAGGTACAGATCTTTTTTATTATGTATTTACTATAGACTGACTAGGCTTGGCTGCTCCTCGGGATCCGATTCAGGTGAGTGAGGGGAGGGACAGGCTCGTTAGCAGCAGGGGACTTAAAAGCGTCTCCAGGAAGGGGAAGTGACCTGGAGCAGGGCACGTCAATTTGTGAGGCAGGGCAAGCAGGAAGGGTAAAGTGATCCTCGCTGCTGGATTGTTGTTCCTTTGGTTTTGGTTTGTTGTTGTTTTGTTTTTTGGTTGGTTTTTTTTTCCCCCCTCCCTTCTTGTTTGTTCACCACAACTAGAACCAGCAATGGTCTCCAAACAAGTGAAAGCTGCTGCTGCCATGGGGAGTGTGCTAACCCAGACACAACTGCCCTAGAAGGTCACTGGCTGCACAAAGTGTCTGAGCCTGGCATTAGTACCAGAGGATGGTATAAGAGATGCCTCCATACAGTGTGAGCAGGTGAATGATTTGCTGTGTTTAGTGGCAGAGCTCAAGGAAGAGGTAGAGAGGCTAAGGAATACTAGGGAGAGTGAAAGGGAAATAGACTCGTGGAGTTGCACCCTTTTGACCCTAATAGAAGTTCAGTGGGAGACAGAGAAGCCCTGCCCTTCCTGCAGTCAGGCAGATGGAGCAAACGAAGGTGATGGGGGAGAATGGAAACAGGTCCCTGATTGGAGAAGTAAAAGAATTTCTTCCTGACCCTCATCACCTCCCCAAGTACCCTGAAAGAACAGGTATGAGGCCCTGGATCCAGAAGGTCAGGCAGAGGATGGTCAAGAAAAAGATCTGTCTGAAGGATCTCCTGGTTGTGCCCCATCTATCAGATGGATTACAACCAGAGCTACAAAACGAAGGGTAGCTGTAGTAGGTGACTCCCTTCTGAGGGGAACTGAGAGCCCTATATGCCAACCAGACTCACCCCATGGGAAGTCTGCTGCCTTCCTCGGATCCAGGTGAGGGATATTAAGAGGAGACTCCCTGAGCTAATTTGGCTCTTTGACTATTACCCATGGTTGGTAGTCCAGGCTGGCAGTAATGACATTAATGAGAGGTATCAGGGTAATCAAAAAGGACTTCAAGGCTATGGGTCAATTAGTTAATGGGACAGGAGAACAGGTGGTGTTTGCCTCAGTTCCTGTGGTAGCTGGGATGAATGAGAAGAGTAGGAAAACCCACCTTATCAATCAGATGGCTAAAAGATTGGTACCACAAGTGGAATTTTGGTTTTTCTGATCATGGGGCAAATTCTATGGTACCAAGCCTGCTTGAGTCAGATGGATTCAACTATCTAGCAATAGTAAAAGAACTCTAGCCCACAGGTTGTCAGGGTTGATCAGGATGGCTTTAAACTAGGTTTGAAGGAGGAAGGGTTTGAAACCAGGCCCTCCATTGATGAGTCTAAGCATGGAGAGCCAGAGTTAGGGGTGAGACCAGCAGCCCAGCTAAAGCATATGTACAGTAATGCAATGGCATCCTGTATCAGGAATAGTGTGGCCTGCAGGACCAGGGCAGTGATTTTTCCCCTCTACTCAGCACTGATGAGGCCACACCTTGAGTATTGTGTTCAGCTCTGGGCCCCTCAATTTAGGAAGATTATTGAGGTGCTGGAGTGGGTCCAGAGAAGGGTAGCAAGGCTGGTGAAGAAACTGGAGAACAAGTCCTATGAGGAGAGGCTGAGGGAGCTGGGATTGTTCAGCCTGGAGAACAGGAGGCTCAGGGGAGACCTTATTGCTCTGTACAACTGCCTGAAAGGAGGGTGTAGCCAGGTGGGGGTCAGTATCTTCTTCCAGGCTACCAGCAGTAGGACAAGTGGGCACAGTCTTAAGCTGTGCCAAGGGAGGTTTAGGTTAGATATTAGTTAGACATTTTCTACTGAGAGAGTAATCAGGAATTGCAATAGGCTGCCCAGGGAGGTGGTTGATTCATCATCCCTGGAGGTTTTTAAGGCGAGACTGGATGTGGCACTTGGTGCCATGGTTTAGTAAGAAGATGATTGGATCAAAGGTTGGACTTGATGATCTTGGAGGTTCTTTATAATCTGGTTAATTCTATGATTCTGTGATTGCATTTCTCTATCCATATTTTGCTGTATCATATGGGAGCATTTAAATTTTTATTGTAGCAAGGCCTAGTAACACCTAGTTTGAGAAAGGAATTCTCTAAGCTGCTAAGGAGCAGCCTTGGCAGAGGCTGCTTCTCAGGCACAGCCTACACAAGGTCATTTGTAGTTGTTCCTGAGGACAGCAGTTCATTGTTTTCTTTTCAGTGTATTCGATCACTTGAATTAATGATCCCATGAGTCTTCTTAGAAAGGGCAGAAATACCAATTTAATGGCTGACTAAATGGACTGTAGTCATCTTAAATGAAATCTCAAAAGCATAAAAAATGGATGAACAAAACAGTGATTGCAAATAATGACAGTATTTCATACTAGGTACTGTTGTATTTAGCAATACAATAGGATTCCTGCCTACATACCTAGAATATACTAAGCACTTTATATTCTGTCCTATTCTTTCTTTAAAAAAATACATGCAGAATAGCAAATCTATAAAATGTGTCACATCAACAGGCCTGGAATTTGAAGACCTCTGTTTACCCCAGATGAAAGTCAACCATTCCTGAAACAGGTTTCAGGAAACTGGCTTTGTGCCTAGTGACTGTAGTGGAAGTGAGAATAACTTTTTTAATACGTGCTGGTAAGTAGTTTATGATGTTCACCTCATTTCTTTATCCATTTTAAAGAAAATATGAGGAAATGCTTTGGTACTTGACAAAGCATGAGGCAAACGCACATGTATACTGCTCAAGTAATTGAGTGATGAAAGCTGTATAAGGACATGTAAGTGGCCATGAGATAGAGTCAGTGGGGAGCTGCAGGCTCTCAGGCAGTACATGCAGACACTCACTGCTCCTTGCTACTGCACACGTCTCATGCATGTCCCAAATGACAACCAAACAAGCAGTAAAGGTTTCATTCTCTGCTGACAGTGCCTTCAGCTCTTCTGCTGAAAATGCCAGCACAGTTGCTGGTTAGTGGCAGGAGCAGGTATGATTTATTTTGTGATAAAGATGTGCCTCTCATGAAAGGAAGCTGGCTAACTTATTTTGCAGGACTAATCTCAGCAGACTGTATTACAGCCTCTTGCAGTCACTATGAGCCTTGCTTGATTCAGATGAGCAACAGATTCAGTAAACAAAGAGGAGTTTAACTGTGTTTTGAAGTGGCATTTCCATATCTATTCTGTTTTTATATGTATGTTTCTGAGCCGTAATTATTTCTGACAGCTTGTTGCCTAATTTAATTCCCCAAGAAGAGAATAAAATTGGATGGCAGGTGAGATGCTTTTATTAGACACACCGATGTCCATCACTGTACTGGGAAGGACCAGGCACTTGATTCTGCCTTGCTCTTTACCTTTCAACGTGTTCATTGATAATGGCCACAGTCACAAAGCAAGCCTGTGTGAGACACTAGCTAATTTGTCCATCTGTCCATTGCTCCTTGGATGAGTCTGGATTGCTTTTGGATGAATGTGTTCTCTTTGTGTTCCTCCATATACACACACTACAGAAAGTTTTAGTTTGTGGCCTGCCCTTATTTCACACCAAGGTTGATAAGAAGTTCTGTGTGCATGCATTGATTTACTGTAACAACAGTTACCTCTTATTTCAGTTGCCTCTTATTTCTTATTTTCTTAGTTACTTGAGTGGTTAAGGCTTTCAACTTGCCAAGAGAAACATGGGGAACAAAAGCAAATCTCCAGCTGTGCAAAAGGTTTCTGTGTCACACAGTCCACAGGAGAAAAAATAACACAAAGTTCAGCATAAAGAAGACCTTATCTGCACAGGAAATACCTCTGTGCTTTCATTTCTCCCTTAAAATAAAGGAAGGTATTATGCTATCTGAGATGATTATTGAAAAGCAATTACAAAGAAAAACATTTTACTGGCAACTTTTATGCACATTAAGTTATAAACATGGAGTGTCATGGCTGTATTATGGAAAATATTCAAGTTTTCATATATGATAGGTGTATGAGACAATATGTGTTCATGTTCTGCTCTGCTGGTGGTCCCAAAATTTTGAAATTTCTTGGCTGTATTTACTATTTTGCTGTCAAATGAACAGAATGCTTATGAAACAAATGGAATTGAAGTTTCTTGTACCAGTGGTGCATATAGCCCTGTATAGATGGTCAGAAAGTATCAAACCACTTTCTAAATATTCAATACAGTACATGATGCTGGATTATAGTTTAGATAACTAATCTTGCATAGCAGTTTCTGTCTTTAGTTTAAAGGAAAATGTCAGTATTCTATGTCTGTCTGTAATTTCTGTGTATACGACTTGCTATGCAAAATAACTGTAACATAGAGTTGCATCATCTAAAAGAATAACACTTAGTGTTATGAGACTGGATGAAATAGCATAGAATAGCTTAGTTACAGTCAATCTTTTTTACAGATTATTAACACACTATAATAATTTTTGTAATATTGGTTCGGGTTGAAGCATAGGCTGTCCTATATCCCTGGAAAAGTGCTACTATGCAAAATAATAAGTAGAGGTGGGGTCCGATATCTGTGGTCTGACTTACAAGGCAGTCATCTGTGTGAACCGTATGAAGTTCCATCAGCCCTGTGACACCTCTGGAAATTATAAACATCTTCCGAGAAAAGCTCTGGATCTTTAACTCAATTGTCCAACAAACTTTCTCTAGTCAATAAGTAGAGATAGGCACTTGCAGTTGGCTTGACTGAGTCAGTCTTTAAAGATCTCTCTCTCACTCACTATAAAATAATACCCTAAACAACAAATTAGACATTTCACTTAGGAGCCTAAAATAACTGAAATGAAATGTGTGAGTGGCTGTCCAAATTTTACAACATTCAAGAAAATGTTTGCACTGTTATACTTGAAAAGGGTATTTTCTTCGTTTGTTTCTGTATCCTTCTATGGTTCCAGAAGCACTAGCAGGGAAGTTCAATTCTGCCCTGCTAGAATGGGGCTGACCACTTTCTCAAGGGATGAGAAACACTGGGACTGTAATCATTCCCCAAACAGAGTATAAAGAAATATCATCTGAGACCATTTCAATTTCTCAGATACCTACAGGAAAAAAAAGAAAATTCTGAACTTGCTCTTTAGTACTGCTCCTTAATTCATTTCAAAAACAAACAGCACTGGAGGCAGAACATTTTTAAAGGCTAATTTCATGTCTCTAGCAGCAACTCACTTAGCATGCAGCATCGTGGCATACAACATTCACTACCTGAACCATGATAATAGCTACTCGAAAAAACATATGGGTTTTTTTGCCTGAAAGGAAGCCTTTACTCACGAAGTTGTCTTGATAGGAATTTCAATTAAAGCCACAGGCTTTCAAGGCTGGACTAAATCTGATTTTTTTTTCCTCATATCAGCATAAATAAGTGCTGAATAATTCAATTTCTAATTGAATCGTTCATCTCAGACATAGCTGCTTGGCTAATTACTCTGGAAAATTAAGTTTGTTTTTACTTGACTGGCTTTTAAAAATTATTACTTCTGTGATACTACAACTTAAAAGTAATAAGTTATTTGGGAACTGAGGTGCCTTTGTGATCCAATGGCTGTGACAAAAGCAAAATCTTCATGCTAGTAAAGTTTATTTTTAGTGACGTGATTTTTACATTTACTGTAAGATGAATGCAAGCTTGGCACATCACATTTTGAAACTTTTTAGATAGCTTGTGCTAATTTATGTGATGTGCCAGATCAATCTCTGTCAGCTCGCAGTCAAAATCAGGATGTCTGTCATCAATTTTATTTACTGGAGCTCAAAAATCTAACTACATAAACAGAAGGGCTTCATCTGGGTGCTATTAAGAGAAGACAGACTGATGGTGCTGAGATTGTTCAAGAGAAGGGGGAGTATGGTGAAAGAGTGAAGTTGACAGAGGCCAAAGGTTGACCCTAGCTCTAGGGCATGACCCTAGAAAGAAACAAATGAATGGGCTTTTAGAGGTTTTCTTAGACTGAAGGAAAACTCAAAATGAATGAGTAATCTCTTTTTATTTCTTTCCCCTGCCTCAGTGCAAAGGCATAGAACTTGGTGCATGTTTAAAAATAAAGAGAACATTAACAAAGAAACACACTGCCAACTACTTCTGCTTCTACATAAATAGCCAACAACTCCACCATTTTTGGCTAGCTGCTCAGGATGAGGGGAGTAGCAGTATTACATAAAAATGCTTCTTTGTCAAGAATATTTTGACTCCCATTGTGTTAGAACAACATTATAGTTTCATGAGTTACCAGTCCCAAAGGAAGTCCAAAGCAAAGGTTTCTTGTATAAAATTTCACTACTTGTTTCCTGCAGAGTGAAGCCTTTCAGATGATTCCAGTGCTGCATGACAGTGGAGAAAATAGGTGTAATTATATCAGAAGATCAACAATATGCAGATACAGGTAGGGATTCTTCCTTGCAGCATGTTTTGGGGGCAGAAGCTTAGCAAGACCCTGCATCCTTTACCACCTATGTATCCTAACAGGCAGAACTCCTTCAGCCTCTCATGCCATCCCTCATGACTTTATGCATGGCTGCTATTATTACCTATTTATATTATACAGCATTTTAGTCACTGTACTGCTTTTTCAGTATATTATTTTTTAAATTTTAGATGCTCAGGGCCCATTATGGTTGAATTTGTTGAGACACATGGCTAAATGAGGGAAGAATTTGACACAGAAGCTAATTAGAGTTGGGAAAGCACCATTTGCTATGCTTGGCGAAGCTTGAGTGCATTGTAAATTCAAAATATTCTCAGCTCTGGAAGTGAAGCATAATTTTTTCTGTAATGCAACAAAACAAAATAGTGGTATGTGTAAGTTGATTCAGGGTCTTCGGAAGCTAGGAAGGAATTAGGAAGGTAGAAGAATAGCATTCTGAATGGCAGAAAAGGTTTGAAAGGATGGCAAAAGAAATGAGAAGGAAAGAAACTGTAATACCTGACATATATATCTTGGTAACAGAAAACAATTTCCAAACTTGTGACTCTTCCTAGCATAGCATCTTATTATTACTATCTGCTTTTACAGAAGTTTAAGTGATTAAATGAGCACTAGGAATGAAAGTTAAAAATTAGGTTCAGAATTGGGGCATTAAATTAGAGAAGAGATTTTAAATTCACATATTTAGAACTTTTATGATGACAGAAATGAGGATCTCAGTGCAATTTTAATTTGCTCCTTCAACACACAAACATCGTGATTGTCTTTAATAATTTGAAACTGTACTTCCATTTTTCAGTACTTTCCCACCTCAGCCCATGTTGGATTAGAAAGAAATCTCATTTCCTTTGCAGAGGTTTCAGGATTGCTGTTAATAGAATTAGCTAAGTTATTCAAAACCATTATTATAGTTATCTCCACAATGAGACTGTTATGGTATATAAGCAGACTCAGAGAAATGAAAACCAAAATCATCCCTACAAAATATGTGCCAATTTCTATGGAAAACAATAATAATCAAGACTTATAATTTACAAAGCGTGAGGCTCACTTATTGTCCAAGACAGCAGATTATGTGTAAAAAGTGTCTAGAATCACAGAAGCAGTCTGTGGCTGAGGAAGGTTCAGTCCCCCAGAAAAGCACTCAACTGTCTACTCTTAACTTGACTTTTTGCTTTTTTTCCTGTATTGACATGTCTACTTATATTTTTAAAGGAAGCAGCCTACAATCTCTGCCCTCAGAGGCTCCAAATTCGTTCCAGATTATCTCCTATTCCCTTTGTGAATCTGTAATATTTTGCAATGAATTTAAAATTAAATATGATATTGTAACATTTACACTCAAGAAAGAACAAACTGGGATTTTGTGAGGAGCCCTAATTGGGACATTTTATAGCCTCATGAACGCTTGGCTTTACTATCTCATTTTTTTTCAGTGGTTGTATTAGAAGAGAGGAAGCTACTTTGAAACATGTTTCCAGAGAGAGCATAGTCATCAGAATACTGGAGTTGTACTGATTCTTCAATGACAGTAATAAAGCAATCAGCAATCCAAATAATCTTACGGCAATTGTTGTGTACTCAGCTACTTGAATGAGTGAAAAAAGAAGGAATAATTACAGATTTCAAAGCATAGTGCGCCTTTTTTTTTAAGTGGTACAGGACAGTATACTGCAAATTCATTCTTTTGCATGGTATGTTAATTACCTGTCATATTTGAGATTGCCGAGTCTAATCCAGCTCAGACTGAAATCTGTTAGAATCTTTTCACTGTCTTGAGCAAGTGCAATGGATCTGTGGATGGCTCTAAGGTTTGTTGGCACCTTGCCTGAACAATGCAGGTTCAGCACCTGCAGTTTCATATTACTGTTGTTAGCTCTTTTCTCCTAAACACAATGATTTACAAAGCTAAATCATTCTTTCATTTGTCTGTTTGAAACGATGCTTTGCAGTCTTTGTATCATTGTGTATTTTTAAGCCTATGCTCTGTAGTAGCTGAACCAAAGAACAAACTCTGCAGAATTGTGAAGAGAATGTCCTTACCTAACTGCAGCTTTTCAAGGAGCTTGTTATTGTTCTCATTACAGCTGCACAAACATAAAACTAGAAGGAGAAGGAAACAGCAAAGACTTATAACTAGCAAGCTTCTACCACATTCATTACTACAATGAAAGTATAATAATACCTCTAGCTGGAAAAAAAGCCAAGTGTGATTTGGACTGAGTCCAAAATTTCTGCAAACTCTGTAAGAATAAAGTTATCACTATTGTTTGAATGAAGAACTCTGTAAGGTCCAAAAAACCACCTCTTTCTTAAACATTTCTACTCCATGCTATCAGAGCCATGTGGGCTGTGTCTGATACACTCTCCTCTGAATACTCACAGAGGGACCCTTGCAACAATGTGCAGGAACACAGTTATACTGCATCCCAGGACTCCCATGTCCAACCACAACACCCTGACCGCTATAAATTTGCCAGTCCATTTTTGGTGCTTCCCAGGGAAACCTGTCTATCAGTGCCGCAGTGTGGATTTCCCAGCAGATGAGTCTAACTGCAGATGTGAATGTAAGGAGCAGGAAGAGAAAAGCAGTGCATGGTGCTTGTGGTTCCCATCTCCATGACCGGGGATGATACATAACATCACCTTCTTTTTTAAATCAAATCTTATGTTTTCTTGTGTATTATTTGGTACAGACTGACCAGCTCTAACATTTCTTGTAATAATTTGCTGTGTTTTTCTGTGCTTTTTACACCAACACTGTATTTTTCATGGGATTGCCAGATTTCTAACAATGTGGCTAGATTTTACCTCTCTGATTGAGTTTCCCAGACACTGGGCACCCATAAGAGATCACAGAATCATAGAATGGTTTGGATTGGAAGGGACCTTTAAAGATCATCTAGTTTCAACCTCTCTGTTTTGGGAAGGCACACCTTCCACTAGACCAGGTTGCTCAGACTCCCGACCAGTCTGGCCTGGAACACTGCCAGAAATGGGGCAACCACCACCTTCCCTGGGTAACCAGTTCCAGTGCCTCACCACTCTCATAGGGAAGAATTTCTTCCTAATATCTAATCTAAATCTACCCTCTTTCATTTTAAAGCCATTAACCTTGTGCTGTCACTACATGCCCTTGTAAATGTCTTCCTTGTAAAGACCCCTTTATGTACTGGAAGGCTGCTCTAAGGTCTTCCTGGGGCCTTCTCTTCTCCAAGCTGAACAACAAAAACTGTCTCAGCCTGTCTTCATAGGAGAAGTGCTCCAGACCCCTGATCTTCATGGCCTTCATTTGGACTCAATGCAACAGGGCCGTATTCTTCCTGTGCTGGGAACCCTAGAGCTGGATTCATTACTCCAGATGGGTTCTCACAAGAACTGTAGTGGACTGAACTGGAGTGGAAGAATCACTTCCCTCGACCTGCTGGCCACACAGCCCAGGGTTTGTTTGGCCTTCTGGGCTGTGAGTGCTCGTTGCCCACTCATATTGAGCTTCTCATCAAGCATATGAGTACTCTCTACTTCCATGTTGCATGTGAAATGAGTTGCTTGAAGAATATGGTTTCTGTAATAAGTGGAATATCACAACTGCAACTGACTTGTTGACCTTGGCTGGCTGCCAGACATCCACCCAGCTGTTCTCTCACTCTGCCTCCTCAACATGACACAAGGAGAACATAAGGTGAAAAAGCTTATGGATAGAGATAAAGACAGGGAAATCACTTGCCAGTCACTGTTACCTGCAAAATAGTCTTGACTTGGAGAAGATTAATGTAATTTATTACCTATTTAAAAAAAAATAAAAAGAAAAAAGAAAAAAGAAAAGTAGGGTAGTGAGAACACCTCCTCCACTCCAGACCTTCTTGTCAGGTCCAACTTCAATCCCTTTTCCCCAGCTCTTCTGACTGTTCTACTGCCTTCTACCCAAGGTGGGACAGGTGAGTGGAGAATGGGAGGTTGCAATCAGTGCGTTACTTCTCCTGTCTGCTGCTTCTTCCTCCTCACAGTTTCCTGCTGCTCCAGGGACAGTACTTCCAATAGAGCACAGTCCCTCAAAAACAGACTGTTCCATTGTGGATGCCCCAGCTGCTTCCAGCAAACCTGCACCTACATGGGCTCTCCATGAACTGCATCTTCCTTCCAGGGTACATCCACCAACTATGGCATGGGGAACTCCATGGGCTTCAATGTGAATAACTGCTCCATCATATTCCATGGACTACAGGGAAATCTGTGCCTCCTTCCTCTCCTTCTTTTCTGATCTTGATGTCTCTGGGGTTGTTTCTCTCACATTTTCTCACTTCTCTCTCTCTCTGCTGCTCTGCAGATTTCTAACCCCTTCTTAAATAAGTTTTAGCAGATGTGCCACCAGCTTGGTTGACAGACTCAGCTGTGTGTCACGCAGTGGCTCGGTTTTTGGACCCATCTAGAACTGTCTCCACCTACTGTAGGGGCAGATCCTGGAGAGGCCACCCTTGCAGCCCTCTGATGCTGGCACCAGAGCATAGATACCCAATACAGCTGCTGTGCAAATGTGTGGTAAACCCAACTAGGCCAAAGTGCACCAGGTTGCAGCATACACTCAACTCTACAACCAAGCTGAGGCCGTGTCTGTCCCAGCCATAGTGAGTCAGTGTGCAGGTCATGTATAGTCTGGCCATCCTCATGGCTCATTGCTTCCCTGAAGACTGCACCTGCCCTTTCTTCCCATGCTTGCACCTGCATAACTCTCGCTCTAGCATGCGTCACTGCACAATAAGCTGATTCACTTGTTAATCCAATGAAAAACTGCTCCATTTTCATTTAGAGTTAGCTTTCTGACAAGTTTCTTTCCTGACAGATGGTGAGCATCTAACTTAGTTCAGCTATAAGATTTAACTGTGTGTGAATAACTACGATGGGCACTGTCCATAGTGTACATGCAGAATTTATTCCCAGAAAACCAAGATGAAAATATGGAATGGTTTTTTGAATGTGGAGTGGGGACAGGTACATATGATTTAAGAGCTGCAAATTGCTATGGCAGAGTTTGTTACAGACTTGGAGCTCTAGAGAAGAAAATGAACAGGCTTGCAGGATGCCCTACTTTATGCTTTATGCTCCAGACAAAAATTATCCCAAATTGCACAAAACTAGGCAAAGAATAATACGCAAGAAAACATAAAATTTTCAACTGAAGGCCCAGAGAAGGATAAGGGTACTCAAATGTATGAAAGGAAAGGATTTGTTTTAAAGACAAAGCTATTCAGCTATAAGCATCCCCTTGAGATACATTATAATAGATGCCTATAAAATCATGAGTGTCATAGTGAAGATAAATGGGGTATAAAATGAACCTTTTTTTTTTTTTTCCTTGGACCCCAGCCAAGGTGATACCACCAAGGTTTTCCACAACTTAAACACTTGCCCAGGAGAAGAGGAGACAGTACTCTAGAAGGTACTGCATGTTTCTTACTCCTGACTGTCAAGCAGCCATATCCAGAAAAGCAGAAAACCTGGGTTGAAAATGGTGGAACTGCCTAAGAACTGGAAATAAGGAGCAACTTATTTGACAAAAGAACCACAACAGAGAAAATTAGAAGATGCTTTGCTTCAGTCTTGGTAAGACTCCTAATACCTATAAATCCTTTACAGCAGAGAGCTCAGATGTAATAGTTTGATTTAGAGTATGTATACCAAAAGTCTTCTCCATGGACACCCGTTGTCGTGGGGGAGAAGCTTGCGTGCCCTTATGAGGTTGTGAGCTGTGCTGGCGGTGGTTCATGCCTCCGGTAGGGT
>JAWWEE010000040.1:22013454-22039628 GCA_035221455.1 Xenops minutus | reverse complement strand
AGCCTTTTCCAAGGAGAGCACTGCTTGCTCCACATGGAGAGGGGCCTAGAAAAGGTGGCCTAACCAAAGCTCATCTCCACTGCTCACCCAGTTGGCTTGCCGCGGCCAATGGGCATCTTCTGATGCGGTCAAACAAAAACAAAACCAAACCAAAAGTATTTAGACTAATCAAAATAACTAATTGTTAATAAGTCAACAGGTTCAGATGACATTCACCCAAGAGTTCAGAAGGAAACAAGACATAAAACTGCAGAAATATTGGCTGTCTACAGCGAGTGCTGGAAGGGAAAGAAGAGGAATCTGAAAGCTACTGAGCAGAGAGTTTGAGTCATAGAAAAATGGCAGAAAAGGTCTATAGTAAAGGAAGTGCCTGCTGAATACATGAATACACACTATCTATTGAAAAAGTGTCAGCATGGCTGGGTAGAAAGGGTGTCCTGCATCCCTGGCCTACTGGAGTTCTGAAGCATCGACAAAAGGGATAGTGTATTTTAATTTCCAAAAAACGTTTAACCAAACGTTACAAAAACCCAACCTCACACAGCCATGGGATTGCAAGAAATCACTTTTATTTACTGGAGGATGGATAAAGGATGGGGAATAAAGACTAATGCTGAGGTTGGAAAAATATTGACAATTGAGTTCAGTAGGGACTGGTATAAGGACCAGATTTATTCATCTTCTTCACCAATGAACTGGAAAGAAAAATGCAGCAAAATCCTCAAGTTTGAAGATGACATGAAGTTCTTATAGCAGGCAGTAAGGAACTCCAGAAGAAGTTCACAAAACTGAGTGAACAAAGAGATATCTAATTAGTTTCACTTTATCTAAATGAAAAGAAGTGCATTTAGAGAAGAAGAATATGAAGTGCACCTACATGCAGAATTTGAGACTGGCTGTTGCAGCTCAGGAAAGTGATTTTGGAAACATCATGGTCAGTTTACAGAAATCATTGACCTGGTGTTCGGTACTGGCCCCCCAAAAAACCAACAAAATGTCAGTCATTGACAAGAAAGGTGTGAAAATAAGACAGGGAACCTAATTTTGCCACTATGTAAACCTCTCCTCTTGCAAACTTAAAATTTCTGGGTCTTCAAAAAATACAGAGGAGTTAGACAAGGTACAGAGAAAGGCAAGTAAAATGATGATAGGGATGTCACAGCAGCCTTATAATGAAAGATTAAAAAGGTTGGGGCTCTTTAAAAGGAAAATGAGAAGTCTGAAAGGAAAAAGGACTAAGATTTACAAAATTCTGAGGGTAGTGAAAAAGGTCGATGCAGAAGTAAAATTTACTACCTCTTGTAATGTTAGGACTAAAGAGCAATTGTTGAAGCTAATTTAAAATAAAGACAAAAGTGAGCAGACAGATTCCTTAAAGTCAGTGATGTATGTTGCTTTCTGACATATTTTAACTGAGACCTGTGGACACTAGGGAACTATAAGGAAATGGATGCCAGTGGTTTTATCTCCTTTCTACCAGTAGCATCTTGTACTGCCATTGTGAAAGACAATATGGGCACTGATGGTTTTTCTTATGGACCCTAGCAATAGTATGTTTCATGTACTCTTACCTAGAGCCTAAATTGGCTGGACTAAGTGAGACATAAGGAGAAACTTGTCTCCTCACAGCAAACACATACAAAAGTCTCTGTTTAATGTCTTCAAAGCTCTTGGGGGGCGGGGGGGGAAGGAAGGAATGTCACTGATTTCTTCCTCCCCCTCACAAAAGCATCCTATTTTTGCTCCTTCGTTTAGAATGAGCTTATTAAATATTAACCACAATACAAGTTGTGCAATACACTCATATTGAATACTAATACAAAAGTACAGGAAGTACAACAAACACAAAGACATGACAATATTAAAAAATACTAAATACTGCATTTCCCTCTGAAAGCCCCTCCTCCAATAAAATGGAAGGTTTTAGTTTTATTCTGTGCCCCACACACTAATAATCAAACGAAGTGACTCAATTTTCTGTTTTCACAGCTCTCTTCATCTCAGAAACTTACAAAACCTCTTACTGTCCTCCCACGCTGTTCACCGCTCCTTCAGCTGACATGCAAATAAAATCTGCTCTGTTCCCTCACCAGCTCTCTTCCTCCCACCAGAACTGATAAAGAACAAAACCAGAGTTGCTTTTTGTTGCTGAGCAGGGTAGAAACTTATCTTGTTACTTGCCTCTCCCATTCACAACCATAGAGAAAAGAATTCTGCATTATTTCCTTCTCGTATCAATAAAATAAAGCAAGTCAAAGCTTTTTGCTCTTCCCACGCTCTCTCCCTTATCCTGGTTTACTTGCTGTCCTTCTACTAACCCCAACAGGGTGGCACAGATATCTTTAGTTGTTTCATTTTCTTTAGGTGTCTTTATCCTTCTGTAATCCTCACCTATTTAGGGCTCATTCATCCTCTTACCTTAGTTGAATGGCTAGTTATGGCCTCCCATGTGTATCCCCCATCTACATTAAAGTCTTGGTTGTTCTGTTCATTTTGAGTTGCTCTTAAAGCTGTGATACTGCCTAGTGTTGCCTATTATCCACATTACCATCCTACCTGGTGATGTGGCAATAGATTCCACAAGCAAGGCCCAGGAACAGCCCATCCCTGCCACTCAGACAGACATAGTGCAAGGGAGACATAAGACCCCTTGTCCCCAGTGAATATTCAGTGTTATTCATGCTGTGCTGAACTGAGTAAGAGTAAGTGACTTGAAAATAAAAGTCCCACCATTTCTGGGCTCAGATTTAGTGGACTCCTGGATGATGGTGGTTCAGTTGTCATGAAGCAGAATGGCTCTTTGAACTCAAACTGTCCAGCCACAAGAAGTGTTCCAACCAAAGGTACCTGTCAAGTGGAAGCTAATCCACCCTTGATTTCCTTGGCCACAACAGAATGCAGCTTCTCTTATCAGGCATTCCATTTACTCTAAAACTAGTAATGTATCCATTTTAATGCAAAAAATCATGCAGTATTTTAGGTTAGCTAAATTGCACTTTTTGGAAAAGTTTACATTCTGCCACTGAATTAAATGAGCTATTAGCTTCACCTAACAGATCACTTAAACATCTGAATCACAGCAGAATATTTTTGATGTGGAGAGACCACATTGTTTTAGAAAGAAAGCATAAATGTGCAATATTTTTGTAAATTAGTGTTAAACTTTTTATAAAAATAAATATATTTGTTCATATTTCTGATAATTTATTATCCTTTGTATTTATTAAAAAGTTTAAATGGATATGTGGTGAGAAGATGTGATCTTTTAATTTTAAATACTGTGAAACATTACAAGCTTTAAGCAAGAATAGTGAGTCAGCTTAGAAGAGGGTGATATTCTCTCCTTACTGAGTATTGCACTGTGTATTTCAAAGAAAAACAATGCTCAGTAAGGTAATATGGTCACACTGCTCAAACAAATAATTTCTGTGTTGCTGAGCAAAAATCTGAACAAACTCCAACACATCAGAGATAGGGCTGAAAGAATTCTGTAACACTTAGGTCTGTATGATATTGAACACAATTCAAACAGTGTGCAGCTCTTGTCCAGCAGAATCCAGAAAAGCAGCCTACTGTGTATCTATGAACAAAATACTCATTGAAGCAAGTGAAATGGCTACAGCAAATTTCAGCTAATTTCTGGTAATACATTGTGATGCACAACACTGATATGAGCAGAAAATCATAATGGAATTAAATAATGGATTTCACTCTCTAGCTTCTAGTTTTTGAGAGAAGTCTTTAAAACTCATTTAATTTCTTCTTTTTTGAATTGAAAAAAACCCACATTTTCCAGTTTCTTCTAATTTCAGTACTATATCATAGAATATGCTGAGGGTGACAAAAATAAACAGAATGTTACTTCAAAGAACTGCACCATTAAAATAGCTGTGAAACTTAGGTATTTTCTTGTAATTATGCAGTGTAAATCTACAGAGTGCAATGGTTTATGTATGCCATTAGGAAATTGAACTCCTCTGAGAGCAGAAATGCAAATGATGTATAGTGACATTCTTAGGAAATTGAAACACTACAGCAGAAGGCTCTTGGTCAGAGACTGTCCAACAGACTGAACTGGTAATATTTTAAGGACAGGAGACTTACATTAGTGCTACCAAAGTTAAAAACACAGCTGAAGTTTTGATTGTCTGAGCATACAAACATTTGACAAGCATTTATTATGTATGTTGGACAAAAAATGTCTTCTGAGGACTTCTCAGAAAGACAAGAAAGGGCATGAAAAAACCAAACTGAGTCCTGGATGTTATCATTACAATAATGTAATAGTTTCTCAGATAGTCTTTGCCTGGTTTTTGTTATCCAGTACAACAGGGTGTTGAACAGCAACTGCAGATACAAGAGTACAGAGAATTACTGTTCAAAAGAAAAGTAAACACTCCTTCCAGTTTTAGGCAAGTCATAAGAGAGTTAAGTTAGATAAAGAACTTAGAGTGTGAGATTTTTGTCTAATACTTTACTGCATAGTATGCAGTTACTATATACATGTTTATTATTACATTGCATTAATACGCTTACATTTATTATTTTTAAAATAAGAATTGGAAAGATGATTGAAAACTCAGCTGATACGCCTAGAAGTCTGACAATACTCACAGTTCTCTGCTAAGTCTGTCTAGCCAAGAGAGAAACACAAAGATTAGATAGATAAATATAAAAGGATTTCTCACTTTGAGACAGAACTCATAATGAATGCATTGAACTCTGTTAAGCAACAGAAGAAGCCTTGGGTAATAATAGAGGCCCCCACACATGAATAGGTTCTTATAGGAGCTTGGCACCTTGAAGTGGCACTTACCACCTCTAGGTGTTAGGCAAGCTGTTCAGCTCCTCGAAGAATGAGGTTTTACTTAGTTGCACACAAACCTCCAATAATGTGCATTAGATTCACAGGCTTGACATCGCAGGCTTGACAAAGAAACAGATTAATTATCATCTGCCTGTTTAGATATTGCTGAAGATACTCTTATAGTGCTGAAGAGCTCCTATCTTTTGAAAGGGAAAATTTGTAGGTTTAAGTAAAGTAGATTTAATGTATGGTTTATAATCCATAAAATCTAGAGGGAATACAGAATTTGCCTATGAATTATATTTTAAATAAAAATAGAAGCAAGAGAACAAATCAATTATTCATTTAATATGAATGATCTCTATAGAGGAAAAGATTTTCCTCAAGGTGTGCAAGGAATTAAACAGATTATGGAGCAACACTGCCAAAGCTAAGGACAAAGTATAATCAGTTGACAAAATCCATTCTATTTTCTTTATCTGTTCTCCCTGAAGCCACAGTATTAATATCCATTTTCATTCAAATTTGTCCCAGGCCTATTTTCCCAAACTACCTCATTTTAGATCAACTTTTCGAAGTAGTTTACAATTCTGGAAGATCCTTACACTGCTTAAAATGGAGGAGATGCATTCTCCATGCCTCTGAGAGTCCATTTCTGGGAACAATCTGCAGTCATTTTTACAGTAATAAAGGGCTGTATTCAGAAATGCTGGTAATTCATGAAGATCTAGAAGACAGTAAAGACTAAAACTTGTTTGTTGGCACTATTCATTTTAAGAGAGACTAAGCCTTACCTTGGAAGCCCATGAAGGACCTGTGACTCCTGACGACAACCACTAAGGTTCTGATAAATTTTATATTGGCACCAAATTAAAAACCAAACTATAATCTGTTCCTAAGATATACTCTGTGATATGCACGTCTGGCTGAGAGAGAGAACGTGGAGTTTAAGTAGAGTCAATTTCATTTAGCTCGTTCACAGGGCTGTCAGTCATCCATCTTTTTGGCCTGGATTCACCACCACTGTGCTCAATGCACTGATTATTTTTCTCAGGTCTGAAATAAACACAATTTGGCTTGCTAACAGCTAATCTCATTGGTATTAATGGCAGCATAAACTGCAGAAAAAGGGTGATTCAGATGTGCTGCATGCATGTGGGGCAGACATGACAGAGCTGCCTTCCTCTTGCTCTTGTCAGAGGGATTCCTTTGACAGTCCATCACACTGCACTGCAGAAAGCTGTTTTGTTCTTTCCGAACTCCAGTGAGCAAGGCAGGCTCAGTGACCTCAGTAAGGCAGGGAAATGTGTTTTTCTTCACCACAGTGGAAAATTAAATGTATTAATTTGTCCTCTTACTGGGTCATAAAAAAAAAAAATCAATTTTTTCAGCAACAAAAGTGCTCACTGAAGTGTCTTTCATGACCAGCTGGGAGCCCTGAGGCTGAGCAAATCCTCCTCTCTGCAGGTATATCTCATGTATCTGCTCCCTCCATACCTGGACCCAGAAAGTACCTGCCCCTCTTTTCCCTCCTATCTCCTGTGCAAAGTCCTATTCCAGTACACCGTGCCACTGAGCAGGGAAAGGTGAGACAAGGTAGTGCTGCTCACCACTGGGTTTCCTCTTTGCTCTCATTCCTGTGCTTGGGAAGCGCCTTCTGCTAGTGTCACTGCTAACCAAAAGGTACAGAGGTAGGTAGGGAGCAAGGGCAGGAGCTCAGGCAGTGCCAGATAGCTGTGTGCTACGAAAGCTGTGGAGCTTGTTTGTTCTCTTCACTCTGAACTATCCAAGCAAATGGGGCCATGTAAGAGACACTTTGCCACTGCTGCTGAGCCAGTATGGATTTTTCTGTGGTTATCTACTTCACCTCTTCTCAAAGCCAGTCCTACTTGTGAAAGACCTGGTGTTTATTTAGGGCCCTGTTGTCAAAATATGAGCCATGGGGATTGATCATCTTCTTGGGACATCAGTGGAATTTTTTCAGTCTGTTTTCAGTGAGAGTATGTACAGTGCAATTGTGAAAAACAAGCTGAGTTATGTGTCCACTGAGCCAAAAGTAGCATTTGGAAAATTTCTGAGGCTCAGAAACTTTTTTACTTCCCACATTATTTGTCCATAGTAGGCTGTGTAAAAAAATTCTTCCCTAAACAATTTTTATCATTGTGATTGCTAGAGTGGGAACTGACAGGGAACAGAGGCACTGGATCTTGATAATGAAAGTGGCTTGCTGAGAACTGTAAATATTGTTAAAGTGGGAATATACTGTGCTTAGTCTCCATGTGATCAGTAATCCTACAGCAAATTGATCTGTTCATATCAAACAAACAGAACTATTGCAAGCAATGGACATTCCATTTCGGGTCAGCACTAACTCCATGGGGAGATGAAGATGTGTCACACAGCTACCAGGCTAAGTGGCAGACAAGTTACTATTTCTTTTATATTGGTGGTGTCAAGCCAATCTTTGAGAATTTAGCTCTAGAGTATTAATAAAAATAGAGGGCACTTTTGTGTAGTATCTACTTTTCCTATGTCTAAAGTGCTCCATAAGTCAGTTATGTAAGCTAATGGGAGAGTAATGGATCAATAGCAATAGCGTGAGAAAAGGTTGTTCTAGCATATAGAAGCCAGCAGATAAGGTGATTAATGCTCCATCAATTATCTGGTACAATAGATACTCATTAAGAAAGAACTCCAGTACGTAATCTCTTTGGAAAATAAACACTTGAACCTAACTTTTGATTTTTTTTCCCACAAATGCTGGAATGTTCCCTAAAAGTATTTATGAAACAGACAGATGCCTTGAAAACACACAATACTAGAAAAAAAATCCCAAAATAATTCTCAGCCATAAACCTGAGAAACACAGAAAGTTAGTCTTTCTTGTTCCCCATGTCCCTTTGGTGTCAATAAGACAAAAGAAACACCCTTTCAGGAATTACCTAGAGAGGGATTGATTCGATCATTATTTGGGACTGTATGAACAGGGCCGTTCTGTCCCCAACTTTATGACCCTCTAACTAATCTGCTAAACTAAAACCAGGAATGTGGAGAAGAACACAAGGGCATAAATATATAAGTAATGTAATTATCTCATGTTGTTCTGAAGCAATCTTTGGAACCTAAAACTGAGGGCAGGATTCAAAGTTTCAGTAAACATATAAACCAAAACTGAGATAAACTTCACCCTGAAAGCTGAGAAAGCCAAATGCCTCCCCAGCCAATTTTAATGGAAAACACATTATCACTGACAAGCACTGAATGCTCTGCTAAGGGGACAGGAAAACCTTCCCTACCTGAGGAAAGTTTAGGAAGAGTTGAACAGCTATCATATGCGAATAGTGAATTACACAGTCCTACCAGCAAGGGTCCCTTCCATCCTTGAGTTTTATTTCCTTTTCCCTCAGATATCTGTCAATTAATAAAGTATTTTTGGGCCCAGGGCTGTTTTCAGGCACACCCATTTCCAGCTGCCTACTTTCTATAAAGGAGCCTTGAAGATACTCCTGACATCTCCTCCTGGTACAGTACCCTGCAGCTGCAGTGTTGCCAGTAGCATCACAGTGTTTCTGCCTTATTGTTTTCCTGTCCATGTCATACTGCCTCTGTGCTCAGTTCATTCAGTATCAACACTCTCTGAGCTACCCCAGGAGCTCTGGGGTGATGCTATCCCTATTTCTGTTGTCTGTTTCTCCAGGCAATGCTTGACTGAGTCAAGATAGTGCTCCACAGCCAAGATAGTTTCTGGGCAACCGAGTACAGACAAAGGAGAGAGCAAGTTCTCAGTCCAAAGCCTGGGGTTCAGCTCTGTGGGGATACTTGAGAAATGTCTGAGTGCCAAGGATATCCTTCTGCTTGAGAATACATCTCAGACCTTGCCCTGGCCTGTGTTCCTGAGCTCAGAGTTTTGATAAGGCAACCTGTTCACTCAGGTGTTTTAAAGACTCACCATTTTTTGGCATCCTTCTTTTCTTTTTCCACCAGCTACTCTCACCTGGAAACTGTTGCTGCCTCAATTTCTTACCGTCAAGAGCAGTATCAGCTGCACCCTGTGCCTGTCTCAGGGAGAGCTACTGTTGCTGTAGGCAGGGAGGGGAAATTGGGAGAAGGCAGTAATAGCTGGAAGGGCTTTTTCTTGTCCCCTCACCTTCCAGAGGTGACAGCATCAGTGCTGTGGCAGCTCATTCATTCCTCTGGAAGAGACATCTGTGTCTTCAAGTGTCATTCATACTCTAATGACTTTTGCTTCTTCTTCAGGGAAAACACCAGATGGAAGTGTTCTGTATGCCAGATTTCACTGCAAGTTGTCAGTTGGACCACACTGTGTCAGACATGAGGGCTCAGTAGTTTACACCAGAAATTCAAAGGATTTCTAGCCAAACCTCACACTGCTTGGCCTGAAATCATGCAGAAGCTGCCTGCCTATTTCATTCCCTCCTGCATGTCCTCTGTTAATGGCATCAGAGCTCGCTCCATCTGTGAGCTGTAGCCTTCAGGACTAATGATGTTTTTGTCATTTTCAGTCTTGGGCAATTCTCATATGTGGCACTTTTGCAATTACCACAAATCTTCTCTTTGTTGCAGTGGAACCAGTTGATTCACACAGCAATAAAAACTGCTCATCAGAATGTCCTTACAGAGTCTAGATGCTGCAATGAAGACCTGTGACATGAGGCACATTATCTGCTGAAGCACCAAAGTTAATTACACAGATAATGTCTACAAAAATATCAAGTGTAAGAAGATGCTGTGAACTAATTTAGGCTTAAGCATGATGTAAACTTATGCTCTCAGAATCAAAAATTACTAGTTGATGTCAGTGAACCTTTGGGTGTTCTTACTGCAGAAGAACATGATGATTAGTATCTTGCTAACTCATTCTTGGTTTTATAAATGTTATTTCCCCTTTAAAATACCTCTCAAGGGCATGACCTACTAAACCATATTCTCTCATGCAGCCTGAAGTATTATCTGTACAATAAGAATTCTGTTATTGGAGTGCCAGACACCACATTATTTTTAGCAGATTAGTATCCAAAATCATTTGACCACAAGACAAGGATCCCTTCTGAGAAAACTCATGAGCTTGATCATCTCTTTATTACCTGCCAAAATGCTCTCATTTACCTTCCCTTTGTAAAATTTGTCTCTCAGTACTGAAGTTCAATTTCAGAAAAGATATTTTCACAGTAATAAGTCCCTGCATTGTGTTAAAGGGAATGAGTTGGAGTGGAATATGGGACTGTATCCAGAGAAAATGCTCTAGGACAGGCAGACAGACTTGATTACCTATCTGATCAAGGCAAGATTGTGGTAAAAGACAAAGAAAAATGAACCTACTACTGTAATGTGTTGCAAACTCATTTAACCAGCTAATACAGACTGGATGCCTCAGTCAGTCCTTCCTGGGCAGAGAGCAAAGGGAGCTGTCCAGCTGGAAAGGCCTTTTGAAGGTCTGAACAATTGCCCTCTCAGTGCATTTAGGTGAGTGGCTGTGTGAAGGCAAAGGGGCATCTTTCAAAACACTTTTTTCTAAGATGGAAATGAGCAGTAATCTCTGTCAGCTGTCCTGAGACTAGTCGTGGCAAAATTGTGAGCTAATCTTGCTGTCTTTTTATGGTGATACTTCCCAGACAAAGCATCTCTGTGTCTTGTGGGCAGAGACCTATGAATGTGGCTGCCTTGAAGGGATGAAGAGCTGACTGTGGCTTCACCTTTTTTGTCCCTTCCCAGGGAAGAACACTGGCTCATGCAGTTTTAAGAAGGAACCCAATGACTGCTCCAAACACTGCTTAGGGAAAAGCCACGTCCTGATGATGCAAGTCAGGCCAGATTTGTTTTGGAAGCCTGCTTTTCCAGAGTGGTCTGGCTGACATACTAATTATTCCCTCTTCTTGGCAATTTCTTGCTCTGACTGAATTTCCTTTTGAAAGCTGTTGACAAAATCTACACACCACCCAGCAGAACCTGGCCTGCACAAAGCCTCATCTACACACACAAAGTATTTTTTGCTGCAGTTCCCTGTATGCAGGTGGGTGCTGGACAGAAAACGAGCTGCAAAGATGGACAAGGAATAATTGTGGTTGGTACTACTGCAGCTACCAGGGTGAAATTTGTACCACAAATAATCCACAGAGAGGCAAATTCCAAAAAATTTCTAGATTTTTTTTTTTGCAAAATTACCCTGACATTCTGTCATTTTAGGCAGTACAACCTTATTGAAGGCTCTTGATTATTGTTGAGAGAGGTTGTTCTCTGGTTTAAGTTGAATGTTGTAGCACTTGATGTCTTTCCCTTTCATTAGAAAACATTCTTAGGCTGCCACTTTTTTTGCTGTCCCCAGTCTGAATTAAAAATAAATCTTTATGCAGGGAAATGCAGGTGCAGCTGTACTGCCATTATATTCAGTGGCAATGCAGAAACCCTGGGAAAATCTGAGGTTTTGAAATGGAAGGTGAATGTCTTCACAGGACTGTACTTTCCTTGTTTCTGTGTCTGTTTCTCTGCATATTTCCACATACGAGACATCTCTTTGAGCTATTTTCCTTTTATTGAATTTTCCCCACAATATCAACCCTGAGTAAAGATTTTTATTTTTTTTTTTCAAATATATCTGTTTATATTCAAAGTGCATTTTGGTATCTCATCTGCTTCTTCATGCTTCTAGTTCAAGCATGGTTCTGAAATCCATTACAGGACATTTATCTTCATTTGCTTGTAAGTGCTAAAGATATACATCCTCAGTATAATATTACTCAATAAGGAAGAGGAAAAAGATGAATGGAACAAGATAGTAGCTAGTAATCATGTTAATTTTTTCCTTAAGAGAATGGAGTTCTAGCAACTGCTGATTGTAATCTGCTTCTGGCAATTTAGATTGCATTGTTCATCAGTTAGAGCCCAAGCATGGAATGAAGCAGATTGCTGTCAGAAAGCTTTGGATGAATGATTACTGAACTTTGCAGTAATGCTTTACTTTAAAAAAATCTCTATTACAGAACAAAACATCATCTCCAATGGTAGAAAATCTCCCAAAAAGAGAAAAACTGTAGATTGAGCAAGGGGGGTTTCAAAATGCTTCTGATGGATTTCTTGGTCTACTGCCTAGTGCTCACTGTGTAATGCCCTGAGGATCACCAAAGGATGCAGCCTGCTTGCACTTCCCTCTCTAGTGCCCATCCTGCTAGCATAGAAAACAAAAGGGTATTGTTATGCAGCATGGGGAGGCTGAAATTCCTCAACACGTTCTTCTTCCTCAAACCCTTCTGATTCCCTGCTGCCTACATAAGAAAATTTCTGTAGATTTATTAGGAGAAAGATAGAGCCATTATTTCATATTCACTATAGTGTTTGCCTTTGGCCCCTGGTGTCTTAGGTACTTATAGGATGCTCCAAAATAAAGTTTCTTTCACTTTCTAGAAATCAAACCTAAGTGCAAAGGAGACTGAAGCCCCCTTTTATCCTGATGACTAGTTCAGTATGGGAGTGCTTGTGAACAGGATAATGCCATCACAGCAGCTGAGAAGACAGATCACACAGACAGAATCATGCACATCCAACTTAAGCTCCTTTGCAGTACAAGTACAGTGAATTTTGCCACTACAAAGTGAATTAGTCATTTCTTCCACAAACATCATATGGAAGGTCAGAGTGTGGTGTGGATAGCTTAGGTAAGAGCCCAGGGAAGTGGGGCTTGCAGGCTCTGTAGTATCTGTGGGATATGGAGGGACAGAAGGTGATTATGGCATGTGTCAGAGTCATGTCCTGCACCTGCACAACTAGCTCAGGACACCCTGTCCTCCCACCCACAGCAGCAGGACCAACAGGTGGCCTGGCTTCCATGGCTCTTGCCTGAACAAGGTGGCTCCCAGGTGTGATACTCCTTCCTTCCCCGAAGTCCTGCACCATATCCCATTGCTTGTTCACCTTTATCTTGAAGCATCCTGAAATATGGTGGAACAGAGGTGACCCACCTGTGCCAACCCAACAGCAGGGCTTATTTCCTGAAGAAAAGCACAATTACAAAAAAGAAGCAATTTAAGTTCTTGTAATACTTTATAGTACAACTTAATGCAGAAAAAAAAATTACATTAGAAATGTCCACTACTAATACACCCAGTTAGTACACGGCAAGCTTTTATTCAACACTGACAGTATAATTTCCTATCCTGCAAGGGAAGCTTTGCACATACTTCTCTGTTTTCAAAAGCTCATTCATTAATATTTCTTCCTTGTCTATAAAGTGAATTTATGACTTTGCATAATCACTCTCCCTCCTGTACGAGACAGAATTGAACCAGCATTGCACATACCATTACTCCTGAAGGGCAGCATCCAGACCTGTATTTTAATTAGAGTGCTAGGTTGTTTTGTCTCTAATGGTTCAGGTAAACTTGTGGGTTTCTGAACCTTAATAAGTCACTGCCTGTCAGCCAAGGCTGGTGACTGCCAAGGTACTTGCTCCTTCCCTGGTATTTGTCAGGAAAACCATTTTTACTCCTTTTAACCTAGACTGAAGTCTGAGCTGACATCTTTTAGATCACCTTTGCAGTGAGAACTTCTAATCAATTATCAGTAGGTTGTTAAACTGCAGGTGAAATAATCTTATCTCTTCCTCCAGAGCGCTTAGGCAGATGTGACACAGCCAATTGCATCTTTTTTAGGAGAGCTTGGTTAATGGGAAAGAGCAAAGTCTGTCTTATCTGCCTTCTATCTCTTAAAAATGCATGAGAAAAGAACCCCAGGTTAATTATATGGGTTTGTTGTCTGTAGGAGGATATATAGTTCTGTATGTTAATGATGAATCCACAGACGGGTAATTTCATACATTCTGATTATAAAACAGCATTGGGATTTTCTGATATTGACCCTCTCTTCCAGTGATGAAGATGCTGCAGTAACTTGGGATTGGAGCTTTCCTGTGCTACCTGGTGTCATTTAACCTTGCTTGAGCTTGCTTATTTATACAGAAAGTGGGAAAAGTATTGCTTGTGTTTTTCACAAGGCTGTGAGGAAGTTTTGTTGAATGGCTGAAAAAAGTTCTGGGCACCTTGACTAGAAGAAATAGCATAAACTGCTTGTGTGCTCATGTTAATTGGAGATTTATCTTTTAATATTAGTCTCCCAGGGTAGAACTTCTAAGATAATTTAGTCTTTTCAAGGAGACACCCAGCATTATAGTTGGAAGACTTGATAGTATTTCCCT
This sequence comes from Xenops minutus, assembly GCA_035221455.1. Lineage (NCBI taxonomy): Eukaryota > Metazoa > Chordata > Aves > Passeriformes > Furnariidae > Xenops > Xenops minutus. Next base: position 22,025,616 of record JAWWEE010000040.1, on the reverse strand, counting down.
TCTAGTAAAGTAAACAAGACAAAACATATTTCAAGTTTCTTATGCTTCACTTCTAGAAACACAGGTGATGTCCTGTTCAGGTGTTGACTCACTGCATGACTCACTGTCTGAAACTGTGGCTGTCTCTCGGAACGGCTGCCAGGTTCACGTGTTTTATCTGCTCACTTTGGAGACATGTCCGCAGATGTGCTGGGCTGCAGCTCAGAGCAGGGTGTTTGTGTATGTGCATGGAAGCCTATATTTAGGCTGTAAAGATAAGATCCAGAGAATCCATCAGGTTTACAAGGTAGACACACAACAAACATAGATGCCAGATAGGGTTTCCAAGTAGTGAAAAATAGGGTGCCTCAATTACTTTTTCAAATGTCTGGTTTTAGTAGACACCCAAAATCAAGCTCTTAAAAAACCTTGCCATCTAGCCCCCAAGATGCTTTAAGTTCACAGATATTCATGTTTGACATGTAAAGATTTCATCGGGTATTTGAAGTTTTTTTCCTTGTAGCTCCTGGCATCTACAGAAGCTCAGCAACTGTTTCACACTAAGCCACATAAAGATTTGTACAGTGGTATTTCTCAGATGGGGACTTGGCCCAGTAAGCATTTATGTTATAAGGACTAGATCTCTCCCAAACATGTGGCTGGAGCATGTACTGGCAATGCTGTTTTTCTTCTTTTTGTGGAGGTGTTAAAGGACTAGCATTCAAGAGAAAAGAATTTGGGTGCTGCCCCTTCTTCTGCTGGTGGGGGTTGGAAGCTGCAAGACTAAACTCTTGGGAGAGCAACCAGACTGTGGTTGCAGGTTGTGCTGGAGTTCATCATAGCAGTGGAGTGACAGATGAGGATTGTGAGCACAGGTCAGTCATTTGATGATTCAGACTCCTGGAAGAAGACCTGTCCTCTGGTTTGTGCTCTAATCTGCACACAAAGTATAGATGAGAGCAGAGAGTGTTTTACTTATCTGTAAAGGTCTGATGAAACCACAGGATTTCAACACAGGCTCTCTGCTGTTAGATAGATGTTTTATTTGGCACCACTGTGCTGCCAGAAGACACAGGTTTCTCTTGGGTGAGAGCAAGGTTCACCTAAGAGCAAAACCTAAGACTGATACTCACTTTAGCATGGTGAGTAATGATTTCTCTGCAAACTGGGACCTTATGTTATCTGATATAAGGCTAATCTCCATAAACATAAAGGAGTAAGGGAGCAATGAGAGGCAGAGCAACCCACAAACCTAGTCACTGTCAGAGAAGCACACCTACTCTCTGGGCTACCAGCCCCACTGCCTGGGAAGCTCACCCTGGTTCACCTTGCAGACTGGGAGTCTGGGGGGATTCCTGCCTCCAAGATTGTGGGATCCATCATGAAATGCTGGCCAGAGCATTTTGAGCATGTAAGAAACTCTTTGTGGGATATTTAAGAGGGGAATCAAACGTGGGGCAAAGAGAGACATCAAGGTCATTTGAGGAGAAATAAGTGTGGAAAAAAAGAGGGGAAAGGGAATAAAATATGTAAACAAGCTGTTGTGCCTGGCAGTGTCCTGTGTCTGATCCCCACCATAGCTGGGTGTATTGGTGGTGGGAGGAGTTGGTGAAGTGTGTGTGTGCAGGTAAGAGTACCAGCAACTAGACTGTGGTGGCAGCCTGAGGGTGCCTGTGTCCCAGCAACAGCAACAGGGGAGACTCGGATCCAGCTAATGGTCATATGCATCTATATTTACACATTTTCCACTAATGGGCTTTCGTCCTGATCAGACAGAGAGGGGAAGGGGGCTCAGGCCTTTTGTACTCTGCTTAAGTGCTGTGTTTTCTGCCTGTGTGGCCAGCCATGTGCATGTGTAGATGTATCTGTGTACATATGTAGATATATCTGTATATATGTGCATACACATTGTGTGTGTGCCTATTGGGCATATGTGCTCAGCCTTGCTACTGGCTGGACCTGGGGCCAGGAAGCTGTGGCCTCACCTCAAATAGGCTATTGGATCTGGCAGCTTCTAACAAGTACAATCCAAACCATGAGCTGTGAATTTAAGGACCCAGAAGGGAGCATTAATCCCATCACACAGAGCAATAATGAAGACACCAGCATCACCTTTTCAGTCATGACTCTAAAAGAAGGTTGTGAAGCTAGTACAGTTTAAACCTCTTCAGTGATTCCCTGATTTAAAATTCAGAAGGAAGGTTTTGGGTTGTTTTTTGTAAGGATTAGCCTAGATGACTACTTGTTCACTGAGCTCGTTTCTCCAGACTGTAATAGTCCTTTGCAGTGAGGCAATTGATTCAGCCTGAAGGAAGCTCTTACTGCTTGGATCACATAACAATAGGCAGTGTTATTATATTCTTTCTAAATGTCTCTATTATGAAAATTTCAGACTTGTTTTGTCATGTAAAAACAGGAGAGGAAGAGAGGGACACATATGCTGCTGTATTTTTTTTTAGTGGAAGAACTGAATCATACAGAAGAAGAAACTATCATTTCTCAGGACTGTAAAGAACAATTCAACTCTACAAATGTCCAAATACACATCATGTGATCAGATAAAAAAAAAATGTGAAGAAAATTCAGCATCAACAAGGAAAAGAAACAGATGCCTGTTTATTGGCAGCTGCGTTGTATGAAGGCCTGGTCCTGGGGAAAATGCTTACTATTTACAAAATAAACAAACATGTGCTAATGTGCTGTCCCTAAACAAGTCACACAGAATTTTATCGCTTTATTGAAACAATGAATTCACCAAAATTTTTGTTAAAATATGCAGAAAAACAAAATGTACTGGAGAATATCTTGATCAGACTGAATGCAGTGGAAGTTTCCACCAAATCATAACAGAGAAAAATTTCCTAATAAACAGAACAAGGCTTAGATATAGAAAAGTACAAATTAAATACTAATGCGATTAGCTGCTAGTTCTTAGCGTGGCATTAATGGTATAGTATTTGGTATAGTGACAAGACCCTTCGAGGGCAAGAAGGACAGGCACACTCCAGGCAGGGGTATGATGGATGTGGAATTGCTATGGTGGAATGGCAACTTTATTAAGATGGCTCCAGCTTATATAAGGGTGGGACGGAACCTTCTAGAAAGGGGGTTGAACCTGGGAGGAGCACGCAAATCCTCTCACAGGAAAGGAAAAAACAGGGAAGGATTATAACCATAAGGGATAAATGAGGGTGGAGATAACCATATAGTGGAAAAGGTCCACTGTGGCAGAATCTGTCCAACTGGGGACCAGGGATAACATTAGGGAGAAAACCAAACTCCATTTTGTATAGCATGCAACAATGCTATTTAACTTTACAATTGTGAATTCATAAACTGGGAAATCCATAACAACCCGATATACGGCAGTAAACTCTCTTGTGCAGGATAGCTCGTTCTTGTGGCTCTCCTTCTTAATTCGTCAGTCTTGTCAAGTCACTTCATGGTCTCTTTTCCATTTAGTGTAATTTTGTACTCCTACATCTCCCCCTTTTTTGTTTTGAAAAGCTAGATAGACTTCTGACAAACTGTTAGTAAGGCTTTGTCTAATACAAGAGACAACACAAGGAATAATCAACAAAACCATGAAGAAACTTAATGCCCCAAAAATAAGGATTACTAAGAACCTTCTAAGAAGGTCCCAGCAAGGCGTGGCAGTGGGCACCAGACGGATTTAATAGAAGATGTTTAGATAGCCTCAAGTGGCATGAAGGAGCCCAAGTGCCCCCAGGCCAGCAAGGTGCCCTGTTTCCTGGAGCAGATTTTCTCCCCCGACTTTGGTGACTGGTGAGGGTATAATGGGCAGCCCTTTTTGTCATACACTGAACGGCATTGTGAGGACCAATGAGGGCCTTTCCTACACCTCAGGCAAATATCCAGTAGTATAGTATATACTATACCATACCACCATACTATAGTAACAAAATGAAGTACAGTTATAAATGGCACATGAGTGCTAATGATTACCTGAATCATATATGGAGACTGGGAGTAGGAACCCTGGAGAAGGAGAAATTTCTGAAAGTTCTATTGACTGATTTCTGATTATACTGCTACAGTCCTCCAAAATGCACTGATCAGACTTTGCCTGCGTGTGCAATATTACTGGCTCGTAATAAAAGTTATAAGATTCAAATAATCATTTGTTAGTCTTTCCCTGATAAAAATAGAAGACTCTATCTTTGGGGATAAGAGTGGAATCTTTCTAGCAAAAGCCATGAGAAGAATTTAAGAATGATATAAGGAGAAGACAAGCAGAAGCGGTACCTCATAGCATCTGGGAATATGCTTTTGTTTCATGTCTCATTTGTGTCTGTAGTGCTTTTTGGTTGTTAATATAAGCTCACTAATAGAAGTTGCTTGAATGTTTGCACTAAAGTGTAATTATGGAGAGAAAGTCTGACAGGGAAAAACTTTTCCAAAATAAACCTGAAGATTCAAGATTTTCATATGATTTCACATATAATTTTCTTTTAATTCAGGCAGTTTAAATGGCTTCCATAATGCACTTTAACTTAGGGTTGGTGCTGCAAGTCTGGTTCAAGAATTGCCCAATGCGCATTCCAAACTGATTACATGCACTTGCATTTTTTTTTCTAATTACATCCACTTAAAGTGATAAGATCCAGATACAATGGAAAGCAATATTTTCCTTCAGAGATTGCAATCACTGGTGACTTTTTCTATTCATATGGAGTATCAGGCTCAGCCAGGTACTGTCTGAAAACATGTCAAGCACTTCAGAATGCCAATTTTACTCAGCTGCTGCAGCAACCAGCATTGTGGAGCTGGCAGGTGTTTGGCATGGGACAGGGCAAGTAGTGAAATTACATTTTAGAACTTTTCCTCATAATTACTTTGCCTCCTGGGAACTCTAAATTTTCTTTTTTCTTTTTCCTCTTGCAGAAGTTACAGCCATGTGAAGACTAAAGTGTAAAAGGGCCATTCTCATTTTATGAATGTCACCAATAATGTGATACTTCCAATTATGTACATGGTTGTGTGTGTAGTAGGTATCGTAACTCTACTTGCCTTCAAATTAATTTCAACTTAAAGGGATTCTTTGTAATCCCCTCAGCAGAAAAGGTACAATAGAGAAAGAGCCAATTAATTTACCCTCTATGTGGAAAGTGTCATTTATCTAAAGTGCTGAGAATATTTCTCTGCACTCCACACTCCAAAACATACTCTTTGTGACTAAAAGCTTCATACACCCTGACTACTGCTACTCAGCAGCAGTGACTCTGGGGGTCAGGTTCTGGCTGTGGGGAAGGGGACTCTGAGCTGATTTATAGCACTGGAGCTGTAATGTTGATACATAACATGCTCTTTCATATTTACACCCATGGAGAATAAAGAATAAAATTATAAACTAATGATAATGATACTAATGGTAAAGTAACTTCTTTTAAAAGTAAGAAATCCTACACTATGAATTTTATATCCCTCCCTTCACCACCGTCAAGATGTTGTGCTGATCTTTGAGCCGTATTTTAGTCATCTCAGTTTGGGGGATGTGGGAATAGTATTTTGCAAAACAAAGTTTTGTTTCATTTGTGAAGGAGAAATTATTATTATCAACAACAGCTCCTAGTGTTGTAATATAATAATTTTATATTATTATCTCTAGTGAGTGAAAACAGGAACAGAGGCTTGAAAGGAATCTTCAAAGCTTGCACCTTGAAATTACAGGTAATCATTCAATGACAGAAATGGTCCCCAAACAGTCACAGTAGATTCAGAGAGGGCAAAAAAAGCTGGCCAACACACTTGCAGTGTATCAGAAATTGCACAACACTGCCTATAACAAATTTCAAATATTTCTATATAATAATCCAGAAGCATAAAAAATGCACAGGAAAAGAGAAGGAGAGAAGGCGGCCATGAGAACATCAGGAAATTTGCTAGCATCTTACTAAATGCTTCATGTTTCCCTTATGTAGAGGAACAAATGTTCCTGACATGATGTGGTTTAAAGAAAATTTTCCTGGTCTGAAGGCCCAGAATTGTTTTAATTGCAAGCATATTTCCCAGACACACCTCTTAGTTACTCATAAGTTTCTGTGCACGGTATTTGATCTTTCAAAAAAAAAAAAAAATTAAAGCTGCGTATTGACAAATATCTGCCATTGCCCTTTATTTGCACTAGTTCCTAGCAGATTTGTGAAACATTCTCCAAATAGTCCATGTTTCTTACTATTTAACAGGAAAAAAGTCAGCATGACTTGTATATGTCAAATCAACAAAATTCTGGAGACTAATTTACCAGAAATGAGCAAGAAATGAGGGAACCTCTGGCTTGGGAAAATTGAAATATGGTAAAAAAGAAACCTGCATCTTAGTTTCAGCTTATCTGAACTCCACAGCTATGGTGAGATTCAGATAAAAGTGTCAAAGGTCAAAAAAGTGTCAAAATTTCCTTTGATGGCACTGGACCTGGATTTTGAGCAGAGTCCCCTCTCTGGGCTATAGGCAACTGGTGCACTAAGTACAGAGATAGATTTGAAAGATGCTTTTTACTGCTATCCTCAGCATGTTCTTAACTTCTCTTTAAGTTTGATCTCATGTTACTACATACAACAATTATTAAACAAAATTATAATCTAAGAATCCAAGGGATGTGCTTAAAAAGTATAGCCAGCTTTCAATAACTGCAAGAATGATACATATAGATCACTTCAGCATATGAATTGTTTGCTTACTACAGGGATATTTGAGTAAATTAGAAATCAGTATACATCAGAAGTGTACATGTGACATGTTATGATAAATGTGTGTTCAAAATCTTATAAATCTTAAAGAAACGTTGATACAAAGAAACGTAAATAATTGTTTTGATAACGGCATCTTGTGAGTTTTTGGGGCTTTTAGTGCCATCTAGTGATGTTTGGGTGGAACTGAAATGTAGCTATTTTCATAGTATCGCATACGTGTATGAATATATCCTGCAATAAAAAAATCTTCTAGATTAAGAATGCTATACTTTAAAAACATGAAAATATAAATAAATTTAAATATAAATTCTAGAAATTATAGAAATATAAATTCTGTTGCACGTGTATTAATAGCAGAAATCACATATATATTGGTCAATTTTTCTTCTAGACTGCAGCATATTGAACTCTGAAATGCAGACACTTCTGATGAGAACACAAGTCAGTAATTACAGCAGTCTTTTTAAAAGAAAAAAAAAAAGAGGTGAATCCAATTTAAAATAAATGCAAAACTCAAAGTTACTGAACTTGCCAAATCAGAACTATCTAAAATTCAAGCTTGTTGTGCGTATGTTTAGTAACCTGATCTGTTCTCATGAGAACCCACCTGCAGTACAGTTCTTGTGGCCCCAACATAATGAGGACACGGAGCTGCTGAAGCAAGTCCAGAGAAAGGCCAAGAAATTGATAAGGGGACTGGAGCACCTGCCTATGAAGACAGGCTGAGAAAGCTGGGGCTGTTCATCCTGGAGAAAAGTAGATTGTGTGAAGACCCCATAGCAACTTTCCAGTATCTGATGGAGACCTACAAGGGAAGCTGGAGAGACACTCTTTATCAGGAACTATAGTGATAGGACAAGGAGTAATGGGATCGAACTGAAAGAGAAGAAATTTAGGTTACATATTAGGAAGATATTCTTCACTGTGAGATTGGTGAGGCACTGGAACAGGTTACCCAGAGAAGCTGTGGATGCCCCATCCCTGGCAGTGTTCAAGGACAGGTTGGATGGGGCCTTGAGCAACCTGGTCTAGTGAAACGTGTCCCTGTCCATGGTAGGAAGGTTGGAATCATATTATCTTTAAGGTTCTTTACAACTCAAACTATTTGATGATTCTATGATAAAGGAGGAGAGAGCAGCCACCTGCTAACTTTGTGCTCTGCAGTTTTGACTCTGCATCATTCCAGGCTTCCTGATTTTTCTTCCACCTCCTTTTCTGCCCTGGAACATCTAGGCATTTCTTTGTCTTCACAGACACTTTTAAAAACTTAGTTTTAGGAAAAAAAATAACTGAAGAAAAAATTCATCAGAGAAACTTCTCAGATCGAAACCATAGGTAAGGAATTTATCTTCCACACTGAGTCCCAGAAACACCCCAAGGTTACAGCCTTTATTTGGTGACATTCATATGATGTGTTCAAGGTCTATCTTTAAAACATATAATAAATGGTTTTTCTGTGTTCTTATGTCTCTTTCCCAGGATTTTCATGTGAATTTCTGAAAAACCTTAGTTTTAGTATGCAAAAAAGATTTTTTTTTCCCCTTAGGATATGAGGACTTTTTATTGATCAGTTCAGTCTGTAATGTTCTAGTCTGAATTTAAACCAGATAATTTCTGAACCATTAGTACTATTAGTCTTATCTTCAGACCCTAGTCATATGTAAATAGTTCTTCATTAACTGAGAATAAGCAATATATGAATGCCTGTCTCAGCAGTGTACACAGTCCAAATCCAAAGTGCAACTAAGCAAATTGAAAAACTGGTTTTTGGAAGACTGATAAAAAATTCTGAAAGTGTGTCTCCCTGCATGGTGTGTGCAGGTTTGCTCTGCCACTGCTCAGAGCTGGTGGAGCTCTTGCCTAAATGCCTGGGGACCGAATTAACCTGCTTCAGCACCATTTTCCAGCTGCTGAAATATCTGACTTCTGCAGGACATGAGAGGTATTTGCTGGTATCTGAACCCCTTTGTATAGAGACACCCTCTATAAAATCTGTATAAACTATACAATTTTGGGTCTTGGTAGAAAAAAAAGAAAAACAGGAAACATACAAGCAAAAGCTTACTTACACTACTGTATTTAAACTGTATTTCAGCCAAATCCTATTATATGTGGCAGTGAAAAGGAACACATTTCATAAATGCTGAATTAATATAGAAATACTGCTTAATACAGAAAACTTGTTGGAAAGACCACCAATGTGTCCCTGGCACACCTAAACCTCACTGATGGGCCAGGATTACAGCACTGAAGGAGGCAAACTGAAAGCAGAAAGAATTTACCAGCTGGTTTTACATCTGCCAGATGAACTGATGAGAGAAGCAGAACTGCAGCCTGAGTCAATGCTCAACACTAACAGAAAACAAGTTGTATGGAGGGTTTTTTTTTAAAAAAAAAATAAAATTGCACAACATCATCACTCCCATTTTGCCTTTGGAGACTGCCTTTGACAGGGATGTGTTTTATGATTTAGAATAATTACTCATTTTGAAGATTTATATTTCATCCACAGCATCACATGCTGAGACTAGCTGAGTATTAGATAAATTTGGGCTCAGAGTCCCAAAGTATATAAGAGAAGAATTTCAGATCATTTGACAAATCTTCCCCATGACAACAGGACAAAAAACCCCCACTGATGACTTTCTATTACTAGCTTTAAAGACCACAACCGTGACTCAAAAGAGCTTCATTTATATCTGATATGAAGGAATACAATTCCTTCCTCTCAGATGCGGTTCTTTGCTTTCCAACATGTGCTAAATTATTGCAATACCCTGATGATCTTGGAGACCAAATGGAAATTAAAATAAAAGTTAATGCCTAATTGCACAGCCTCAAGACAGTGCAGCCCAGCAGCAGTATTGACATCAGATGGATCCAGCTCTGTATCTGTGTTAGAAAGGATCTGTCTTGACCTTCAAAGCTAACAAAAGCCTAGGTCAGGCCTTTAGAAAGGCTGACTTCCTTTTAGGCCTCTGAAGCAAGTTCAGTATCTCTGATTCAAGAGGAGAGGGAAGGTATGAGGGAGACCATTTCACCTTCTTCCCTAAAACATGATCAATGGCAAAATGTACCTGCAGCTGTGACAGGCAATATCAGCAGGCTCTGTCATAGTACATGACACCAAAGAGGATCATGCTTACCACCTAGTACAATAGAAGTGTTTAAGTTTGTGGAGATAGGACCCGGTGGGATTTCTGGAGGCTGTGGATGGGCAGATCTGCTAACCTCCATGGCTCCTGCAAGCTTCCTGTGGGGAATATCATCTCCTAATGCAAGGGAAGGGAGGCTCCTATGGTAAGGGAGGCTCTCCTCCCTCCTCAGCTCACTTCCACCCAAGGTGCTCTGCCCTCATTTATGACAACTCTGCACTTCTCTTCTGAACTGAGAAATACGCTGAAAATCGCAGAATGGACTGTGCAAAACATGGCACAGGGCTAGTTATGGGGACCATGACACCATGTGCCTTCAGTTCCCTGGTTCCCTGGTGTTGTCTGGTGGTGGTTTAGTAATGTGGTGGTAAAGCAGCATCTCTGTGTTTCCTTTCTGTGGCTTCAGGGTCACAGCTTTAGGGTGTGCGTTCTGCAGTGTGAAATGGGGATCAGCTTTATACAAGTATGTTGCACCAGTCAGGAATGCAGATGTGCCTCATTCTTCTGTCACAGGTGATGGTTTGCACAGAGAATGGGAACAAGCACTGAGGGCAAGCCCATTTAATCTGCAGTGCTCCTGAGCACTGGTGAGCACTTGAGACAAGCACTTGAAATGAGCTTTTTAAATACAGACGGTTCTGAGAATACACATGCTGTAGTGGGGTGTAATTGTGCTTTCATGTGCATGATTTGGTTGTAGACTTGGTTTACACATCAATGTTTCATTAGGATTAACAACTGGTGAAATGCAGACATTTATCAAACCCAATTAAGCTTTCTAATTAACTTTCAACCTGTCAGAGCCAATCACAGCCACAAAGATAAGCCTCCTATCACTTGCATGACGTAGATTTTTTTCAAAGGTTCATGAAGAAGTCAACATTTCAGAAGTGATTTCAGAAGGAATCTCATTAAACTTAACCCTGTGGAGTTTGATTGCTTTCTGAAATGATCAGCATGTCAGCCAAGCAAACGTTTTGTGAGTCTGTTGTTTGAGATTAATTAAATTTCATTAGTCCTTGTGTTTTCTGAAATCCATGGTAAATATCCATGATGTTCAGATTCAGAAGATGACAATTGTTCTGTTGGACCAAACAAAAGGTTCCTATAAATCCAGTATCCTGCTACTGATACTGGCCAAAAGTGGATGCCCAAGAAAGACTGTAAGAGTTAGAGGAGCTATGCAATGTGTTTCTCAAGCACTCTCTGATCTCTGACCAGACTCAGATACTGTCTAAGCTATATTCTTTTATTTCTTTTCAACACATTTCTGCAGAAATCTATCAAGTCTTCCCTTGAATCAATGCAAACTTTTAACATTCACATCCTTAAATGAGAAGGTTTGCAGCTTAACTACATCATGTGAGAAAAAAAATAAATCTCTTTTCATTTGTTTTGAGCTTGCCTCTTCACAATTTCCTTGTCATCACCTAGCTGCTGTACTGGAAAAGAGAGTGAACAATCGATCCCTATTCCTCTTTTCGTGTCATTTATCACTGAACAGACCATGGCCAACCATGATCAAAACTTTTATCCTCTTTATTTCTATCACCTCTGAGTCTTGCCTGCATTCACTCCCGCTCTTCATATCAGTCTTCCCATGTTTTCTTGATGCAGAGGCTTTCATGGCCTCACTGTGCCTCTGTCTCAGAGACTCCACTGGTGCCCTTTTGCTCCTTTTTCTAACATGGATTTCTCATGGATGGACCTCCTTTGACTTCAAGGGACAGAAAGAAATCCTCCTACTGCTGTCACATTGCACATGCCTATGTCATGTTTGCCCTCCCAACAGTTAACATCTGTTCCACAGGATACATGCCAGCAATACTGAATGACCGGTTTCCAGTTTTCACTGGGACCACTAGTAAAGCATGAGACACTTTCCAGCTTACAGTGCCTAAAGTCAAGGAGAACAGATACAATATAAGGACAGAAATGGTTGTTCTGATTACAGCAAATTGTTTCAATTATGTCAACTTCTGTATAATGTAATCAAATTTTCCCAAAAAAGAAAAATGCCATGCAATTTTCCTTTTGGAGCAGAAAATCTAACATACAGAACACTTAATGGGATCCTCACCTAAAGTTCACAGTAATTAAACAATAAGAAACCCCACGATTATAGCCATGCATTGAGTCAGATAGGGAATATTTAACTGATTGTTTTTGACAGCACTGAAGGTGGCTGCCATCTCTGTGCAAAAAATTTAATGCAGCACAGGACTCTTGCAAGTGGTCTTGATGCCTAAAGGTTTGGTGTGTATTTTTTTTAGGTTTGGTGTGTATTTTGTAGATTTTTAGAGCTTTAGAAGCAT